>CAXAJV010000002.1:27297736-28547736 GCA_963969225.1 Xylocopa violacea | reverse complement strand
TTATATAAATTCCTGTCGAATAGCAAGATATTTTCTTGGAGTTCACACAGTTCAGTGTGAAAATTTAGAAAAGAGATTAGAAAGTGTTTTTTATCAATAGGAAAGTTGGTGTTTTTTATTCAGATAATCCAGAAGTTATTATTTTTATATAAATTCCTGTCGAATAGCAAGATATTTTCTTGCAGCAAAGGTTCTATCAGTTCAGTGTGAAAACTTAGAAAAGAGATTAGAAAGTGGTTCTTATCAATAGGAAAGTTGGTGGTTTTATTAGCATAATGCAGAAATTCCTATCGAATAGGAAGACATTTTATTGGAGCAAACGTTCTACGAGTTCAGTGTGGAAATTTAGAAAAAAGGTTAGAAGTTGGTGCTTTTCATTCAGATAATGTGGAAGTTTGAATATGAATATTGTTGTACTTTTATTATAATATTTTAAGCTATCCAACGTATTCAGAAAATGTATTATACTTGTAAAATATTTATAACTTTGACGCACACTACAAATTTAATTTAGAATGAGAGTTACTGAAGCATATAATCGATTCTTATACAAAGTTTATTTACTTCTGCTCGTATTGTACAAGCAAAAAAGGAATTTTAATAATTGTGCAGAAACGCAAAGTTGTGTAGAAAAGCAAAGCTGGTGCTTTTTATTCAGATAATGCCAAATTTTGTATTTGAAAATTGCTATACTTTCATTACGATTTTTTAACTATCCAGCGTATTCACAAGATGTATTACACCTGTAAAATATTTGTAACTTTGACGCACATTACAAATTTAATTTAGAATGATAGTTACTCAAGCATACAATCGATCCTTATGCAAAGTTTATTTACTTCTACTCGTATAAGGAGCAAAAAAATAAATTTTAATAATCATATAGAAACGCATGCTATTCTATATAAGTTGTCATGGAAAACATTTGTCTAATTGACATACAAAATACAATATATAAAAAAATACTTGAACCATCGATTGACACGATAGAACAACCTGTAACAACTGATAAACAACTCAAACCACTTTCATCCTTTTGATTTCCCAGAACAGCTCTTATCCTCCTCAACTGCTGCCTTCTTTTTTATCGCTCTCTTCCAGCTACGCTCCTTAAAACTGCATTCACTAAAAACGACGTTCCCTGAAAAGTACGATACTAATTTGTTATTTTGCGACACTTTGCAACACTCTTCACGGTGCCTATTCGAACAGCGCGCAACGGTTAATTGCGAGTAATTAACCAGACTGAACACTCGCGAGCACTTCCTCGAGGAATCGATTTCGAACGAAGTTTCTGCCCAAAGTTTTTAAATTATCATTTTTGCTGTTCGAAAGAAGCTTCTTCCCAAAGTTTCTAAATGATGATTTTTGCTAGTTTTTCCGTCTCAGTTTTCGTGGATACGAAAAGTATCCGCAGACTTTGGAATTTCACCATCGCGATACACAAATTTGAGGAACGGAAAGGAGCTCACGCGAGGAAAGAACTCGCGTTCGTCGAATCGCAGCGTGGCTCCAGCTTCAAAGGCGTATTATAGAATTTCGCGAGTTCACTCGCGGCGCTTTCCTCGTCGTGGCTTCTTCTTCCGAAGAAAAAATGAAAGGGAAAACCGCTGCAGCTCCGGGGTTCGTTGCCGCGATTCAGAAAATCTCGTTGTTCTCGAAGAAAGGGATGCACCTACGCAGCCCCTCGCGCTCGCTCTCCGTCTGAACATCAATTCGAGGAAATTGCACGGAGAATTTTCATTTTGTTTACGCCCGCTGTTCTCACGGTTACTTCCTCGAAACGACGGGACCGGTTGGAACGTGGACATTAAATCAGCATCGCTTTTCATTATTTTTTCCCTCCTTGCGCCGTTTGCTCTACGCGTCGTCGCTTAAAAGCATTTGTAATTAAGTAAATTAAGCAAATGCGACCTCAGTTTTTTTGGGAATGTTTATTCTTTTAGGGAAATGGATTTACGTATCGCATAGAGTATTTAAGAGAATGGTATTTCATAATTTCTTTCTGTTGAGCTTCGATGCGATCAATTTTTTATTTGGTGATTACAATGTCTTGGATATAATTATATTTTGAAATTTACTTTTTAAAGTAAAATAATTAGTATTTTTTTATCAAGCAAACGAAATTCTTATTGATTGTAATTACTGGATGTTATAATTACATTCTGTTTCTTAGTCAATACTCGTCTCTTCGTTATTTGTATTTCGTGCAAGATTAAAAACGTCGTAGATAAGCATGCGTCACGATAAATGTTATTTCCATTTTCTTTAATAAACAACACACAAATAAAATCGACAGTAATATCCACCAATCACAATTTCTACAATCAGTCGACGCGTTAATTTAATTTTAAGACATCGTTCGAAACTCGAATGAAAGTGAATGATCGTAAGTAAAATGGACACCAAATAATGCCATTGTCATAATTTATTATCACTTCATATTTGCCACCCAGAATGCAAAATACACGGACAATAAATCGTCGAACCTTTCCAGCCCTTCGTTCGTGTAATCCATCCAGCTTTTTATCGTCGATGCGCATCGACGATAGAACGTTTTAGCGCGCGCTTGTCCCACCCCATCTTTTCCAATCTGCACCATCGAATAATTAGATATAATCCCGATAACGTCTCCCAGTGGCATGATGAATGGCCACTGCGCATCGTTCTTTCGCAAAACAAGCGAACCGCAATCGGTTCATCTCATTTTACGATATTTGTTCTACTCTCGTTTGTGCATCCCCTCGTTTCTTCGAAAGTTTAATCCCCTTCAGTGACTGACTGAGCTGTTCAGAGTTCTGGGTTTAAGTTGCATATTAATAATATTAAACGTTGTTATATATTATACAAACGTCTCAATGTCCTCTTGAAATAAATAACAAGCTATATCTATGCTATAATAAATAGTCTATCTAATCGTTTATATTAAATCTTTGCACTTGGATGTCGCCTCTGAGGGAATCGATCGCGAAGGTTAAAAACTTATTTTATCGCAGCTTTTAGAAGCGTATTTCTTAAAAGTTTTCTATTGAAATGGAAATTTTCTGTTGCTGGACAATAGCTTGGTAGTGGTTAAATTTTCATGCCATCTTGGACAATCTGAAATCTACATTAAAATCACTCGAACTTCCAGCAATACGCGCGTAAATTGCATTTATACCCAACTACACAGCTCTGAAAAGAAAATGAAATTTGCTACATCCGCAAACAATGCGATCGTGGACGTAAATAACTCGCGTCCCATTACAAAGGCGGTACTGCTCGTCGTGCGACAAAAAACTACGGAAAACACGCGAACGTTTCTCTTCGTCCTCCGTAAAGTGTATTTACACCCAACTATGTTTCAAAACAGCCCCAAAATGAAAACGAAAAATTTGGTCTCCGAAACCCCCCGATTAAATAGAGAAAATTCCGCCATTGAGATCAGTTTTTGTTCCATCTCGATATCTCAATCCGTTGCTGAGATATAGGCGCTCAAAGTTTTTACCGCGCGCAACATGGCGGCGCTATTTATGAATGGACTTGACCCACATTTTTCCCGGAAGTGTTTACGCACTAATAGTAATAGTAAAAAACGTCTGGCGTCTGTCTGGCACTAACCACGTGACAGACAGTTGAAGTAGGTCAGTGACTAGGTGCGAGGAAGAGGTCCGAGTCCTTCCAAAAAGGACAGACATAGTAACCGATGAAAAATTACCCTTCTCTTTACGCGACGATATCTCGGGAACCGGAAGTCGAAGCGAGATGACTCGAAAGCCGTTTTCAAGGGGAAGGTCTTCAGCTTCTGACGAGTCAATTTCGTTGGATGAGAATTTTTATCTTTGGAGATATAGCGCTTCAAATTTTTTCTAATTTCAATACGGGTTAATCGGGGTTAAGGATAGACGATTGATATGTCTGTCAGTAGGTGCGAAGGAGAGGTCCGAGTCCTTGCGACGAGGACAGACATAGTAATCGACTAAAAATTAGCCTTCTCTTTACGCGACGATATCTCGGGAACCGGAAGTCGGATCGAGATAATTCGAAAACCGTTTTCAAGAGGAAGGTCTCTACCTTCCAATAAGCTGAACTTTGTTAAATAAACATCTTTATTTTCGGAGATATGGTGCTTCCAATTTTTTATAATTTTAATATGAGTTAATTGGGGTTTTAAATAGTCTTTGGTTGAAAATGTTTAACTTTTTTTGTTGTTAAATTCTATCAAACATTGGGAACTACTGTCCATTTACTAGATAAATGTGTAAAATGAAGGGAAAATATATCTTATTGTATGAACTGTCTTCGCAAAGGAAATTATAAAAGATTTAAAAGATTAATTGGCTGAAATTTTCAAAATGCTTTTGCGAACTTGGTTTATATGACAAAATTCTTGAATTATATGACTTGCTACTTGTCGACTTATGTGAAAACTAATTGAGACAAAGTTCTATTATGCGAGAGAACGTCGAATACATTTCTTTCCAGACTTCTCTTACAAACTTTCTCTTTCTCTATTTCTTTAACAAAAAGTGATTAACTAAATTTATTTTTAACATGTGATTATCACATATTTAATTTCATATCTTTTACACTCTATGCCACCATAATTCCATAATTACAGCCATCAATAATACTCAATTTCCAGTTCAAACCCAGTTCAATTATCGAATTACAAAGATCTTCACACAGCTCGCTAAAATTGACATAAAAAACTCCTATTTCAACTTCACAGCCCATCCAGTTCATGTTTACATCCCTATCGCGATAAAAGCTTCAAGTTTTCAACCCTTGCCTCGCGTTGGCGAGGCATGCGAGCGCGAGGAATTGGAGAAGAAACGATGCGAACCAGTGCGAAAAGAATTTGAATAAAAAATCCGAAATTGTCCGCGGATAAACGACTCGATTATTCCGCGATGGGAAAGTTGAACCTCGCCCGCGGCGCGTTTTAAACGTAAGCGGTTTCTCGCGCGGAAATTTTCTTCGATCCGCGTCGTCTTACTCCGTCTGTGCAGACAAAAGGTAATTCTTGCTTAAACGGAGGACGAAAGGCAGACGGGGTAAGGGGTTGAATTACTTGAGTGCGCAAATTAGGAGCGGCCCTTAGGCCGTTGTTTAATTTGGCAACCCCTTATGTCAGCCACGCTCCGCCAAGATACACACGCTCCGCCATGCTCGCTTCTCCGTCTTCCTTCCTTCCTTCCTTCCAGTTGCCTCCTGTTGTCCTTTCTTTCTTCCTTCCTCCTCGCGCTTCCTAATTAAGTGCTCTGTCCTTTGCGCTTCATCCGTACTGTTTATTAGTTCTGCGAGCTGTTCTGCTGCTTTTTTGTTGGAGCTGCGCACTTCAAACGGTTTAGCGCGGATGAGGTATGCATTTCGAATGAAAGTGCATCTTGTAACTGAGAATGAGAACGTTTCGTTATTCATTTCGTATGAAAGTGCATCTTGTAACTGAGAATGAGAACGAATTTGGATATCGACTGTTTGAAAGTACGTCTCAGATTCCTTTTCTGGATAGAAACGAATAAATATCCTTTTCTTTTGTAAATTGGGAAATATTTTATTACAAACTTTTCTTCGGATTCTTTGCATATTTTTATTTTGTTGTAGCTAATTGAATAATGTCTTTATTTCACATAAACATTGGAGACAACTATTTATTAATTTTATTAACCATTTAAATTTTGTTTTCAACTTATTCCCATTTTTCAGTGTTTGATTATTGTTGCGTCGCGAAAATTGTCGTCAATTGGACTCCCAATTATTCTTTACCCTTTTCTTCATTACTTTGGTTTTTCTAAATACAGGGATCAGAGACTTAAAGGTTGGCTTAGAATTTGTGAAGTTTCGCATCTTTAATGCCTTAACTCAATAGCTAATGACGTACCATAAATCAAATACGTTTAATTAGTATTCTACTGTGTCACGTAACCCCAAACATTACGCCATAGGATTTTTGTGGAGTCCTACCCCTACTAGCGACCTCCTCTACACCAAAGGGGAAGCAACAAGCGAATTGTCTTGTGTCTGCTTCAGCTTTTAAATATTAAATATATGTGGGATCGCCTATGACTCCTTTTCCTAAAGGATATCTCGAAAGAAAAACCTTGATGACGGGATAAATTACGAGGACACGACAGTAATCATAATAATATATTATAGTGAATGATTTCTCTTACAGTAAATGGTCTCTATCGAGGCTGAACGTGGCTGCCTTCTGGCATCTTCTTCCCAAAAGTTTCGCGCCTCGTCGCCCTTTTGTTTGTTTACCTCACTCATCCACACACACGCATCCGCGCACTCATTCGTCTCGTTCCTCACGTGTACAATAGCTACTAAATATTAAGTATTAAGTATTTTAAAATCACATATTGAATTATCCAAGTTTTAAATTATTCAATTTATCCCACAGAACAAGTTGTGTTCTAAGACCAGTATCAATACTAATATTTATCAAACATAAATACATTAAATATAAATTATTATTAATATAAATTAAATATTAAGTATTAAGTATTTTAAAATCACATATTGAATTATCCAAGTTTTAAATTATTCAATTTATCCCACAGAACAAGTTGTGTTCTAAGACCAGTATCAATACTAATATTTATCAAACATAAATACATTTTTAGAATTGGATTTCTTGAAGACTCTGCTTCTTTCAACATTCGTCCAACATTTAAAAAATTACAAGAGAGTCGTCTTTAGCATTCCAACCGGGCAGCTCCGCAAAACGAAGCTAAGAATACGACAATTATGTTTGGTTTCCCTTTGAGAAACTTCTTTATTAATATTTGCTTGTTGTTAACCCTTTGCACTTGACTCCCTGAAGTTAGCAATAGAAACTACTGCTAAAATACACATATTGCACATGCAATACTAATATTTCAAGACAAATTTTATCATTTTTATCTTCACCTTAATCACGATACAAGTTTGCGTCAACCAGCTTCAGAATTTCATTATTTTTCAAAGGTACTTGGTATTAGAAACGTAAACAATTTGACGCTCGCGAATGTGTTATTGTAGAGGTCAGCAAACTGTGGCTTGCTTGCCACATATGGTTCTTTGGCCACTTGAGTGTGGCCCTGAAACGAATGACGATTGTCATGATTTAATTTTATGGAAACCTTGCTTATTATTTAATTTTTATCACTAAAAGAGATCATTGTTAACGTTTTGCACTCTGCTGCTTCCCTGACATTAACAATAGAAACTGTTGCTAAAATAGCAATATTTTAGCAATATTTTGAGCAATAGTTTCTATTTCTAACGTCTCTCAGCAATAGGAAACTTGAGGGAAACATGCACTTCAAAAAAGGTGCGGTGAAATCAAATCCTTTGCACTCGGCTCCTTCCCAAACGTTAGCAATAGAAATGATTGCTAAGATAGCAATCTTTGAGCAATATTTTAAACGTAGTTTCTACTGCTAATGTCTTCCAGTAATAGAAAAGTTCTATTCTAATAGAAAACTTGAGGGAAGCATGTATTTTTTAAAAAGTTACGGTGGAATAAAACCCTTTGCACTCAGCTTCTTCTCAAATGTTAGCAATAGAAACTATGGCTAAAATAGCAATCTTTGAGTAATATTTTAGCCATGGTTTCTATTACTAACGTCTCTCAGCAATACAAAACTTAAGATAAACGTGCATTTCTCAAAAAGCTGCGATGGAATAAGTTTGTTGGCTGCGATTGTCAACCCTCTGCACTCTGCTCTTTCACAAATGTTAGCAATAGAAACTAAAATAACAATCTTTGAACAATATTGTAGCAATGGTTTCTGTTGCTAACAGTTCTCAGCAATAGAAAATTTCCATTTTAATAGAAAACCTCAAAGAAACACGCATTTCTCAAAAAGCTGTGGTGAAATAACTTTAACCTTTGTAATCACTAATCAATGCTGATGTTCTCTCAGAGGGTAAATCCCAGTGCAAACGGTTAATAATTATTATAATTGTTGAAAAAATTAAAAGGACTGAAAGTGACAAGAAAAGTAAGAAAAAGACAAGCGTTTTCTCTTGCTACCAGGCCTCCAACTTTTTTTTTATCTTAATTCCAAGAGTGGAAGAAACGATGGGAGAGGAAGAGGAAACACATTTACCAGTGTTTCTGTGGCGGAAGCAAGTTACCAGCTGGAAATGGCCTAAGAATAATAGGCAGTGCCTGGAGAAAAATTGCAAAAAACTCCTAGATGCTGCGATAGTGGAGTCGGGTTGGAAAATTCTTATATAGGACTTTGCGAGAAAATTCTTCTGTCGTGATTCCTCTAGTGGCGTGTATGGCGATCACTCTCGCAGTTTCTTTCAGACCTTCTGCTGCTTTTTTGGATATTTTCACTGCACAACATTTATTGAAACATTTTTTATATTTATTTCGTTCAGTAAAATTGTGGCAGATCCAACGAAAAATGATATTTAACCATATTTAAAATAAAGTTTAAAAATAGTGATCTCTATTTCGAGTAAGCATACAAAAATGTATTATATGGCAGAGTATTGATATAAAAAGTGAAAAAGTCATTGACTGATCATACATCGTTATTTAAACTTTGGAAGAAGATTGATTTTTGAGGTACACGAACAGCCGTGTTTCTATACGCAAGAGTAAATCATGAAACTGGAATAATGAATTTTTACAAATGCGTGATCATCACTGTGAGGTGAATTGAATACCAAAACCAGTAAAAAAAATAACGGTGCACGTCAAAAAAGAAGGATAAAGTTTGTTAGCTGAAAAATGGCAACAGCCGTGTCTATTTACAAAAATGTTTTGCAATATGTAAAACCGCTTAATATCTGCGCGGTATTTATCAATAAATCTGTTCAGCCAAAAATTAAACACACGAAATGCCTGAATACTTTTGTAACATCAATCTTCTTTTTTCTTTTGATATTTAAACAATGATATTTAATAAATCAACAATATTTTTAGCTTCTTCGCTTCTGTTTCCATTATTAAGGGATGATTGCCATATTTTCCCCTTTTTTCCTCATCATGAAAACCTCCACTCGTTCCTCTCATTATTATATTTTTGGCCATCATAAATTATCGTATCACTTCGATTCTCTATCATATTTTACATTTATTCCTCTCCACGCTTCTATTTTTAAATTTCATTGTTACCCTTAATTATTCCATCGCTTCGTTTGCATTGTTAGAGATAGAATAGGTTAAAGGATTATTAAAAACGAAATATGCCACTGAAAAACTGTTACTTTTCATTTTCTAATTGCAATATCGAAAAATAGAGCATCTAGAATGGAAATTTATGTTACAAAAACTGGATTAAAGTACGATTTATACAATATTACAAAGTTTTGCTATTGGCAAAACAGTATTCTCGCTGTTCACGCATAGATAGCATTGCGATTATTTTGACAGTGTTATGATTCTTTTCTTTTGACATTCGACATCAGCCACAAGATCATCGAGCAAAATAGAAAATATATAATTGATTGAAGTTTATTCTTTGTGTATAAAAAATTTTATACTAGGAAACTGGAAGTACTTTCTTGCCAAGAAATTTCTCATTCCTGAGAAATGAAAGAACTGTTGTAAATATGTAAATTAATATATATATTGTAGTACTTTTAAGTGTTGACCATTATTACTGACAAAGTAGTAATTGCTTCACAAATAATACTTATTTCTTTAGTATCACAGAATGTATATGTTATTTAACAAATAATTAGGTGAATATAGAATAAAACAGTTCGAATTCTAATCACATTCGCAGTTGAAGGGTGAAAATATAATATTTCATAAGTTTGGTACATCTTCCAGTGACACACGATATTAACCCTTTGCACTGCTTCATCGAGCGTGACTCAGTAAATAAAAAAAAGAAACAAACATATTCCATAACATAGTTCGTGAGCTATATTTAATACAATTAGTAAACAAACTTGTTTACAAATACGGTTGCAGAGCTGTTTGATTGAAAACCCTTGAAATAGCAGAGAATTGTTGGCGACAAAATTGAAGAATAATTCAAAGTGCAAAGGGTTCAAGAATTAATGTTAATCATCACCATCGTCAGTGATGTACGTGCAATCTGAAGCTCGAAAAGAAAAGTTTCACGTTCGTCATTATTGCACCGGTTATCGCTGCTCGGTTCTATTCGCCCTTTTAAATTTCATCGTGCATCGGGGGAGCCGTAAAAAGCACATCAAGACACTCAGCCGTGGTTTTTGGTCGTTAGTTCCTTAATCCCTCGAACGTTTATGGGAACGTTCATGGCCTGGAATTATAATTAGTAGCATCTAATTCGAGAACGGGGCTGCAATTAACCGGTTTGCTAACCCGCAGGATTCTTCTCCCCTTTTGTGCTCGCTCCCCAAAGTATTGCGCGTTCTTCGACTCTTTGAATCCTGAAAAACGCCTCGATTTCCCTGAAAATTGTTTCCGCGCAACAAAAAATAACAAAGTAAAAAAAAATGCAAGGAAAAGAAAAATATTTGCGCGCAGACTGGTAGAAGCGAAGAATCGAAATTAATTTCTGCATCGACGCAAAGGAAGGGGCGTGGTTTCCCTGTTTTCCTTTCGTGCGTATAGATTTACAGGAGAAAATTCGTTGCCAGAGAATCGTAGAACGCGAAATAATTTGAGATCGATCAGAGCTCGTTCCGGCTCATGGCAGGCGAATTTAACTTTCAAATTTTTGTACGCCGGATATTAAAACATTTTCCATCGTGCTCGCGGCTCCGCAAACAAACCCCTCGCTGGCCTGGCGAAGACGAATATCAGCAGCGTTGGAGAGCGGCCGACGCGGTGTGTATAAAAAGTATTAAAAACGCTTTCGACGCGCTGTTAACGATTACATTCGCGACGCGATACTTTAAACCGTGAAACGGCCGTTCAATTTGGCGCATAAGCGATTTTTTTTCCCTTTTTCCTCACCTCGTCCCACCTCCGTTTAAATAAATTTCGTACGGCTCGGTCCGCTGGGCCAGCCGTGCAAAAAGTGTTCGTAAATCACGATAGATACGCTCTAATATCCGGCAGCTCGAAACATTTTCACCTGCGCGCATTAACCGACAGGTTATTTCATGCAGTGTTTTATGGTTACATTGATTGCACCTGTCACTGAACGGTAATATTTCTCGTCCCGCGAAATTTTTCACTCCAATCACTTTTGTAGAGCTGGCTGTTGGTGAACGCGCGAACGAAGCCTGTTATAGCGTAACGTGCGCACCAGTAAAAGCGTTTAAACGGGTTTACGTGATAACGTTTTATTAGAGCTTGGAAATTTGGCCGTTTGGGATTAGGAGTTTGGAAATTTATAAGTTTGGAGATTTGGAATATCTGAAGCTTGGAGTTTTCAATGTACGAGATAAAATTGGGAAACTCTAGAACTCTGAAATTGTAGGACTTTAGAATTTTGAAGCAGCAGAAAGTTGGAAATCGGGGATTTGATAAGTTTAGAGGTTTAGAATGTCAGAAGCTTGGAGTTTTCAATGTACGAACTGCAAAACTCTAAAGGTCTATAAACTCTGAAATTGTAGAACTTTAGAATTTTGAAGCAGCAGAGAGTTGGAAATCTGAAACTTTATAAGTTCAGAGGTTTAGAAAGTCAGAAGTTTAGAGTTTTCAATGTATGAACTGCAGAGCTTGAAAGGTCTACAAACTCTAGAACTCTGAAATTGTAGAACTTTAGAATTTTGAAGCTTCAGAAATTTGGAAATCTGAGATTTTATAAGTTTAGAGGTTTAGAATGTCAGAAGTTTAGAAGTTTAGAGTTTTCAATCTACAACTATAGAGCTCTAAAAGTCTAGAAAGTCTAGAACTCTGAAATTCTAGAATTTTAGAATTTTGAAGCACCAGAAAGTTGAGAATTTGGAAATCTAAAACTTTATAAGTTCAGAGGTTTAGAAAGTCAGAAGTTTAGAGTTTTCAATGTATGAACTGCAGAGCTCGAAAGGTCTACAAACTCTAGAACTCTGAAATTGTAGAACTTTAGAATTTTGAAGCTTCAGGAATTTGGAAATCTGGAACTTTATAAGTTTAGAGGTTCAGAATGTCAGAAGTTTAGAGTTTTCAATCTACAACTATAGAGTTCTAAAAGTCTAGAAAGTCTAGAACTCTGAAATTCTAGAATTTTAGAATTTTGAAGCACCAGAAAGTTGAGAATTTGGAAATCTGAAACTTTATAAGTTCAGAGATCTAAAATGTCAGAAGTTTAGAAGTTTAGTGTTTTCGATCTGCAAACTGTAGAGTTCTAAAGGTCTAGAAGCTTTAGAACTCTGAAATTGTAGAATTTTAGAATTTTGCTCCAGAAAGTTGGGAATTTGGAAATCTGAAACTTTATAAGTTCAGAGATCTAAAATGTCAGAAGTTTAGAAGTTTAGTGTTATCGATCTGCAAACTGTAGAGTTCTAAAGGTCTAGAAACTTCAGAACTCTGAAATTCTAGAGAGCTTTAAAATGTCAAAATTGTAGAATTTTACAGCCTTGAGTCTACAAATCATAGAGCTCTAGATCTGTAAAATTCTAAGATTTTAGAAATTTGGAACTCTAAAATTGTAAAGCTTCAAAATGTAAAACTTTAGAATTTTAGACTTTGAAACCTTCAAACTATAGAGTCGTAGGAGTTCAATTTCTCAAATTTCAACTCAATTGCTCCAAATTCTGGAACCTCGAATTCTGAACCTCTGGAACTTCAAAATTCTAAGAACCTGAATCCACAGATTCAAGAATTCCAATACTCCAGAAACTCGTAAAATCGTGGAAATTTCAAAATCGTGAATTCTAAAATTTCGAATTACTCGATCTCGAATACGCAAACATTCTCTTAATACCACCCAAGCGAATCACCACCTCGCGAACGAACCTTTCATCCAGGCGGGTATGAAATTTCAAAAGATCGAATCCCACGAACGCAGCATCGCGTAATTCCATTTAAAGACTCCCGACGAAGACGAGCGATCGTTTATTAACTTCCTGTAGCTCTAGGAAGCACATATGCGCGTTCTTTAATCTGCGAAATTGGTCCCGCTGAATGGGAACTTTCCCAGCACGCCACTCGATGGGGGCGCTGGCGTTTCGAAGTGGAAACAAAGTCAATGGTCCCAGCAGGCAACCACGGGACTAAGCTACTCGTCAAATTGCTAAGCACGTAGGTCGCAGAAATTGTCCGAAGAGGCAAACTGTTGATAGGACCGTGTCGTACTATGTCTCTGGGACTCTCTCGATTTTCCTCGCCGCTCGACGGGTCTGCAGCTCGCGGTAAATTGAAAGGGGAAGTATGACGTCAGGTACGCGGAGCAGAATGTCCCAATTATGAAGTAATTCCGCTGAGATACACGGACGAGTCCTCAGTTTCTGTCCACTTTTTGGCGCGCCAATTTTATGACCCCCTTCTAACTGTAAATAACGGGGCTCGAGTAGAAAACAAACAACTCATGCGCTTTAATACAAGAACGTACTGCTCTGATCTAGAAAATATAAATGTGTGTGTGATCTGGTGATCTAAAAAGTGATCTAAAAAATGTAAATGATTTACGTTTTATTAGACAATTATTGTTGTTGTCAATGATCTAAAAGATATAAGTGATCTACGTTTTATTAGACAATTATTGTTGTTGTCAATAATCTAAAAGATGTAAATCATCTACGTTTTACTACACAATTATTGTTGTTGTCAATGATCTAAAAGATATAAGTGATCTACGTTTTATCATATAATTATTGTTGTTATCAATGATCTAAAAGATATAAATAATCTACGTTTTATTATACAATTATTGTTGTTGTCAATGATCTAAAAGATATGAATGATCTACGTTTCATTAGACAATTATTGTTGTTGTCAGTAATCTAAAAAATATAAGTGATCTACTTTATCTTCTACTTTGATCTACTCTATACAATTATTGTTGTTGTCAATAATCTAAAAGATGTAAATCATCTACGTTTTACTACACAATTAGTGTTGTTGTCAATGATCTAAAAGATATAAATGATCTATGTTTTATTAGACAATTATTGTTGTTGTCAGTGATCTAAAAGATATAAATGATCTACGTTTTATTATACAATTATTGTTGTTGTCAATGATCTAAAAGATATGAATGATCTACGTTTTATTAGACAATTATTGTTGTTGTCAATAATCTAAAAGATGTAAATCATCTACGTTTTACTACACAATTAGTGTTGTTGTCAATGATCTAAAAGATATAAATGATCTATGTTTTATTAGACAATTATTGTTGTTGTCAGTGATCTGAAAGATATAAATGATCTACGCTTTATTATACAATTATTGTTGTTGTCAATCAGTAGATAGTTGCATTTCCAATATATCGGAAATTTTATTAAGATTGCTCTGCCCTTTTCAAAACATCACTACGAAACTGTTTAATTATATTAAAATATTATTAAATTGAATAAAACATTACTTGCTAATAATAGTGCACCTCGTCTGTATCAAAATAATTGTCAAAACATCTTGAAATGTCAGTGAAACACATTGCTTACTTCCCAGCGTCTCATTGAATCAATATTTTTAATCAGAAATCAGATCCACCTTTTAGAATTTACGGAAAGATAAATTTCACCATGCTTCACCATTTCTATGATATCTCTACGCTGTGTCTTTTTTACCAAACGTATATACATACGATTTTGAATAGAACAACAAGAGGTACGATAAAAGCTTGGTTGTATAGAAGCCAGGTAAAATAAACAAATCGATTTATACACAGAGCGACTGTTTTGTCTGAAAACGATGAAATATATTTCAAGGATGCGATGTTACGACAAAACAGCTCCTACAAAAGCTATTTAACGTGGTGGAAGATTGTTTGTAGAGGTAAAATGTGCTCTAGAATTACTCGCACGAAACCTCTTTCTCCTTGTTATTTTCTGTCAACCAATTCTCGCTAATAAAATTGACAGATACAATTACATTTATCATATCAATTATTAGTCTATTCTCGACAGCCAACAGTAACTGGCAACGGCTGCCATAAAACCACCCCCAACTGGGTCACTGTTTAACCTCCGCGACGCCATCACGGAAACGTTCCCAACGATTTCAATGGATCGAGTAATCCAAGCCATCATTCAATTTACACGATTTTCCTTTCTAACCGCCCTCCTCTGCCCTCCCTCGCCCTTTCACTTTCTCTCTGCGCCACGCTAATTGTCCCACGCTAATTATTCAAGATCCCCCGTAAACGATTCGCCTCACCACCACTGTGGACCATTGTCCACCGATCGGAAACCCCTGGCTGATCAATCTTTCAACTCGTCCAATTACATCCCACGGGTGTCCAGAAATTCCTGACGACTCGCAGCGATCGATTCCGCTCGATCAGACGCATTGGTCGTCGATTGAAAAAAAAAGAAAAAGAAGGTCGCGATGAATTATTCGCTGGGCGCAATAACCGGACATGGCGGCTCGTAAGCCGATTTCCAGTCGATCCCTCGAAGAATCTTCCGGCCAAAGCCACTGCGAAAAAGTTAATGGAAGGAACTGCGATGCTGGAGGTGATTCTGCGTGCATTGTATCGTATTTTATATAGGGTGTGCGAAGGAACCATTCGATGTTGTAGGGTGTGAATGATTTTATCGCGTGGATTTGTGTGCGTGCAAATGGAAGAAGTAATTGAGAATATTCGAGATTTGTGTGTACAGAAATTAGTATTTGTAAATTTGTAGAATTTTGTAGTTTATTGCGTGTACTGTGTAGTGTTACATGTATAGTTCGTTATACTATTTGACAAACATTATTATTATTATTTGGAGAGACCAAGGACCATACGTAACGATTTACGTTTTCCAGTTTCGCTCTTTGTAACTTTTAATAGAATTTTTTAAAACTTCGTATACAATGGCAAAGTATAATTATGGGACGATATAATCAAATGAAAGAGCTATAGATATATGTTTCTAAAAGTTACTTGTTGCTTTGGTTCTAACTTTTGGAGATGACTGACACAAACCAGTAGATATTCTGCTTTTAAAAATGATATTCGTAGATGTAGAAAAAAACTTAAACCTTTGCACTCGTTAGCAATAGAAACTATTGCTAAAATCTTAACTTAGAGTTTAAATTACAGTTTATTGAGTTAAGAAAAGGTGTAGTTACATATATAATTTGACGCTTTGCACTTGGCTCCTTCACGGACGCTAGCAATGGAAATTATGGCTAAAATAGCAATAATTTAGCAATAGTTTTTATTACTAACGTCTCTTAGCAATAGAAAATTCCCACTTCAATAGAAAACTTCAGAGGAACAGGCATTTCTCAAAAAGCAGCTGTGGAATAAATTTGTTAGCTGTGGGCGTCAACCCTTTGGACTCTCCTTTTTCCCAAATGTTAGCAATAGAAATAGCAATCTTTGAGCAATATTTTAGTAATAGCTTCTAACGCTAACGTCTTCAAACAATAGAAAACTTGAGAGGAACAGGCATTTCTCAAAAAGTAGCCGTGGAATAAATTTGTTAGCTGTGAGCATCAACTCTTTGGACTCTGCTTTTTCCCAAATGTTAGCAATAGAAATAGCAATCTTTGAGCAATATTTTAGTAATAGTTTCTAAAGCTAACGTCTTCAAACAATAGAAAATTTCCATTTCAATAGAAAACTTCAGAGGAACAGGCATTTCTCAGAAAGCTGCGGTGGAACAAATTTAACCTCCTTCATCACTAATCATTGCTGATGTCCCCTCAGAGGGGACATCCGAATGCAAAGGGTTAAGTACGACACAAAGTTTTATTTAGCTTCACTCCTATAACGTAATATAAAGTATTCCATACTTTAATTAAGACACGAAGCTTAGATTAAAGTCGATTAAGTTAAAAAAAATCGTACCTACCTATATACTTCAAGTTAAAAAAAAATCTTGCTCTCCAAATGAAAATTTCAATCGTGCACCGTTGATATTTGGCTCTCAAAACAAATCTCAATCGTTGCACCGTTGATAATTGGATCTCAAAACAAATCTCGATCGTTGTACTATTGATATTTGTCTCTGTCGACTAATAAATTTGCCCATCACCGTGTTATAATAATAATAAACGTTTCACAGACAATGGGGAATCATTTTGCAACGTTCCATTCCGCACGATCCAAGCTTCTACCCTGGCGTACTAAAAATAGCTACTAAAAGTTCCCAGAATCGCGTTCCTATTAAGGCTACCAACTTTCCACACGGAATAATGGAAAAGTTCATCGAGTCGGAGCGGAAGCGGATAACTACACGGTACATAAGTTGAACGCTGGGGCTTCTTCGCGATGGCCGTTCGATCGCGCCGGAAAAATGACCGGAAGAAATCGAGAGGGGCTGGACGCGGAGTCTCAGAGGGACCGTGGGTTGGTTAATTAAAGGGCGCCATTAAAACTGGCTGTTTTCCCGTTTCCGGTGAATGGAGCAAAGCCGCGAACCACCTCGAGCGTTTCCGTCCTTTCCATTAACTTTTTCTAAAGTTTAAGAGTGTATAATTTATATTCACGTTTAACCCTTTGCACTCGGATGTCTCCTCTGAGAGGACACCAGCATTGATTAGTGATTACGAAAGTTAAAGTTATTCCACCGTAGCTTTTTGAGAAATGAGTGTTTCTTTGAGATTTTCTATTGACATGGGAGTTTTTTATTGCTGGAAGACGTTAGCGTTAGAAACTATTACTAAAATATTGCTCAAATATTGCTATTTTAGCCATAATTTCTATTGCTAACATTTGAGAAAGAACAGAGTCCAAAGGGTTGACACTCAGAACTAACAAATTTATTCCATCGCAGCTTTTTGAGAAATGCATGTTCTTCTGAAGTTTTCTATTGAAATGGGAATTTTCTATTGCTGGAAGACGTTAGCGTTAGAAACTATCACTAAAATATTGCTCAAAGATTGCTATTTCAATTGCTAACATTTGGGAAAAAGCAGAGTCCAAAGAGTTGATGCTCACAGCTAACAAATTTATTCCACGGCTACTTTTTGAGAAATGACTGTTCCTCTCAAGTTTTCTATTGTTTGAAGACGTTAGCGTTAGAAGCTATTACTAAAATATTGCTCAAAGATTGCTATTTCTATTGCTAACATTTGGGAAAAAGCAGAGTCCAAATGGTTAACACTCACAGCCAACAAATTTATTCCTCGCAGCTTTTTGAGAAATGCAGGTTTATCTTAAGTTTTCTATTGCTGAGAGACGTTAGTATTAGAAACCATGGCTAAAATATTGCTCAAAGATTGCTATTTTAGCCATAATTTCTATTGCTAACACTTGAGAAGAAGCTGAGTGCAAAGGGTTTTATTCCACCGTAACTTTTTTGAAGTGCATGTTTCCCTCAAGTTTCCTATTGCTGAGAGACGTTAGAAATAGAAACTATTGCTCAAAATATTGCTAAAATATTGCTAAAATATTGCTATTTTAGCAACAGTTTCTATTGTTAATGTCAGGGAAGCAGCAGAGTGCAAAACGTTAACAATGATCTCTTTTAGTGATAAAAATTAAATAATAAGCAAGGTTTCCATAAAATTAAATCATGACAATCGTCATTCGTTTCAGAGCCACACTCAAGTGGCCAAAGAACCATACATGGCAAGCAAGCCACAGTTTGCTGACCTCTACAATAACACATTCGCGAGCGTCAAATTGTTTACGTTTCTAATACCAAGTACCTTTGAAAAATAATGAAATTCTGAAGCTGGTTGACGCAAACTTGTATCGTGATTAAGGTGAAGATGTAAATGATAAAATTTGTCTTGAAATATTAGTATTGCATGTGCAATATGTGTTGTGACGTGAATTCACGTCAGCAACAACCAGAAATAGAATTTTAACTGACGTGATTTCACGTCAGCGGTCGCGAATGTGTTAAAATGTGATTTTCTTTACTCTCATTGAACGTTTTCATGCGGATCAACAACTGTTTTATTTATAATATATTGAGGAGAGCGTCTCAATCGCGAATTATCGTTTGTATGAAGGCAGAATTATTTAATTACTCGATATAGCTTTAATTTATTGGAAAAAATGCGGGGTTATTTATTCAGGCTATCGAGATTTTATTGCGTATTAAATTAAAACAGTTAAATTTTGCCATTTAACGTGAAATTATCGAAAATTAAGGTAATTTATGATATGGCCAATCGTTCAGGGTTCAATTAATTTAATATATTGTATTAAATCGAAGAAATAATTCTGTTTACATTACAAGTACCGATCAGTGCATTTCGATGACAATACGTCGAATCCATAAGTTAATTTCGAAAGCTGTCTTGAATTATCGTAATTATTCGAACAGTCGAACGACGAAAAAAGACACGGGAAATCGAAAACGTTCCACGCGACGGAAAACAATCAATTTGTTTTACACTTTCAATTCCACCATCGATCAGTGGCTACGTAAATATAGACAGTGATAAAAAAAAGTCTGTACAGACGTAATTTTCTGTTTTACGTTTGCGCAAACATTTCCGTACTGCTGGTAAATGCAAACACACGCGACACGTATGTATCGAGAACAATTTTAACACTAGGTCTACCATGAGTTTTTTCGATATTTAATTAGAAAAAAATATGAATTGACCTGTCAATTATGAAGTTAAAGTAGAAAATCGAACCTCAATAAAATTACATCAGTTATAATAATTAATTCTTATTACCTTTTTTTATTTTTCGTATTTTAATGTACAGTTTAACGAAAAGTTTTTTCAGAGGGGTCAAAATGACTCCTTGGTAAATCTAGTGTTAATTTTACTCTTTTTGGGAGACGTGTGTGTTGTGAAAAGAAAATTGCGATAATGGTATTGATGTACAGTCTTATTCGCGGTTATTGTTTACTTTTGAATCATCAACGCCAGTCGAAGGAATGAATTGCAATTCACAATTTCTTATTTGTTTGGCATCCAAACTTGCGTTTTGTATTTTACTTTTTTGGGACAGAAACGCGTGCTTTGCAATTTTTGGGTTTCGTGATTTTAATTTTACTCTTTTCAGGAGACATATGTGTCGTGAAAATAAAATTACGATAACGATATTGATGTACAGTCTTATTCGCAGTTATTGTTTACCTTTGGTCGCCAACGCCAGTCGAAGGAATGAATTCACAATTTCTTATTTGTTTGGCATCCAAACTTGCGTTTTGTATTTTACTTTTTTGGGACAGAGACACGTGCTTTGCAATTTTTGGGTTTTACGATTTGCATTTTACTCTTTTCAAGAGAGACGTGTGTTTTGGAATTTCTGAGTTTCGTGATTTCTATTTTATTCTTTTAGGTCAGAGACGCGTGCTTTGCAATTTTTGGGTTTTACGATTTGCATTTTACTCTTTTCAAGAGAGACGTGTGTTTTGGAATTTCTGAGTTTCGTGATTTCTATTTTATTCTTTTAGGTCAGAGACGCGTGCTTTGCAATTTTTGGGTTTCACGATTTGCATTTTACACTTTTCAAGAGAGACGTGTGTTTTGGAATTTCTGAGTTTCGTGATTTCTATTTTATTTTTTTAAGTCAGAGACGCGTGCTTTGCAATTTTTGGGTTTCGTGATTTTAACACTAGGTTTACCATGAGTTTCTCGCTATTTAATTAGAAAAAAATATCAATTATGAAGCTAATATAGAAAAACGAATCTCAATAAAATTACATCAGTTATAGTAATTAGTTCTTATAATATTTTAATGTAAAGTTTAACGAAAAGTTTTCTCAGAGGGGTTAAAATGACCCTTTGGTAAACCTAGTGTTAAATAAAATTCCGTCAATCCCACTCCAAGTATATAAATTTCTCGTATTTCTGAAACGAGATATATCGAACGAAAAAAATCACGCTCCCTCCGCTCCCGTTTCAATTCCTCGCCTTTTATTCGCTGAATTCATTTCGTAATTTCGTGTCGACGGTCTTCACACAAAACATCCGGGCATTACTCGAAGTCCGATCCGAAGAAAAGGCGATTTTCAGGTTTAATTAAAGTTGAGATGCACGTCACACGCACGTGTGTCCCGCGAGCGCGCGCCGTTTGTCAAGAAATCTAATTGAAGTGCTTCGGGGCAAGAGGAGTCGAGGATGAATCGAGGAGCGCAGGAAAAAGTTCCGTCGGTCAGATTTTACGCGGACCTCGAGCGGACCTTTTAATTAAAAACAACTTTTGCTGATGACGCGGGACGCAAAGTTTAGCGCGTCGCATCCGTTCGAATTAGAAAGGACGACGCCATTATACTGGGTGCTTAACGGGTTCAATTCCCCCTGGCGATGCCCGCAATAAGACGCCATTGGCAGGTGAGTCTGATCATTTTTTATTGGACGTTTAAAAGTTCGAAACGAGAGGTGTTTGGTCGCCCAGCAACTTCCAGCGGACTTTGTTACGTCTCGCGATATAAAGTCTGGCGTTCTTCGTCGCGCAGGTGTGATTTATTGGACAGGAAATTTATGGTTGCCCGTGAGATTGATAGGATAAACGGTTTGTTGGAAATCTCCAGTTTGCGCCAGGAATTCGCGAATTTGAGTACAGCTGATTAAACGAAATTTGTAGTTGGAACAAATTCTTTGAACGTTTCATTGTTTGCGTAAAGCAATAAAGTTCCATGAGACGTATAAGAAAGTTTGTTTCGATGTACAGCTCTTAGCAAGCTTGCTCTGCTTCGTTTCTTTCAATGGAGCTGAATGAACACAATTTATGGAGATTATATCATTGAGGCTTCTCTTGTACTGAACAAATTTCATCGTATATTCGAATCGTAAAAAATTGCTACGATTTTCGTTGTTGTATTCATTCTCTAAAGTCAGATTTCAGCAATCTAATACAAATTATAATTAAAATCCCAATTACTGTTCAAATAAAGAATAAATATTCTTCCCCTGCAGGAAGAATAAATTCAAACTCTTCAGGAAACGCATTTCTTCATCACGAAAGTGTCTCTAATCATCCCCTAGATCAGCAATTCTTAAATTGTGGTCTGCGGACCCTTGGAGATTAGCGTAGCCATTACCAGGAATCCTCGAAATAATTTTAATACTTGCTTTAGATATCCCAATAATTTTTACATTATTTTTACATCCCCCAAATTTTCACTTTCATTTAAGTAACGCAATTAATAAAATTCCTATATGGTCAAGACTATGCTTCTTGTATTCATCGTCAATTCTTGTTGTATTTGTTGTTACTTAACTTTACATAACATTAACTTTACATTCACCAATAATTTTTGCACTAACTTTACATTCCTCAATTTTTCACTTTCATTTGAGTAACGTATTTAATAAAAATCCTGCAACGTCAAGAATTTTTGTATTTGTTGTCTCTTAACTCTACTTAACATTAACTTTACATCCCTCAATAATTTTTACATTAGCTTTAATCCCCCCAAATTTCCATTTTCATTTAAGTAACGCATTTAATAAAAATCCTGCATGGTGAAGAATTTTTTTACTTGTTGTCCCTTAATTCTACTTTACTTAATATCAACTTTACATCCCCCAACTTTTCGCTTTTATTCAAATAACGCATTTAATAAAAATCCTGCATGGTCAAAAATTTTTTTACTTGTTGTCCCTTAATTCTACTTTACTTAATATCAACTTTACATCCCCCAACTTTTCGCTTTTATTCAAATAACGCATTTAATAAAAATCCTACACGATCAAGACTTTTCATATTTGCTATCCATAAACTTTACTTTATTTAACATTAACTTTGCATCCCTCAATAATGTTTACATTAACCTTACATCCCCCAAATTTCCACTTTCATTCAAATAACGCATTTAATAAAAATCCTACACGATCAACACTTTTCATATCTGTTGTTACCTAACTAATTATTAGACTTAAGATTGAAATGGGGTCTGCAAAAAAGACGTTCTTCAAGAGAGAATCCTCGAGCTACACAAATTTAAGAACCCCTACCTTAGATAACAAAGCTTCCAGCTGCAATCGCCACCCTTGACCACTCTGACCGCGTTAATTACTCTGATAAACCCGCGAGCGGCTTAATCCGAGAGTCATCGACCCCAAAGGATCGATGGATCCGTAGGCGCTCGCGGTGACGTTTACCCACGTCATCTTCACGGTGATCATGGTCGCTTAGCCTACTAGGAGGGCGGTTCTCGTGGGTCGCTGTGGTCAATCGCGCACTTAACTGGCCGGATAGAGCGTAACGGAGCTCTATCGAGTGTTCGAGGGGCTCGCCGTCAAAAGACGCCACGGTTTTTGGGGTCAGCGACACGCCCGCATACGGTTACGTCGGTGGTGCGTCGAACTCGTCGCGTGGGGCGACGCGAGGAAAGGGTGCATATGCTAGATTGGGGAGAGGAAAACTGGGACGATTTCGAGAGGAAAGAATGAGTGACAGGCGGTAGCCGCGATGAGAAATTCGACGAGACGGTTTTTATTGCGGGTGAAAAGACGGGGACAATGGTGGTCAATGGGGGGGAAGGAGGTCAGGGGGGGAATTAGAGAGATGGATGGAAACAATGGGAGGCGTTGGGGACGAACGATGGTTTAGGAACGAGGTTAAGAATGAATGGTGCGATGAATTTAATAAAAAATGGTATATTTTCAGTGCGCACGGAATAGATAGGTTGTTTATTATGCGCTTCAAGCGATGTTTTGGTTACGCTTGAATATTTAGGGGTAGGTGTAATGATACGTGCAGATAATCGTTGTTTGTAGATTTTAATATGTTTGATTGGAATCTATGACTAGTTGTGAACTATACTGTGATGAATGTGTTTAAAGAATGTGCAAGCCTGAAGAGTCAGGGTGGACTGTCTGATTAGAATTCTGCTGTTCTGTGTGATTCCCATCAAATATAAAGCATGTGATGGGAGTGGCTTATGAGACCAAGACAAACGGATTCGTTGATTGCAATGTTACGAATTTTGGTGAGGGAAGCGGAGGTCAAAACTGATTGGTTGCATAGAATTGTTAAAGAAATGGTTAAAAATGACCACCTCAAAACCAAAAATATTGCTAAAATATTGTTAATTTAGAAATAGTTTCTGCTGCTAAAATATTGCTAAAATATTGCTAAAATAATGTTATTTGAGCATTAGTTTCTATTGCTAAAATATTGCTTATTTGGCAATAGCTTCTATTGCTAAAGTATTGCTAATTTAACAATAGTTTCTATTGCTAAAATTTTGCTACTTTAACAATAATTTCCATACAGATTTCTTAGAAATTGATTAAAAATGGCCGCCCCCAAAGCAACGGTCACTCGCAACGTCACTATTTATAAATAAATAGTAAAATTGTACAAATTTTAGAAGATAGAAGTGGAGAACAGAGAAATGACTATTTTATATTACACGTGCATCTATAAAGTGATGATTCGATCAAACCTTTCAACATACGTGATCCATCAGCTTATCGCCAACTGATTTGGAGTCCGTCAGTGTTTTAGTCCATTAATTAATTACACACCATTGATATATTTAGGTCAGTAGCCAACAGTTTATCAGAATTTTGAATCCACAGTTGCAGAGATAGAATTGGGGAAATTTTCTGAAAGAAGAGTTTAGAAAAAGTGAAGGAAAATTGAAGGTTGAGGAGGAGAAGGTAGAATACGAAGAAGAGATGTCCTTACAATTTGAAGATCTATTAACACAGTCAACAGTTTATCAGAATTTTCAATTCATCGTTACAAAGATAGAATTGAGGAGATTTTTTGAAAGAAGAGTCTAGAAAAAACGAAAGAAAATTGAAAGATGAAGAGAAGAAGGTAGAATACGAAGAAAGGGTGTCTGCACAATTTGGAGATTTATTAACACAGTAGCCAACAGTTTATCAGAATTTTTAATCCATCGTTACAGAGATAGAGTCGGCAAGATTTTCTGAAAGAAGAGCCTAGAAAAAACGAAAGAAAATTGAAAGATGAAGAGAAGAAGGTAGAATATGAAGAAGAGATGTCCTTACAATTTGAAGATCTATTAACACAGCCAACAGTTTATCAGAATTTTTAATCCACCGTTACAGAGATAGAATTGAGGAGATTTTCTGAAAGAAGAGTCTAGGAAAAACGAAAGAAAATTGAAGGATGAAAAGGAGAAGGTAGAATACGAAGAAGAGACGCTCGTACAATTTGGAGATTTATTAACACAGTAGCCAACAGTTTATCAGAATTTCGAATCCATCGTTACAGAGAGACAGAGATTTTCTGAAAGAAGAGCCTAGAAAAAATGAAGGAAAATTGAAGGAAAATTGAAGGATGAAAAGGAGAAGGTAGAATACGAAGAAGAGACGCTCGTACAATTTGGAGATTTATTAACACAATAGCCAATAGTTTATCAGAATTTAGAATCCATCGTTACAGAGAGACAGAGATTTTCTGAAAGAAGAGCCTAGAAAAAATGAAGGAAAATTGAAGCATGAAAAGGAGAAGGTAGAATACGAAGAAGGGGTGTCCGTACGATTTGGAGATCTATTAACAAATGAAGTCTGCGATCTGCGGGGAACGTCGTCTCCGAACAAGGGAACGCGCTTAGGGTTAATTAAGATTTCAAGCGAATTTTTAATACCCCGTGTCCGTTCTAATTGAATTTGCTTTAATTAAGCTTTCGTTTAGGCCGCCAAGAGACTCCGGAACGGAGACCGCGGAGATTCGAGGATTCCACGGAATAATTGGAGTGTCGACTTTTTTTTTTCAACCCTCGAACCAGCAGGGACGAGCGAGCTTGGACATCGTCATAGACGCTCACGAAGAAAAGTTTGTAATTTATATTTTCGTTGACGAGGAAAATGGTGCGTTCGATATCCCGCGCGTAATATGTTTGGCCAGTCGGTGGTCGGAGAATTTATTGAGGTTGATTAAAGGCCGATACATGTCGATAAAGCGTCGATAATGAATTCTATGCAGAACGAGTTATAAGCACGCGTCCAGGCTGCGCTGAAAATCGTGTTTTAGTAATTAATTCTCCCGACAGATTTCAGCGGTTTTAGTTAATGAGATTACTTGAAAAATTAATAGAAACCGTTAATCGAATGAATACGTGTTGCTTTATAAAAATAAAAATAAAAATTGCGATAGTGTAATGAAAGAACGCATCGACGACATTATTTCCATTGCTTTACATTCGATCCACTAAATTTTCGTAGCAAAAGGGGTGTAGGGGTGGAAAACGCAAGGGGTAGTAACTTAATATTGCAAACAGCTAGCAACGAAAAAGATTGAAGCAAAAATTTCTCGAATTTTCCTGAAAAGTTACAAAATAAAAAATAAAAAGTAAGTGTAGGATATTTATTAATAAAAAACAAATACAAGATACTCAAAATCGACAGCTAGTTCTTTACAACTGAGATGTTACTTTAAAGACGAACAACGAACAACTGACTCGTCATTTTAAAATCATAACATTTGAAACTTAAATTATTGATTAATCCACAAAGATCGTTTCATTATCCTTCGCAAGTGTCGCGTAAAAAGCAGAAGTTCAGCCACAAGTGAAAAGCATACTTCAACGCCGCACTGGTCGTTAATTGAAGGCTGACGAGTGCTTCGTTTCGATCGTGGATAAGCGTTTTGTCCGCGAAACTTGACGCTGGATACAAAATATCGACGGCTACTTAGCCTGGCCGCGTGTGAATAAATAATTAGCGAAATTATCGTGGTCGCCACGGTGAAACGGTGGGGAGGAAAAAGCCATAGAAAAACCAGGAACAGAGCAGCAGACGGCCATTGTCTCGAAGCATAGACCGTCCCGGTTTCGCAGCTCTTATTTCCTCCTTTCTCATCGTGGCGGGTCCATTCAACCGCAATTAGGATTATTTATTTTTCCCCGACGTCGGAGAAAGGACATACTGTCGAAACTCCTCGCCAGGACTTCGTTCTTCGGCTCTTTTCCACCCCGTTCTCTCTCTTTCTCTCGCCCTCTTTCGCGATAAAACGGATCTCTCTGGGTAGGGCATTTGCCTCTCATTTCCATGCGATGGAAACCTCTGTCCTTTTGGTTTAAAGGCTGGAAGAAAGGTTTCGAGGTTTCTAAGGGTCTTCGTAATGGTGGAAATGGTGTTATTGATAAATATGAATGATATCTGGATCTTTAGAGTGACAATTATTTGGGAGCTGTTCGTGGAAAAGGTATTTTCTAAGTCGAAGTGAAAAATTTGTTTGTCATTTTTTAATTAAGTTGTTTTATCTGTTCATTAATATGTATATGCTTGAGTTAATCGAGTTAAACATGAATATTTTCATAAAAATAATTAATTTACTTATTCGTTTTTGAAGTGATCTTGATTAGATATGTTAATCATATTTTAAATTTTCTATGTTACATCAATTTAATTATAGTAAAAATCATGCAAATTAAAATTTGAAAATATCTAGACTAATATTGGATGCATATTTGATATTAAATTAATTCCAATCGCTATTTAAAATATTTATATTTAAAAAATAGATATTTGCGAGAGCCAAAGAAACATCCAAAAGTTTTACGAAATTCACAAAGCTGTTTATTCCTACATGACAATTACGTAAATGTTTGCAATACTTGATTTAATCCAGTGTTGGATACCAACTCACAATTTCATAAACCACAGTTATCATCAACATCTTTTGTAAATTATTCATCTCAGTCATACATTGTTCTAAATATTATTTATCCCATTTGTCACTTCTAATCTATATCTCATCCTTGACTCAACCTTTCAAACCACCCCTTCAAAAGCTCCTCACGAATTCCTTAAATACCAGTCCCGAAAAACCAGAGCAGCTTTCATATTCAGAATTCAGAGCTCAGCACTTGACGCTGGACTACAAACCACGTACTTTTTGAATAAAACCCTTCTCTGGAATTTAAAACGTGTTGTACTCGATTCGTCTCTGTTCAACCCAGAATCCAACAGCAGTACACGTGAATGCTTAACATTCGACGCGTTCCACCGGAATTTCGAATCCGCGAAGTGTTCGATGGTTCCAATTGCTCCTCCTGCGTCGAGTCTTACTTAATCTACGGAAGTTCCTCCTGCATCATTGAAAAGTCGTCGTGAGTGCTTGTTTACGTTGCATTAACAGAGGCCACGGGTTCGCAGGATTAGAATCGTTGCTAAACTTATTTAACGAGAGGCCAGACGCGTCCGATTCCCGCTGCTTGCCAAATTTGCATAGTTAACAGTACAATATTTAACTACGTAACAGCGTTGATGCAGGCTCTATCAACGTAATTACGGAATGACGCCGCTTCCGGTCTGGTCGAAACCTAACGTTGTTTTTCTTCGTCGAACCAGCGGGAAATTAGTCCGCTAATTAAGCTTATCCAGAAATAGCAGAGAACTTGATTTCGGGTTTGATTTCCGAGATTTACTTAAACGGTCAGTTTTTCAGATGCTTTGGGATTTTTATTGAATTAATATCAAGCTGATTCACGAATAACAGAAGATCTAATTTATTTAAATGATCAGTTTTTTACGTGGTTTAAGATTTTTATTGAATTAAAATCAAGCTGATTCGCGAATAACAGAAGATTTAGTTTAAATAAACTTTGAAAATCAAATCTGAAATTAAGTTTTCAGGTTTCATTTTCAAGATTTATTTAAATGATCAGTTTTTTACGTGGTTTAAGATTTTTATTGAATTAAAATCAAGCTCATTTACGAATAACAGAAGATTTAGTTTAAATAAATCTCGAAAATCAAATCTGAAATCAAATTTTCAATTTTTGATTTTAAGATTTATTTAAATGGTCAGTTTTTCACGTGCTTTGGGATTTTTATTGAATTAATATCAAGCTGACTTACGAATAACAGAAGATTTAGTTTAAATAAATCTCGAAAATCAAATCTGAAATCAAATTTTCAATTTTTGATTTTAAGATTTATTTAAATGGTCAATTTTCACGTGCTTTGAAACTTTTGTTAAACTAAAATCAAGCTCATTCACGAATAACAGAAGATTTAGTTTAAATAAACTTTGAAAATCAAATCTGAAATCAAGTTTTCAGGTCTGATTTTCAAGATTTACTTAAATGGTCAGTTTTTACGTGGTTTGAGATTATTGTTAAATTAAAATTAAGCTGATTCACGAATAACAGAAGTTTTCAGATTTGATTTTCAAGATTTATTTAAATGGTCAGTTTTTCTGGTGCTTTGGTATTTTTATTGAATTAAAATCAAGCTCATGCATGAATAACAGAAGATCTAATTTAAATAAATCTCGAAAATAAAATCTGACATCAAGTTGTCAGATTTGATTTTCAAGATTTATTTAAATGGTCAGTTTTTCAGGTGCTTTGGGATTTTTATTGAATTAAAATCAAGCTCATTCACGAATAACAGAAGATCTAATTTAAATAAATCTCTAAAATCAAATCTGAAATCAAGTTTCCAGGTTTGATTTTCAAGATTTAGTTAAAGGGTCAGTTTTTACGTGGTTTAAGATTTTTTTAAAATTAAAATCTAGCTCATTCACAAATAGCAGAAGACTTGATTTCAGATTTGATTTTCAAGATTTATTTAAATGGTCTGTTTTTCACGTAGTTTGAGTTTTCTGTTAAATTATTCAATTTGTGAAATATATTTCAACGAAATAAATTCGAAATATTTCAATCTTTCAATAAATTCCCAAAATGATCGAATTTCTTAATTTATTCAAACAGTTTCGAAATAGAAAAAACGATTTAGAATACAAAAACGTTGCAGTTTTCAGAAAACGTAGATCCTCCTAATTCCCAGATTATAATCGCATCATATCTTTTCTATTATTCCATAAAATATACTATTTATGTTTCTAAATATATGTAAGACGAGAAGGTTAATACTACGTTTTTTTAAAATAACATTGTATATTACGTTACGCTCGAGAGTTATTATAAAGCGATTGAAATATCAATTTCAAATACGCTGCACTGTGGACGACAAGGTATCACGGATAAAATTGCGAATAATGCGATCGTTTCCGCTGGTGTACGCCACAAAGCACGGTAGATTTGCGTTCTGCTTACGTTGGTTGCGAGGAAGAGACGTCTCACGGAAAAATAAAACACGCCATGGGGTTTTTTACTTTCAGTTTCGAGGGATAACTGGGGGGTGGATCTCCGCGTGGTTTACTGGTCCGTGGTTCGAAGCTGGACCTTTCCGTTTCCCGGTCGACTGCTTCGAGAAATCGAGCTACCTTCGCTGTGAGTAGATTTCTTCCCCATAAACCCAATATTCCTCTGTAATTGATTGAAACTTTCGCGAAATGGCAGAAAAAATGGGGCAACTTATACATTTTGGGGGATGAAATTGGAATATGTAAGAAGTTGCAAAGATTGCAGTGAAATTAATGGCTAAGGAATACGTTGGCGTGCTTCTAAAATACTTTGTTCTGTTCTTTTCATCATGAAAGTTCGTATAGTAATGTTTTCTTAAACCATTTCCTTCCCCCCACCCCAACGCCATGGCCCAGTCGAATTGTCATAACTTCAAATGTTTGTTTAAGTAATTTTAGTCGTCACCATCACTCATTAGTCATCATTCTGTACGAATTGAGAAGTTAAATTTATTTATCATTGAAGAAAGTACACTTTTCGTTGCTCTTCTTAAAGTAAACTCTCGCTCTACACACACATCCTTTTATACGTTCGTTCATTGAATATTCTCGATTCTTGCATTACTTTGTTTTCCAGGCACTCGCATACACGAGCACATACACTTTTATGCATCGAATCAATATTCGAGAATATTCACAATCATATTTTCACAATTATAAACATTCATACACTTCAAACACTCATTCTTTCATTTCTCGCACCCCAAAGGTACAATTCTTTCAGTGATGCTGGACTCTTCAACTTTCAAATCTCTTCTCAATCCTCCTATATCGTCATAGCTCCTTTTAATATTATTTCTCATAATTATCCGCCTATGACTCGAGTTTTCCTAAAGGATGTCTCGAAAGAGGAACCCTACAACACACGACAATAATAATAACAATGATTTCTCTTACAGTATGTGGTTCCTATCGAGGCTGAACGTGGACTGCCTTCTGGTATCTTCTTCCCAAAAGTCTCGCGCCTCGTCGCCCTTTTGTTTGTTTACCACACTCATCCACACACGAGCATTCGCGCACTCATTCGTCTCGTTCCACACAATTATTAAAATAGTATTTCGAACAAATAGATTCAAAGGAATAATAAATTTATTCTTGATATCATATTACAAAGAAATAGTTGTATCGAGAAAACTGCTCTTAGAACAGCTTATTGAGAAGAACTGGGGTGAAATGGGGATGAAACTAGTATTTAAAGATGAAAGAAAGAGATCGTTGCATTTATACCCCATCATTTTATAATAGTAATAATAATACTTATAGTATAATTATTACTTATTACTTATAATAGTAATTAGTTAGTTATAATAGTTATTATATTAATTATATTAATAATAATAATAATACTTATTATTATTGTATGATACTTATTATTACAATATTAATAGTACTTATTATTACTATTATAAAATGGTAGAGTACACATTGCAGGTGTCATAATATATTCTGCACTATCATTCCGTTGTAAAACCTGATTCTATATTACAATGAATCATAAACTGTAAAGTGTATTACAAAACGATAAACCACGATCCAACAGAGTCAATCAGGAATGAAGAAGCTGCGAAACAATGAACTACAAGTTCTGATGAACTGTAAGCTAGTGAGCAAAACATATTAATGGCACGTAATTAATTAATGAGCTAGGACACTAATGAGCTTCAAATCAATTGGGCTACGAGCTGATAGATCATATACAATGACACGTGCACGTGTATTTTCAAACTAGTAAACTACTCAAATTAACAGGCTGCAAATCAATGAACTGCAAACACTAATGGACCACCCACGAACTATCACTGTGCATCCACACAGATGCAGTGCAAATTTGTGGACCATAGAACTAAATTTATAGTCTACAAATAACTAAATTACTCAAATTTGTACTCTGCAAATCAATAAATTGCAATCCTGAATGCACGACGAACTAACAAGCTCTGCATACAGTTGCACTACGGTTTACTAAAGGAACTGCATAAGTAGTGATGGCTATAAACGTTAATAAAAGAGGGCACACATTTTCTGACGAAGTATCGTTTGAGGAACGAAATCCCAGAACAGAAACGAGGAATAGGTATTTGTTATGAATTTTAATTGAACATACACTGCATACAACTTGCAATTATTGTGATACGAAATTGTGATAACGTTTGCAACCCCTATTCTATGAGTTTTCATTTTAACAGTGAATGGATGAGTCACGTAAATTTATGTTTCTCCATTCTGACTTTCTAGAACGAGCCACGTAGAATTACTCTTTTTGCTTGAATTTTTATTACGCTGCGTTAGTTTCTCATTTTTATGCGTATTTTTTAGTAATTTTGTAAGCGTTAAAATGGCTAGCAAGAAAATTTTCTGTGGAAGATGCGGAAATCTGTAAGGAAATTTATGTAGATAAGTTTAGTGATAATGAATCAGGAAACTGTGGTGAAGAAAGTGATAATTAATCAGAGAATAAAAAAAAGAAAAGAGAAAAATGAAAAAGGGTGAATGTTTTACAAATATCGTAAAAAACACTAGACATGTAAATAAATAACTTTGTTAAATTTTATCAAAAGCACTGTCGATTTAATAAAACTGCAACGTTTTAAGACATACATGTTTGTTTAATTCTCTTAAAAAATGTTTGGAAATCGAGAAAGACAGAGAAAAAAACAACTCATCCGTTAAATATTAAGCAGTGATTTGAGACTCTCTCAATCAAGAAAAACCGTGTCCTTTGAGGAAAAATTCAGCCACCAGGGTGCCATTTGAGTGCTGCTGTAGGAATCATTCGAAAATTATTTCTCAGAAAGCACAGTTTGTACCCGAAAGCCTCATCAGCGATAATTTTTGCTCGAAAAATAAATAAACTAAATGTGGAAACAGAGTATAAAGTACTGAAGTACATATGTACATACAAATGAAACATCAACTGCTAAACTGGAGATCCTTCAAACTTGAAACGCGTACACTTGGTCCCATCAGTTTCTGGACACCCGTATATTTTTCATTTCCAGGCTTCGTTCAATCTACAAAAAATATGAAGTTTAGAAAATATATAACATCGTGTTACTGCGCAGTACACGGATGTAAAAAATGTAGAAACTTTTTAGTCATTGCGCACCGAGCCGTTGTTACACTACGTTGTTAAATTGGAATAGAAAGAAAAATGGAATGCAATATTTCATTAAAGTAAAATAGATGCTGACCTTTTATACACTTATAGCCATCGCTATGAGGTTAAATAAACCGTATTATTTATGGAAAAAGTAATGATGAGGGCATTCAATCAACCACATCATCATATCGTGCACAAAGTATCAAAGAGAAAGAAGAAAATAATCTCAAAGAAACAATCAAAACAGTCCACTCGTGTGACAATGTCTCAAAATTTCTGAAAGAAATAAATATATTACACTTAATCTAATTATCTGTTCACAATGGAAAAACAATACATAGACACCACAAACACATAGTCACCAATTCAAGTAGTTACCAATGACCCAATCTCTAAAAATACAAAAAAACATTTTTTTTCCTCGTCACAATCAAAACAAACACAGCGCACTGTCCAAATACAAACGTCTCTCGCTACGCAGCCCCTAATGGCTTCAAAAAGCCAAACGACTCCATGCAACATACTGCACGCAACGCACTGAGCTCTATTTTTTAAACACCTGGACCAGCAGCAATCCTTCGAAACTCGTTCCATCTAGCATCGAAACGCTTCACCCTTTGCACTCGAGACTTTCCAAAAATGGTTAAAATTGGTGACTGAGTGCCTCTCAAGTGCAAAGGGTTAAAAACATCACCTGCGTGCCAAGGTCAACCGAAGTGAAGGCGATTGCTGAACGTCACTTCGTTTGTTGCACTGTAAAGAGAATGTAAGAGGGTAGGAAGGAAAGGACGTTTCGTTCTGGGCCTGACAGTGGACACATCAGTAAGGCTACCAAAATGGCGGAGTTGCGCCTTAGACGCTGGGATGATAGGGATAGGTCAGAATTTCTATTATATAGAGACTGTGTAGGACATAGAGTGCTCGTAGAAAACTGGTGAGTGTGCTGTCCTTCTAGTGGCGAGGATCGCCACAATTGCTATTTTGGTCATAGTTTCTATGTTAATATTGCTACTTTGGCCATAGTTTCTATAGTAATATTGTTACTTTGGCCATAGTTTCTATGTTAATATTGCCACTTTGGCCACAGTTTCTATGTTAATCTTGCTACTTTGACCATAGTTATATAGAAATTGTGTAGGAAACGAGTGCTCGCGGGAAACTGGCGAGAGTGCTGTTCCTCTAGTAGTGAGGACCGCCACAATTGCTCCTCTGGCCATAGTTTCTATAGTAATATTGCTACTTTGACCATAGTTTCTATAGTAATATTGCTACTTTGACAATAGTTTCTATAGTAATATTGCTACTTTGGCCATAGTTTCTATGTTAATCTTGCTACTTTGGCCATAGTTTCTTTAGTAATATTGCTACTTTGACCATAGTTTCTATGTTAATATTGCTACTTTGACCATAGTTTCTATGTTAATATTCCTATATTAGCAACAGTTCCTATGTTAATCTTGCTACTTTGACCATAGTTATATAGAAATTGTGTAGGAAACGAGTGCTCGCGGGAAACTGGCGAGAGTGCTGTTCCTCTAGTAGTGAGGACCGCCACAATTGCTCCTCTGGCCATAGTTTCTATAGTAATATTGCTACTTTGACCATAGTTTCTATAGTAATATTGCAACTTTGGCCATAGTTTCTATGTTAATCTTGCTACTTTGGCCATAGTTTCTATGTTAATCTTGCTACTTTGGCCATAGTTTCTATAGTAATATTGCTACTTTGACCATAGTTTCTATGTTAATATTGTTACTTTGACCATAGTTTCTATGTTAATATTCCTATATTAGCAACAGTTCCTATGTTAATCTTGCTACTTTGACCATAGTTATATAGAAATTGTGTAGGAAACGAGTGCTCGCGGGAAACTGGCGAGAGTGCTGTTCCTCTAGTAGTGAGGACCGCCACAATTGCTCCTCTGGCCATAGTTTCTATAGTAATATTGCTACTTTGACCATAGTTTCTATAGTAATATTGCTACTTTGGCCATAGTTTCTATGTTAAATTTGCTACTTTGGCCATAGTTTCTATAGTAATATTGCTACTTTGACCATAGTTTCTATGTTAATATTGTTACTTTGACCATAGTTTCTATGTTAATATTCCTATATTAGCAACAGTTCCTATGTTAATATTGCTACTTTGGCCATAGTTTCTATAGTAATATTGCTACTTTGACCATAGTTTCTATAGTAATATTGCTACTTTGGCCATAGTTTCTATGTTAATCTTGCTACTTTGGCCATAGTTTCTATGTTAATCTTGCTACTTTGGCCATAGTTTCTATGTTAATCTTGCTACTTTGGCCATAGTTTCTATAGTAATATTGCTACTTTGACCATAGTTTCTATAGTAATATTGCTACTTTGGCCATAGTTTCTATATTAATATTGTTACTTTGGCCATAGTTTCTATATTAATATTGTTACTTTGGCCATAGTTTCTATAGTAATATTGCTACTTTGGCCATAGTTTCTATGTTAATATTGCTACTTTGGCCATAGTTTCTATAGTAATATTGTTACTTTGGCCATAGTTTCTATAGTAATATTGTTACTTTGGCCATAGTGGCGTTCCTATGTTAATCTTGCTACTTTGACCATAGTTTCTATAGTAATATTGCTACTTTGACTATAGTTTCTATGTTAATATTGCTACTTTGGCCACAGTTTCCATGTTAATCTTGCTACTCTGACTATAGTTATATAGAAATTCTGTAGGAAACGAGTGCTCGCGAGAAACTGTCGAGTGTGCTGTCCCTCTAGTGACGAGGACCGCCACAATTGCTACTTTGGCCATAGTTTCTATAGTAATATTGCTACTTTGGCCACAGTTTCCATGTTAATCTCGCTACTCTGACCATAGTTATATAAAAATCCTGTAGGAAACGAGTGCTCGCGAGAAACTGGCGAGTGTGCTGTCCCTCTAGTGGCGAGAAGTAACGAAGTTCGCGCGAGTCGCTGGGTGTCGCGATCGAAAAATGCGAATCGAGGGTCGAAAGGAGCTGGTTCGCGCGAGCGTTTCCGTCGTAGGACGAACGGACGAGCGAGTCGTAACTTTTAACAGCGGGGTTCGCTCGTTTATCACCGAATTACTGTACAGTTCCGCGCGCGATAAAGCGTTCGTAAATCGCTGCCACGACACGCGTGATTTCCACCTTCCTTCCTCTTCCAGTAGCTGCGCATCGTTCTTTCCTCCGACGAGATCTTGGATACGTTTTCTGAACGCTTCGACTGCTCTCCGCCGGATCGAGCCTCGAGCTTTTAGCAAATAGGCTCGTTACGAAGATTTGTGGCGTGTTTGAGTTAGTGGCGCGTCGCGTTGGTCGGAATGGGGCGGTAAATGGATAATCAAGTGCGCCTGACTTAACTTGGTCTTTATTGCGAGGCAGGTAATGACTGATCGTTGTAGTAAATAGGCGATTTATTTTGAGTGCGGTTAAGTTGATCGTAGAATTTCTTTTTGTTGGTTAACGTTAATTAGTATGGAGCAGAAATCGTCAAAGGGGTTGATATATAATTAGGGGTCGATGGATACCAATGCTACTCAATTGCAAATGATTGATTGTTGTAGTGAACACGTGAGTTGCTTTGCGAGCGGTTGAGTTGATCGTAGAATATTTTTTTGTTGGTTAACGTTAATTAGCATAGAGCAGAGATCGTCAAAGTGGTTGATATAAAATTATTAGAAGTCGATGAAGACCAATGCTACTCAATTGCAAATGATTGATTGTTGTAGTGAACACGTGATTTGCTTTGCGAGCGGTTAAGTTGATCGTAGAATATTTTTTTGTTGGTTAACGTTAATTAGCATAGAGCAGAGATCGTCAAAGTGGTTGATATAACATTATTAGAAGTCGATGAAGACCAATGCTACTCAATTGCAAATGATTGATTGTTGTAGTGAACACGTGATTTGCTTTGCGAGCGGTTGAGTTGATCGTAGAATATTTTTTTGTTGGTTAACGTTAATTAGTATGAAGCAGAGATCGTCAAAGTGGTTGATATATAATTAGGGGTCGATGAAGACCAATGCTATTCAATTGGAAATGACTAATTGTTGTAGTAAACAGGTGATTTGTTTTACGAGCGATTAAGTTGATTGTAGAATTTCTGTTTGTTGGTGAACGTTAATTAGTATGGAGCAGAGATCGTCAAAGTGGTTGATATATAATTAGAGATCGATGGATACCAATGTTATTCAATTGCAAATGATTGATTGTTGTAGTAAACAGGTGATTTACTTTGCGAGCAGTTAAGTTGACCGTAGAATTCATTTTTGCTGGTCAATATTAATTAGTATAGAGCAAGGATCGTCAAAGTGATCGATATGGACCTCTGAGGATCGATATAATATAATTAGGAGTCGATAAATACCAATGCTATTCAATCGCAAATTACTCATTATTGTAATAAACAGGTGATTTACTTTGCGAGCAGTTAAGTTGACCGTAGAATTCATTTTTGCTGGTTAACATTAATTAATATAGTGCAAGGATCGTCATAGTGGTCGATATGGACCTCTGGGGATCGATATAACATAATTAAGGGTTGATGTATTCTAGAGGGTCGATTAGGGGTCGATGAATATCAATGCTATTCAATCGCAAATTACTCATTATTGTAGTAAACAGATGATTTATTTTGCGAGCAATTAAGTTGATTGTATAATTCATTTGCTTAACGTCAATTAGTATAGATCAGGGATCATTAAAGTGATCGATATCGACCCTTGGCAGTCGCATAATATAATTAGGGTTCGATGCAATCTAGGCTCGATTAGGGGTTGATGAATACCAATGTTATTCAATCGCAAATTTATTAACAGCAACGCAGTGTATACGATTTTCGTTTGGAATGTCATTTGTAATTATAATATAGTAAGTAAAGTTTAATTGACGCGAAAGATGCTTGGACGAACATAAATATTACGCAAAACTATCCAAAACTTTGTAATGCAGCGTTTCCCTTTTTCGTATATGGTTGAAATTCTCAAGTTTGTATATGGTTGAGTCTGTCTTCAGTCATGTTAACTCTTTACACTCGAAATGTGATTCTCAGTCACCAATTTGAACCATTTTTGAAAAATCTCGAGTGCAAAGGGTTAATTCTATTTTAACAAACCAGAGAAAGAAATTGAATGTGGAGCTTTGAGGCGATTTAACACTGAAACTAACAAATTTCGAACCAGACATTGCTAATCTTGCCAAGCGTCATCAAGCACATCCTTCTCATTGGTTTATGTAAAAGTTTGATTTTGTCGAAATAAAATAAATCATTTAAGAAACACAAAAGTTATTTACGTTGCAATGAAAATTCGAGGGACAAAGAATTTTTCTGTGATGACTATAGAAGAGGTAAGAGTGCCACCTTAGGTTTCTTTTTTATGCAAAATTGAATAACATTTGCTTGAAATATTTTGTTGCTTTGCACAGTTAAAGAATTACGATGAATGGATATTCTCAAATTTTCTAATTTAATATCAGTTGCAGAATTTGCAACAAATGCAATTGTGTTTTACCAAACAGTTCCCGTCACTTTGAGCAGCACAGACTATTTTAATCAAAAGTATGGTTATTGACATTTTACTAATCGATCTTTGATAAACGATACTAGTAATTGAATTCTGTTAATTAAATGTCGCGCGTTGAGAAAGTTTGTTTCATTTTAAGGAAATACATAGTACGTTTCATTATAATTCTGGTGTTAATTACTGATCGTTGAAAACTATTTAAAATCACTGGCAGAATAAAAAACAAATTATGAACGATATTCCATATCCTCTTTTCTTAAATCGCTACAGTTTTTAATAAAAAAATTCGACAACTTTTCCATTCTTTCGTTACATTTGCGTACGCATTTAGTTTCGCGATTTCTTTCAGATTTAACCTAATTCGGTCAGCTCTGTAGTCTGCAGCAGTGCTCGAAAAGAGAAAAAAGAGAAAACGAAAGAGTACATTTTCCCAGGTGCGAACCGCTTTTCACTCAGAGCCGACATCCGGTCTGTTTCAAGTTTCCGCGGGTTCATGTTGGAAGACCGCGGTTAAACAGCTCTTGAACTTCTCACGCAACCCGTGAAAGAGAGAAAAACTTAAACATGTTAATTTCGTGGCTGCGAGATGCACTTTTATTCCACAAAACAATCACGAACCCCTCTTTCACGCCTGTTCCGCGCGCGGAAAGTCCCTCCTCGCACGTATAAAACCGTTTAAACCGATCTCTGGTGGCCACCTGTAAATCACTGAACGTCGTTTAATCGCGAATTCGAGCTGGCCACTTTGGAAAGGAAAAAAGGGGAGGTCCTTTTTCCAGGTAAATTCAACGATTTCCGACTCGCTCGTCCTTTATCCCTTGGCACGAAAACATTAATCCGCAGATTAGGCGGCGAACGCTTAACAATCGGCCGTTTAAATCCTCGCGAAGATTAAGGTGAAAGTTATCCGGGATTATGGCGAGTTTAGCTTGAAACCAAATTGTTGCTGCTTAATCTCTAATTAGCATCAAGGTTCGCGTGCTCCTTGCACGTGTTCCGCTTGGAATTCCGCGCGAAACGTTCGACCATTTCCATTTTGTCGTCCATATTACTCGTTACGATTCTCTGTTAGGTTTTATTTTATTTCTCGTTGTTTTTTCTTCCACGCTTTTCTTTCTGTATAAATAATACGTGTTGCGCATACATGCGACACACTGAAGGCCTACTATGCCTACAGTTCGACCATTTTGAAAACAGTAGCTGTCCTTGACCATGCGCGACACAACTAAGTCAGGAGCCACGAAACATACGTCAGAAGAGACGACGCATCACGACACAGAGGCACTTTATCTCACTTCTGAGATAATAAATAATACGTAGTGCAGAGACACGCGACACGCAGAAGGCCTACTATGTTTACAGTCACTATTTTTACAGCTTTAAACTCTTAGACACGATGCGCCAGTGTAGTGGCTTTCAAGGATGTCGTCTTTCTGAATAATACGCTGCTATAATGATTTTCGAGAATGCCATCTTTCTGGATGACGAGTCACTATAGCAGTTTTCAAGAGTGTCATCTTTTTGAATCATGCATCATTGTAGTGGCTTTCAAGGATGTCATCTTTTTGAACGATACGCGACTATGGTGGCTTTCAAGGATATTATATTTCTGAACAATGCGCTGCTATAGTGATTTTCGAGAATGCCATCTTTCTGGACGACACGTCACTATAGCAGTTTTCAAGAGTGTCATCTTTTTGAATCACGCATCATTGTAGTGGCTTTCAAGGATGTCATCTTTTTGAACGATACGCGACTATGGTGGCTTTCAAGGATATTATATTTCTGAACAATGCGCTGCTATAGTGATTTTCAAGAGTGCCATCTTTCTGGACGACACGTCACTATAGCAGTTTTCAAGAGTGTCATCTTTTTGAATCACGCATCATTGTAGTGGCTTTCAAAGATGTCATCTTTCTGAACGATACCCGACTATGGTGGCTTTCAAGAATGTCATATTTCTGAATGACGCGTCACTATAGTGGCTTTCAAGAATATCATCTTTCTGAACATCGTACCATTATAGTGATTTTCGTAGATGTCATCTTTCTGAACGACGCGCTACTATAGTGACTTTCGAGGCTGTCATCTTTCTGAGTGGCGCGTTACTATGGTGATTTTTGAGAATGCAATCTTTCTGAACGACGTGAGACTCTAGTGACTTTCGAGAATGTCATCTTTCTGAGCGGCGCATTACTATGGTGACTTTCGAGGCTGTCATCTTTCTGAGTGGCGCGTTACTATGGTGATTTTTGAGAATGCAATCTTTCTGAACGACATGCGACTATGGTGGCTTTCAAGAATGTCATATTTCTGAATGACGCGTCACTATAGTGGCTTTCAAGAATTTCATCTTTCTGAACATCATACCATTATAGTGATTTTCGTAGATGTCATCTTTCTGAACGACGTGCTACTATAGTGACTTTCGAGGCTGTCATCTTTCTGAGTGGCGCGTTACTATGGTGATTTTTGAGAATGCAATCTTTCTGAACGACGTGAGACTATGGTGACTTTCGAGGCTGTCATCTTTCTGAGTGGCGCGTTACTATGGTGATTTTTGAGAATGCAAACTTTCTAAACGACATGCGTCTATGGTGGCTTCCAAGGATGTCATCTTTCTGAACGACGCGTCACTATAGCAGCTTCCACGGATGTCTTTCCGAACGATGCGTTATTATAGCGACTCATATATATATCACAGATCGCGTTAGATCGCGAAGATAGTAATAGATATAATACTCAATTGTATTATTAATTATTAAAGTTAAAGTACATGTATCATATCTTTAACTCTAACTCATGGTGAGGAATACGCAAGAATCGAAATCGTGGTACTTCGTTCGCATCAAATGTAAACAAGTCAAGCCTGGCACCTGCTGTATTTTTGAAACAAACGAAAACAACATGTTTGTATAAGAAGTATACATTTTGCACAAATTTCTTTACTATGGCCCACGCAATAGAGAGATAGCGCATAGACCAAATGGTTAAGAAAAATTTTACTCGCATAGAGAACAGCATTGTCCGTCACAGTGCTCTGTCATTTACACTTAATTCTTGTAGAACTCTGTCATACAGAGAAACAGCTTCGCGTAAAACTCAGCAGTGCCTGAAAATAATATATTGCCCCAACATATGCCTTAAATATTCAAAATTGACATTATAATAATAAAAATTCAGGCGACGTCGAATGCCACGATCCATCCGTTTGAAAATCGCGCGGACACAAACTAACGAGTGACGCTTAGTTGGACGCCATTAAATGGCCAGTGAATTTTGTAGGTGGAAATCCGGCTTAATTCTCCCTTATCTCGTTCGTATCCCGCTTCGCGCGTGTCGCCTTCCCCTTTTTCATCGCGTTCCTTTTTCTGCGCCCTGCGCTTCCACCCCTCGCCCTTCACGCTCTCGCGCCTTTTCACGTTTCTGCCCGTTAACCCGACTCGAGCAACCCTTTTCACACACGTCCGCCCCGGATTCTCTCTTGTTTCCGTTTGTTTCGACTGTTCCGGTTTAGACTGACTCCAGCGCACGCACTCCCTTCTTATCGCAATCTCTATCTCGTTTCTTCAGCTCGACTCGCTCTATATATTTTTCTTCTTCCCAGCATCCTGCTTTCTTCCTTGTCCCGGTTCTAATTCTTGCGAGAACGTTTGGGACTCCGCTGTGAAAGAGTTTTTAATAGTAGTTTCTGCATTTGCGCCGCGTTTTCTTAGGGTCGTTGCATTGCTTGTTAATTCTTCTTAATGACTGCTTTTGATAGTGGTTGTTCAGCAAGCGATGATAAATTAAGGTTCTCGAGAATTTGAAGGAAAATATTTAGAAATTCGTGAGACGTTTGTTGTTGTCTACAATTTTTTCCCCTCAGTTTGAAGGTTACTTTAGTGAAAATTTTATTAGAAACAGCTTAACATAATTAATCTTACTTCAGCACCAACGATAGTTTTAATTAAATCTAATCTAATCTTAAATCTAATCCTTTATTTAACTTGGTAAACAGATTTTTGGATACTAAGACTCCTTCATTTTGTAACTAATTCATTCTATCATACTTTTCTCTAATTCATTAACCCTTTGCACTGGGATGTCTCCTCTGAGAGAACATCAGCATTGATTAGTGATTACAAAGGTTAAAGTTATTTCACCACAGCTGTTTGAGAAATGCGTGCTTCTTTGAGGTTTTCTATTGAAATGGAAATTTTCTATTGCTGAGAACTGTTAGCAACAGAAACCATTGCTACAATATTGCTCAAAGCAAGGTGCGTGCAGAGGGTTGACAATCGCAGCCAACAAACTTATTCCATCGCAGCTTTTTGAGAAATGCACGTTTATCTTAAGTTTTTTATTCCTGAGAAACGTTAGTAATAGAAACTATGGCTAAAATATTACTCAAAGATTGCTATTTTAGCCATAATTTCTATTGCTAACATTTGAGAAAGAGCAGAGTGCAGAGGGTTGATAATCGCAGCCAACAAACTTATTCCACCGCAATTTTCTGAGAAATGCACGTTTCTCTAAAGTTTTCCATTGAAATGAAAATTTTCTATTGCTAAGAGACGTTAGCAATAGAAGCTATTACCAAAATATTGCTCGAAGATTGCTATTTTAGTCATAGTTTCTATTGCCAACATTTGAGAAAGAGCAGAGTCCAAAGGATTGACACTCACAGCCAACAAATTTATTCCAAAATGCCTATTCCTCTGAAGTTTTCTATTGAAATGGAAATTTTCTATTGCTGAGAGACGTTAGCCACAGTTCGTACTACTACAATATTGCTCGAAGATTGCTATTTTAGTCATAGTTTCTATTGCCAACATTTGAGAAAGAGCAGAGTCCAAAGGATTGACACTCACAGCCAACAAATTTATTCCAAAATGCCTATTCCTCTGAAGTTTTCTATTGAAATGGAAATTTTCTATTGCTGAGAGACGTTAGCCACAGTTCGTACTACTACAATATTGCTCGAAGATTGCTATTTTAGTCATAGTTTCTATTGCCAACATTTGAGAAAGAGCAGAGTCCAAAGGATTGACACTCACAGCCAACAAATTTATTCCAAAATGCCTATTCCTCTGAAGTTTTCTATTGAAATGGAAATTTTCTATTGCTGAGAGACGTTAGCCACAGTTCGTACTACTACAATATTGCTCGAAGATTGCTATTTTAGTCATAGTTTCTATTGCCAACATTTGGGAAAGAGCAGAGTCCAAAGGATTGACACTCACAGCCAACAAATTTATTCCAAAATGCCTGTTCCTCTGAAGTTTTCTATTGAAATGGAAATTTTCTATTGCTGAGAGACGTTAGCCATAGTTCATACTACCACAATATTGCTCAAAGATTGCTATTTTATCCATAATTTCTATCCCTAACTCCCAGAAAGAAGCCAAATACAAAAGGTTAACACTCGCAGCTACCAAACAAGGTATTCCAAAACCAGCACCAGAGTAACTCAGCTACCAGAATTACGATCAATAGAAATCGTTATTACTGCACCCTTTCGAAATTCTAAGCTGTCAACTGCGATCTTCACGGTCGCACAGCTTTCGAGGAACACGCGGTATTTATACGTTCCAATCGAAGCATTCGCCAGGACGTTAACAAGCTCTGGCCGACTTAACCAATGCGTACGCGAGTCCGTGGGAAACCGTAAGGGCGGATGAAGTCCGTACGCTTCTGGTAATCCGCCGATTACACGAACGGCCATTGAAGAGAGCCTCTGCGAGCAACAAACCGTAATGGGGTTCGACGCTGGCCACGCTGCTCTTCGTAAACGCGGAGGAACCCTCGCGAATTCGGCTCGACGCTGTTCCACGTGAATTATCAGGTCCGTTTTTTGTTCCCAGTGGATTAATAAGCTGCAAATATTAGCTCAAGATTTTGATCGTTCGATTTCCAACCCTTCCTGCGTTACGAAGTTAGTGGAGGAAGGATTAACTGGCGTGCGTTCCAGTAGGATTTCGTGGAATTATCCGTCTGTGATTCTCAAATCAATAGTTGCAATTGTTCGCGTTTTAGGGGAACGTGTTACACTTCTGAGTGATGAATAGTTGCTCTTAATTTTAATCTGACTTTGGATAGAAAAAGATGGAACAAATAGAAAGTGTTTTCATTTATTTTAATAGTTTCGTTGTTTTAAAATTGATTTTAGGTTGAAGAATTAGCTGGTTGATCAGATTATATTATATATAATTGTGCGATACATGCCTACGTCAAATCGTCCAATGGTCATTACGCATGCCCAGTCGCACGTAATAGAACAATTCACACTATATAATATTACAAAAGATCTGTTGAAAATTCCAGAAATCGTCAGAAAGTAGAAAATAGAAAATAGAAAATTTCAAAGATACAAATTCTTGACTATTATATGACACATGCCTACATCAAATCGCCCAATAGTTATTACACATACCCAGTCACCCATAATAAAACAATTCACACCACAATATTTCAAAATACACCTTGAAAATTCAGCAAATCATCAGAAAGAAGAAAATAAAAAACCCAAATTTCAACGATACAAACTCTCCACTATTTAACACGAAACACGCCTACGTCGAATCGCCCAATCGTCACTCGCCGTTGGATCCCACGAACGCACCACGTCCTACAATCCCAAACTCTATTTATTTCTACAATATTTCAAAATATCTTCTGAAAATTCTACAAACCATGAGAAAGTAGAAAACAGAAAATTTCTACGATACAAACTCTCGACTATTTACCCCGTTAACACGAAACAAGCCTACAATGTTTCAAAATACACCTTGAAAATTTCGCAAATCATCAGAAAATAGAAAATAGAAAACCCAAATGTCAACGACACAAACTCTCCACTATTTAACACGAAACACGCCTACGTCGAACCGCCCAATCGTCACTCGCCGTTGGATCCCACGAACGCACCCCGTCCTACCATCCCAAACTCTATTTATTTCTATAATATTTCAAAATATCTTCTGAAAATTCCACAAATCATCAGAAAGTAGAAAATAGAAAACCCAAATGTCAACGATACAAACTCTCCACTATTTACCCCGTTAACACGAAACAAGCCTACAATATTTCAAAATACACCTTGAAAATTCCACAAATCATCAGAAAGTAGAAAATAAAAAACCCAAATATCAACGATACAAACTCTCGACTATTTACCCCGTTAACACGAAACAAGCCTACAATGTTTCAAAATACACCTTGAAAATTCCACAAATCGTCAGAAAATAGAAAATAGAAAACCCAAATCTCAACGACACAAACTCTCCACTATTTAACACGAAACACGCCTACGTCGAACCGCCCAATCGTCACTCGCCGTTGGGTCCCACGAACGCACCCCACGTGCTTCCATCCCAAACTCCCCCGCGCCATTCATCCTAATCCCCTCTAGTCCAGTGCAAACGATCTCAAATTGTTTCACCCTCGAGCCTAGCAGCGCCCCGCCGTAACCGCAGTTTATTCCGCCCCGCTGGAACGTCGTCGCACTTTCGAGGTTCTTCGTACAGGTGACCCAACGCTGTTGCCCTTTGTCTTGGACGCGGACGGAATTACGAGGGGTTGGCGTCACGTTGTCGGTCGTGGCTCGCGCAACTCGCGATGTCGTCGCGCGCAGAGGGACGCGGGTGGATGCATTTAATTTCGCGCGTTTCGTTCCCTGCCTGGATACGTCGCGACGAGACACGAGGAGAGGCAGGAAGGAAGAGGGTTAATGTACGGGCTACGAGCTCGGTCTTTTCAGTCCCGGGGAATCTAAACGGCCCTCGCTGAATAAGACGCCGCCGAAGACGGATGCGGGTCGCATCCTCTGCTCGTCGAGGAGCTCGTAAATAATCGCGAGCCTAAACTGGACGCGGGGATGATTTTGTATCGATGGATGGATTCGTGTTTCGATTGGGATACTCTAATTTCTGATGGTTTTTGTAAGGGACAAAGGTTTGCGTAGAAGGATGTTAAATTTGTGTTGTTGGGGAATTCGTTAATAATTGCTGGCCTAAACTGGACGCGGGGATGATTTTGTATCGATGGAAAGATCGATGTTTTGATGGGGATACTCTAATTTTCAAGCGTCTTTGTAAGAGACGAAGGTTTGCATAGAAGGATGTTAGATTTGTGTTGTTGAGGAACTCGTTAATAATTGCTCGCCTAAACTGGACGTGGGGATGATTTTGTATCGATGGATAGATTCATGTTTCGAGGGGTATACTCTAATTTTCGAGCATTTCTATAAGAAGCAAGGGTTTGCTTAGAAGGATGTTAGATTTGTATTGTTGTGGAACTCTTGAATAATTGCTCGCCTAAACTGGATACGGGGATGATTTTGTATCGATAGAAAGATTCATGTTTCGATGGGGATTCTCTAATTTCTTATGGTTTCTGTGAGGGACAAAAGTTTGCGTAGAAGGGTGTTAAATTTGTGTTGTTGAGGAACTCGTGAATAATTGCGCGCTTAAACTGGGCGCGGGGATGATTTTGTATCGATGGATAGATTCATATTTTGATTGGGATACTCTAATTTCTGATGGTTTTTGTAAGAGACGAAGGTTTGCGTAGAAAGATGTGTAGAAAAATTCATGTTCCAATGGGGATATTTTAATTTCTGAGCATTTCTGTAAGAAGCAAAGGTTTGCTTAAAAAGATGTTAAATTTGTGTTGTTGTGGAACTCTTGAATAATTGTGCGCTTAAACTGGACGCGGGGATGATTTTGTATCGATGGATGGATTCGTGTTTCGATTGGGATACTCTAATTTCTGATGGTTTTTGTAAGAGACGAAGGTTTACTGTAATTTTCGAGCATTTCTGTAAGAAGCAGAGGTTTGCTTAGAAGGATGTTAAATTTGTGTTGTTGTGGAACTCTTGAATAATTGCGCGCTTAAACTGGACGCGGGGATGATTTTGTATCGATGGATGGATTCGTGTTTCGATTGGGATACTCTAATTTCTGATGGTTTTTGTAAGAGACGAAGGTTTACTGTAATTTTCGAGCATTTCTGTAAGAAGCAAAGGTTTGCTTAGAAGGATGTTAAATTTGTGTTGTTGTGGAACTCTTGAATAATTGTGCGCTTAAACTGGACGCGGGGATGATTTTGTATCGATGGATGGATTCGTGTTTCGATTGGGATACTCTAATTTCTGATGGTTTTTGTAAGAGACGAAGGTTTACTGTAATTTTCGAGCATTTCTGTAAGAAGCAAAGGTTTGCTTAGAAGGATGTTAAATTTGTGTTGTTGTGGCACTCTTGAATAATTGCGCGCTTAAACTGGACGCGGGGATGATTTTGTATCGATAGAAAGATTCATGTTTCGATGGGGATTCTCTAATTTCTTATGGTTTCTGTGAGGAACAAAGGTCTGCGTAGAAGGGTGTTAAATTTGTGTTGTTGAGGAACTCATAAATAATTACGCGCTTAAACTGGACGCGAGGATGATAGACAGATCGATGTTTCAATTACTTCACAAATTAAATATTTCATTGCATAATAAGTAGAAATAGCGATGCAAATTATTGAAAATATGTATATTTATGCTAGCTGCCAACGATGACTATTATTTCCACATCTACAGTTTCTGTTGCTGCAAAAATGAAGCAATACTACAGTACTTCATTGTGAAACTGCTATTACTATAATTATAATTTTGTAAGGAGTATTGTAATTTGCAATGGTTGAATAACGATTTGAAACTCAGCATCGAGCAAAAAGATATACATGTGTACATTGAAAAGTTACTTTTCAACTTCTTGAAATTTTGTTAAAGTTGCTTCGTGAAAAAACCAAAGATCGTTCGGTACGCAATTCGATTCTTCTATCGAATCGCTCGTCGAATTTTTATCGCGAGTATTTCAATATGAAAAGCGAGCTTCGAAATTTCGAAAATTTTATTCGCCAATTTTACGACGCATAAAAGTATGACAAAAACGGATCAAGATTCAATTTCCTAGAAGGTCAAACGTGGGTCAACAGTTTCTAAGTGGCGCCAGATATGGAAAGCTTGGAAATCGATGCTTTCTGCTATTCAAGCCAGCTCTCGGTAAATAAAATGAAATGTTCGCATAGCATTACACGCGCGGAAGGTCTGTAATAATTTTTAATAATTTAAAGGCTGGGAAAGCTACGTAACCCTCGAGAACGCATAATTCACGGAGCAAGAATAATATTTTAAAGTAATTCTCCCCAGTACTACATCGCGAAGGGATGAATTTAAATTTCTCTTAAAATATACTCGAGCCATTAAAGGACAGCGCGCCAGTGAAATTTCAAGTAGTATAAGATTATTTCTGCTCAGACTCGAGCAACGAAGATCTCTACAAACGTATCGTTAGCTACGGATATAAATAATGCTGGTATCTAAAAATATACGACGTAATGAGAATCGTTTCCTTTAAATTCAACTACAATTCATAATAAAAATCCTATTAAGTGATTATAAAATCTTCGTTCTGGCTACATTTCTGCATTGCATGAAAAGGATTTCCATTCCTTCAAGATTATTCTTGTTGAGTATTTTTTAAATTATTAAAATTATTAGTTACATATGGATAGCTCGAGTATTTCGATTTCTTCACATCAAGAAATTTGCGGAAATACTTATATAATATAATAAAAATTAAATTATAATTCGCTAAAGATCCCTATTTTAGAAAATTAAAACTATTCAAATTAAACATATAACAAAGAAATATTATAGCTCGAATATTTCGATTTCTTCACATCAGAAAATTTGCGAAAATATTTATTAAAAATAAAATTATAATCTCATAAAGATCCCTATAAACAGCTCGAGTACTTCGAATTCTTCACATCAGAAAATTTGCAAAAATACTTACATATTAAAAATCAAATTACAATCCAATAAAGAACCCACTTTCACAATATTAAAGTTCTCAAAATTACTATCCATATAATATTTAAAAACTCCTACTTCCAACTTCCACAAGATTAAATAACAGAAACATTACCAATAACTCAGCATTCGAAGCGTTTCGCAGAAAAACACTCGAACCCCAAACTCCCCTCGGTTCATCGTCCATTCGCAGTCCCTGGAAGACAATCGTCGAGCTCTCGCTGCGATAACCATCGCCAGCGATCGACGTCCAGCAGACGTTCCACCGTGGATGACTGCAGACAGGTTCGCCAGCTGTTCCAGTTGGCTCCTTCCGTTCGCGTCCGTCCGATAAACGAACACTCGGCTGGCAACGCGTGCCACTATCGATAAGAAGCGTCTCCATTTTTTCTCCGGACCCGTAAGCCGTGGAAGCAGCCGGGTAGAAACCAAGGGAGAGGACCGCGCGGAGGAGTCAGGTGGATATCGTTCGTGACGCGAAACGAGATCGATTCGCGGGTCCCAGGAGGGAACGGTGTCGCGGAAAAACGAATTCGAAGGGAGGTATACTTCTAACGCGTCCATATCTGCGAGCTTATGCAAATGTCTAGCAGTTTGCCACGGGGATTTGCATACACTAGCCCGGACGATCTATATGGGATCATGTCTGGGCATAATCTCAAGACGCTCCACCAGTTATGCACTGGCTTTTCGGGTAGTCACGTTAGCGGTTCGCCTCCCATTTTTTCCCCTTTCCCCCGTCCTCTCTCCCCTGGTTTTTCCCCTCCTCTTTTCCGCTCCCGTTCCCTCGTGCGGTCCGCGTCGCGGTGAGACGTTCGTTCGTTATCAGAACGGCTGAAGATTGGACTTTTGGACACTCTCCAGTGACGTTCCGCTGAGATAATGCTACGGCTAACAGAAGTTGCCAGGCAGGCAGTCGAGTTTGCGGAGAGTTCGTGAATGTGAATCTGTTTAATGGATATGTGTCATCCCGATGGCGGCGGGAAACGGGCGTTCCTGGTGCGCGTTACACACTTCCGTTGAAAAGTCTTCGGACTGTGCGCCATCGTGTTCAACCACGTCCCGCTGGTTTCTGCGTTACGAGTGCTCTGTCGTCGTGTTAACCACGCTTTGGAGCAAGTGTTTACTTCTCGAGACGGTGCCTTGGGCGGGGGAATTGGAAATATTGACTCTTAATTTTTAAGTTACGACGAAACACTGATATTTTGTGATACTGTAAATTAATAGTTGCAAAACTAATAAAATTTTGAGATGTAAATTAATAGTTGAAGACAAATAAAATTTTGAGATATTGTAAATTAATAGTTTCGAGACTAATAAAATTTTAAGATATTGTAAATTAATAGTTGCGAGACTAATAAAATTTTGAGAGGTTGTAAATTAATAGTTGAAGACTAATAAAATTTTGAGAGGTTGTAAATTAATAGTTGAAGACTAATAAAATTTTGAGATATTGTAAATTAATAGTTGCGAAACTAATAAAATTTTGAGATGTAAATTAATAGTTGAAGACTAATAAAATTTTGAGATATTGTAAATTAATAATTGCGAGACTAATAAAATTTTGAGATATTGTAAATTAATAATTGCGAGACTAATAAAATTTTGAGATATTGTAAATTAATAGTTGCAAGACTAATAAAATTTTGAGATGTTGTAAATTAATAGTTGAAGACTAATAAAATTTTGAGATATTGTAAATTAATAGTTGCGAGACTAATAAAATTTTGAGATATTGTAAATTAATAGTTGTGAGACTAATAAAATTTTAAGATATTGTTAATTAATAGTTGCGAGACTAATAAAATTTTAATAATAATCGCTGGACAACTTTCATGACAACGTTGACATGTAAACATTTTTTGCAATATAGTTTGCAAGCAATTTAAGTCAATGGAATTATGCAAAAAAATTATAAATAAAATAATACTAACTTGATCTAACTTTGACATGGTATAGAAATATTAGAAAGTGGATTATCGATCGTCTAAAATTTCTACAATTTTTCGTTAATTACATGTTTCATCATCTAAAAAATCACAAATTACGACGAATGGTTCGGCTATTTTAAATTGAAATGTCCAAATATTGTCAATACACCAATGGAGTTGTAGCATGAAATGCAGTTATTTGCCAAGAGTGTCGGTTAACAGCTTGAGTTTAGAGTGACAGGGAACTGGATTGTTATCCCGGAGCTGTACGAGAATTTGAAACGTACGCGGAAAAAGAAACAAAAAAAAAAAAAAAAATTGAAAACTGGATTGCGTCCCGTGTGGTCGTCGATTAACACTTCGCGGTTTTATTGAAGCGCCCCTCGACACCATATTTTATCCAACCAGCGTTTAATTTTAACTGGAACGCGATGTCGGAAGAGCTTAAAGATTATTCGTAATAAATGAAAATTCATTATTCAGTTAAATCGGTACTTGTAATTCGAACTGTTGACAACTTTATTGAAAACTTTGTTTCATACTTCGTTAAGGGAAGAAAAAGTTTCAAAATTAGAAGAAATGTTCAAAACGTTGTCAAATTTTTGCGTAAACGTCAGTTTTGTTTATTATCAGTAAAAGCTTGCAAGCTACATTTATTGGTTGATGTGTTTTCAATAATAAATGTCAGCTCAGCAGTATATTTAGCCTAATATAAAAAGATGCAGCAAAACAGAGCATGTAAACATAAATAAAATAAAATTAACTTGCAAGTGGTCACGAAGATGTTTGTATCATATCAATATCCTTTTTTAATGTTTGAATATTTTCTTGAATGATTGCGAATAATTTCTTTTATATAATATTGTGCAAGTAGCGGTATTTTAATTTGCCAAAAACATTATTTAAATGTACAATATACTTTATAAATAAACTTTGACAGACAAGAAATTCAATTTTAGTATAAAATTACGTGCTCTGTAATATCTTTTCGCACCAATCAAAAGGGTACATTTCGTATACGCGCAATCGAAAATTAAATAAATTAATCAAGAAATGAAATTTTAGTTTAAAATTACCTTGGTAAAATCTTTTCGCACCAATCAAAAGCGTACACTTTGCATACACGCAATCGAAAATTCAACAAATTAATCAAGAAATGAAATTTTAGTTTAAAGTTACCTCTGTAAAATCTTTTCGCACCAATCAAAAGCGTACACTTTGCATACACGCAATCGAAAATTCTACAAATTAATCAAGAAACGAAATATTAGTTTAAAATTAACTCTGTAAAATCTTTTCGCACCAATTAAAAGCGTACACTTTGCATACACGCAATCGAAAATTCTACAAATTAATCAAGAAATTCAATTTTAGTATAAAATTACGTGCTCTGTAATATCTTTTCGCACCAATCAAAAGGGTACATTTCGTATGTACGCAATCGGAAATTCAACAAATTAATCAAGAAATGAAATTTTAGTTTAACGTTACCTCTGTAAAATCTTTTCGCACCAATCAAAAGAGTACACTTTGCATACACGCAATCGAAAATTCTACAAATTAATCAAGAAATGAAATATTAGTTTAAAATTAACTCTGTAAAATCTTTTCGCACCAATCAAAAGCGTACACTTTGCATACACGCAATCGAAAATTCGACTAATTAATCAAGAAATGAAATTTTAGTTTAAAATTAACTCTGTAAAATCATTTCGCACCCATCAAAAGCGTACATTTTGCACACACGCAATTGAAATTACCTCTGAAAAATCTTTTCGCGCCGATCAGAAGCGTATATTTCTTATATACGCAATAAAAAATTTGACTAATTCATCAAGAAATGAAATTTTAGTTTAAAATTACCTCTAAAATCTTTTCGTACCGATCAGAAGCGTACATTTCTTATGTACGCAATTGAAAATTCGACTAATTAATCAAGTTCGAGGATATCCCAGAGTATCGACGAAGAAGCTCGAACAAAATGCACGCGGCTTGCACCCGTTAACGATGGTTGCGCTTTTCGCAGCCGATTTTCGAACGCAATTACGGGCTACTTTAATCAGATAGGAAGTTACTTTCCAGCCGAAACTCCGGCACCCCGTGCTTTCGCCACGATAGTGTTGATTAATTTGTCCCGAAACGGCTTATCTAGCCGCCCTGGCGAACTGTAAATGCAATCGGGACACGCGTTGTTGGCGAGGGCTAACTTTCGCATAGTTCCAGCGGCCCCAAGTATTTATCTTGCCGATTGTTGCCGCGCAAGAACTTGGCCGCAGCTTTCGACCGATGGAAACAGGGCTATACAACGAACTCTGCCCGTCCTCCTCGCCTGCGCCGCCACTCTAGAGTTCAGTTTAGTTGCTTGTCACCAATTGAGGGAATGATCGAGTTGCGATAGTTTGATGTTCTTGGAGCTGGAAGATTGAGGTGACTGCGTTGTACGCGCGCGTGTGTGTGTGTGTGAGGGAGAGAGACACAGACACAGAGAGAGAGAGAGAAGCAGAGAGAGAGAAGCAGAGAGAGAAAGAAGAGAGAGAGAGAAGCAGAGAGAGAGAAGCAGAGAGAGAGAAGCAGAGAGAGAGAAGCAGAGAGAGAGAAGCAGAGAGAGAAAAAAGAGGGAGAGAGAAGCCGAGAGAGAGAAGCAGAGAGAGAAAGGAGAGAGAGAGAGAAGCAGAGAGAGAAAAAAGAGGGAGAGAGAAGCCGAGAGAGAGAAGCAGAGAGAGAAAGGAGAGAGAGAGAGAAGCAGAGAGAGAAAGAAAGAGAGAGAGAAGCAGAGAGAGAGGAAGTATTGTATTAGGTGATTGCAAAAGTTCGTCCTCGATTTTCATAAATGGCAAAAGTTTGTTTTATGAATCATATTATTAACTGACAGTTATCTAAATGCGTCGTAAATTAACGTAAGCTTAAAAAAGTTTAAATTAATTTGTGGTGCAGAGTTATTATTCAAAATGGAAAATGTCAAGTTATGTTATACGAGTTTAAAGAAGGAGCGAGTGTTGGAACCGCGACAGAAAGTATTCTAGACGTTTATTCGGATCGCGCTCCTGCTTTTAAGACAGTTAAAAAGTGATTTAGTCGCTATCGAAATGGTGGTTTTAATCTAAACGATAAATCTTCGCTCTGGACGATCTTTCGGCATTGATAATGGCTTTATCCATGATTCAGCGAGCAATAATCCATGGATTACCGCTAAAGAGATTGCTGACAGACTAAACGTTGACCATTTCACTGCGTTTCGCCATTTAAAGCAACTTGGATACACTTCGTAAGTTATAGCCTCCGAAAGATTTCGTTAAATGCGTACTTCGAACTCCTCCCTCTTTGTTATTTTAACACTAGGTTTACCATGAGTTTTTTTCGCTATTTAATTAGAAAAAAATATAAATTGACCTATCAATTATGAAGTTAAAGTAGAAAAACGAGCCTCAATAAAATTACATCAGTTATAATAATTAGTTCTTATGATATTTTAATGTAAAGTTTAACGAAAAGTTTTCTCAGAGGGGTCAAAATAACCCCTTGGTAAACCTAGTGTTAAGTCCTATCAAAAAGTCACGCTGGTAATTAATGACCCATATATAAATCTACAAATATGCAAAGTTTGAATAAAATCGATTGGGGGCGAAAACATTTCGTTTCCTTTATTATAAAGCCAGTTTTTCACGTGAAAAAATTGTTGTCACTTCATCGAGGGGCGCCCGTTTCCTCGCGTTTGGAAGCGTGTCGATTTGATTAATTCTGTTTCTCACACGCAAAGATTATTGGCGCTAGGAGTATGCTAATTTAATGGCGCCGAAAAGTACGGTTGCACTTTAGATTGCTGGCGCAATGATTAGTGGTGGCAGCCATGTGGCTCCAGTTAGATCACGATGTTTCTGTATGCGAGAAAAAATTGGCAACAGTCCAACGCTGCCAATACTATTTGCATGTGGAAATCTGGCTTAAACAGCAGACGTGGAGCTTTTTACGCTATTAAATCGTCACGCACTTGGTGTTAATCATTTTTAAATGTGTAAACTTGGCTTCCTTTTGGTGTTGGTGCTTGAAAATGATTTGTTGAACTGTGGCTGCTAATTACATTGATATACGTTGGAATTTGCATAATATTAATTATAAGATATTTGAACTTAAATCTAAAAATTTGGTACGAACTTTTTTCAATAAATTTATAGTAATTTAGGTGGACTCGTGGACAACTTAACGAGCACCTCCTAAAAATGGCTGCCTTAACGAGTGACATTTTGCATGACAAGTGACGCGAAAAAAAATTATTCAATGACAATGCGGTGTGTCACGTTTTCACCAAATTCTGAAGCGTTGAAAAAAGCAAATATCACTGAATAGCTTTCTAGTAAAAAAGAATTAGGCATGTGTCACGAATTCATAAGTAATAAACCATTAAATAAATAATAATATTAAAAAGATAACAATAAGCTATTAATTAAAAAATATAAAATTCTTAAATAATAAACTACACAATTAAATCGAGATCACATTTGTCCAGTCCGGTATAGAAGAAAAGATGATGATTTCGCTCCAAAATTTGGAATATTTTATTGGCATAGAACGCGTTATCGTATTTTACATTAATTCGTATAAGAAAAATTGTTTCTCTTAACGAGTGTGTCGCATTTCGACTAAGATTCTGGAACGAATCATGCTCTTTATGCAAAGTTCCACTGTACACACTTCCATTTTACTTTCCTCATCGCTATGGCGAAAGTACTCGCGGTTAAAGGGTTGGAGTCCATTGCGACGGACACGCTGCACATATCACAGTGGACGTCGCTGAAAATTTCCACGTTTAGACCCCAAACTCCATTCTCGAACGAGCGGCAACCTCTATTCTATTTTCCTCAGCGGAACCGATCGCGCTGATCCCATTCGAGGACAGTGCGCTGACCCCCATAAAAAGGGCTCCACGCTCTCCGCACACGCGATTGAGTTCCACTCGGACAAGATCAAGAGGGAGGCCAGCCCCCAACGAAATTATTTATTCGACTATGAAATCAACAGAACGCAACGGGCCAACCGATTCCGCTCACGTGTCGGGGCTTCCGATTAAATTCTGCGACGCTCCCGAGCGACTCGCCCTCGCCCTCGCACCCTTTCTTCGCCGTACGGTTTGTCTCTGAAACTGATCAGCGGGAAATTCGTCGGGCAACTTCGCCCCCCGCGTCGTCGTTTGAAGAAAATCGAAACCGTCTGGCGGAACTCGCGTTAATTTAACTTGTCTCATATTCCTACCGACCAGTGGTATTGGATTTATTCGAGCGGACTGATGGCTGGTCCCTGTCGATGCTCGCTGCGATACAGTCGATCCTTGACTTAAACGCGGTTTCGACTTACTGTGGGTAGACGAATTGTGCGAAATAAGTTTATTTAAACATAAAATGGAATAATACACGGCAATCTCAACCCTTTACTCCTCTTTTACGGTGTCACACCCTCTGCACTCTCTCAACTCTCATACCCGACTCTGCACTTCTTCATTCGCTCTCGATACTAATATCATTCATACACTCTCAACCCCCAATCACAGATATTCACACAGACACACAAACTTTCATCTCGCACAAAGATCCGGAAACACTCTGCTCTCGTTCCTCGAAACCATTCGCTCTTCTAAGATTCAAACTATGACCTAAGTCCCAAACACTCGATACAGGTAACTCTCCTATAACACGGTAGATAGGTACCTATAAAATGCCGTGTTGTGTGAAACTGGGTTATATGAGACCCAGAGCCCGTACAAAAACGGAGGTTACGTTCTGGAATGCTCATTAAAAACGAACATTTTTTTTAATTCCATATAAGCAACTCAATTTTTATTGAAAATATAAAAATACCTCTCTATAAATGAACAAATTATAATTTATTTATACATGTAAAGCCACTGTAGTTCAGTACTCCTTCCCGTCGATATTTGAAGGTAATTTAGTTTTTAAATGTGTTAAACAAAAATCATATTTTTGTATATATTTGTTGTATAAAAGTTCTTACAATTTTCTTATTCTGTTAGAACGAAACCGTGTTATAGGTTGCAATGTTATACGAGGGTTCTCACAATTTATGTAATAAAATTTCCGATTAATGTAATTCAGTGTTTCTAAATTTATTTAATTTTATTACATCGATGATTGGTCAGTGAGAATTTCTGATTAACGTGATTAAGCGTTTCCCAAACTGTGTTCCTTGAACAATTGCTAAATGCTTCGCAAAAAATTATGAAATTGAGGTTAAAGTAGAACAAATCGTCTGCTTTTATGCGTTTCACGCAATTTAAAACAACTCTCGAAAGGAATTATAACTGAAAACCAAAATTTACTCCAGTGTTTCTTACAAATTTTACAACTTAAGAAGTGTTCTTCTGTTTGGAAAACATTGACGTAATTCATTTCTTGGAATTTATACAAAATTGATTTACAATTTAATGTAATAATTTAAATAAGTTACTTAATATCTTTAGAGGCTCAAACAAACATTTCGCTTGGCATGCACAAAGTGCTTGCTCCTCCCTTAAAAAAAGTTCCCCTTCTTAAATGTATTCCTTCGATATTTGTTTACGAACGAAAGTCACTCCGACGTACGAATCAATATGATCGGGGGTGCACAAAAGTTTTAATGAACTGAAACCTTCAAAAACCGTGGTAAAACGGCGAGGGAAAAACTTTGCTCGCAAGTTAAACACTGAACGGTTTTGGGAAAGTGTATAACCTGATGAATTTTCATCGCATTCAAATTAGTACACAGTCTAATCTTGATGGAAAGTCTCTTTTGCGATCACTGACGAAGATCAGAGTACAATATCGAGTTCTTTTTGAACGAAAATTTACAATTTACATCGTTACTCTTTTGTAACGTGATCTTTTTTATTTACAGTGACAATCATAGGATTTTGATAGGGTAAATAATAAATAATTGTTATAGTAAGTTGCTTGCAATTGTGTAGCACTGAAAGTATTATTATAATTTTAACAAATAGTAGAAATATTGTATAAAATCTTAAAACTGTAAACATGTGCATATTAACCCTTTGCACTCGACGATTTTTTCTATCGCTAATTTCTTCGTTAATGCAACCAATCTCGTTTTTCAACAGTTGGAAATCAATTTCATCTTCACTCGAGTTAATTTCATCTCCCAAATTCATTTTAGTAGGGCTTCGAAACTTAAGATCGGTCGATGGAAAACTCCAGTTGCTGTATGAAACATCATGGCGACTGAGAGTCGCCTTTCAAGCGCAAAGGGTTAAATTTGGACAAATTTTGAATTAAAAGTAACAGAAACCGATGTATTATCTAAATTATCATGCATTTTATTATTTTTATTCGAAAAGTATTTATTTTATGTCAATACTTAATAATTTATTATTTAACTTCGTTGCTACATACTTACTCCAAAATAACTTCTAATAAAACAACAAAATTTGATATTACATAACCGATCATCTAAAAGTGTCCTATTCACATAAAACCACGAACTCAACTCTAACCTTGCAGATTTATCAACAAAATGAATTTCAAATTTATCTACACACTACTAATTAAATCACCACCTTTAACCCTTCTGCGTTTCAAGGAAACTGTCACAAAGGACACGTTCATCGCAATAATTTCCTATCGACCTAAAAGAATGTTCAACTTCTTTATTTACAGCATCGAGGTTTCGGATATGAATCATGCACCAACGTTCCAAGAGCAACGCGACTTCCGACACGCTTATGCACTCAGAAAATATCAATTTTTTAGCGGCCTCTGCTCGCGTAACGTTAAAGCAGCGATTGCGCGTAAGATTAAAGGCACGGCTCGTCCTCGAGCTGTTCTGCGCGCTTGGTTCCTCCTGCGGGACAGCTCGAAACAGTCCGCGGATCCTCCGTGCCCGGATAATCGCGAACCAGCGAGATTAATGAGAGCCAGCGTTCGACGAGGGCGCGGCGTCGTAACTCAGAGGAGCGATCTTTCTCTCGTTCGGTTTTATGGGCGCAGCCAGTCGAGTGGAATCGATCCGCGCCGCTCGATGGAACCGATTGAAACCGGGGTCCGAGCATAACCTATTATTGGGCCAACTCAATTATGAGTTATCTCCTCGTAAAGTTCAAGAGTGCAAGGTATGCGTGGCGCATCGCGTCGCTGTGCCTAGAACGTTCCTCATGCGCATTTAATAGAGGGTAACGCACGAGTGGCTCCTCAATAACATACGTTATTGAACCATCCGCCATCGCGCCACCCCCTTCGTCCGTCCTCCGTCGTCATCTGGTTCACGGTGCAACGGAGCTGAATACACCGTCGCGGTAAGAAAAGAAAATTGCGATAACGATATCGATCCCCAGGCTCGTTCGCGGTTACCGTTTACCTGTGGATCGCCAACGCCAGTCGAAAGAACCAATTCTTATTTGTTTGGCGTCCAAACGTGCGTTTTGTGTTTTACGCTTTTTTGGGACAGAGACGCGTGCTTTGGAATTTTTGAAAAGAAAATTACGATAATTGATTTACACTCCTATTCGCGGTTTATTATACCCCTTTGGATCGCCAACGCCAGTCAAAGGAACGAATCGCGATACGCAGTTTCTTATTTGTTTAGAATCTAAACGTGTGTTTTGTGTTTTAGTCTTCTTTGGCACAGAGACGCGTGTTTTGGAATTTTTGGGTTTCGTGATTTTAATTTTACTCTTTTCGGGAGACCTGTGTGTTGTGACAAGGAAATTGCGATAATGATATTGATCTTATTCGCACTTTTATTCGCGGTTATCGTTTACCTTTGGATCATCAACGCTAGTCGAAGGAATGAATTGCAATTCGCAATTTTTGATTTGTTTGGCATCTAAACGTGCGTTTTATATTTTAGTCTTCTTTGGGACAGAGACACGTATTTTGAAATTTTTGGATTTCGTGCTTTTCGGAAGACATATGTGTTGTGAAAAGAAAATTGCGATAATGATATTGATGTACACTCTTATTCGCGGTTATTGTTTATCTTTGGATCAACGCTAGTCAAAGGAATGAATTGCAATTCGCAGTTTCTTATTTGTTTGTCATCTAAACGTGCGTTTTGTGTTTTAGTCTTCTTTGGGACAGAGACGCGTGCTTTGGAATTTTTGGGTTTCGTGATTTTAATTTTATTCTTTTCGGGAGACATGTGTGTCGTGAAAAGAAAATTACGATAATTGATTTACACTCCTATCCGCGGTTTATTATACCCCTTTGGATCGCCAACGCCAGTCGAAGGAACGAATCGCGATACGCAGTTTCTTATTTGTTTGGCATCTAAACGTGCATTTTATATTTTACGCTTTTTTGGGACAAAGACGCGTGCTTTGGAATTTTTGGGTTTCGTGATTTTAATTCTACTCTTTTTGGGAGACCTATGTGTTGTGAAAAGGAAATTGCGATAATGATATTGATCTATACTCTTAGTCGCGGTTATTGTTTACCTTTGGATTATCAACGCTAGTCGAAGAAATGAATTGTAATTCGTAATTTCTTAATTGTTTAGCATCTAAACTTGCATTTTTGTATTTTACTTTTTTTTGGGATAGAGACGCGTGTTTTGGAAATTTTGGGGTTTACGATTTGTATTTTACTCTTTTCAAGCCAGAGTCGTGTGTTTCGAAGTCTTTGGGTTTTGCGATTTTCTGTAAATGAAGCACGTTGCTTCGTGTAGAACTGTAAATTTGTAAGAAGGGAAAGAAGGAAAAGAGCGAGAGGAACGTTTCGTCCTGTGACTGCTAGTGGTCTCATCAGCAAGGCTACCAAAATGGCGGAGTTAGACGCAGGGATGTTAGGGGTAGGTCAGAAATTCTATCATATTGTAGAGTGTGAATGGTTTTATTGCCTGTAAATGAGTATGTGTGGAAACCTAAAATGTAATTGTGAATATTCTCGAATAATCAATATTCAATATCCAAACTGTGTGCATAAGAGTATGCGACTACGTATATGTGATTGCCTGGAGAACAAGAGAATGCATGGAAATCCGGACGAAAGAATCGAGAATGCTCAATGAGTGAGTGTATAAAAAAATGTGTGTGTGTGTGTGGAACTCGAGAAACAGTTGAAGAAAAGCAGCGATGTAGTACATATAATGAAATTAACCTATCAATTCCCACTCAATTAGAATTATGTTTGTTTTCGCTAAAACTTTCCAACCTCACAATATGAAAACAGAGGCGGAAATGAATGCTTTTAGGAAATTGTATTGCGTGTGTTAAGGTTGCTGTCTCTCTAATGGCGAGTATTAGAGGACCGTCACAATTCATTTCTGTATTTCCTTAATTCTCTGCTTCTTAATTCCTCTTCTCGCGTTGTGTTTCTTAAGAAGCTCGTGTTTATTATTTTTCCTGTATATCAGTACTGGAAAATGTCACTGTGAATAGTCATTGCGCAAAATTGTAAGCAAAATGGAGAACGAGCAATCCTATGTACGTTCAGAAGATACCAGCAATGCCACAACCAATCAGCGTCAACAGGAAAGCCTATTTTTGTTGAAGCCAGAGTATAAAGAAGCACGGAGAAATATTTTCCTTCGTAGCTGAGGTCTGTTGGTTGTTGGGGGGTGGAATTGCTCCTTCTTGCATTGGACGTCAGCATCGTTGGTATCCAGAAACAAAAAAGGAACAAATTGCAGGAGACTGCAGATTCTTGTAATAAAATAGATCTTTTCAGAGCTACCAAACACACCATCGTGAACAGAGAGCAGCTCTGCTACCATTTATTGAAGATTTTGACAATTCCAGTTCGACTGGCTTTTTAAGAAGTTTCTTTGGGTTATGAATTGGTCGAGCGTTGTTTGCTCGAGATAGCTCTTGTATCTGTGACCTCGATTTTAATTCGAAGATTAATTACGAAGCTTTTAAATACTGCGATACCACGATAATTGTCTGAAATTTATCAAAGTGTATTGTCTGTTTACACAGAGTGCAAGAAAAAAATGAATTAACGTTTCGATAAATAAAATCGATAAAAGATAATATTTTTCAATTTATCGTTTAAACAAATGAACCTTTTTAAAATCTGCTCACATGATTAAATTCTACATTCACTAATCCAAATTTCATCGAAACCAATTAATCGCGTAATTCTAGGACTACTATATATACATTAAACTTTAATTATTAAAGCCTAGTCGCTATTTTATCTACGAATCACGTCGACATATCTAATTCTGTTACCTTTCAGTTTAATTATTTACTGCTGAAACTACCCTTAATTCACGATACACGTCAACTGCAATTGTAAACGTTAAATGAGAATCGCTAATTCGCCACTCTTAACAGGAACACACAATTCGTTTTCTTCCGCGTAGAAATTATTTTAATTGCGATTATTAAATCGCATTCCCTGGCTCATAAAAAAAAAAAAGAATATAGCTTCCCCGCGACGCGTGCTCCGGTAACTAATTAAAAAAGTTAACGCTTTTACTGTCGTCTGCGTTCAGCAGGCAGTGTCTCGCCCGCGGGGCAGGAATGAAAAATTTATTAAACAATTTTAAAGGACTGCCTGCCTTTTAGTTTAACGTGTAAACGCAATTGTTTTCGCGATGCGCTAATGAACGAATTAAAAGTAGCTGTTACAGGGAATAAAATTTCACGTCTACTTATACGTAACAACCTGTACGTTGACGAATTAAAATGAATTTCGAACAAAAGATTCATTTACCACGCGTACATAACGGGGAATTAAATAATTAAATCCTAATAAGAGGCTGGATTAATTCAAGGAACGTATTGTTTTATATCGTTACATGCTCGATGGATGGTAAATTAAATTTTAAGGGGGGATGCAAATATGTGGGGGCAAATAGACAAGAGTTTAAATGGCGGTAGATCGAGCATAACGCACGACCAACGCGGAAACCGAGAAACAAACGCGCGACTCGTTTCGCTGTCAATTTGTACTATCACCAATTACTGGTATTACCGCTAGTTGTCGATAAATTTGCCGTTAACAGTGTCGTCCGATAAAGCTACAGCCAATGCCAATATAATTACAAATCATCGAGATGCCCGTGTACCTACATTAGCTGCAGCGGCTCCATTCGAGGATTGATCAATTATACCGCGCGACGCCCAACGATCTCCATTTATGCAAGGAATAGCGATCCGCTCCGAAGATAAAGCGGACACCATCGATCATGGATCTTTGAACGGCTGTATAAATAGCCGCAGGTGTCGCGTCTTCAATTGAAAAGTAGAAAATATTCTGGAGGATCGCGTTAGATTTGATTGTTATTTTTTAAAAATAGTTTGAAAATGGATACGAGGAGAAAATTGTATTCGCGTGAATTAAGTTTCAGGAAATTTAATAGATTCTTAGAATAGCTGGAAATATTCGATACGCGTTCACGTTTTCTTAATTGACAGCATCCATGTTGAAGGGGTGGAAGTTGTCTTCAGAATAGACGCGATAATACGTTTAATATTTTCGATATCTTGTAAATTATTGGAGACAGAGAAATTAGACGATAAATCGAAAAATATTATCTTTTATCGACTTTATTTACCTACTAAAAATACCAGAAAATAAAATCTATCCAATAGATAAAACTAATAATTTACTAACGTAACGCGACACGCAAGTACAAGCATTCCAATTTTTGAGGTAAACCTCGTTGGAAAACGTTGACCCAGTTCGCGGGCCATGATACGTATCTCTTGATTCGAATCCAGAGACGCGGAACCCGAAGACAAACAGCCCTTTAAATGCCAATTAGAGCCGAAGAACCACTCGCAAAGTAAGTGCCGACCGTTGGACCCCGAAATCACCAGTTAAACGCATCCTGAACGCGCGAAACATTTCCCAAGTACCGACGACGGTAATTCGAAGTTCAACGGGGACGCACAAAGGCCCTGGTAGTCGCTCGAAGGAGCGGGTTAATTGTCCGACTCGCGCAGAGCGTCGAAAGACGGAGGCGCGCCCTGCGGTTTAAGGGACGCGCGCGTTCCACGACGAACGTCATCGAGCTAAAGTGGATATCATTTGATCGCGGGGCACTTTTCCCTCCAGCCAGCATCCCCGTGTTTACGCAGCACCCAGGGTGGCGAAAAGGTGGGAGGGAGAGGGGGGGAATGGCAGAGGCAGCGAGCGAGAGAGAGCGCGAGCGAAAGAGTGGGGCGGTGTTTTCGTAATACCTGACCTGGGGGACGACTTTGTACTTTGTTCGGAACGAGTCAGTCGTGCTTTGCCTTTCGCTTAGGAAGCACACGAACGCGCTCCGTCCCGCGTCGAATCGCGACGCGCACCCACGCACCCTTAGCGGTTGTTCGCCACGCGCGCGTCACTTCGACCGCGTCTTTCCTCCGCTCGTTCCTCCGCTTTCGTGCGCCTGCTGGGATCGTTTCGAGATTTTTATCCGATTCCTCGTCGACGAAGGGATTACTGTAAAAATTCGTGGTATCCAGTTGTCGCTCGATCGTGGCTGAATTTTCGTCGCGAGTTCCATCGGAGGATCAGTTTTCGATCGAGTTTCGGAGTGCAGCAGCGTGGAGCGTCGACAGGATTTTGGTTTTTAATATTGTGGACCGAGTGAGTGCAGTGGTTTACGAGGGAGAGAGGGCTGTTCGTCGAGAGAGTGGTTTGGAAAACCCCTGGGCCTCGTCTGAGCGAAACTGCTGACAAGAAATTCGTCGAGCAAAGGTAAGGCGATTTATTTATTAGCGGTCGATGCTCCGGTTGATTTCTCGCAGGAGTTGACTCGTTAACGGTGTTTGTTAGGCTGCTGGCTCGCGAGTGAATATTTTTCGTGCGAAATTCAGGGAGAATTTTAGTGATCGCGTCGACGCGCGTTGTTTTCGTGAAATTTATTGCGAGTTTGCGTGTATTTATGTACTCTTCAAATTTGACATGTTTAAAGATTCATCGTTAATTAAAATTAATCAGATTAACTTGGATTAATTCTTTGCACTCGGATATCGTCATTAAAGGAATTAATTACGGGGGTTAAACATTTATTTTGGAGAACGTTTATTTCTCCAAAGTTTTCTATTGAAAAGGAAATTTTCTATTGCTGGAAAATTGCTTGGTAATAGTTTCTATTGCTAACTTTTACCAGCAATTGAAAATTGCTTGAAAAGCGTCGAGTGCAAAGGGTTAAATATCAATGTTTCACGCTACGATCTCTTTGCGAAATGTTTTCTAATATAATTTCTTGCTCGTACGTTTTTATATTTAATGATGCTCGTAGAATATTCGAATCTTTATATTTTTTAAGAATTGATAGTGTGAGGTGCATAGATTTACATTTCGTGACATTACAAATTATGCAAATTGTGCTGGTTCGGAAATTTGAAGCCTCTAGAAAGATCTTCACATTTTATTTAATAATTGTGCAACATAAATAAGAACTGCGTCGATTTGGACTTGGCTCGAGTGTGTGTTGTCAAATCGAACGTTTCTTGGAAATAGCAATACCACGAAATGTGGTTGCACAGATAAGAACGGAGCTTTGTTTTGTTTTGGTGTGCAGAATAATCGAAGTGAGAATACGAAAATGTTTCGCTAAAGCGACTTAATACTTTGTGTCGAAAGGAGATTTAGCAATTTATTATGCTCTCTAATACGCATAAATCATATTTAAAATTGATATGAAATTTTAGTAAAAACCTTTGAATATAAATATTCACTACAAAATAAATTTTATATTTCCACTCTGTGAACATTTCACTTTGTTTCGAATCCCTGTATTTTCAAAATGTGTAGATTTTCCATATTCTCGTGATTTTCTTCGGCTGATATTTTTTACTTTTTGATTAACCCACACAAACGCTTTTCACGTTCTAGCAAAAAAGTTCGGGTATCTGTAAATAAATACGAAAATTAGTTTGCGATTTACTTTTAACTCAGATTGTTTTACTAACATTCGCGAGAACCTTTCTATGAAAATATTTAATCGAATAAAGTACCAGGATTGTTCGTTTCGCCTTCAGCTTCGCGAACTTTCTCATAAAACGAGCAGCGAGAAATGTTGCTGCAAGAATAAGCTTGTTGCGGGAACAACTATAAAAAGCGTGCGCTGGAAAGGTACAAATGTATTTGAAAACTCGTTCGTTTCTTTGCTGTTGCAAATTAATTGTCGTATCTCTGAGAAATCATAACTCAGCGACGCTGCGTTCGCGTAATGCCAGACCACAACTTTAGCTGGCGACTAGGTTCTATAAAAATTGCAAAAGGGTACGCAAAAATTAATTAAGCAAATTAATTAATGAGAATGGTGTCAGACCGGCTGGTTATGATAGGTTAAACGAATTTTAATTCTCGCTCGTTTTGTTTACAGTGCTTTAAACTCGCATTTCTTATTCCCTTGGAAATTCATTTAATAACGCAAAGCGTCGTGAAATGCAAAGTATATAAGATCGTTCGAAAAACATTGTTCAAATTTCGTGATCTATCAGTTACTTAAAATTAGAAAGGAGTATAAAATAATTTTCGTAGTATTATTTTATTAAATATTAATATATTACTAATATAACTTAAAAATTACTAAAAAATGTAAACTTTTATTAGAGGTATGGATATTCTTCAAAACAAGTTTACAGAATCGAGACTGAAGCAAAACTATTCAGATCGAATAAAATTAAATTAATTAATCAAGTTAATCCTTTTATACTACTTTGTGAAAAGTGTTAAATGATTAGATTGAACTCACCCTTTGTTTTAAAAGGAATTTTCAATCTTCAATTTCTTTTATAACAAATACAATTTTATTCTAAATGATATTTCAGTTGCTATCTCAAAAAATCTTTTATTTACTTCCAGCAGCTTCTACTGAAATAACCACCAAACCAAACACACGAATATTTCTTTTAGAAAATTCAATTCAGTACAAAATTCACATCTTCAAACAAAAACTTCGTACCAAAGGTACAAAATATCCTGCAATAGAAACGCGAAAACTCATTTAGGATAATAATTATCTCGAAACAAAACATTCATGGCCAAATTTCCTGATCGAAATAATCATTTAATGACGTAAAGCCTCATGAAATTCAAGGTATATAAAATCGTTCAAGAAACATTCTCAAAATTTCGTAACTTTTCAATTACTTGAAATTTGAAAGGAGTGTAAAGTAATTACAAAATTATTTTATTACTTTCTTAAATATTGTTATATTACTGATATAACTTGAAAATGAATGAAAAAGGTGTAAAATTTCGCTGGAAGCATGAATATTCCTCGAAACACTTGCTTTACAGAAACTGGACCAAAGCAGAGTTATTCAAGTCGAATAAAATATTTCGCGGACAATTTACAAGGCCCATCGTACATATAAATAATGATTTCGCGTAAAAAACCGTTGAACGTCTCGTGGCAAATGGTTCCAATAATCCCTTGGTTTATAGTTCGTCCTGTAGAAACGAACGGTGACACACATCGCGAGCCTTAATGCGCGAGTCGATTTCGTTCGAGCTGCACGGAGAAATCGGCCGTTAAATTTGTGATTCGACCAGTAAATATCGGGTATCGGTGTAACGAAACTGCCTGCTCTATCCAGCTATCCACCCCCGCCTTTCTACGTCAAATATATACATGTATATTCGGACCAATGTATCGTAAACACGCACGAAACTGACCGCGATCCGACCCGCTATCTGTGGGGTGAGATCGTCGATAGGGTGCTCTTCGAACGACCTCTTTCACCCCTTTCAAACATAGAGTTAAGAGAAAAGTGGAGCTATTTAAAACTATTTTAGTCATTTTTAACTTTAATTGTGTGTTTATTTGTAATTTGACACGTAGAGTTAAGGGATAAGAGGAGGTATTTAAAAGTATTTTGGAAATTACTTCAGTCATTTTTAACTTTGATTTTGTTTTTATTTGTAATTTGACATGTAGAGTTAAGAGAAAAGTGGAGCTACTTAACACTATTTTAGTAATTTTTAACTTTAATTTTGTGTTTATTTGTAATTTGACACGTAGAGTTAAGAGAAAAGTGGAGCTATTTAAAACTATTTTAGTAATTTTTAACTTTAATTTTGTCTTTATTTGTAATTTGACACGTAGAGTTAGGAGAAAAGTGGAGCTGTTTAAAACTATTTTAGTCATTTTTAACTTTAATTTTGTGTTTATTTGTAATTTGACACGTAGAGTTAAGAGAAAAATGGAGCTATTTAAAACTATTTTAGTCAGTTTTAACTTTAATTTTGTTTTTATTTGTAATTTGACACGTAGAGTTAAGAGAAAGTGGAGCTACTTAAAACTATTTTAGTCATTTTTACTTTGATTTTGTTCTTATTTGCAATTTGAAACGTAGAGTTAAGAGAAAAGTGGAGCTACTTAACACTATTTTAGTAATTTTTAACTTTAATTTTGTGTTTATTTGTAATTTGACACGTAGAGTTAAGAGAAAAATGGAGCTATTTAAAACTATTTTAGTCATTTCTAACTTTGATTTTGTTTCTATTTGCAATTTGGAACGTAGAGTTAAGAGAAAAGTGGAGCTACTTAACACTATTTTAGTCATTTTTACTTTGATTTTGTGTTTATTTTCAATTTGGAACGTAGAGTTAAGAGAAAAGTGGAGCTATTTAAAACTATTTTAGTAATTTTTAACTTTAATTTTGTGTTTATTTGTAATTTGACACGTAGAGTTAAGAGAAAAGTGGAGCTACTTAAAACTATTTTAGTCATTTTTAACTTTAATTTTGTGTTTATTTTTTATTTGAAACGTAGAGTTAAGAGAAAAATGGAGCTATTTAAAACTATTTTGGAAATTATTTCAGTCATTTTTAACTTTGATTTTGTTTCTATTTGTAATTTGAAACATAGAGTTAAGAGAAAAGTGGAGCTATGTAAAATTATTTTGGAAACTACTTCAGTCATTTATCCGACTATCTCAGTGATTTTTTTATAATTTTGGAAGATTATATTTCATTTAATATAATTAACATTTCACATTTTCCCACAAAAATGAAATTTACCTAAAAAAACATGAAATTAAAGTTATCCATCGTAACAATCACTTTCGAATACAAATGTACAGCAATTAATTTAGTTTTATAATAAAAAATATTTCAATTTATTAACTATGACTAAACGATTTACGTTGATTTACAGGATTTGGAGATAATTTTTGTATTTTATCAGCACAAAATTCATCAGGGCTATTTAGATATTGCCAACTCGTAAGATCCATCGTTTAAGATAAAACGGGACCAGTAATAGCTCCTTAAACATCTGTGAAATCATAATTCTCGCTGGATTCTCGGTGGTAGTTCGGGGGCACGGTGTGTCACAAGAAAACGATGCTATCTACCCCGTAGGGCAGATAGTTGTCTACATCCACTGTTCAGACGTTCAGATTTCGTTGGCTCGAAAAGTTTCGAGTGTACAGGGCGAGGCGCTTGAAGCAGGCCACCCAAATAACTTCCTGACTTCTTGCAGATAAGGTGAAATGTTTTAGATAAAAGTTGCTTAACTGGCGCAAGAAACCGCGCGATAAAGATGAGATATTAAGTTCATTCTTGTCTTTGCTTTTTAACCCATCACCCCGTCTGTGACGAACAGTTCGCCACCCTCTTTGAACTTGTCGATTCTTATGGCCGAATACGTGAAATAACATACGAAACGATTGGCTGTTTCTGTCATCTGTTGTCGAGGAATTGAATTTTGAATGAAAGATCAGTCCTCACTTTCGTACCACTTTGAAACTTTCGAAATATTAAATGTAACGCATCTGAATGCAATGTAAAATAATCAGCATCGAACTCACCCTTTCCCATAAAAAGAATTTTCAATTCTCAATATCTTCTATAACAAATACAATTTTCAAGAAATCCCTTATTTACTTCCACAGAAATAATTATTAAATCAAATACACAAGCAAATTTCTTTCAAAAAATTCAATTAAATACAAAATTCACATCTTTAGACACAACCTCACACAAAACATACGAAATATCTTATAACAGAAACGCGAGGACTCGTTTCGAACGATCTTATGGCCGAATACGTGAAATAACATACGAAACGATTGGCTGTTTCTGTCATCTGTTGTCGAGGAATTGAATTTTGAATGAAAGATCAGTCATCACTTTCATACCACTTTGAAACTTTCGAAATATTAAATGTAACGCATCTGAATGCAATGTAAAATAATCAGCATCGAACTCACCCTTTCTCATAAAAAGAATTTTTAATTCTCGATATCTTCTATAACAAATACAATTTTCAAGAAATCCCTTATTTACTTCCACAGAAATAATTATTAAATCAAATACACAAGCAAATTTCTTTAAAAAAATTCAATTCAGTACAAAATTCACATGTTCAAACACAACCTCACACAAAACATACGAAATATCTTATAACAGAAACGCGAGGACTCGTTTCGAACGATAATTATTTCGAAACACGAATCGAAGAATAAGGGTATAACCCAACCTCCGTCCTCGAGATAAAAAATATCGAGGTAACGCGTTATCGTTGGCCAGATTTCCTGATCGAAATAATCCGAGCGGAAGCTCGATCGTGGCACGATTCAGCCAGGCCACCCTGCACGCGCAGTCCGCGTCCATGCGAGAGAGCGGATATCAAGGACGTATGTTTGCGATGTTCGTGGGGTTAACTCGCAACGCCGGAAGCATTACCGGGAATCAAGTTTACGTTTCCTGATATGCGTATTTCCAGGCCGTGACATATGATTTAGACGTCATGCAGGCTTCCTCGCGGCCTCGGGATCACTGCCTTCTGCCACGCGCAACCCCTCTAGCCGACCCCTCGAGCGCATCGAAACTCGCCTACTTTACGAGCCTGCGCTACCATCTCGGACATGGTCGTTCGTCTCTCTCACTTATTTTCGATCAGAGATACTCGAAAAACTCCCATATTGCGCGCTGATAGTTGCACTCGACGTCTTGCCAGAACTGTATTGCACATTTTTCGTAATAAATAGTGGTAAATAAATTCAATGGTCAGTGTTTAAACCATTGCGCGCTGATAGTTGCACTCGACGTCTTCTCAGAACTGTATTGCAAACTTTTGGTAATAAATAGTGGTAAATAAATTCAATGGTCAGTGTTTAACCCATTCGAGACGGATTGCGCGCTGATAGTTGCACTCGACGTCTTGCCAGAACTGTATTGCACATTTTTGGTAATAAATAGTGGTAAATAAATTCAATTGTCAGTGTTTAAACCATTGCGCGCTGATAGTTGCACTCGACGTCTTCTCAGAACTGAATCGCACATTTTTGGTAATAAATAGTGGTAAATAAATTCAATGGTCAGTGTTTAACCCATTCGAGACGGATTGCGCGCTGATAGTTGCACTCGACGTCTTGCCAGAACTGTATTGCAAACTTTTGGTAATAAATAGTGGTAAATAAATTCAATGGTCAGTGTTTAAACCATTGCCCGCTGATAGTTGCACTCGACGTCTTCTCAGAACTAAATCACAACTTTTTGCGTAATAAATAGTGGTAAATAAATTCGATGGTCAGCGTTTAACCCATTCGAGACGGATTGCGCGCTGATAGTTGCACTCGACGTCTTGCCAGAACTGAATCGCAACTTTTTGGTAATAAATAGTGGTAAATAAATTCAATGGTCAGCGTTTAACCCATTGCGCGCTGATAGTTGCACTCGACGTCTTGCCAGAACTGTATTGCACATTTTTGGTAATAAATAGTGGTAAATAAATTCAATGGACAGTGTTTAAACCATTGCGCGCTGATAGTTGCACTCGACGTCTTGCCAGAACTGAATCGCAAATTTTTGGTAATAAATAGTGGTAAATAAATTCAATGGTCAGCGTTTAAATGCGCACCGTGTGTGCAATGCATTTCCAAGCCAAAAAGTTGGATTGCACACTATGTGTGCAATAATATTGAATTGAAATTATGAGTCAGTATGGAAAAAGTAGGCGTCGAAATAATACTAATAAGCGTCTAAAATTAAAAATTAAAATTAACATTTTAGCTTCTGGAGTTGGTCTCCAAAAGAATGAGTCGTCTCTAATGGATTAAATCTATTTTCGATCAATATTTAAATCAAATTTTGGTCAACATTTTGTTATCAAAATAAATGGTATTAACGCGTTTGCGATAGCTGATGTAAATTCACGTCATTTCAAATTCTATTCCTGGTTGCAGCTGATGTGAATTCACGTCTCTTCAAATTCTAGTACCATAATAACCAATGGTCTATTATCGACCTAAAAAGCAAGCATACAAGTTATAGAAATCTTTTTATTTTTGTTGTAAACACATATTTACAACATTACAAATTTTATAATTTTTATCCTTTGCTTAACGATACAAATTTGCGACAACCAGCTTCAGAATTATTTTCCAAAGGTGTTTTTGTAAATTTTGTATTTTTATTTGACTTTGTGAAGCGTTGTTCTTCACGAATGCAATTATTTTAACAAAAGTTCGACTTATATTTAATTGTCGATGGTTTGCACGTGCACTGAATGAAGCATTTCATTGTAAACAACATTTTTCTACGATTTTTTTGTCCAGTCACCAGCTAACTCGTGTTTTCATGTCCAAACGTTGTTGACACGCCACAAGTTAACTCGTGTTTACACTTGCATTATCTATTTCAATTTATGAAACCCAGGACAATATAGAATATTACAAAATTTTTATTTGCTTTACTATAAAAAAATACTTTCCTTGTTATTTACGTTTTTAGTATTCCAAAAACACCACTTCCACATTCTACTACAAAATAACAGCCATAACAGAGTGACATGAGATATATTTTGCAGTCAACAATGTGTTAACAATTGTCGATAAATCGTTTGAAAATCGTAGCCAAACTGAAAGTCACGAATTAAACTTCAATTCAAATGGACGCTTCGAGGAAGCAGCGTAAAGTGGAACGCTTAAGTGCTCGAATTTTTCTGACATAAACCGCGAAACGGGTTGCAAACACGCGTCGCGACGGAATGGCCTTTTAATGCGTTACAGGAAACTTGGTCCCGGAAATAGAGAATCGGGTGAATTACGTCCGCATTTTATATTGTCTAACAAGAGGCGAGTTGGACTCGCACCAATTCTACCAAAATCCCAGCCGGTTATTTATTACGGAATGAAACCGATGCCAGCGAATCAAGCGAGTCAGCGTGTTAGTTTTATAGGGAACTTTCGTTGCTGGAAATCCTCGATGGGATTTAATCAAGTAGTGACCAATGGCTCCGCGATATTTTCTTATCTGCGCCAGTTAACCCTTTCAACGTTAAACAATTTTGACAAATTAGGTCTTCGACCAGATCGAAAGCAATTTATGCGCAAATGAATTAATTTTTGCGCTCGAGAGGCGACTCTTAGTTGCCTCTGCAAACAACTGGAGTTTTTCATCGACTGATTTGAAGCTTTGAAGCCCCACAAAAATAAATTTGGAAGGTGAAATTAGCTCGATTGAGAATGAAATTGATTTTCAACTGTCGAAAAACGAGATTAGTTATGTTCACAAAGAGATTAGTGATAGAAAAGTGATGTGCGACTGAAGAAGTCATCGAGTGCAAAGGTTAATTGAATAGAAGAATTAAAATTGTATGTATTTAAACAGTCAGTCCTCGACTTACGCGAAAACCTTCGAAACCAATTAATCGCGTGATCGAAGACTTACTGGAGTCTATTTAGCAAGGAAATTTTCCTCCTTGTGCTGGTTAACCCTTTCAAGGTTAAACAGTTTTGACAAATTAAGAATTAAACCTTTATAATTTGGAAAATCATGTATTTATACTCCTTCTAGCAAGAAAATTTTCTTACCTATGCTATTTAACACTTTTAACGCTAAACAGTTTTTACAAATTAATTTTTCAACCAGATCAAAATTTATGTGCAAATAGTAAGGGGTTGTAATCATAGAAAATTCGATTCAAATGCAAAATTGCTACGAATTATCAGCCAGCATTTGATCAGAAAGATTAAAAAACAGTAATTCTTCTGATAAAAAGTAAATCAAAACATACCAAGTAATAAAAAGAATCATCGCTGGGACACAAAAAAATTGCGGTAATAAAAAATAAACCGATGCAGGACGTAGAAGGTGTTCCAGTAATAAAAAAGAAACATTTAGAACCAGGCTATTAAAACAAGAACTGTAGCAATAAAAAATGTAGCTCAGTGGCGCAAAAAGTAAAAACCTTTGCGTCGAAAGAAAATAACACCAGAATACCCAAAAGGAAAATTTCAATGCAAGTAGTTAAAAAGTAATTATTGTTAAACCAGACTGCTAATAATCCGGATTAAAAATCGCCTCTAATCGATCAATTAATCTTGAACATCGCCATTTACAAACAAAAAACAAACGAAAATTGTTCGAACAACCCCCTCAGCGACCCTCGACTATTGAATATTAATAATTATATACGCGATCAGTTAATAAACACCTTTATTCTACTTTGAGACATTCCAAGTATTAAATGTAACATATCTGAATGCAGTGCAAAATAATTAGATCGAACTCACCCCTTCTTTCAACCCTTTGCACTCCAAGTTATTTTTCAATTTTGCTATTAATAACTCTCTACCATTTCAAATGTTTCATTTGAAATTAACTTTAAAAAGTTGTCAGCTGCAGCACAGTCCCTCGGCTGGCACTTGTAAACTCTGAAACAATTCTAAAACTTTGTTCTAATTTATATTTGTTTCTTTTTTTAGCGATGTCGAGTCACACTCGACAAAGGAGTGCAAAGGGTGAAAAAAAAAGTTCAATTCTCAATTTCAACTCAAGAAATCCACTCACTTCCATTAAAATAGCCACTGAATCAAACGCACAAGCAATTCTGTAGAAAATTCACATCTTCGAACAAAAACTTGAGTCGTCGTTAAACCGCACTGCCAATAGCCCGGATTGAAAATCGCTCCTAATCGCTCGCATTAATCTCGAGCAACGCCGTTCCCAAACAAAAAGCGAGCTCAAATTGGTCGAACAACCCCCTCAGCAACCCTCGACTATTGAATATTGATAATTATTTTATTCTACTTTGAGACATTCGAAGTATTATATGTAAGATTGAACTCATCCTTTCTTTTAACCCTTTGCACTCCGTTATTTTTCAATTTTGTTTAGAATTGAACAAAATTTACTTACAAAGAGTTGTCAGCTTCAGCACAATCCCTCGACTGGTACTTGTAAACTCTAAAACTTTGTTCCTTTTTTATTTAGCAATGCCGACAAAGGAGTGCAAAGGGTGAAAAAAAAGTTCAATTCTCAATTTAAACTCAAGAAAACTCTTATTTACTTCCACTCATTTCCAAACGTACAAGCAATTCTTTTAAAAAATTCAATTCAGTACAAAATCTTCGAACAAAAACTTGAGTCGTCGTTAAACCGTACTGCCAATAGCCCGGATTGAAAATCGTCCCTAATCGCTCGCATTAATCTCGAGCATCGCCGTTCACAAACAAAAAGCGAGCCCAAATTGGTCGAACAACCCCCTCAGCAACCCTCGACTATTGAATATTAATAATTATTTTATTCTACTTTGAGACATTTGAAGTATTAAATGTAACATATCTGGATACAGTGTAAAATAATTAGATTGAACTCACCCCTTCTTTTAACCCTTTGCACTCCGTTATTTTCAATTTTGTTTAAAATTGAACAAAATTTATATAAAAAAGTTGTCAGCTGCAGCGCAGTCCTTCGACTAGTATTTGTAAATTCTGAAACAATTCTAAAACTTTGTTCTGATTTATATTTGTTTCATTTTTTATTTAGCAATGTCGACTCACACTCGACAAAAGAGTGCAAAGGGTGAAAGAAAAAGTTCAATTCTCAATTTCAACAACTCAAGAAATCTTTTATTCCACTCACTTCCATTAAAATAACGACTGAATCAAACGCACAAGCAATTCCTTTAGAAAATTCAATTCAGTACAAGATCTTCGAACAAAACCTTGAGTCGTCGTTAAACCGCACTGCCAATAGCCCGGATTGAAAATCGTCCCTAATCGCTCGCATTAATCTCGAGCATCGCCGTTCACAAACAAAAAGCGAGCCCAAATCGGTCGAGCGACCCGCGCGGCGAGCCTCGTCGAGTTTTGGGGGGATGAAATCCGTCGATCAACCGCGATTACGATCGATCGATCGCGCGGACGACAGGAATGGTAGCAGGTGACTCTCGTTCCGCGAAGTTTTGCGGGGCCGCGTGACGAATGCGACACACGATTTAATACAGAAATCTATTTGCGACGGCGACGCGGTTGATTCGCGCCACATCGGCGCGATGCGTGCACGGAGGAACGCGGATCGACCCGCAGGCGGTTCCGCCCTTGGCGCGGCTATTATACGGATCTGTAATTAAAGCAGGATGATCGACGCGCGCCTCCCTGACCAATTGATCGACAGCTTAGCTATCGGATCACGATAGCGTCGCTGCTGAACGATCTATGGAACGCGCGTTTCGATACACCCAGGGAGAGGATTCTTGGGCTGCTCGCGATGGCTGGTAATTTTCTAGCGGTAGGGGTTGATGTTTGGTTCTCCATTATACGAGCCGCTCGCTGCACGAATCGATTAACTCCGCTTTTTGAGATACTGTTGACACGGTCTTATAAAAGTGAAAAATTTGCGACTAGTTCGCGTACAACGCGATAAATTGTTCTGTATTACGCGTAAGATTGCGTTTTCACGTAGTTTCTGATTTTTTGTTTAGAAAAGATGTAGTATAGGTTTGTTTGTTGTTTATATGTGAACAGTGAAGATGATAATTTGGAAAAGGTAACAGTTTGTAAAAAAAGAATGATAATACATATACAGTTTTAAAGATATGAGGGAAAAATAATTTTGTTCAAGTTTTAATAGAAATAAAGTATGCGCTTTACTATTTAACATGTATTTTTTTTATGAAGATATTATTACAGCGCATACAATACTTTTTTTATAATTAAGTCAGCTGTATTCTGTTTTGACTTCTCTTTGTTAAAAGAAACTTTATTTGAAATAAGTTAGTTAGCAATGAAATAATGTTTCAAACTGAATCACATCACATATGAGTGATTTGGAAATGAATGACAAGCGTGCAAAAGAGAAACATTAGAGAATTGCTAAGCGAGCGTGAGGATTGATCGTAATTGAGAAATAAAGATTAAGTTAATTTGTTTAAAAGCAAGATTCCTACGTTAATAGTTTTCTTGTATCGAAGGGGTTGAAATTTGATGTTTTCTGATACGTTGCTTAATTCTTCTAATTAAGGTTTTGTATCTAAATTAATGGTAAATTGTCTGAGCAATTTTTAATGTGTATTAAATGTTTTTTGTTTGTTTGAAAGGTGAAAATATGGAACGATATGATTTATTTATAAAAAGAACGATATTATTGCTCAAGAGTGAATTATTTGGTATTGCTTTTTAAGTAAATAATGTTGGTGTCTTTATTTAAAGGTGATTCCTTAATAATTTTTAAAATATTGTTTAAAAAATCATATTAATTCAACTATTTTGGTATCGTTCGAAAATTGTTTATATAGATGTGTGAATAATTTAATAGTTTCGCTTGCATAAATGATATCATAGACTTCTTCGTGAATATCTTAAAATTGTTTCATATTTTATATTATTATTTTTATACGAAGAAGAGCTTTTTGTTTAAGAATTTCATGATTATATTTTCATTTTATAATTTAAGAATCTCAGTTTAAGAATTTAAGAAGATTAATAGATATTCTCATGGCTCTAGATATTCTTGCTAATTTCGAAGACAGACAACTTCAAATAAATAATTAAGCAGTAATAATTTTTTCTTTTTGTTTAAGATTTTCATGATTAACCCTTTGCGCTCGAGACTTTCCAAAAATGGTTCAAATTGGTGACTGAGAATCACCTCTCGAGTGCAAAGAGTTAATAGATGATTAATAATTCCACGATCTTCTCATTATTCTGGATATTTTTGCTAATTACGAGGTGGAGACAACCTCAAACAAATAATTAAGCAGTAATAATTTTTTCTTCATTTTTCCTTGCCCGAAATTCACAATTTCCCCTCCTCTGCAACGAACCAATTAGAATCAGCAAATATTTGATTTTGTCCAACTAGTAAAGGACCACACTGGACTGTAATTAATAATTCGTCTTTCCTCGTCACTCCTCCCTTAGAATTTGATACGCGTCAGCACATCAAACGCATTGCTGACTGTTCGTGTGTGAAGGAGCCATAAATGAATTCTGTAAATGGCATCTAACTTTGTGCACGAGTGAAAAGACATTCCAACAATTTTATGGCCCTTTTTCTGCCATTCATGCATATCTGCCTAGTATAATTTATAAAATTCCACTATATTACGGACAATTTCGATGCTTCAAATAAATATGAAATCCCGCATAACAAATTTGAAATCCTTGAAATGCAGAAAGGGATTAATAGGGACGAATGAAAAGCCTCTTAACTTCAGCCATCGCATCGTAACGTAACATTTGTACGCGTGCTCTTCACAATAATTTCTCTGCTAGAAGCATTTCAAATCGACAAACTTGCTGTACTCGTTTTCAAACGGTTCAAAAACTTGTATTCCACTATTAATTACATTATATTATTCCGTTACCAATTAAAATAATTTTTCACTACGTTTTTCTATTGCATCAATTTATTTTCTGTTGATACTAATTTGTACAGCAATTAACAAACATGGAAAAAATATAATATCAATCTTTTCAAACATTTCCAGACGACAAATAAAAATACAAAAAATTCTAATTAAAGCAATTCTTCGTTGCATTCTAATTAACAATCTGGGTCATTAATTTAAATTTATTTTTATTATTTATATACATAGATATGGTCTATGAATGCGAACTCTCTTTTTCGATAAGAAAACCCTCGTTTCTCAATTAAATTATACGAATTTTCGGAAAATAACACCTTTCGACGTCTCCACTTCGCAGATCATAAAAGTGCTCACAATTAGAGCGTCGCACTTCTAACACTTTGGCTGGCAAAGCTAGGCTCTAAATTATGCTCCGTTCAGAGCAGCGTGGCGAGCGCGATTTTCGTTTTTTTCATGCTGGATCGGCGCGTTACAACGCGGAGAAGCGACGTTTTATTGCCAGCCATCACGTCGTAAATCTTTCGACCGGCCACGTCCCGAAAGTTCGCTCGGTGAATTTGTAGAAAATTCATTTGAATTTCATTCGCGAAAGTAGCCACGTCGGTGGCGGCGACTTTTAAAACTCCTCGTCGATTTAATTACTCTGGCTAACGCGTTCTCCTTGCAGCCGCGGAAAAATGCTCGCGGACCTCTGCTCGACGCGGTTCGATTGCGTCCAATTCGCCAGTTTTCTAATGAAGTTAATGATACTTCAGTGGTTTGACGGTTTACTACTCCTCGTATTAACTGTGTATAATAATTGCCATAATTCGTAATAATTTTATGGATTTCGTAATTTTAAAAAAATTGGCGATGAAAATTTTACGTATTTTTCAAGTAAAATGAAGATTTTTTAGAGAATTTTTAGATCGCAACATTCATAATTATTTCTTTAATGTTTGAAGGTTTACTATTCCTCGTATTAATTGTGTATAATAATTGCCATAATTCGTAATAATTTTATGGATTTCGTAATTTTAAAAAAATAAACGATAAGAATTTTATGTATTTTTCAAGTGAAACGATTGATGGTTTTTAGATCGCATCATTCTTAATGATATTTCAGTAGTTTGACGGTTTACTACTCCTCGTATTAACTATGTATAATAATTACCACAATTCGTAATAATTTTATGGATTTCGTAATTTTAAAAAAATAAACGATAAGAATTTTATGTATTTTTCAAGTGAAACGATTGATGGTTTTTAGATCGCATCATTCTTAATGATATTTCAGTAGTTTGACGGTTTACTACTCCTCGTATTAACTGTGTATAATAATTGCCACAATTCGTAATAATTTTATGGATTTCGTAATTTTAAAAAAATAAACGATAAGAATTTTACGTATTTTTCAAGTGAAACGATTGATGGTTTTTAGATCGCATCATTCTTAATGATACTTCAGTGGTTTGACGGTTTACTACTCCTCGTATTAACTGTGTATAATAATTGCCATAATTCGTAATAATTTTATGGATTTCGTAATTTAAAAAAATAAACGATGAGAATTTTATGTATTTTTCAAGTGAAACGATTGATGGTTTTTAGATCGCATCATTCTTAATGATACTTCAGTGGTTTGACGGTTTACTACTCCTCGTATTAACTGTGTATAATAATTGCCACAATTCGTAATAATTTTATGGATTTCGTAATTTTAAAAAAATAAACGATAAGAATTTTACGTATTTTTCAAGTGAAACGATTGATGGTTTTTAGATCGCATCATTCTTAATGATATTTCAGTAGTTTGACGGTTTACTACTCCTCGTATTAACTGTGTATAATAATTGCCACAATTCGTAATAATTTTATGGATTTCGTAATTTTAAAAAAATAAACGATAAGAATTTTACGTATTTTTCAAGTGAAACGATTGATGGTTTTTAGATCGCATCATTCTTAATGATATTTCAGTAGTTTGACGGTTTACTACTCCTCGTATTAACTGTGTATAATAATTGCCATAATTCGTAATAATTTTATGGATTTCGTAATTTAAAAAAAATAAACGATGAGAATTTTATGTATTTTTCAAGTTAAACGATTGATTGTTTTTAGATCGCATCATTCTTAATGATACTTCAGTAGTTTGACGGTTTACTACTCCTCGTGTTAACTATGTATAATAATTGCCATAATTCGTAATAATTTTATGGATTTCGTAATTTAAAAAAAATAAACGATGGGAATTTTATGTATTTTTCAAGAGAAACGGATGATGGTTTTTAGATCGCATCATTTATAATTATTTCTTTAATGTTTGAGGGTTTACTATTCCTCGTATTAATAAATGTACATAATAATTACCATAATTCATAATAACTTTATAGATTTCGTAATTTAAAAAAAATAAACGATGGAAATTTTATGTATTTTTCAAATAAAATGGTTGATGGTTTTCACATCGCATCATTCATAATTTATTTAGTGTTTGACGATTTACTGTTCCTCGTATTAATAACTGTGTATAATAATTACCATAATTCGTAATAAATTTATGGATTCAGGAATTTCAAAGGAATAAACGATGAGAATTTTCCGTATTTTTCAAGTGAAACCATTCATGATGATTTTTTTAGAGAATTTTTAGATTCATAATTGTTTCTAATAATTTTCTCAATTTCATAATTGTGTAATAATAAAATGGAATGAACTTTATTTATCCATACGTATTTTTATCTTTATTCTTATTTCAAGAAGAGTGACGAATGATTTTTTGAAGCATTCGTGTTCCATTATAATTATCCACAACAATTTTACTAATTTCATCATTTTTAAACAATATAAGCAAAGAATTATGCTTGTCTTCTGAATGAAATAACTGATATTATTATACATTAAAAACAAACAAGTTCAGAATAAATTACTTAAGCCAATATAATCTGAACCTAACTATCTGTTAGATGTTAAAAAATAATATAATCCTAAATAAAAAAAAACCCTAGAAAGTACTCTAAATTTGAAAAAATAGAGTCCAAATGTGTTTTCCTCAAAATACTTGTAAAAAAATTTATTCACTAGAAGGACTTTTAGTAAATCAGTTTTTAACGAAAATCTTTTACGATATTTCATCCAACAAAGATTGTAATCATCCTTTGGCAGAGTTTCTGGACGAACCACGCTTCCATTTATTTACGCATTATGGAAGATTCATATGCATCGTAACGCACAGGTCTTTGTTATACGTTGGCACGAGAGATCTTACAAACAACACAATGGAGTATTATGGCAAAATGCATGCGAACCAACAACTGGTTGACTAATACACTGGTTCGGTTAATTAACTGCTTCGTTAATAACTGGGACAAAGATATCCAGGGGGTTTAATTCGCTGCGGCGAGATGCCCGCGCTAAAAGGCCATATTGTCTAATCCACTTTCCTCGAAACAGGCCAATGAGTTATGCTAGCGTCCGCTGAGCAATGCTCAAGAGGTCGCGCCGTAATTATCAGCGTTTTAGAATTGCAACCAATTTCATTTTGACGATGACAAGAACCTTGAAACATTTCTTTTCAAATAAGAGCTCAGAGTCGACGAAAAACTTTATGAGGACACTTTTATCTTATCTTGTCTCATAATTCTTTGCAGTTTAAGAAGAGACATCGAAGGAAGAATAGTTTTGGGTAATAAATTCACTTTTAGATCGTAAAAATAGTTCTACATTTTTGTGTACAGATTTACTGATCAAAGCTGTGGTTCCAAAAATTCTGCGAGTTTAAAAATATAATTTAATTGTGTTTATTTCATTTCAAGGTCTTGGTTGATGTCAATGTCACAGATTTTCTCGATTACGTATAAAAATTGTCGTTGTACATTTTCAATAAGTTATGACACCAAGAATCCTTTTTCACTACAATTTTATTACTCACAAATCGCAACTCTATATTTTCTTGTACGTCTCATTAATTCTTTTAACGATGAGAACTTTAGAAATCAGTTTCAAAATTGCACTTCAATCAAACAACCAATTATCAATAATCCAAAATTTCTTTTCAAGTCTTCAGAATCTCATTTTGTGTACAAAATTTTTCTTAAAAATTCCTCCAAATATCCAATCAATTAAAATTAAGAAACATTTTCTTGTATTCAAACAGTGCTTCATAAAATAGCGGCTAGCAACGAACCTAATCACTTTCCCTTACAAGCAGCAGCTCTAATCACCTCGCCAATAAGAGCAACATCCCCCGCAGCGAGGCGAACAGAAAGGTTCAGCCCAGAAAAAGATCAACCCCGTCAATCAGCGGGAATTCGTTAGAAATTCCATACCTGATCACTTCTAACCCCTTTAATACAGATTCGCCAATCAACCCTGAACTTAACAGTTCTCCACGAAGCGAAAAATAAAGATTAAGTTAATTTTGTTTAAAACCACGATTCCTACGTTAATAGTTTTCTTGTGTCGAAGGGGTTGGAAATTGATGATTTCTGATATGTTGGCTAATTGGTCTAATTAAGTAATGGTAAATTGTTCGCACAATTTTTAAAATATATTAAATGTTTTCTGCTTAATTGGAAGGTGAAAATATGGAGCGAAATGATTTATTTGTTAATCGGACAATATTATTGCTCAAGAGTTATTAGTATTGCTCAGACACTTACTTTAATAAATGATATTGGTGTCTTTATTTGAGGGTGAGTCTTTAATGATTCTTAAAATATTGCTTAGAAAATCGTACATAACTCCGTCAATCAGCAGGAATTCATTAGAAATTCCATAATTGGCTACCAAAGATTCAATCTTTTAATACAGATTCGCCAATCAACCCTGAACTTAACAGTTCTCCACGAAGCGAAAAATAAAGATTAAGTTAATTTTCTTTAAAACCACGATTCCTACGTTAATAGTTTTCTTGTGTCGAAGGGGTTGGAATTGAATGTTTTTTTATATGTTGGTTATATGTTCTAAGTCAGTAGTGGTAAATTGTCTGGACAATTCTTAAAGTGTATTAAATGTTTTCTGCTTAATTGGAGGGTGAAAATATGGAGCAAAACGATTTATTTGTTAATCAGACAACATTATTGCTCAATAGTTCTCAGTGTTGCTGCGAATTATTTAGTATTGCTCAGACACTTGTTTTAATAAATGATATTGGTGTCTTTACTTGAGGGTGAGCTCTTAATGTTTCTTAAAAGTATTACTACTATTATATATACTATCGCTAATTATACATACTATTGCTTAGAAAATCATATATAACTCCGTCAATCAGCGACAATTCATTAGAAATTCCATAGCAGGTCACCTCTAATCCCCTTAATACAGATTCGCCAATCAACCCCAGACTTAACAGTTTTCCACAGCGTCCAGGTGGCGGGCAGCGGCTCCTCCTTGGTCAGCCATTAATTTCTCGGGCACGTACCCGCGGCTGTGCTCTCTTTTTATGTTTCGACCTAACCTCTGGCCGCGGCTAGCGGCGCGGAAACTTCGTGTCCCGCAAACGAGTTCCAAGCCAATACCAAGACGTTGCCTCCGCGCTGGGTACAAACGTGCAGAACGATCTTTCTCTTTTTTTCTTCCTCTTCTTCCTTCCACCCTGGACGCCACCCCCGCAGTTTCTTGGTCCACCCCCTCGTCTCCCTTCCGCGCAATTACCAGCGTCGCGCGACATCGAGCTGTCGAGGCAGAGACTTCATAAGAGGCGCCAACTGGTCCGTTTCGCGACGCAAAAATCGAGCCTTTCGTTGGAAACTGGGCGAGCAGATCGAGGCCTGGTGAATTCGCGGTAATTTGTAGCCGTGGTGCGAAAGAGCAAGGATTCAGGGTTGGGTGGGAAGAAACTGCGGAGTTGGGGTGCGTTGGTGAAGCGGTTTTGGGGCTTTGGTGTCTTCGTGTCTTTGGGGGCTTCGTATCTGGTGTGATTTTTATCAGATTTCTATGGAATTCTGGGTTTTGCAGGTGGTTGATGTGTTTTAAGGGTTCTAGTGTTTGGTAAGGAGTTTTTATTGTGGTTGTAGATGGGTTAGTTTGGAATGGAGATGCGAGATTTATTGGAACAGTGTTTCCTAAACTTTTCTCATCGTGGAACACTTTTTAAGTTCTACTCGTGAAAGGTTTTGACGAAAACAAGCGTGATAGTAATTGTTAATTTTAGTTGCTAATTTTGAAAATTAATTTTTCCCCAGATTTTTATTCATTCCCTTGTTTTCCACGCACTCGTATACACACATACACATATATTCTCAATTACATCTTAGGTTTCCACGCACACAAAGTCACACACAATAAAATCATTCACACCCTATAGAATACTAGAGTAAATTTCGGTTTTCAGTTATAATTCCTTTCATTCTAAATTGTGTGAAACGCACAAAAGCAGACATGTTTACTGTACTTTACAAAATTGTAAAATTATAAAATTGAGTTTATAATTTTTTGCGAAACACTTGGTAATTGTTTGTAGAACATTAGTGTTCTGCGAAACATAATTTGACAAACGCTGTATTATAAATATAAAGAAAGTATTTCAACTACACGGATTAAAATTGTTAAACGTTTATTATCTCTGTCCAGTAACAATACTATCATTTCTTCTTTTAACTTAGTTTAAAAAAAGATATGCATTCACTTATGGATATCATATATTACAATTACGCGCATATTTATCTAATTTTATAAAACATGCAACCTACGACGCGATTTTCTATCAGAACCCACTCACACCACCCCCTGAATTGAACTTGCTTGTACGAAGGCTTCTGAAAAAATACTCAGCAACAAATACGAACGAATCGGGAGGAAAAAATGAAGGGTAGAACTTCCAGTTCGCCGATACTTTCTCCTGAAGTCGTTCCAACGGGAGGACGGAAGTTTCGAAGAACGGTACCGGAAACAGGCTACTCAGAACTTCCTGTCTCGCAGACTGCCAGCATATTTGTTTATAGACACGTTCTTCAATCGCTTGGCCAACGAATCTCGTCTCCTCGAGGCGTCTCGCTCGGAGATTTAGCCGTCGAGGAACTCGGACGAACTCTTTCTTCCGCTTTTGTTGCCGCGCCGTCCGCGTCGCCTCGAGAAACTTGTGCATTAGACCGCCCCAACGTCCTCGAGGGTGGCCCGTTTTGACCCGCGCGGCCAACTTCCGAGATTCCCTCGCCATCCGGTGAAATATTAAAATTACTAGTTGCAGCTGTTGGAGGCGCAGCCGGATGAGTTCGTTGCAGTCGATTCAAGGGGTGGCGATTAGGCTGGTTGATAGCAGATTGTCGAGGAAGTTGAAGCGAAGGGTGGCCGCGATTTCGGTGCTCACGCTTCGCGTTCAATGAAGCATTCTTGGGATACGCGGAAATGGTGGAGAATTCTGCTGGAAATTTGTAGGAAGAATTATTTTTTAAATTTAGCAAATTTAGTATTTGTTAAACTTGTGTTTAACAATGCAAGGGAAGAATGAGTCGCTTCGTGTTGAATTAAGCATTCTTGGGGTGCGTAGAAATGGCGGAGAATTCTGCTGGAAATTTATAGGAAGAATTATTTTTTATATTTAGCAAATTTAGTATTTGTTAAACTTGTGTTTAACAATGTGAGGGAAGAATGAGTCGCTTCGTGTTGGATTAAGCATTCTTGGGGTGCGTAGAAATGGTGGAGAATTCTGCTGGAAATTTGTAGGAAGAATTATTTTTTATATTTAGCAAATTTAGTATTTGTTAAACTTGTGTTTAACAATGTGAGGGAAGAATGAGTCGCTTCGTGTTGGATTAAGCATTCTTGGGGTGCGTAGAAATGGTGGAGAATTCTGTTGGAAATTTGTAGAAAGAATTATTTTTTAAATCTAGCAAATTTAGTATTTGTTAAACTTGAGTTTAACAATTCAAGGGAAGAATGAGTCGCTTCGCGTTGGATGAAGCATTCTTGGGATACGCGGAAATGGTGGAGAATTCTGCTGGAAATTTGTAGGAAGAATTATTTTTTAAATCTAGCAAATTTAGTATTTGTTAATCTTGTGTTTAACAATGCTTAATAGTGCGAAAAGAGAATGAGTCGCTTTGCGTTGGATGAAGTATTCTTGGGGTGCGTAGAAATGGTGGAGAATTCTGTTGGAAATTTGTAGGAAGAATTATTTTTTAAATCTAGCAAATTTAGTATTTGTTAAACTTGAGTTTAACAATGCAAGGGAAGAATGAGTCGCTTCGCGTTGGATGCAGCATTCTTGGGGTGCGTGAAAATGGTGGAGAATTCTGTTGGAAATTTGTAGAAAGAATTATTTTTTAAATTTAGCAAATTTAGTATTTGTTAAACTTGTGTTTAACAATGCAAGGGAAGAATGAGTCGCTTCGCGTTGGATGAAGCATTCTTGGGACACGCGAAAATGGTGGAGAATTCTGCTGGAAATTTGTAGAAAGAATTATTTTTTAAATTTAGCAAATTTGGTATTTGTTAAACTTGTGCTTAGTTGAGAAAATTTTGTTTTGAATGCAATTTTCACTAAGTGCTCATGCATAAGTAGAATGCATTGTTTTAATAAAACACATTCTTCGTCTCATATCACTGATAAAATTCCTAAAAACACTTGTTCAACTCGCTATAATAAATTATTCCTAACCTGCAACACACTTATAGTTACACAAATAACTACAATTAAACTACAGAATCCCAACAATTAAAATCGAAAGATTTTAGCATAAAATCGCACATCTCAATCGCTAAGAAAATAAAAAAAAGCAAATGAACAAATTGAAAATTCATAACGAAGACGCGAACGCGATATTCGCCACAAACGTTTTCCGCTTCGCGGTACACTCTGAACCCATCACGGAGAAATATCGCTCTCTCGCCATTTCACCCTCGCGCACCCGCGTTATTCTTGGAAATACCCTCTTACCCCGAATAACGAAATTCATTCAAGCAGCGTATCAAGGAACGCGGCGTTAATCCGGCAGAAAAATTCGCTTGTACTTTGGGAAACTCGATGCACGCCTAGCCACCCCTGCCTCCTCCAGTCCCTTTTCGCGAAAACGGGAAAGAAAGTTGTTGGAGAACGCGCGAACATCCTTTTAGCGCAGTTGTGATTCTTGGAGCGTTCAGCCGCTCTCTTCGTTATTTATTTCTTTTCGTTCCCAGAGCCTGGTTGCCCTCCGCGTTTCGCCTTTGTGGTAAATTATTGTCGCCTCCGCCCTGCTTCTTCCCTGGTACTTCCGGTTTCAACGACGCGGCGATGCCACGTCCCACAGCGTTACGTGCGTGCCTCAGAACGAGACACACGGAAGGTGGAAGGACAGGGTTGTAGATTCAAATTTTCCTGAAGCACACAGGAGGATTTTTCCAGGCGAGTGGCGATATGGAGCTTAAAATGTCCGGGGGATCAAAGTTTATGAGATACCCAGGGGTTAATTGGGTCACTGGAATGAAGAAGGATTGTTTTGTCTCCGTGATGTTATTTGAAACTCTTTCGTTTCGTGTTAAATCGAGGCTGTCGTTGTATGCACGCAACACGTGTACGAGCTGTTTCTTTTAGCACCTTTATGATTTGGATTCGTTGGATTTTTTTTGTTGTTGTTTCCTTAAAATTGGGTCTTTGAATTTCTTTTTAATTTTGGATATAAGTTTCATTCCTTTTTTAATGAATCAATATTAATTTTGAGTTAATGAATATTGAATTAGGTATTAGATGTTTTTTAGAGAATCAAGGTTGTCATTTTTCAAGATTTTTCGTTTCAAATAGAAATCCATGTAAAAATTTCGATCATAAATTTCATTTCTCCTTAAACGAAATAATATTAATTTTGAATTAGTGAATATTGAATTAAATATTAGAGTCAAAGTTGTATTCTTTCATATTTTTTGCGATTTTCCATTTCAAATAGAAATCCATGTAAAAATTTCGATCATAAATTTCATTTCTCCTTAAACGAAATAATATTAATTTTGAATTAGTGAATATTGAATTAAATATTAGAGTCAAAGTTGTATTCTTTCATATTTTTTGCAATTTTCCGTTTCAAATAGAAATCCATGTAAAAATTACAATAATACGTTATTGCAATTCATAAATTGTATTCAAATTAGAAGAGATTTTGATATTGCAATTAATTGTACGAGAGGTGTGAGAAATTTGCTCGATCGTGTTGCAAAAAATAAAAGAGTGCAGCTCTGTTGAACAATCGAGAAAACGAACTGGTGCTTCTGGCGTAAAGACTGATGAAAGTTCCTGATCTCAGAGGTTGCTGTTTCAGTTCTTGATACTCGACGAATCATATTTTCAGCAGGTAGCTAGCCGAGTGATTTGTTGTAACGTCTGCTGCGCGCGTGAACCATGCTACCGACATATTTTCCCTCATTGCATCAAATGAAATTTATAAGTACAGCAGAACGATCATTTTAGTGGATACACACACCGTGTACTTCGCTGGTAAATAATTCTGTGCAACTCTGTACTTTCGATTTACACAGAATTTCCATTTATTATTTAATCCCAGTGAAATTGCAGTAGCACTTATCCATGTAAAATATTAAATTGAAAGCACGTTTTAACTTCAAATAATAAACTTGAAATAAAGTTCGTACAATTAGAATATCAAAATATAGTACGTTTTTAATTTAATGAAAAATTTGAAAAGAACGTTCAAAATACAAATCGTGCAATTTCTTTTAATTATTTTCCATGGAAGAAGAAAAAGGAATTTTCCCAATATTTTAAAAAATGTAAAAAGTATCTCGCAGATTGTAATTAAAATGAGTCACACAATTTTAACTGCTATTAAAGGACGCTAATTGAATTAAAACTTATTCGAAAAAATCATGAAAGTGCTTTTTGTAACTGGGATGTTGATTTGGCAAAAGATGGTAAAAAACTAACTCAATATTCAAAAGAATTTACTTATAAAACACGTCCATTCTCATTCGAGAATATTTTACATCTGAAATTATCTGTTAAAACGTGTAAGAATAATTTCATTATCCTTCGCTATTTTCAACATAAAGTAAAATATAAAAATTTAAAAAGCAATCAAGCGAAGACACGTTAATTAATAATAATCTTTCAAAATAGAGATTTGTGGTGCAGAATAACACGAATGCTCTAGCATTCAAACTTTAAAGCCAATTATTATTCATTTAATTTTATATAACCTGAATTTTTTGCAATTATTACGTATTTTAAAGCAACAACCAACAGATTCACTATTTTCATATTATTTTACCTTTTTTTCATGTATTTAAAAATTTTATTTTATTTTCTCTCTGCGCATTTAAAAGTTTCGCAACTCCCTGAAATTTTTACCATCCACGAATTTGTTAAAAGATACGTATGGACAAGGTGAAATACACGAAACGTATTCCTCGTTTGTCAGAAAATACCAAACACTGTCATCATTTTCCCAAGCAACGCTTCGAGTAACGAAAAATCGTTCTCGAGAAATTGCTTTAATCCCATCGAAAACTGCAGCAATCGAAAATCAACGAGGATCCACAGTCTGAGGGCTGAAGGCGATCGAACGATCGACCCTTAATCGCGGACGCAACAATTTTTCATCGCGTGGAGATTATCTCGATCGAAGGATCTCGTTCGAAACTGTTGCCACGTCATCGTCAGGACGACCCTTTAATCGCAGAGACGTCAATAAACGGATAAATCACAGCGAAGATTCGCGTTTACCCTGAGCAACGTCTGGGGTGGGTTTTAATCGTTAAAATGTCGATGAGCGAGCAAGCCGCCTCGGAAGTGGACAAACAAGCCTGATGGCTGAGTTCTCGTCGCTTTTCAACGACAGAAAGTTAGGGTTAGAGTTGTTTTAAAACTAGAAAGAATAATATATTCGATACTGTTGACGTAATTTTACGTCAAATTCTACTTTCGAAGTCTTTAGCTGAATACCAGTGACGTAGTTGTACGTTATTTTAATTTTTTTTATTGAATACTAGTAACATAGTTCTACATCGTTGAATCTATTGCTAAATATTGACAGCACTGTTGCTTTGTCTATTTTTTTTTTTTGGTTATGTATTGTTACATTCACACATATTTAAACAGCAAAACTTTTGGATATTCAATAATGTAAACATAGTTTCGTTCACAAACATCAACAGTGAATATGTTAAGACAGGATTAGATCGCTCTAAGTCGGAGTATTAAACCCTAACTATTAACCAATTTTATGTGTTTAACGCAATTTGAAGCAATTCTTAAAATAAATTATAACCAAAAACGAAATTGATTTTAGTGATCAGAGTGATCTAAGTCAGGGTATTAACCCTTTGCACTCGGATGTCGCCTCTGAAGGAATTAATTGCTAAGGTTAAAAATTTATTCCATTGCAACTTTTTGAAGAACGCATATTTCCTCAAAGTTTTCTATTGAAATGGAAATTTTCTATTGCTGGAAAATTGCTTGGTAATAGTTTCTGTTGCTAACTTTTACCAGCAATAGAAAATTGCTCGAAAAGTGTTGAGTGCATCAGCACTGATTAGTGATCATGGAGATTAAACTTATTCCACCTTAGTTTTTTGAAAAATGCGTTTCTCTCAAGTTTTCTCTTGAAATGGACATTTTCTATTGCTGGAAAATTGCTTGGTAATAGTTTCTATTGCTAACTTTTACCAGCAATAGAAAATTGCTCGAAAAGCGTTGAGTGCATCAGCACTGATTAGTGATCATGGAGATTAAACTTATTCCACCTTAGTTTTTTGAAAAATGCGTTTCTCTCAAGTTTTCTATTGAAATGGACATTTTCTATAGATGGAAGACGTTAGCAATAACATTTCAGTAATATAAAATATAGCTATTTTATTAGTTTCTATTTCTAACGCCCAGAAATTACCCAAACAGAACATTTCGTTGTTCTCTAATCTCAATCTCATCGTTTCTTGCACACTTTGCGACTTCTTGTGCAACACCAGTGTTCCACGAAACACAATTTGGAAAACGGCAGTTTAGAAGATAATTTTTTTATTTATATTGAAAATACGCCATTTTAGCCAGTATAAAACGAGTAGAAATTTAAAAAAGAAAGGAACAGCGGAAGAGTGAAGAAGATGGAAGAGAGAAAAGGATGACGATTGTTGCGATACGTGAAAGAACTGTACAGCAGAAGAATATTAGTCTTTACTCGTGATTCGCAGCAGAGTTTCCGCGGTGGTTACAGTTTTTGATCGAGACCAGTTATTTCCTGCGCGAAAATGGGAATTTAATGAACAGACTGGGCGAACGCAAGAAAAATGGAGCAAGAACTGGACTCAGGGGAAACTTGCGCGCTTGTGTCAGCGGTTCTTTAGCCTGTCAGGAGAAATGTTTGCCTTTCCGGTGCGTGCTTCGTGGTACCAGCGAACTTGGGAACAACAAGTCGATGGCAGATCGAAAGCAAGTAGATTAATGCGGAAGTGAATTAAATTTGAGATAAGCCAGGACTGTGGGAGAGTTGAGTGACATTTTCAATTGTATCAATTATCGTAAAGGTTCGTTCGTTATTACTTGAGTGACATTTTCGATTGTATTAGTTATTACGAAGCTTCTTTCGTAAGTATACTTTGTGAAAATACTTATTTTATTGCAATATTATACCAAAAATAATTTAAAGCAGGGGTTCTTAAACTTATGTAGCCTGAGAAGTCCCTCTTGAACAACATTTTTCTTTGCGAATCTCATCTCAATCCTAAGCCCAATAACTAGTTAATTAAGTAGATTAATATGAAGTGTTTGGGATTTTCGAGTTTTCCAAATACAAAAAGTTTTGACCTTGTAGAATTTTTATTAAACTAGTTAGAGGATGTAAAGTTAGAGGATGTAAAGTTAGGGGATGTAAAGTTAATGTCAACAATGTTTCGCGGATAGCCAGGAGTCTGCGAACCATAGTTTAACCCTTTGCACTTGGATGTCCTCTCTGAGAGGACATCAGCGTTGATTAGTGATTGCGAAAGTTAAACTTATTCCACCGCGACTTTTTTAAAACGACATGTTTCTCTGAAGTTTTCTACTGAAATGGAAATTTTTCTTGTAAATTGAAATTCGTTTCATAATGTGGGATCTTTTACAGTGCAAATTTATTCAAATTTTATTAAATATCTACATATTAAAATATCTTCAAAATACTTGAATAAAACACTCTAAATGCGATTGAAAACAGCCAGACAAAGTATTCCCCGAAAAAGGTGCACTTAATTCAATTTCTAGACCTCGTCTAAGATTTCAACCCTTAATTTCGTTCCATAACCGCCAACAATTCAAACTGCAAGACTCGATGCTCTTCCAATCTTCCACCAACTACGCAAACTTCTGGGAGCAGAAAAACTGTTGCATCCTGTTCTGAAAATCTCGAAGTGTATCATAGAAACTGGAGCCACCGCGAGAACGACCTCTCGAAGTGGAAGCTCGACGAATTATACCAGTCAGATCCGCGAACGATCGCTGGAAAGGTTCGCCTTGGAGCAGCGTCGTTTGTCCCAGGGTTCCTTGGAAAGTTCTGTCAATTTTGTCAAACGCTTCGTAGTTCGAGAGGCTTGTTTGGCAAGTCTCCTCGCAGTCTGCTGCTTAGTAGCCTGCCGGTTTGAAATGTGACACCATTTCGACGACTTATTGGGACGATCCTTTGGCGTCGAGTCAGTGAACGGACGTCCTCGAGATGAGCGATGGAGCGGGAGATGGAAAGGAAATATGGGATGAAGATATTGAGGAAATTTAATAAGAGGGAAACGAGACGATCGCGAGATGAGAGTAATAAATAAAGTAAAAATTCATCGACGAGTCGACGGTTGATATCGAAAATATCTGAGCGCGAATGAGACGTTCGTTCTAACGTCGTGCATAAACTGTCCGGGATAATTAGGAGTTGGATTGGTTAATCAATTCGAAACGAGTTGCACCACGTGTGTGCGATGCATTTTCGAGCCAAAAAGGTGAATTGCACGCTGTGTGCGCGATGATGTTGGATTGAAATTATGAGTCAAAGTAGGCTAAGATATAAGACTGGGTTAACCCTTTGCACTCGACGACTTTTTCATTTTTTCTATCACTAGTTTCTTTATGAATACGTTTTTCAACAGTTGAAAATCAATTTCATTTTCGTTCGAGCTAATTTCACTTTTGAAATCCATTTTTGTGGTTTCGCTACGACAGACCTGTTCACTCAAATCAGAGCAATAATAGATATATTCTGCACTACCAACGTTACGAATCAATGCAAAATTTAATGAGTGACTATAATTATCGATCGTACGTAACGAACGTCAATCGTTGGGTGATTATAGTCACCAATCGTACGTAACGAACGTCAATCGTTGGGTGACTATAGTCACCACTCGTAGCGAAAGGGTTAATAATCTCACTCGTCAAATATTCAAATTTTCTATTTCATTGTTAGAGTCGAGGTGCTCCTCAAATTTATTACCCGCTATGGTCAGTTCAGGACACAGGGTATTGGTGAATTTGGTTTCTGAATAAGTGAATTTGTACCTTGATGAGGAATCACGAGCCAAAAAAGGACATTCAGTCTTAATCTTTACTTAAACAAATAAAATTGCAGAAAACCCTTTCACAGTTCCCTCTAAACTTCAAATCCACGAATCAGCGCGTATTATTTTTTAGCATACGCCCTGAGAAAACTATTATAAGCACATACTCAAGGCAAACACAATCAGATTCTCACGATTTTTCAAAGACAGACATCTACACTACTTTAAATATCATTTAAATTCTTTAAATAAATTTTAAAAATTCTACATTTTCAATCAGTGTACTATACACTTCGTTATCAACACTTAATTGTTCGTCATTAACGTTAATGTGCAATGTGAGCGTACCAGAACGTTCAATTACTCACGTCTGAACAAAAAGTATGAAGTAATTCATGGACCAGAAAAATCAACGAATCCAGCGCGACGTGTGCGCATCATCCCCTTCGCCACGCTGCTGGAGGATCGGTAATTGGTCGAAACCTTGATTAGTTGGCATCGTGGGAGAATGTCTAATCGAGTGGCTCGTTTTGGAAGTAGACGGATCCGGGTGCGACGCTATTACTTGGCCAGTTTTTTAACTTAATAAACCGAATTGGAGGTCCCAGCTACCCGATGACTCATTTCGCGCGGAGGACATTGCCATGCCTGATGGACATTCCTCTCAGCTGGCGTAACACGTGTCGCGTTCAACCAGGCTGGGTCCCCTTTTAATTGCTGCTGGCATTGTGGGTGTAAATTCGTGACGCCACTGGACGTGGACGGTGCTGTTCTGTTTGGAACGTGAAATTCTTTCGGATCGTCCAGTTGCATCGCGTTGCTAATTAATTACGCGAGCTTCGTATTTTTTTTCATTGAAATTCGAACGGTGCTCTGGAACGGACTGTGCGGTGGTTGATCAGCGTTAAATTTAAGAGCGAAGGCTCATTTAATGAATAAGTGAAACCTGAATTTTAGATGCGAGATTTATTTTTAATTCTCGTTCAAATTTTATGGCGATTGGCTATTGGTCCCTTCAGAAAGGGGAACGCAATTTTTTATCAAAGTAAGGGTCATTAGTATCTTTTAAAAAATATTACAAAGCAATAAAGGTTGACAGACAAGTTTAATTAAAAAATGAAATCAAAGGATATGTGTAAGGTCGTAAATTTTGTTCTCAATCTAATAATTCTGCGAGAATGTAATAATAAATAGAAATAAATATTAAACATATATTAAAAATATATTAAATTATTAATATTAAAAATATAACATGAATAAATAACAATCAATATCACTTTTGCCTCCACTATTTTCTTTTATTATTCATCACAGAAATTTTTATTATTAACCTAGCATCTTTAATATAAAAAATTTCTTTAATTTCTTTACAGAGAAATTACAATTTCGTAGAAATCATAGTTTTAACTGTGTCGAGGGATTCATTATGTTTCCAATCTCAAAGATGAAGGCGCAAGGAATGGTTTGGATCAAAAAAGAACCGTGAAAGGCGAATGATTTATGTGCTTCTCGAAAAGTAATAATATTAAAATATCGCGACTAAAATGAGTACCGTTTCAGTTGGTAAAATTGTTTGGCTCTGAAGAGCTGATCGTGAATATGTGAATGAATAAGTGAAACCTGAATTTTAGATGTGAGATTTATTTTTAATTCTCGTTCAAATTTTATGGCGATTGGCTATTGGTCCCTTCAGAAAGGGAAACGCAATTTTTTATCAAAGTAAGGGTCATTAGTATCTTTTAAAAAATATTACAAAGCAATAAAGGTTGACAGACAAGTTTAATTAAAAAATGAAATCAAAGGATATGTGTAAGCTCGTAAATTTAGTTCTCAGTCTAATAATTCTGCGAGAATGTAATAATAAATAGAAATAAATATTAAACATATATTAAAAATATATTAAATTATTAATATTAAAAATATAACATGAATAAGTAACAATCAATATCACTTTTGCCTTCACTATTTTCTTTTATTATTCGTCACAGAAATTTTTATTATTAACCTAGCATCTTTAATATAAAAAATTTCTTTAATTTCTTTACAGAGAAATTACAATTTCGTAGAAATCATAGTTTTAACTGTGTCGAGGGATTCATTATGTTTCCAATCTCAAAGATGAAGGCGCAAGGAATGGTTTGGATCAAAAAAGAACCGTGAAAGGCGAGTGATTTATGTGCTTCTCGAAAAGTAATAATATTAAAATATCGCGACTAAAATGAGTACCGTTTCAGTTGGTAAAATTGTTTGGCCTCGAAGAGCGGATCGTTAGCGTGTTTACTTCAATCGGAGGAAATGGACGCATCGCAGCGTTTCATTTTTAGATGGAAGCTTTCGTTTGAAGCGTTCGCTTGCCAAATCCGCGTGCTTTCCTTTCCAGACAATATTTCAATCCTCGAAATACTTGATCGGTCGGATTTATGGATTCCTCTATAGATCGCTCGCGAATTAATCGATCGACAGAGAGATTTAATTTGACGACGCGTGTAATCGAGTGCAATTAAGTTGTAATTAATCAACCCACGAAACTAATAAAATTAAATAATTTTTAGCGATCAATAAAATAAAATTTGATCATTTTTATTGACAGAATTACCAAAATTCTTTGTTTATAATTAAATTACTGAAAAGATTGGATAAATTGAAACATGTTGCAATGCAATTATCAGAAATTTTCTATGATTTATTCCATAAAATATTTTCGTACACATCTATTGATTTAATTTTTGGAATCCATAAATATACTACTATAAATCTAATGATGAATCACGATGTTTGCCTAAAAAAATGTACGAAGAAAGCTGAAACAATCGATATTAGAGCGTCCAATGTTTTAAATATTTTAATTTTAAATCTCTATTGTTAAACTTTTAAAGGAAACAGTTGTAAGGTGTTTTTTATTATACTTCGTGGAATGTTAAATTGTTCTTAGTTAATTTAACCTATTGCTTTAGACGATGTCCAATTTGTGGCGATATGTATGCGAATTACGATCATAGTTGCTTTCATTAAACTTCCAACTACTGCAACCCTTTACTTATTGCTGGCTATAGTTTTCACGACGATCATAGCCACCATTTGCTCTGAGTACAAAAAAAAGAAGCGTGCAGCAATGAGTTAGAATTGCAAAAATACAGATCACACGTAGACAAAGAAGCAGAGAATAAAAATTAGTGAAAAAATATAGAATCGGTTCAGAAAATACAGATCACGTGTTTTACAAAAAAGAAGAAGACGAAAATTAGTGGAAAAATGGAGAATCGGTTCAGAAAATACAGATCACGCGTACACAAAGAAGGAGAAGACGAAAACTAGTGAAAAAATAGAGAATAGGTTCAGAAGATACAAATCACGCGTATTACAAAGAAGGAGAAGACAGAAATTAGTAAAAAAATAGAGAATAGATTTAGAAAATATAAATCACGCGTACACAAAGAAGGAGAAGACAAAAATTAGTAAAAAAATAGAGAATCGGTTCAGAAAATGCAGATCACATGTTTTACAAAAAAGAAGAAGACGAAAACTAGTGGAAAAAGGGAGAATCGGTTCAGAAAATGCAGACCATGGATACACAAAGAAGGAGAAGACGAAAATTAGTAAAAAAATAGAGAATCAGTTTTAAAAATGCAGACCATACTTACACAAAGAAGGAGAAGACGAAAACTAGTGGAAAAATGGAGAATCGGTTCAGAAAATACAGACCATGGATACACAAAGAAGGAAAAGACGAAAACTAGTGAAAAAATAGAGAATAAGTTCAGAAAATACAAATCACGCGTATTACAAAGAAGGAGAAGACAGAAATTAGTAAAAAAATAGAGAATCGGTTTAGAAAATACAGATCACGCATAAACAAAGAAGCAGAGAACGAAAATTGGTGAAAAAATAGAGAATCGGTTTAGAAAATACAGATCACGCATAAACAAAGAAGCAGAGAACAAAAATTGGTGAAAAAATAGAGAATAGATTTAGAAAATATAAATCACGCGTACACAAAGAAGGAGAAGACAAAAATTAGTAAAAAATAGAGAATCGGTTTAGAAAATACAGATCACGCATAAACAAAGATGCAGAAGACAAAAACTAGTGAAAAAATAGAGAATAGGTTCAGAAAATACAGATCACGCATAAACAAAGATGCAGAAGACAAAAACTAGTGAAAAAATAGAGAATAGGTTCAGAAAATACAAATTACGCGTATTACAAAGAAGGAGAAAACGAAAACTAGTGAAAAAATAAAGAATCAGTTCAGAAAATACAGACCACGCGTACACAAAGAAGGAGAAGACGAAAGCTAGTGAAAAAATGGGGAATCGGTTCAGAAAATGATGCGGGTCATCGCGTAGCCTCGCGATGACGTTTTTACGCGATCATGTAACCTGCGTGTAATGCGAGCCATTAGAGTGCACACGAGGGCCGCTCGACCTTAATTGCGGTTATTTCGACGAGATATAGTTTAACATCACGGCCCTTTTACTTGACAGCAATTATCCTCGAGGTTGATGAACGTTCACCAGAAGCGGCTAGTCGACGAGTCGGCCAGAATTCGCCGTTTTTCTCCTCTTTCACCCGCTGTTCCTCTCTGGGTCGAGTCACGGCTATTTCCAAGCGTGACCCTCGCGATTTTTCGCGCCCCTCTTGTCCTGTTATCGAAGGTCAACACTCTCGACTTATACTCTGGGAAAATGCGCCACGAAAAATGTATTTGTGAATTGTATCTCAAAGTTTAACCAACACGATGAAATACATCGTATTTTTCATATTAAAATTGCGATTGACAATTTCAATTTTGGGGGAAAGATGGAACTGTTAATTTAGTGACCGCAAGTTCTTTAATATTGTAATTTTATTACTTTATACCTGGAAATATTTGAACAGGGAAATTAAAACATATTTTAATTTCAGAGCTTTATTGCTAAATTTTAAAACAAAGCAGTTGTAAATTATCCTTCGTGAAATGTTAAATTGGTCTTGGTTAATTTTCTCAAATATCGTAATTTGTGTGGAACATCAAAACGCTATGAGAAATAATATATTATACGACTACGACTGAAAATCTTTCGTTGAGAAACATAAAAGCTAATTGAATAAAAGTTAATTTTCTCAAATATTGTATTCTGCGTAAGTAGAACTTCGAAACGCTATGAGAAATAACATATTATACGACTGTTGCTGAAAATCTTTCGATGAGAAACACAAAAGCTAATTAAATAAAGCTCAATATAAAAGTTCATTTTCTCAAATATTGTATTCTGCGTAAGTAGAACTTCGAAACGCTATGAGAAATAACATATACGACTGTTACTGAAAAATCTTTCGATGAAAAACATAAAAGTTAATTTTCTCAAATATTGTAATCTAAGTAATTAGAACTTCAAGTCTCTCAATGAAAAACATAAAACCTTTCATTACTTTTTAATAATACTATCTAAAAATATCACAAATTACTTATAAATTCGTCAAAATTGGCACACGTCGCTCGACTCTTCTCTTCTTCGTCTGACATAAAATTTCATCCTTGACGATACCTTTTAAAATTGCAAATGAAAATTAAAAAAACGATCGCACATCTTCCCTTAAGTAATTTTTAACTGGCACGATGTTTAGAAAATTTATCGAAAGCCTTGGCGGAACTCGCGTAACAGTTCCTGGGGTAGTTCGAATCGCGCCTTGGTTATTAAACTTTACTTCGGATAACAGTCGGTGAAATATCGTGCTGGCTAATTACCAAAATCCCCGTGTAACTGCGCCGCGACCGCGGAAAAACTGCGACGTGTGAGCCGCAAGCTGCACCAGCGGAGGAAAGCTTCTTATTACGTGTTCCGTTTGCCCCCGGTAAATGCGAGGGGCGAGGAACGCTGGAAAAAAAGTAAACGGAACCTTGGCAGCGGCCGCGAAGCCGACTTCTGGCTTTTAAAGCGGAGAAATCACGAGCTAGCTCGGACCAAACTGCGAGGAAGCCAAATCGTTGGCGAACGGTTCCGATTATGATTGAAAAAGGGAAATAGTGTAGGGTATCCTTGTTCATTGATCGATAATTCAAGTTTCAACTATTAATAGAATGAGTTTTCCAAGGAAATGTTTGAAAAAATATCGAGTCAGTTGTTCGTTATGGCCAAATCTTTGGCGAACGTTTTCAATTGAAGGGTCGATTATGATTGAAAAAGGAAAATAGTGTAGGGTATCCTTGTTTATTGATCAATAATTCAAGTTTCAACTATTATTTATGGAATATTTTAGAATGCGAGTGAATGAGTTTTCTTTCCAAGTGAATATTTTAAAAAATGACAAGTCAGTTGTTCGTTGTAGCCAAATCTTTGGTGAACGCTTCCGATTGAAGGTTCGATTATGATTGAAAAAGGAAAATAGTGTAGGGTATCCTTGTTCATTGATCAATAATTTAAGTTTCAACTATTATTAGAATGAGTTTTCCAAGGAAATGTTTTAAAAAATATCTAGTCAGTTGTTTGTTGTGACCAAATTTTTGGTGAACATTTCTGATTGAACGGTCGATTATGATTGAAAAAGGAAAATAGTGTGGGATATCCTTATTTATTGATCAATAATTCAAGTTTCAACTATTATTAGAATGAGTTTTCCAAGTTAATGTCTTCAAAAATATCAAGTAAGTCAGTTGTTCATAGTGGCCAAATCTTTGGCAAACGTTTTCAATTGAAGGGTCGATTATTACTAAAAAAAGAAAAATAGTGTAGGATAACGATATTATCCTTGTTCATTAATCAATAATTCAAGTTTCCACTATTATTTATGGAATATTTTAGAATGCGAGTGAATGAGTTTTCCTTCCAAGTTAATGTTTTGAAAAATATCAAGTCAGTTGTTCAGTGTGCGTCATTGAGAGAACATCACAATTGTGAGAACTTTTGAATTTCTTGTATTTAACTTTTATTAATAAATATCGTACAATACGAAGTACTGAGAATATTTGAAAATTGTGAAGGATAATGAAATTATCTCTGTAGATAATTAATTAATCATTTAAGTTTCAACTGTTATACTGAATGCGAGCGAATGAGTTTTCCTGATTTTGAATTTCTTGTATTTCAATTTGTCGGAATTTATTAATTATTCTGTTGTATTAAGTATGCATTATTATGAAATTTTTTATATATAAGAGAAAGAGAGAAGGCAGAGAAATATCCATATAATCATTATCAAATTAACCAAAGTCTATTAAAGTTTAAAAATAAAAATTTGACGACCATTCCTATCTTCCGAATGAAAAAAAAATCTTTAAATAAAAATTCAACCTATCCTATATGGGAAGCACGAGTAAAATTGATCCAAAGTAACGAAGAACGTTCCAAATTGTCCCTCTAATTATCCAATTTGTATTCAGCCGATTTAAAAGGTTTCTACCAATTTCTACCGCGCAATTCGACGGTTCTAGTGATTAGGACGATTTGAAAGAGCCGAAACTATGCGGAGCACGCAGTGACTTTTTCCAGCGGGGGCCAGTTAATCGGTTTATGTTCCATCGGGCAATTAATTTTCTGGCCTAGTTAATGAGCTTTTTCGGCTCGCCCCAGTCGGATAATTTAAACGGCTGATTCCGTTCGCTGGCATTAAACGGACAACGCGACCCCCCTCGAATTATCTCGACAAGTGTGCCGTTCACTGGTAATTACTTGCTCGCAATTAGCGAAACAAACAAGTACGCCACAGGCTACCAAATACGTTCTTACGGTCGTCAGAATTTCTCCGGCCTCGAGTTGACGAGTGTTTTGATAACACGGAAAATATTCATCCGTTTCGTTGCTGTTTACGGCTACATAATTACATACCTTGTTAGCAGTGGAAAACGGCTGTAATTGCACAAAGGCGAACTTCTGAATATTCTAAGCTCTCGTTAATGAATGTTTTCGTCTCGCAGGAATTCTTGTGATATTACAATTTTAATATCCACTCGCGAAACAGTGCCACCATAAATCCTTCAGTAATGTGATATTATAATTTTATACTTAGAGATATTTGATAGAAATTCGAAGTTTCTAAATACTTTCATTTTCGACCTCTGTTGCTTTTGTGAATAACCTAATTTCCTTGATATTATAATTAAGGAAATCAGTTTATACTTCCACAGAATATACGAGTATGTATATTATAATTAAATATTTATAAAAGAAAAGAATGTTGTTGAGATCCACTATGTAATAAAAAATATCTCAAATTCCTTAAGGCACCACGATATTTTTCCACGTTGATTTTTCAACAAATTATAAGCTAGCTTACGGTTGGAATGATTTATTTAAAAAATATTATAGCTCACAAATTCTGAATGTACACTAATTTCTTTAAAATTACGTTCGTTGTCCATGGTCCTAACGCTGATAATTCCTAATTAGTTTATAATGTTCCATATCGCGATATCTGGTAATGAGACTTCTCGGTACAAAAGGGAGGCTTGCAGCGATTTTTCACGTCCTGAAAAGCAAATTCGCGCGAAAACAATTTCGCGCGAGGGCCAGTTTTATCGCCAAAGACCCGGTACAATTACGCGTTAAACAAACTCTCGAGTGTACGTAAGTTGCGTGTTGGTAACTTAATCGAATCGACCGATCTGCAAGTACGTTAGCCAGTGATTTATGCGTCAGATAAAACCGAGAATATAGCCCCGTATTAATTGTCAAGCGAGACACAGATCTTAATAGAAACTATATTGCGCATTATTACACTTCAACCCCCCTCTGAAATTTAAAAAAACGAATATATGAAGAGGTGGTACTGTAAAAATAAAATAAATACCGAGATTATCATCTTTTCCAATATTTTCACCCCCAAGAAAAAGAAGAAACCTTTTTAGAATGATAATTGAATAATTATTGGAATAGTTGAAGACGATTATTATTATACACAAGAAAAAATGTTGAATTAATTCTTTTCTCCAGCAATTTCGACGAAATTATAAAGTGAGAAGAAAGGGAGAAAGTATAAAAATATATTGGGCATTATTACAATTCAACCCCCCTCTGAAATTTAAAAAAATGAATATATGAAGAAGTGGTACTGTAAAAATAAAATAAATACCGAGATTATCATCTTTTCCAATATTTTTATCCCCAAGAAAAAGAAGAATTCTTTTTAGAATGATAATTGAATAATTATTGGAATAGTTGAAGGCGATTATTATTAAACACAAGAAAAAATGTTGAATTAATTCTTTTCTGCAGCTATTTCGTCGAAACCAGAAAGTGGGAAGACAGGGAGAAGGTATGAAAATGTATTGCACATTATTCTATTTCAACCCCCTCTGATATTTAAAAAAAGGAATATATGAAGAAGTGGTACAATGAAAATAAAATAAATACCGAGATTATCATCTTTTCCAATATTTTCACCCCCAAGAAAAAGAAGAAATCTTTTTAGAATGATAATTGAATAGTTATTGGAGTAATTGAAGGCGATTATTATTATACACAAGAAAAAATGTTGAATTAATTCTTTTCTTCAACAATTTCGTGGAAACCAGAAAGTGAGAAGAAACGGAGAAAGTATAAAAATATATTGCACATTATTACACTTCAACCCTCTGTCAAATTTGAAACAAAAAAGATATACGAAGAAGAATAAAGACAAAATAAATACTCAGACCATCGTCTTTTCCAATATTTTCACCCCCTAGAAAAATAAGAGAACTTTTCAAATTGATAATTGAATAATTACTGAAATAATTGAAGACATAAAAGGATCGCAAATGCGATTATTATTATACTTACAAAGAAATATTAAATTAATACTTTTACAATAAAAGCAAAATAAATACCAAGATCATCGTGTCTTCTAATATTTTCACGCCCAAGAAGAATAAGAAAACTTTTCAAGCTGATAATTGAATAATTATTGAAATAATTAAGGACATAATCACGAATGCGACTATTATTATACTTACAAAGAAATAGATTAATTCTTTTACAATGAAAGCAAAATAAATACCGTAATCATTGTGTCTTCTAATATTTTCACCCCCAAGAAGAATAAGAAAACTTTTCAAACTGATAATTGAATAATTATTGGAATAATTGAAGACATAAGAGGATCGCGAATGCGATTATTATTATACTTACAAAGAAATATTAAATTAACTCTTTTACAATAAAAGCAAAATAAATACAGAAGCCATCATATTTTCCAATACTTTCACCCCCAAAAAAAGAAGACAACTTTTCAAACTGATAATTGAATAATTACTGAAATAATTGAAGACATAAAAGGATCGCAAATGCGATTATTATTGTACTTACAAAGAAATATTAGATTAATTCTTTTACAATAAAAGCAAAATAAATACAGAAGCCATCATATTTTCCAATATTTTCACCCCCAAAAGATAAGAAAACCTTTCAAGCTGATAATTGAATAATTATTGAAATAATTAAAGACATAATCGCGTTCGCGATTATTATACTTATGAAGCAACGTTGAATGAATTCTTTTCTCCAGCAATTTCCTTTTCGTCGATACCAGAAAGCGAAAAGAAACGGAGGAGGTAAAAAAAAAAAAAAAAAAGAAAGAAATAAGGCGCTTGTTTCCACCCAGTGAACCAGCCAGCACAATCTTCTACGCGCCTCGAGCGATACTCGCTTCCGTCCAGCCGAGTTTCTTTCTTTTCCGCGCGGCTTTTCCGCGCCCTTACGTGCCGCCTGTGGCTGCTGCGCCCGCTGCGCGACGGGGTGGCTCGTTAACAACTCGTCGTTACTAATTAGTACCAGGGCTGGGTCGATCGGAACCAATTAAGAGCGGCGCAGCATCGGCGTATGTACCTTCTGTGTCGATTGAAATCCGCACTTTGTACCGACGATTAAGGTACCAGCGTCCTTCGCCCGCCTTCATCCCCCGCGAGCGCGCAACACCCTGTTCCTCGTGTTTTCCGCCTCCTACGCCCTGGCTGCGACACGACGAACTTTCTCTGTTAGCGTCGCGAGACGGTGTTTGCGAACGCCCCGTGATTTGTTTCGAAACTCCGCGACGCTTAGAAAATTTATCGGATTTAAGTACATCTCTTTCAATTTCTTTTTTTAAGCTCTCTAATTTCTTTTTTTAAGGTTTCTAATTTCTTATTTTAGGTTCTTACTTCCTTTTTTTAAAGTTTCTAATTTCTTTTTTTAAGGTTTCTAATTTCTTTTTTAAGGTTTCTAATTTCTTATTTAAGGTTTCTACTTCCTTTTTTTAAAGTTTCTAATTTCTTTTTCTAAGGTTTCTAATTTCTTTTTTAAGGTTTCTACTTCCTTTTTTTAAAGTTTCTAATTCCTTTTTTTAAGGTTTCTAATTTCTTTTTTAAGGTTTCTAATTTCTTATTTAAGGTTTCTTCTTCCTTTTTTTAAAGTTTCTAATTTCTTTATTTTAAGGTTTCTAATTTCTTTATTTTAAGGTTTCTAATTTCTTTTTTAAGGCTTCTAATTTCTTTTTTTAAGCTTTCTAATTTCTTATTTCAGGTCTCTACTTTCTTTTTTTAAAGTTTCTAATTCCTTTTTTTAAGGTTTCTAATTTCTTTTTTAAGGTTTCTAATTTCTTATTTAAGGCTTCTAATTTCTTTTTTTAAGGTTTCTAATTTCTTTTTTTTGTAATAAGAGTGATTTAAATGTAATGTGGTGCGATACTTGTGCGATGAGAAATTGTATTAATTGATTGACGAATTTCTGTTACAGATTAGAGTGCAGCCGTTGGCGTCAACCACCTGTCTTCGAGCAAACATTATAGTTTCGACATAAGGTAAAATTCAGTACTTTATTTGAATTAAAAATTTATAACTGACACGGTACATCGCTATACATGAATGAAATTAATTAGGAATATTTTCAAATTTAATTTATGAAAGAAGTAAGGGTAGAAAAGGCTACTGATATTCTACAAAATAAGAGGATGAAGCCTCGAAGTTCAATATTCTCGATTCTTTCGTTTGGATTTCCATGCATTCTCTTGTTTTCCAGGCACTCACATACTTCTATACACACAGTTTGAAATATTCTCAAATAATCAATATTCAACCATTACAAACAAACACTTAAATAACCCACCCTTAAATTTCAAGCAGTTGCCAATGATCCAATCAGGTTGACGCAACTTAAAAAATACAAGAAGAAGAAGGAGAAGAGAACATACACAATTACATCTTAGTTTTCCACACATACCCAATCACACGCAATAAAATCATTCATCCTACACTATTACCATCAAAACTACTATTAAAGTCTATGTTAAAAACATAAAATAGACTGTAACGAAAAATAGTACGCGTTCATTCTAAAATCTGCTTCGTTTTTAGCCTTTCTTTACGCAATAACAAAAAAAAATAAAAAACAACTAGTAGAAATAAATACTTAGATGACCCACTCGTAAATTTCAAGCAGCTGCCAATGACCCAAATGACGAAGCTTTAAAAAATACAAGAAGAAGAATAGTCGTCCAACTTGGAATAGAATTTTCCAATAACAATCGAACGAAGGACGCTTGTTGCGTCGCTAACGCTCGGTTGGAATGTCAACAACAACTTTGTTTACTGAATGAGAGGAGAGTTTTCAAAGTATCCAACTCTATATATTTGGTAACAATGTTGTTTAGTCGAGACTTGGCTTTTTCCTGATGAACAAATACTTGGTTTCTTGGTTTCTTTTTTCTAACTCATAAATACTTGGTTTCAGGAACTTGGTTTTTTCTAACTGATTGGCTTTTTTCTCGCAGCTCATATTTTACATTTGTACGGGCTTAAATACCAAATTGTGAAACAGCCACGAGCCAATCCGTCTGCTGCTTTTTTTTTTAACCTAGTGGTAATCATGGTATGTCATTAGCTATTGAGTTAAGGCATTAAAAACGCGAATCCTTGCAAATTCCAAAACACCCTTAAAGACCTGTAGCGGTCCTCGCCACTAGGGGGACAGCATACTAAATGTCCTACACAGTTTCTATATAATAGAAATTCTGACCTATCCCTACCATTCCAGTGTCTAAGCCGCAACTCCGCCATTTTGGTAGCCTTACTGATGAGTCCACTAGCAGGCTCAGGACGAAACGTTCTTCCCTCTCTTTTTCCTTCCTACCCTCTCTCACGTTCTCTTTACAGCACAGCATAATGAAGCAGGCGTTTAGCCCCACCAACAAACGCTTCAGACTCTTTAGTTGATTTATACTGTGGCAGTCCTCGTTACTATGGGGACAACACACTCGTCAGTTTCTCGCGAGCACTCCTTGTTTTACAGTTTCTATACAATAGAAATTCTAACCTATTCCTACCATGCCAGCGTCTAAGCCGCAACTCCGCCATTTTGGTAGCCTTACTGATGAGTCCACTAGCAGGCTCAGGACAAACCGTTCTTCCCTCCTTTTGTCCTTTCTACCTTCTCTCACGTTCTCTTTACAGCGACAACAATTGAAGCAGGCGTTCAGCCCACCAACGAGCTTCAGATCCTAATCCCTATATTCAGAAAAATCAAAGAAATAAAGAAAAATCCTCCGCGCCCGCACCATAAACTTGGTTCTACAAACAAAAGACCACTGTCGCGACGCGACAGCGCTCGTTCGAATTCGATTTTCGCAATACCACAGAACGAGCTCGCGGCCGTTAATTTCGTAAAACGATTAATTCCTCGGAACCGCGGCGTTAGAAGTAGGAAAAGAAAAGTTCCAGCATTTCGACGATATTTCATAAAGTTGCCAGTTCCTGCGTGATTTACAGACAGGCGGCGCGAAAATGCTGGATCACCCACAGATATGTGCTCGCATAAGTCACGGAAAAACACTATAAGGAGCTGCAACGCTCGCCAGCATCGAACTTCGCCAATGAATAACTCGAAACGTGGCTGGCTGGAAGAAGGCGGATCGACGACCTGCTTCTGCCTCGTTACGTCGCACGAACGTGTCGGGAGATTATTTAATTAGCTATCGCGAGGATTATTTGTTACCCCTTTCTATGCGAGAAACGTGGAAGGAAATTTTTAATATTCCTAGATCATCGAGCGATTAGCTTCTTTCCAGTTAAGCCTTATTTTCCCCTCCCCTCGTAACCAGTGTTATGGAAATGAGGGTCAGCCGTGGAAGGTGCAACATGCGCTGCGCTGGTGGAAGCTTGCGAACGAGTTCATTTCTCGTTTGTAAAGATACACACCGAAATTGTTGATTATGTGCGCGCGCGAACCGTGTTTCTTTTTTTAGTGGTGCATTGGGTTGGCGTAATTTTGATGAAATTGGATATAGCTTGAGAAATGGACATGAGTTAGTAATTTAACCCTTTGCACTTGGATGGCACCTCTGAGGGGACATCAGCATTGATTAGTGATTGAGGGGGACAAAATTATTCCATCGCAGCTTTTTGGGAAATGCATGTTTTGCTGGTTTTCTATTGAAATGGAAATTTTCCACTGCTGGGAGGTGTTTGCAATAGAAACCATTGCTAAAATAGCAATATTTAGCAACGGTTTCTATGTTAATTTTGCTATTTTAGCAATAGTTTCTGCGTTAATATTGCTATTTTAGCAATAGTTTCTACGTTAATATTGCTATTTTAGCAATGGTTTCTGCGTTAATCTTGCTATTTTAGCAATGATTTCTACCTTAATCTTGCTATTTTAGCAATGGTTTCTATGTTAATCTTGCTATTTTAGCAATGATTTCTACCTTAATCTTGCTATTTTAGCAATGATTTCTACCTTAATATTGCTATTTTAGCAATAGTTCTACGTTAATATTGCTATTTTAGCAATAGTTTCTACGTTAATATTGCTATTTTAGCAATAGTTTCTACGTTAATATTCCTATTTTAGCAAAAGTTTCTACGTTAATATTGCTATTTTAGCAATAGTTTCTATGTTAATATTGTTATTTTAGCAATAGTTTCTATGTTAATCTTGCTATTTTAGCAATGATTTCTACCTTAATCTTGCTATTTTAGCAACAGTATCTACGTTAATATTACCATTTTAGCAATAATTTCTTTCGTGCAGAGTGCAAAGGGGCTGGTTCGCGCAATGGCCATATCTAAATTAATTGAACTCCACTGTATTAAATTTAAGCTTTTAAAATTAAAAAATTATTTAAAATTAAACTTTTTATTATTTAATAATACAGTAGAATCTCGACAATCCAAATTTATCGTGAAAAACAAAAATAAATCATTTGAAGAATTAAATATTCTTTTTCTAATTGATTAATGGAGGTTCCACGACTAAAACAATTGCGTATTGTGGGAATAAAATGTAATAAAATATAATCGAAAAGGGACTCATTGATAGATACGAATACTCGCCAATACTTTTTTCTTTTTAATTAATCTTTCTATTCAATCCTCACTCACGCAAACCCAATCAGAATAATCATTTTAATAATTCCACGATTGATTATTTTCTCAAATAGCTAAGTGATAAAAAGCTCGAAACTATACAGTGGTAAAATAAATAAGAAACGCGTAGATTCGATGTCAGAAATTTTGAAAAAGTTAAGTGCGTTTATAATTATTTGGATATATGCAGGATCGAAATTAGTACTCGACGAGGCACGAGTTGCAGTTGAGTTGAATGGACAGGTGTTGAGATATATTGGTACTTGATGAAGCTGATGCCAGCGTTGACAGTACAATGGGGCCACATTGTAGTGCGTCACAATAATGCTGTCCTTGCTGTAGATTTGTAGCTGTCGGATAAAATCGGGTTGAAGCCACCAGTTGTGCAACTGTGAACATCAATTCAGGATGACTTCTGGTATTTTCATTCTCGTGCGTCGAAATGGACGGGAAACGTAAGAAAATATCTGTAACGTTTAAAAAAGCGGAATGGAACGTCCAATCGGATATCGAAATGGTAATATGGGAACCGGAAATAGTAATTAGCGTCCCAGAGATATCAAAAATATCCAGTATTTCTCTGGAGTTAATATTGAAACGTTATTAGATTTCACCACATTTCGGTTCAGATATACGAAGACCAATGTTCAAGTTATTATTACTCTCTTTTCTTAATCTATTACTCGACACAATTAGACGTAACTGACCTCCATTGCCTAAATCAATGAAAAATTCAGCATCTCCTAGACGCGTTGAATTAAAATTACACCACGGAAATCAATAAATCACGCAGGATTGCGATGAAATAAATTTGTTTATTCAAGTTATTATTACTCTCTTTTCTTAATTTATTATTCGACATAATTAGATGTAACTGACCTCCATTGCCTAAATCAATGAAAAATTCAGCATCTCCTAGACGCGTTTACGATTAAATTAATTGATCAAACTGCTGAAAAGTAGTTTCACATAAGAAGTAGAAACATTTATTTTTTAATGAACGTCGTTCGTGTTTAGTTAACAGTCTACCTATTAGCTACGATTTTTAATTAAAATGACCTAAATAGTCTAGCAAACCAGAATTGTCTTTACTAAAAAAACATGTTTATGAATAAATGGTATTCTTCTCCTACAAATATTATTAAAATTGCACATTAATAAAAATTTGACTCAAGACAAATTTTCACCGTTCAAGACATTGAAATTTTCATTATAATACGAAGAATGCAAGCAGACCTGGAATGTAAAGTCCTCAAACATTAAATTTATTGCTTTATTATACTATTCATCTTAAACTCTACACCATATTCTTGATAATTATGGTTCCTACAGTGTTGTAAAAATTGTAAAGTATATGCTAGACTATTAGTAACCAAAACAAATAAGTAAGGAAGTAAATTCTATACTCTATTCCTGATAATTATGATCCTTACGCAGTCGAAACTTGTAAAGGTTATGCCAAACTATTAGTAACCTAAACAAGTAAGTAAGGAAGTACACTCTACACCTTATTCTTGACAATTATGGTCCTTACACTGTTAAAAATTGTAAAATATATACCAAATTATTAATAAACAAAACAAGTGAGTAAGGAAGTAAACTCTACATCCTATTCTTGACAATTATGGTCCTTACACTGTAAAAAATTGTAAAGATTATGCCAAACTATTAGTAAACAAAACAAGTGAGTAAGGAAGTAAACTCTATACCCTATTCTTGATAACTATAGTCCTTATGCAGTCAAAAATGGTAAAGATTATGTCAAACTATTAAGTAAACAAAACAAGTAAGTAAGAAAGTAAACTCTACACCCTATTCTTGACAATTATGGTCCTTACACTGTCAAAAATTGTAAAGTATATACCAAACTATTAGTAAACAAAACAAGTAAGGAAGCAAAGCAAAACTAATCAATTGTAAAGCATGCATGCCTCACACTGCTTGTAATAAATTAATTAACTAAATTCCAAAGGTTATACCAAACTATTAGTAACCAAAACAAGTAAGTAAGAAAGCAAAGCAAAATTAATCAATTGTAAAGCATGCACGCCTCACACTGCCTGTAATAAATTAATTAACTAAATTGCAAAGGTTATACCAAACTATTAGTAACCAAAACAAGTAAGTAAGAAAGCAAAGCAAAACTAATCAATTGTAAAGCATGCACGCCTCACACTGCCTGTAATAAATTAATTAACTAAATTGCAAAGGTTATACCAAACTATTAGTAACCAAAACAAGTAAGTAAGAAAGCAAATCAAAACTAATCAATTGTAAAGCTTGGAGCATGCACCCTTACACTACTTGAATAGAAAATATCCAAAAAATCGGATCTATTACGGAATCTGTGAATCACGTTTAACAAAGTTAACAACCAATGAACACTGAAGATCCTGAACGAGAAATTTCCGTAAACAGAGCAGCGTGATCAGAAGCGGTCGAACTATTCCAGCAGCTCCACCCTTCAGCGTCCCGTTGCGTTCATCGTTCGAGCGCACTCTTAGCCCCTTACTTTCAGGGGATGCAAATTCGCGGCGTCTTCGGAATAGAAGACGCGGAGCGGAACGCGTAATCCGCAACACACTCGTCCGATATGCAAATCTTGGGGAAGGCACTTCATAAACAGCTACATCACTTAAGCATTGTACGCCACGGCGCCATCGAGGGATAATCTTGCCGTGCCATTCTGCGAAACAATATGATTACATTTGCATAGCGCTCGCGCGCGCAAGGAGAGCCGAGACTGGTTAAAGGTGATTTTCCGTATCTGTTCGCTCACGAAGTGTATATATATATGTATATATATGTATACAATATATCGATTTCACTGTGCAGAGCGCGGTTCCGTGGGTAAACGTTCAATGATCGTTTCAGAGTGCACAGTCGATTACTCGCCCCGTATGGGCGCTCTGGGATGGAATTGCGTTTAATGAAACTCGAGAGCTGGAATTTTGGTTATTAGATTGGGTGAAAGGTTCTTGGGGTGTTTGGCTGGTTACTTTGTTACTCTAAAGGAAGGGAATAGTATGTAGGTAGTACGCAGTACCATAATGCACTAACGTGTAAGCAAGTAATTTTGTTCATGGTAGTGTGAAGTTCATTTTGGGAGTACTCGATCGTTTTCAGTAATATGTGTATAGTTATTTCGATAAATTGGTATTTATAATTGATAGAAACAGTTTTGTGTAGAATGTTCGTGAATCTGAGTATCTGTAGACTTCGAAACAAGGGATGAAAATTTGTTGCTCGCTCGTTTTCGTTGTTTAGTAATGTGGGAATTGGAAACTGAACGTTATTTATTAAAAATAAATAGATTATGTAATAAAGTAATTACACTACGTCAGGGCTTCTCAACCTTAGTGTCTCTTTGTTGTGTTAGTAGTATGGTATTAGTTGTCGTCGCGTGTTGTTGTTCTAATCTGAATGCGTCAGCCTATGTTTTGAAATCTCAAATGCACGTCACACAAAAATTTGAAAACCCCAGCACTATGCACACTTACTCTAACTTCTCTTGACGCACACTAACTATCGAATATTTGCTCTTCCTTTCGGTTCCTCGACAAAGCCCTCGAGTACTTTTTCTGATCGAACTATAATTCAATATCTTTTATAACACGCACAATGAATAATTCTCTTTTAACCCTTTGCACTCCTTTGTCCAGTGTGACTTGACATCAGTAAATAAAAAGAAACCACAAATATAAGTTCCATAAATATAAATTACAACAAAGTTTTAGATAATTAGTAAACAAAATTTACAAATAGCAGTTGAGGAACTGTCCATTGAAGTTTTCAAATAAAACACTTTAAATAGTAGAGCGTTGTTGGCAACAAAATTGAAAAATAATTTGGAGTGAAAAGGGTTAACTTAATAGCTAATGATGTACCATAAGCTCAATACTCTTAATTAGTATTCTGCTCGGTCACGTAACTCCAAACATTGCCCCACAGGATTTTTGCGGGGTCTTACACCTACTAGCGATCACTTCTATACCAAAAGAGAAGCAGCAAGTGGATTGGCACGTAGCTGCTTGAGATTTTAGTATATAAGCTTGTAAAAATGTAAAGACGAGTATTAACCCTTTGCATTTGGCTCCTTTCCAAATTTTAGCGATGGAAATCTGCTAAAATAGCAATATTTTAGTAATAGTTTCTATTGCTAACGTCTCCCAACAATAGAAAATTTCAATTTCAATAGAAATCTTCAGGGAAACGTGCACTTGTCAAAAAGTTGCTGTGCAATAAAACCCTTTGTACTCTGCTCCTTCTCAAACGTTAGCAATAGAAACTATGGCTAAAATAGCAATCTTTGAGCAATATTTTGATAATAGTTTCTATTGCTAACATTTTTGCAACAGAAAATTTCCATTACAGTAGAATTTAATTTCTACTCGACTCCTTCTCAAGCGTTAGCAATAGAAATTATACCTAAAATAGCAATCTTTGAGCAATATTTTGGTAATAGTTTCTATTGCTAACGTCTCCCAATAATAGAAAATTTCAATTTCAATAGAAATCTTCAGGGAAACGTGCACTTGTCAAAAAGTTGCTGTGCAATAAAACCCTTTGTACTCTGCTTCTTCTCAAACGTTAGCAATAGAAACTATGGCTAAAATAGCAATCTTTGAGCAATAGTTTGATAATAGTTTCTATTGCTAATGTCTCTCAGCAATAGAAAATTTCAATTTCAATAGAATTCAATTTGTATTTGACTCCTTCTCAAACGTTAGCAATAGAAACTATGGCTGAAATAGCAATCTTTGAGCAACAGTTTGGTAATAGTTTCTATTGCTAACGTCTTTTAAATAGAAAATTTCCATTTCAATAGAATTCAATTTGTATTCGACTCCTTCTCAAGCGTTAGCAATAGAAATTATACCTAAAATAACAATCTTTGAGCAATATTTTAGTAATAGTTTCTATTACTAACGTCTCCCAACAATAGAAAATTTCCATTTCAATAGAAATCTTCAGAGAAACGTGCACTTATCAAAAATTTGCGTGCGAAGGGTAAACTTCTTTTTAAAAAAAATGTTTAAGTATTCGATGAACGATACAAGCAGGGGTGGTGCGTGTACCAGGTTATCGGCCATTTAACAGCGCCGTGCATAAACGCCGCCAGACCAATATCGAGGTACATGTATACACTGATATTACTCTACGTAGTCGTTTAAATAGAAATGCGTTCGCCTATCGATAACAGCACTGCATCGATACTCCTCGGCGTTACACCGACAGCGGCAAGAACGTAATGTCGATCAGGCGATGATCGCATGCCAGTTGTATGCTGCTCACACCACGGCAGCGAGGCATTAACTATACAGGAGCCCTCGCATAGCAATTCACTACAGGCTAAGAGTATTATGGAATTTACCAATGCCATTAATCGATTCGCTAATACTGCCAATTTGTAAATTACCATCGAAGTGTTTCTTAGTCCGCCATATTCGAAAATTCTTCTCACTATGGCGTCAGTTGCGTATTTGCTCGATTAGATTGCTAAAGATGACGTTTCGTGTTGATCGAAGGAAGAAGAGTTTTCAAAAAATCCAATTTTAAACTATTTGTATAAATAATGTTGTGTTTAGTTGAGACTGGGTTAAAGGTAATTTAATACTTGGTTTTTCATTTAACCCTTTGCACTTGGATGTCCTCTCTGAGGGGACATCAGAATTGATTAGTAATTGAAGTTATTCCACCGCAGCTTTTTGAGAAATGCAGATTTGCTTCAAGTTTTTTATTGAATTGGAAATTTTCTATTGTTGAGAGACGTTAGCAATAGAAACTATTGCTAAATATTGCTAAAATATTGCTATTCTACTGCCAACGTCCAGGAAGATGCAGAGTGCAAAGGGTTAATGCTACTCGTTTTTACATTTTTACATGTTTATATACAAAAAGCTGAAGCAGCCACGACTCAATCAGCTTACTGCTTCTCCTTTAGCGTGGAGGTGGCTGAGCGAAATATTAATTAGGCGTATTGGGTTTATGGTACGTCATTAGCTACTGGGTTAAGACATTAAAGTTAAGTTTTATTTGAAATTTACTTGAAATTTACTTTAAAAAGTTGTCAATTGCAGCACAATTCCTCGACTGCTACTTGTAAACTCTAAAACAATTCTAAAACTTTGTTGCAATTCATATTTGTTTCTTTTTCTTATTTATCGATGTCGAGTTACATTCGACAAAGGAGCGTAAAGGGTTAACGCCCTAATCCCTGTATTTAGAAAAATTCAAGTAATAAGGAAAAAGGTAAGCAATAATTGGGAATCCTGAAAAATAGCTACTTAACCCTTTGCACTCGGTCGTACAGCGTCCTCTCTATCGCTAATTTCTTCACGAATACAATCGATCTCGTTTTGCAACAGTTGAAAATCAATTTCATCCCCACTCGACCTAATTTCACTTCTCAAATCCATTTTTGTGTGGCTTCAAAACTTCAAATCAGTCAATGAGAAACTCGAGTTGCCCTATGAAACCCAACGAACACTGAGAGTCGCCTCTCGAGCGCAAAGGGTTGCCCATCCATACCATAAGCTTCTACACTCCACACCAGTTCCACACTTTCAGATACCTCTGTTCCAACACACAAATCCGCCTTCGTCCCCTGAACATCCAAAATTCCGCGAAAGCAAGAATTTTACAAGCCGCCCTGATTATGCAAACGCGGATCGTAATTAGTCCCTCGCACTTAACTCAGCCAGCGTAGGAGCCGCGGGTAGGCGGGCGGCATAAGACACGCCGCATAATTATTAGACGCGCGTCGGGTGTATCATCCCGGAAAATTCATCACTCGAAGCGATGTATATTCATAAACGAGGCCGGCTCGAAAACTGGAATCGAGCGTCGCGCAGCCGGAGGAAAAGCGGGCTGCGTTGGCGCGGCGAAAGACGCGAGGAGAGGAACGCTGGCGGAGAGGAGCACGCGGGAAGTCGCCGGCTGGGGCGCGTAATTGTGAGGGACCCGACGGAATCGATATGGTCCCGTGAAACAACAGCGTGTACGCAGAGCGCGATACACTGTCTCCAGACGAGGCCTCCGCGGCGGGTTTATTGTTCGCCAGGTACCCCGATACCGCCACTCGAGGGCGTCTTTCGCGAGCTTAATTAACGCGTCTTCCGGTGAGAATCAACGCCGCGCGATCCGTTGCGATGGTGTCCTGTCAGGACTCGCGCGGGGTTTCGCTTGATTCGTTGGTCGTGGCTGGTTGACTGGGTATGGAATAAGGATAGGCCAGAGCAAGCTTTTCGATATGTAGATAGTAAAAAGTAAGCGATTTGCAACAGATGCATCGCAGTGGACTCGATTGATCATGTCTGTTAAAGATTGTGACAGTCTTTATGATAGGATCGCAAGTAAGGGCTATATTGTCCGCCAGATACCCCGATACCGCCACTCGAGGGCGTCTTTCGCGAGCTTAATTAACGCGTCTTCCGGTGAGAATCAACGCCGCGCGATCCGTTGCGATGGTGTCCTGTCAGGACTCGCGCGGGGTTTCGCTGATTCGTTGATCGTGGCTGGTTGACTGGGTATAGAATAAGGATAGGCCAGAGCAAGCTTTTCGATATGTAGATAGTAAAAAGTAAGCGATGTGCAACAGATGCATCGCAGTGGACTCGATTGATCATGTGTGTTGAGGATTATGACAGTCTTTATGGCAGGATCGCAAGTAAGGGCTATATTGTTCGTCAGCTTAATTAACGCTTCTTCCGGTGAGAATCAAAGCGATCCGTTGCGATGGTGTCCTGTCAGAACTCGCGTGGGGTTTCGCTTGATTCGTTGGTTGTGGCTGGTTGGGTGGGTATAGAATAAGGATTGGCCAGATCAAGCTTACTTGTTACTCTATCTACGCATCGAAAAAGAAAATGAACGGATGTGCAACAGATGAATCGCAGTGGACTCGATTGATTATGTCTGTTAAGGATTATGACAGGGTCGCAAGTAAGGGCTATTGTTCGCCAGCTTAATTAACGCGTCTTCCGGTGAGAATCAAAGCCGCGCGATCCGTTGCGATGGTGTCCAGTCAGGACTCGCGCGGGGTTTCGCTTGATTTGTTGGTCGTGGTTGGTCAACTATAGAATAAGGATTGGCCAGATCAAGCTTACTTGTTACTATCTGCACATCGAAAAAGAAAATGAACGGATGTGCAACAGATGCATCGCAGTGGACTCGATTGATCATGTGTGTTGAGGATTGTGACAGCCTTTATGACAGGGCCGTAGGTAAGGGCTATATTGTTCGCCAGGTACCCCGATGCCGCCACTCGAGGGCGGGAATCAAAGCCACGCGATCCGTCGCGATGGTGTCCTGTCAGGACTCATGCGAGGTTTCGCTTGATTCGTTGATCGTGGCTGGTTGGCTATAGAATAAGGATTGGCCAGAATAATCATAGTCGCTACTATCTCATCGAAAAAAGAAATAAACTGATGTGCAACAGATGCATCGCAGTGGACTCGATCGATCATATCTGTTAAGGATTGTGACAGCCTTTATGACAGGATCGGAAGTAAGGGCTATATTGTTCGCCAGATACTCCGATGTTGCTACTCGATGGCGTCTTTCGCCCGCTTAGGGGCTATTTTTGAAATGGTAGAAGTTTATCCGCACCATCTGCGTAACAGTCCTAGATAGTACGTGACCTTTCCCTGTTTTCTAATTTCGTAGCCTTAGTCGTTCCTTAATTCTCAATAGCAATTACTACCCTATCGTAAGGGGAGGTGTTCGCAAACTTCTGGGCAGCAAATGTTTGGGACCAGCAAGTGGTCGCTGCACCACGGTTGACCGGACAGTTGCCACCACCCTTAGAATTAAGAGCTTTGTAGCTTCTCTACAACTGTAGGAGTACTGGAAGAGATGGCGAAGTAGTCTTTAGCTGAGGAAGTAGTAAAAGAACACCAGTAAGAGTCAGTTAGAGCAGCAAATAAATGAGACAAATAGTCAGTTAAAGATAAAGTACTAGTCAATATCAAACATTGAGTTCCTTCAGTCCCACAAGTGTAGGTGGTCCTTCGAGTATTAGGTGCAATATAAAAAACTTGAAATCGAAGACCGTGTTCTTCACCATATCCTCATATTGTCCGCGAAGTATCAAAGAAAAAGAAGAAAACACAAAATAAATAATGTGATGTGCGAGATATAAAAGAAGACCCCTAATCTCTATGGTATTCAATTGCCTCCCCAATTTGAGAAGGAGGCGAGCATCGACGCGCTTTTGTCAGAGACGTTCGTAGCGACGTTAGTTGCGAAAAAGATGTAAGACGTGATGGACGTGTTCATTGTTCGCCAGATGCCGCCACTCGAGGACGTCTTTCGCTGGCTTAATTAACGCGTCTTCCAGCGAGAATCAAAGCAGCGCGATCCGCGATGGTGTCCTGTCAGGATTCGCGGGGGGTTTCGCTTGATTCCTTGGTCGGCTGGTTGGCTGGCTCGTTGGCTAGGCGGATGCAGAGTGATTTGTGCGATGCAAATTGCGGGGTAATCTGACGTTAATGGACAGGGTGGAAGAAGGGAGGCTGAGTACGATTCCCTTGGAATTCTCATGACTTTTCTTTCCGGGGAATTCATTCTCGAAGGGTTTCGCAACTTTATTACTATAATTTCAGAGGATGGTATGAGCGACTCTGGATTTTAGTGGGGAAGTTAGCGACGGACGTTGCGTTGGCGCGATCTTCTTGGTGGCGTGAAATTGGAATTGCGAGATGAGCAATTTTATTGGCGGAAATTATCAATATTAAATTTTTCTTTTCCTTTGTATTTCTGATACTAAATTGTTGGAGGTTTATAGTAATGTAAATTCGAACATTTTTAATATTTCTGAATGATATTAATGTTGCAGTGTTATCATTGCTAATTTTAGTAATTTGAAATTCCCGATAATTCAATTCTTAGTGTTGCATAATGAGCAATTTTATTGGAAAAAATTATCAATATTGAATTTTTCTTTTCTTTTGTATTTCTGATATTAAATTGTCAGAGGTCTCTAGTATTGTAAATTCGATCATTTTAAATATTTCTGAATCATATTAATGTTGCAATATTATCATTACCAATTGTAATAATTCGAAATTCCTGGTGTTACGATGATTCAATTTTTAAACCTTTGCACTCAGCTCCTTCTCAGACGTTAGCGCTAAAATAGCAATCTTTGAACAATATTTTAGCAATAGAAACTATGGCTAAAATACCAATCTTTGAGCAATATTTTAGCAATAAAAACCATTGCTAATATAGCAATCTTTTAGCAATATTTTAGCAATAAAAACCATCGCTAAAATAGCAATAATTTAGCAATATTTTAGTCTCCCAGCAATAGAAAATTTCTATTTCAATAGAAAACTTGAGGGAAATATACATTTCTCAAAAAGCTGCGATGGAATAAGTTTAATCACTAATCAATTCTGATGTCCCCTCAGAGGGGACATCCGAGTGCAAAGGGTTAATATCCTTGTATCGACAGTGTTCCTTAATCAGCAATGAATAAGAAATCGCAAATGAGTGGAAATAGTTTCCACGCAGTCTGAGTAATAAGAACATCAAATATAATGAATTCCTGAGCGGCTTTTGTACCGAGGATCACCGTCTCTCTCCTTGGCGGTTGTACCAAGATTTGCTTTCCATCAGAGAATCCGTGAATTATAGAAGCTTTTGCTTCCCGTTCCGAGCTACGAGACCCGTGTTTTGTCTTAGCAAGAAAGTCACACGAAAGATGATATCGCGTCCCCGTGTAATTTGCGTGGAAATGCAATTTGGGTGTACAATTTAACGCTTCAGCGATGCGTTCCGTATTTCAGAGCTCAATTACACGTCTCCTGTATTTAAATTCCGCGTACGCGGTCCGCAAACCAGAATTCGAACTGGAACGATCATTGAATTGGATTGCGATCAAAAATATTTCTCGCACTTTTCGGCTCGTTCCACTGTGTCGATGCTATTTTTATTAAAAAATGTAGTCTTCACTGTTTATGATGCGAATGGACATAGTAAACAATTTTTTTGCACTCATCCATCATTTATTTTGGGGGTGAAAATTATATTTTTTAACACTAAAGTCACTTGCGATTATTATTTTAAGTTCCCAAATGAAGAACACAAATTATGATTCTTTTCAATTTTTCTTTTCAATCTAAAAACGAGATTTATATGGTATATTTAATTGTGTAAATATGTGGTTTGCAACCCTTAACTTATCGTCAATGAAAAATGTTGTATTTAACCCTAAATCATTGTCTGCTTTCATATATTTCACGCAATCCAAAACAACTCACTCAGAATTCTAACTATTAGGTTGGAAATTATGAAACGGGCGTTGCGTCGATTCGTGCGGCACATATGAGTCGAATTTTTTGACTTTATTTATTGCACGCAAATGTTTTAACACAGCTATATGACTAGTTCCTAGTTCAGACCCAAGTGTTCGACTAGTTGTGTGTGGATCGGATTCCACAGTCGTCCTTAATTCCTCGTTATCAATATGGGTCCAAATTAGGTCCTCGAGGCTCATTGACAATACTCAAATTGCCAGAACGAAATTTTTCGAACCAATATCGAGCATTTTTTTCATTGCTGGATCCATCTCCGAATGCCTGATTAATATTTCTTGAAGCTCGAACTGCGGTATGATTTAATTTAAACTCGTACAAGAAGAGTAGATGTAAATCGCGTTTTGTTTCCATCTGGTTTAGGATAAAAATAAAATAAAAATGGGATACAAAGACGAAAAAATTTTACAAAATGAGTAAGAAGAATACCTTTAAGTTTAATAAATAAAAATATCGAGCGTGCGTTACAATATATCTCTCTCAGTCGCAGCTGAACACAAACTAAACAAAAAACCAAATAATAAAAACCAAAATTTCCTCTAGCGTTCCCTAAAAACTGTCCAACTTGAAAGAGTTGCGTTCCTCGATGCGAAAAGTTTCGAAAACGCTGCTCGAAATTATCTTCGCGATCCTCCACCTCGTTCGAAACATCCCCAGACATTAAGCGAATCACTTCGACGGCTCGAGTAATCCTTCCATCGCGCGCGTGTTACAATGTATCTCTCTCAGTCGCAGCTGAGCACAAACTAAACAAAAAACCAAATAATAAAAACCAAAATTTCCTCTAGCGTTCCCTAAAAACTGTCCAACTTGAAAGAGTTGCGTTCCTCGATGCGAAAAGTTTCGAAAACGCTGCTCGAAATTATCTTCGCGATCCTCCGCCTTCGAAACATCCCCAGACATTAAGCGAATCACTTCCACGGATCGAGTAATCCTTCCATCGCGCGCGCGTTACAATGTATCTCTCTCAGTCGCAGCTGGACACAAACTAAACAAAAAACCAAAATTTCCTCTAGCGTTCCCTAAAAACTGTCCAACTTGAAAAAGTTGCGTTCCTCGATGCGAAAAGTTTCGAAAACGCTGCTCGAAATTATCTTCGCGATCCTCCGCCTTGTTCGAAACATCCCCAGACATTAAGCGAATCACTTCGACGGCTCGAGTAATCCTTCCATCGCGCGCGCGTTACAATGTATCTCTCTCAGTCGCAGCTGGACTAAACAAAGAACCAAAATTTCCTCTAGCGTTCCCTAAAAACTGTCCAACTTGAAAAAGTTGCGTTCCTCGATGATAGAAGTTTCGAAAACGCTGCTCGAAATTATCTTCGCGATCCTCCGCCTCGTTCGAAACATCCCCAGACATTAAGCGAATCACTTCGACGGCTCGAGCAATCCTTCCATCGCGCGCGTGTTACAATGTATCTCTCTCAGTCGCAGCTGGACTAAACAAAGAACCAAAATTTCCTCTAGCGTTCCCTAAAAACTGTCCAACTTGAAAAAGTTGCGTTTCTCGATGCGAAAAGTTTCGAAAACGCTGCTCGAAATTATCTTCGCGATCCTCCGCCTCGTTCGAAACATCCCCAGACATTAAGCGAATCACTTCCACGGCTCGAGTAATCCTTCCATCGCGCGCTGGTATCGCGTACCAGGCGCATCGGTTTCCGCCCCTAATCCAGTCATTCGGCATCATTATCCCACGCGTTCGAGTTCTCGACAACAGCCCCGTAACGCACGTCTCAGAGTCGAGTTCCTCCGGCTGCAGCCAGCCGAAATTAGTATCGGATTATCATCCGCTGCGCGATCCGCAAAATACACCCGGTGTACACGGCTCCATCCCTCCGGTTTCCGGTCGGTCGCACCCTCTGTCTGCGCGTCGCGGCGCCGTTCGCCAGCGTTCGCCACGGCGATAAGGTAACGGCGCGTTACGACGTGTAAACACAGAACGACAACGCCCTGCGAATGAGCGAAATAATCCCCGTCGGCTTAAGGGTCGCGCTAAGATTTCGCGAACCCACCGTCCCTCGTAAATTTCGACGAGCGCCCGCGTAAATTAGCCCGTTCCGCCAGCTTCTTTATTCCGCCCGTATATTCGTCACTGGAATTTGTTATGCGACGCGTGCTGTCTCGTGGCGAAGGTTGAGAGAGCTTTGTAGGAGTTGAAGACGTTTGGGGGTGAATAATCAACGCGACGAGGGGGTTCTTCTGTGATTAATTAAACTGCTTTTGCTTGCTTTTGTTGTTCTTTTGTGATTTTTCAATATCCCTTTGCACTCGAGAGGTGATCCTCAGTTATCAATTTGAAGCATTTTTGGAAAGTCTCGAGTGCAATGGGTTAACCCTTGTCGCTGCATTCGCTTGTCATGTGCGAAGTGACAACGAGTGAACCTGTCAAAATTCACGCTCTCTGAAATGCGGGCACAATTGACTTGTGAGTTATAATCATAATAATCAACGCGACGAGGGGGTTTTCTGTGACTAACTGAACTGCTTTTGCTTGCTTTTGTTGTTCTTTTGTGATTTTTTCAATATCCCTTTGCACTCGAGAGGTGATCCTCAGTTATCAATTTGAAGCATTTTTGGATAGTCTCGAGTGCAATGGGTTAACCCTTGTCGCTGCAGTCGCTTGTCATGTGCGTGGTGGCAATGAGTAAACCTGTCAAAATTCACGCTCTGTGAAATGCGAGCACGATTGACTTGTGAGTTAAGCATCAGAAACGAAGCTGATTTAAGATAATTTTTTTAGCAATAGTTTCTATTCCATTGCGATTATAATAGCGGTAAGTAAACTCGAGATACCTTCAGTAATTGGTTAAATCCATTTAAATATCAGAGAAAAATCGAAGAAGAATGAAATTTGAAGTCGCAAATCTGTGAAACTAAATCAACTCTAAAATTCGTGAAAAATAATAAACACTAAAGAAGAATCGAAAAACAATAAGAAAGTAGCAAGTAGCGCCGATTAAATCAATAAAATATGTCAACTTCGTAAAAAAATGATTATTTTACAGGTCCAAAGGGCAACCAAATATTTTGTAAATTCTACATCGTCGTTTCAAACTCGTTCATAAAATTATTGCAATAACCTTACTTGCTTGTCCAACTAAAGTATTTATTGTTATACTATCTTCTTTCGTGTATAGTATTTTTTGGCAAAAACTACTAAACGATCGCCAGAAAGAGGGAAAACGTCAAATTGCTGGATTAACTCATAATCCGAACATCCTTCGCGCTTGGCTCCTCCACTTCTGAACCGAGGCTGCCAGCGCTCGATTGCCTTCAGTATTACGATAATTAACACATTTCCAACGTTTCATCGAATTTCCCTCTCGCTCGGTTCGCGAATTTCGTTGAATGAATCGCGGGCGTTGTTTAATTAGCGCGATTAATTCGTTTCAGCTGCTTTCGTGCTCCGAGTTAAACGAAAAAACGCAAACCCGATGAGAAAGGGCCGAATGAAATGGCCCGATGCAATACATCGAAGTCGCTGTCAGCGGATATTGGAAAGGAGGAAATGAAATTCGAGCCACTTCGCGTCTTTCTTGATCAATTCTTTCGCGTAACGATTTTAAACAAATTAATGCATTTACGTTTAATGTTAACCCCTTGCACTTGGCTTCTTCGCGATTAGCAATAACAATTATCACTAAAATAATTTAGCAATTTGGAAATGGTACGTGGTGAATTGAACGTTGAAGTTATTCGTTACAAAAAATAACTTCAACGTTCAATTCACCACGTACCATTCCCAAATTGCTAAATTATTTTAGTAATAATTGTTATAGTATTAAATTATAGTATTAAATTTATTTAATCAACAAAAAGCAAAGGATATAATCTATGAGTAAAGCGTGTACGTCTGATGCGCGCTAGATATTAACTCGTACTGAGGAAAGCTCCGCAAAGGCCTCTTTTCACTGTCGTAATGGAGGGGGGGAAATCGCCAAAAATGCGGTTCTTAACCCTCGAAGATGAGGAGAAAGTTTGGAGACGAAACATATACGTATGCCTTTCCGCCTTGCAGCAATATTTTAGCAATAGAAAAATGAATATTCTAGTAATAGAACATTTCCATTTCAATTGAGAACTTGAAAAACTAGCAATATTGCTATTTTAGCAATAATTTCTAACGTCTCTCAGCAAAAAAAAATTTCTATTTCACTAGAGAACTTGAGGGAAACATGCATTTCTCAAAAAGCTGCAATGGAACAAAGTTAACCACCGTAATCACTAATTAATGCTGATGTCCTCTCAAAGGGGACATCCAAGTGCAAAGGGTTAATGAACATAACGAGGAAGGCAACAGGACCCTCGATAGACGTAAAAATTATTTCGCATCGGAACTCTGTAGCACAAATAAAAGCGTAGTTACTATAGTTGTTCAGAAATATACACAGTCTCTAATTGAAATTAAATCGAAAATTGAATTCATTTCGCGCTATTATGTTTTTCTACTTTTACGGGCTGATAATCAAATTGCTATTGAGATCGAATAAAATTTCATTTCATTCGAACGGTGCTCCATTTGAATCGCAAATTAATCGAAGATTCAATTCATTTGGTATTTTTATACGTTTTTTTCTTCGTTCCGTATGTCTGATGATAATTAAATGAAGCACGATGTAAAAAGTGTTTTTCATTCGCTGTTTAATTTAAACGAAATTAAAAATTCAATACATCGTGCGCTGCTATAGCTTTCCTGTTTTCTAGATTAATAAAATAACTGATTGCTGTGTCGAAGCCACGCAGAACGTGAATTTCACTCGCACGGTGCCTCGTTTGACACGCATCAACGGTGCACTTTATTATCTAACGTTGCACGCGCTTCATTTTTTATCGTTTATTTGCGATCAGATCGTAATTGAAATCGCGTGAAGGATCGTTTCCAATTCAGCAAACACGGACGTGGCGACGTTGGAGGCGTCACGAATACGTGCAACGCTGAGGAGAAAAAGGACGATGGTAGACAAGAAAAATAGGAGGTGCGGAATTCAGATGGGCCGCGAGATGTGAGGAATTTCATTTTGTCTTATCAGCGTTCGTGTGAGAACGTAATAATGGTCAGCGGGCCTGCAAACCGCATTTAAGAATTTATCTTGTTGCGCTGCCGCAGCGAGCCCTCGTAATTACGCGAGAATTATGCAGCGTTAGTCTCAAGACGTATTTATTCAACTTGGCGTACTCCAAATTTTTCCAGGTTAATCAACATAGCACCAGACACCCTCTGAAGCTCCGGGTATTTTAAGCTCAAAACCAACGCGCACCTAGTTTCCCACGTTTCTTCATAGTCCCGGGACATTTCCAGCATTTCTAACATGCTTGCGCTCAAGAGAAAACAAATCATTAAATACCTTGCCAAAAAAATCGAAATAAATTCGGTCCTCCCGTTTTTTCCTCGATTTAGCTATTCCAAAAATTTTCTTTAAACAATGCATTTCTCTATCCATCTGTAATCTTTTCTTTTTAATGCATTACTCCTGTTTACACAATTTATAAAATATAGTACAGTATTTTAATTTAGTAACAAAACACTGTTTAAAATAGTTGCTTCAAGTTTGTAATTTTATATATAACAGAAGCTAATATTTTTATACATTTTTAACAAAATTCTAAGAGAACATTCCTTTATTTTATTTTTCCACAGACAAAGTCTAAGTTTCTATGAAAGCAACCGAATATTTTCGACAAACTGTTGCAAACAAATTAACATATCGTGCGTCTCTCTTCGATACTCCCATTTCCTGCATATAAATCGCCATTTCTTCCCACTTCCGTTTTACTGTCCTACAGTTTCGTCCGTTAAAAAGAGAAGACAAACCTTTATCGAAAAGTGCAACATAAATTAGTGTAAGTGCAGTCTAAGAGCGAATTAAATATAAATACAGAGTCAAATCGTAACTCGAAGAAGGGGCGGAGAAGAAAATGGCCACTTCCGCGTCGCTTGAGTTATTAAGCTCGTTTCAGCGACGACGATCGAAGACTAATAGCGTCGTGGCGCTTGCACAATATTTCCCGGTTATTTTAGACCCCGTTGGAAGCGTAATTTTCTATTCATGCGCTACGTTGGTTCGTGATTTACTCGACGTTCGCGGCGACATGCTAATTCCGTTGCGTAATCCCTCCCTCGATCACTCGTGCATCCCCTCAGAACGTAGTCGCTTTGCAACGACGAGAAAATGTTGGGCCCTGGGACTGATTAATGTTCATACGCGCGATTACGATGAAGGGATGGATTATCGACTCCAGAGCTTATGGTCTTTTGTAATATTAATTCAATACGTGGCTGCATTTCGACTGGTAACGCGTGCCTCGATTCGTACACTGGAGGCGAGCTTAAAGCGTAACGTGGATGCACAATTTTATTTGTTATTATTTTATTTTAAATAGAAATTTAACGTTACTTGCAAGATAATGCGTGTATGATATGGGAAAATACATAATTATAGCACATCTGGTTTCTGTATATGAATAAAACATAATGATAATGGTTGATTATATATTCCCATGAATAACAATAACGATCGAAGACTTATGAATAGTAATATAATTTTACTATAATGATACTGATTAATAAATTAATAATTTCTGAAGATCGCACGATTGAATCATGAAAATATGATATTGTTGGATAATCTGTTAACTTTCTAAAACAGCAAGTGATTTTCCTTTTAATAATTGTCTTCTTGGAAAATCTGAACTGGCTAAAATAGTTGTATATTAATTTTAAAAGCTAACATTGGATTGTCTGAAAGCAAATTTATCAAATAAAATTATTTTTTGCTGAACAACTTTGCTGGACAATTGACATACAATCTTTCTTTTTTGAATTTGCACCAAATAATCTATTATAATTTATTTGTTATTGTAACTACTATAACTGTTCTATATTTCTATTACTAATATTCAACGTTACAACAGAGAAATTCTCATATCTTCAAAACAAGAAGCTACACATATATTAACCCTTTGCAGTCGTACCTCTATTTAGCCACCACAGTAAAGAACCATACTGATCTTATGCTGTACCAAATTAACAAGCTTTGGAGATATATAAAATTCCAAATAACATTTTACAAATTATGTTTAACTGTAGCTAGACGTTTCTGCTTTTGAAAATATTTTCAAATGGTAAAAAGAAAGTGAAATTGAAAATAGCGATGACGAATTTTATTTTGATTCTTTGAAAAATTAAGGAAGACCCCAAACCAATTTTTGCGACACATGTTTTCAAAAACCAGGACTTCGTATTGGAGACTGCTTTACGCCATAAAGAACTGTGATTTTTACATATAAAATTCAAATGTACTATTGCGTTACACATATCTAAAGTTTAAAAAAAAAGGTTATTAAATTCTGATTTTCTTCATAATCTTGCAAATTACGTTCGTTCAACGAACAGCATGGCACCCAAGTACAAACTTAATACAACTGCGAAGGGTTAATATATCCGTAGCTTCTTGTTTTGAAGACATAAACATTTCTTCAGCAAGAATTTCTACGTTCTAACGTTAAATATTAGTAATAAAAATATAGAACAGTTAATAAATAACAACATACCATATTTATACTTATTCGTTGATTTTAATATATCGATGGATTGGTCGTTTTATTAATATATCCGTAGCTTCTTATTTTGAAGACATAAACATTTCTTCAGCAAGAATTTCTACGTTCTAACGTTAAATATTAGTAATAAAAATATAGAACAGTTAATAAACAACAACATACCATATTTATACTTATTCGTTGATTTTAATATATCGATGGATTCGTCGTTTTATTAATATATCCGTAGCTTCTTATTTCGAAGACATAAACATTTCTTCAGCAAGAATTTCTACGTTCTAACGTTAAATATTAGTAATAAAAATATAGAGCAGTTAATAAATAACAACATATACCATATTTATACTTATTCGTTGATTTTAATATATCGATGGATTCGTCGTTTTATTAATATATCCGTAGCTTCTTATTTCGAAGACATAAACATTTCTTCAGCAAGAATTTCTACGTTCTAACGTTAAATATTAGTAATAGAAATATAGAACAGTTAATAAATAATAACATATACCATATTTATACTTATTCGTTGATTTTAATATATCGATGGATTCGTCGTTTTATTAATATATCCGTAGCTTCTTATTTTGAAGACATAAACATTTCTTCAGCAAGAATTTCTACGTTCTAACGTTAAATATTAGTAATAAAAATATAGAGCAGTTAATAAATAACAACATATACCATATTTATACTTATTCGTTGATTTTAATATATCGATTCTAATATTAAATATTAGTGATAAAAATATAGAACAGTTAATAAATAACAAAATACCATATTTATACTTATTCGTTGATTTTAATATATCGATGGATTCGTCGGTTTATTAATATATCCGTAGCTTCTTATTTTGAAGACATAAACATTCCTTCAGCAAGAATTTCTATGTTCTAACGTTAAATATTAGTAATAAAAATATATAACAGTTAATAAATAACAACATATACCATATTTATACTTATTCGTTGATTTTAATATATCGATTCTAATATTAAATATTAGTGATAAAAATATAGAACAGTTAATAAACAACAGCATACCATATTTATACTTGTTCGTTGATTTTAATATATCGATGGATTCGTCGCTTTATTAATATCTTCGAAATCGCGCTTCCACGTCGCCTCCCAACCATGGCGAGCACAAACGAACCGAATCACGTTTACGAAACGAGTGCCCATCCCGGTTTCTCTTGAGATGTGTACAGTGATTCCGGTCCAGAGTACCGGAAGCACGTCCTCTATGGCGCGTGTGTGCAGTCCGTACGGTTTATTAGTGGCATTCCAATATCAAACCGTCGTGTGTACCTCGAAATTGGCACAACCCGCAGCAAGCAGCCGCCGCGACGTCGTCTCAATCGTGAGCGCCGTCGAGTCGTTCCGACCTAGCTGGACATTGATCGCGCCCCTAAATCAAGGAAAATTAGTGTATGTGCGGGAACTCGTGAAATTAATGCATAATCTCGCGGTAATCCCGGCTGTTAATCCTTTGACTGCTGCCCAGTCGGAAGAGAACTGTTATTATCGTAATTATTATCGTAAACTGGTGGTTGTTTCGTCGCAGGGTGACGTTGACAAGGATAATTGAAGGATTCACGGGATGAGAAGGTTATGTAATATTCTTTGAAGGATTTAACCATTGCGATGGCTGATGGTGGTCTCAGTCGTTGGATTTGACTGTGAATGTTTCTCAAAATTAAAAATTTGGTCCAGAATCTTACGATTTTTCTCATATAAATTAGTGTAAAATATGATAACGTGTTCTATGCGAAAAAATTATATTTCGTTCTGTTTTAATTGTTGTCAAAATAAAACTGCACTTTTGATTGATTCGAGGATATCTAAGATGGCAGTAGCGAAGTTTTAGGCACGAGTGAATTGTGACGAATTAAAAATATATTTGTGATCAGACATTTTATTTATTTACTTGTTATCCTGCAGTACATCGTTCAATCTGAATATTTCATACGGTAAACTGTTTATTTGAAACGTTTCGCGTCACCTCTACGTACTAAACTAAACTATTCACGTTGCTCGTACGACGAACGTATATATGTGTACACGTACTATGTAGTAAGCACTCGGAGCATTAAACTCAATTTACTCGGAACTTCATATCTGAAACGTAACCTCTTCACTCTGAAAGCTCTTCAAATTCTCAATCGATAATTATAATTATGCAATGCGATTTCGAAAAGTCGTTATAAAATAAGCGGAGACACGAACGCACAGATGTCATTTAAAAGATTAACTCTCGCGGTCTGAAACACGTTCGACATTCTTACTGATTTATTATTAACCCTCTGCACTCGAGACTTTCCAAAAATGGTTCAAATTGGTCACTGAGAATCACCTTTCGAGTGGAAAGGGTTAATCGTAATGTTTGCAAAAATAGTTCATTTCTAGCCTCGTCAAATGAGTGCAGTTAATTAACGAAATAATTAATTTCTTGCAGTCTGTAGCTATACAAGTCTATTCTCCATCTGTCAAATGGAGTCACGACTTTGACTAGCGTTTTTGTAACTTTGTTATCAAAATAATTATGTCTTCGCAATTCTGTGGAATTTATAGAAAGATGTCTTCTTAATATTTTTGGTGATTAAGCTACTTACAATTGAGGAGCAAGATTATTAAATAATCTTGCTAATTTTCTACACTTTTGAAGTGAAACTTATTGTATATCACGATAGTGATATGAAATGAAAAAGCACAGACTAATGCAATTAGTGGCGCGTTATCACTCGATCCAGCAGCATATCACCCCAGTTTTCTCACTTATCCGCCTCGTTCCAACTTGTCCTCGCAAACTATTCCCCGCTCCTGTCCCAAAGAATCCGAACTCGCCCCAGCAGACCCTCCGTCATTAGAGAAAGCAGCTGAGGGACACTTCACTGCTCGCCAACTAGTCCAACTATTTCCTATTGTCATTCTGTCTGCCATATACGGCTGTCTGCTTTCCATTCGAGGTATTTTGCAAATCCTCGACGCGTACGTCTACATATCTGCTATTCATCTTGGTTTCTTGTCGAGTCGAGATCAATATTTTATTTTGTTCCTCTTCCTTTAGTTTTGATGCACAGAACGTATTTTTTACACATTAAAATTTAAGTATGTAGAAATATGTTAAAGCAGATACGTTACTGATGAAAAAAAAAATAATAGCAAATTTCAGGAAAGGAAGAGAAATGGGAAATTGTGGAGAAAAACTAAAATCTTCGAACGACGATACTCTTCTCTTCCGTATTTCCTTTTTCTTCGTTTTTCGTTGATTAAATAACTTGGTAAATTGCACTATCGTGATATACAATAAGTTTCACGTGAAAAGTGTAGAAAATTAGTAGCAAGCATTCCAATTAATCAATCAATTAATCAATTTGTAAGCAGCTTAATCACCAAAAATATTAAGAAAGCATCATTCTATAAATTCTACAAAATTGTGAAAGCACAATTATTTTGATAGCAAAGTTACAAAGACGCTAGTTAGAGTGTACTGTAGCTCCAGACCGCAAGAAATTGGTTATTTCGTTAAATCACCGTATTCATTTGTGCGGTCCGAGGCTAGAAGTAAACTATCTTCAATTATTGAATATACATGCGGTGGTAAAATTGGACAGTGTGCTCTGCGGGTTGTTGTTCACATGTGGCAGCAATTTTGCGGTCTTCTGGATATAGGCGACGTACAGCTGACGCGTTAATTTACTCGTCAACTTTCTAAATGATTATTTCATGAGTTATTATCCAAAGAGGAGAATGATGAGGATTAACAGCAACGTTTAACTCATTTACATCATAAGCTCGTGTGTGCGCGGAATTTTTCTTACGGATTAAAGTCTTTCTCTGGGTGAAGGCAAAAAGTTTTGATAAAAATGGAGGGTTGCGATTCTTATGGTAATGAAGTAATTAATTAATGACCAATGAATATTTAATTTTATTAAGGATGGATGTTGGAATGAGTGCACTTTTTTAATTAATTCTCTAATTTTTTAATTACAAGATCAGTGAGTATATATATGACTGAGTGGTATTTGATGTTTATTACTGATTTGTTCTGATTTGAATGTGTTTTTGGTCTTTTACTAATTTATTCTATTGTAAACGTCGACCTTTAAGGCTTCAGTATACGTGTGTATGTTTTCTTGCATTAAGGATGGATGTTGAAATGAGTGCACTTTTTTAATACTTGATACTCTAATTTATTAATAAGAAGAACAGTGAGTATATATATATGACTGAAAGGGGTTGAATGCGTTTAATGTTTGTTCATTTGTTCTGATTTGAATGCATTTTATGTATTTTATGGGGGAACGATGATTGATTTTTAATTGAAGGGAAAAAGGTCGTCTCTGACAAAAGGTCATTTAACCTTTTGCGCTTCTTTGTCGAGTGTGACTCGACATCGCTAAATAAGAAAAAGAAACAAATATGAGTTCCATAAATATAAATTACAACAAAGTTTTAGAATTTAGAAGTAGCAGTCGAGGAACTGTGCTGCAACTGACAACTTTTTAAAGTAAATTTCAAGTAAATATCAAATAAAACACTTGAAATAGTAGGGAGTTGTTGGCAACTAAACTATTAAATTGAAAAATAATGCAAAGGGTTAAAGGTACTGTTGCACCCCCAAGCAACGCGCAGGAAAATTCTGAGCGTCTCAATGTGACTGTAACAGATAATAATCCAAAAAGCATCTCGTCTTTGACAATGCTTCAAAAATAACTTGGACTGTGGTTGTAAAATACTTTTGAAAATTCGATTCTAAAGGGAAGTGAAGGAAACGACTCTTGGAGCATTGCTACTGCTACGGATAAGCTTACTGTCACCATGTATTTGACAAATGGAGAATAGACTTGGTACAGACTGTTGATCATATTTTCCAGGTTATAATATTTTCTGCTTTCATACTTTTTTACCTCTGAATGTTATGCTGCAACAGGTACCTCACAGAATTTGCATACATATCATTTTCTGACCCGATATCAATTTCTGATTCAGAATGAATATCCGCTTCATATAAAATACGTTCGCACCTTTTTGATAGGAACAATACATCACCTGAAACATCCGACAATTCCTCATAAATTTCGTTTTCAAATTCGCTTACAAATTTACCAGTCCTGATTCGTCAATTCAAGATTATTCCCGATTATCCACTTAAAAGACTCGACAATTTAATCGAGAATTATCTAAAAATTCATCAGAAAATCGCACGCGTGCCAGAAAACAAGAATTCTCATTCACGTTTGTGTTAAAAAACCCAGGATCCTCGTTAAGGGTCCCAAAGCGTCATCGACACGACGCCCCAACGAATCACCTCGAAGATCGCATTACGCGCGGGAAAAAAACTCTCTCTCCCTTCCGTGTTTAACGATAAACATAATTTTCCACCCGTCCGGCTTCCTTCGCCACGGTTGGCCGTCATCGCGGAGACACGAGCGTGACGTCTCGCGACGCGCAGGCCAAACAACCCCTCGAACCGCCCGTGTCAGGGCGGAAAAAGGAGGCGGAAGGTATAGATAGACCCTGGCTGTCTCGTTACACGTTTCGCGGTCCGAGCCTCTCGCCCTCGCGTGTCCCGTCCCGTGCGCATCGCGCCCGTTTACATTTCACTCTGACGTTCATAAATTGCCAGTGGCCGCACCTGCGTTGCGCCAGTTCGAGGTTCGCCCCGCGGGGCAAATTGGATTAGCGGGGAAAAGTAAGCTATTATCGCGACAAAAGAGTGGGCGACGCTGGAGGGGGAAAAAAAAAAAAAAAGACAGGGATGGAACGAGGCGACGGGACGCCATGGTGGGTGGTCGAAGGGTGCTCGCAGTTTACCTAACCGCGACGAAGCGTTAATTATTTGCAGCCTGCGTCGCGAGGGTGATTAAGACCTGTTCCACGCGACGAACTCCCGTTTTGGGACAAAAGCGGCGTTGTAATTGATAGGCGTAAAAAGCGCGGGCAGAGACGTCTTGGCGAGCCGCGAGGAAGTCGCGGGGATGATGAGCGGAGCGGGGTGGTCGAATGAAACGCGAAAAGGTGCGCGATTAATCGAAGAGGGGGTTTCCTTATCAGTTTCACAAGGATTAAAGCGGATCCGGTCCGGCTGGTAATCTGCGATGCTTCTCTATTAATTACAGGCGAGTCCGCGATAATTAGAGCGGATTCTCGTAATGATTTCTTAATGGGCGGAAAGTTTTAAGGGGCCCGTGGTCTCGTCGAGTTTCAATGACAAGCGAACGTTCGACCGAGCGTGGATTTAGAAGTCTGCTCCTTTCTTTTATCCACGCGGAAATTGATTTCAATTGTTATTTAACTGTGCTGGAAATCAAATGTTAATTGAAATTGAATATCTTTTAATTTTGAAAATGTATTAGGTGATTGCAAAAGTTCGTGCTCGATTTTTGTAGATGGCAAAAACATGCATTTTTGACTTGCTGATGTTTCTTTTATAATCATATTATTAACTGACTGTTATCTAAATTATTTGAATGCACTTTTTAGAAGTATAATGAACTTAAAGAAAAACAGTTAATTTGAAAGTATAGTGGAAACTAGTTTGAAATGAAGAAAATATTTTTTGCATCAAACTTTAAAAATTCGATAATAAAAATTGCATTACGAGAAAAGGGATATACAAAACACCAAATTTAGTCTGAGTATTTAAAAATAAAGTAGAGTATAGTCGTCGATCGCGCGTAGAGTAGGTTATTGATTAATAAATATTATTTCGCATGCAAATGTGTTGCATTTGACACGAACTCCTGCAGTCACCTAATATATAAGATTTTGCGTGATATAATATTAATATATGTAAATATATATTAATATTGAATATGAAACAATTATCCATTTTCTAACGTTTGACGAAAATCAATAAAATTATTCTCGGTTGCGCGGCTAGCTGCTCGACGGAAATCCTATGAAATTCCCCTCGAATTACCATCAAAGTACAATCCTCTGCATCCGAATACCGAACGAAGTATCTAAAGTACCCGGCTGTAATCGAAAACAGGAACGTCTAACCCATTTCCGCGCGTTCGTCAGATTAAAGGGGCACGCTGTACAGAAAATGTCTTCTGAATCCTCCCGTGGGAGTCTCGCAGACTCCGCCATCGCGTTTCAAAAATTCTCTTTCTGCCAGTGGAGCGTCATCGAGCTGGTCCCCAGCCATTCCCCGCGACAAATTCCCCATCTACCCGGAAATGCGTACCAGACAGGAAGAAGAACGCTCGCGTGGAACGTACCTCGACTCTGTTTCGCGCGAATGGAACGAGACTGTAAAAATAATCCTCTATTCCGCGTGTCATAAAGTCTTTAAACGAGATATACAATGCTTGGAACGAGCCAAACCCGCGCTAAACGCAGCTATTGTACGCTGCTATTCGTTTCAACCCTTTTGGTCGCGGGAATCATTCATTCAGCGCTTTGCTAAGCTGTGAAAAAAAAAATTATGAACGTGCGTCTTTAGTTTTGTTTTGTGGTGATATAAATTGTAAAGACGTTTGCAGAAATTAAAATTACGGAAATTAGATGAACCAAGGATTTATTTAGTATTTAATATTTATTTATTATTAGTATTATAGTATTTGATGTCGCCATAATTGAAAGGGTTAATACGCACGTTGTGAATCTTGTTTAATAAATTAAAAATATATAAATAAGAACAAAGAATTGGTTTTTACTTACAGTCTAATTTAATTAGAAACATTTTATAATGATAAGTTAAAAATTGAAAATTGATGCAGGACAGACACAGTTCTTGTTATGAAATCTTCTATGGGGGTAGTTTCAAAAGAAGTGCTAAGTCGACGGTATGAAATAATATTCTTTCACGTATAGTCTTCTTTACGAAAACATCGAGTTTCGAAATTTGTCAAGTTCTTTACTCGTGCAGTCAAGAAATATTTTAAAAAAGACCTCGAACAAAAAAATGTGACAATTTTTATCTAAATTTGTGCATTAGAATAACCTTCTGCACTCTATGTGTTCTCAAATTCAAATTTCTTTCGAGAAGGTTGAAACTACACACTCTTATATACAAAGTTTTAAATATTCTCGAATATTGAATAAATAATTACATCTTCTCTGCCACAAACGTCCACACCTCATTCAATTCAAACACTCATTCTCTCATTGCTTGCACCCTACAATATTAATCATAAAAAAAACTAATAAACCTACTCTTTGATCCAATGCAGCGGTTCTCAAGCTTTTTTCTCCGCAGCACAGGCTAAAACAATTTCGCGGCACAGTTACCTTCAAAGTGGTTTGAATACTTAGGAAAAGAAGAAAAAACAGTGGAAATTTAATGCTCAGTTGTCTTTAATGCGATGCATGAAACAGTTTGGATGAATTTTTCATTATTTCCTTTATGTTTATGGAAAGTTTAGTTATTTTTATTCATTTATTTTAGTTAATTTTACTCTAGAATCACCTAATCTAAATCACACACAAAAATGGCCAACTAGTGGCAGACGTAGCATAAACAAGGCGATAATGTTTGGAAATTGCTATGTTAGGTTGGTTCGTATTAAATGTTGGATCTTTAAGTGAATATATAAAACTGCATATCTGTTTTCAAAAGCTATTTATTTAATAAAAATGTGCTCCATTTGCTTCAATACACTTTTCTCAAAGAGATTTTAATGCATAGATGTCGGTCTTAAAGAAATTCTGATCTGTAGAATCAATAAACTCTGAATTTTTCAGACTGTCTCCATTTTCATACCATTTAGCCAGTAAAAACTGTTTTAAATGTTTAAAAAACTGAAAGTTGGTTGGCGAAAGATCAAGTGAATAAGCTGGGTGCTGCAAAATTCCTATTTTAATTCATTTAATTTCGCAACTGTCTTCCCAGTTCGAAGTAATGAATAAAAACATAACGAAAACAGGGAGACAAACGTTCACATGTAAAGAAAATCCTACGTTTCATATACACCAAGCTAATAAAAACCAATTCTACTGCTAAATTCTTAAATCTTAGTGAAAATTAACCCTATGCGTTCGTGAGGCGACTTTCAGTTGCCACGACGTCGCATACCACAACTCTAGTTTTTCATCGACTAATTTTAAGTTTCGAAGCCCCACAAAAATGAATTTTGGCGTTGAAATTATCTCGAGAGGGGATGAAATTGATTTTCAACCGTTGAAAAACGAGATCGACTGCATTCGTGTAGAAATTAGCGATGGAGAAGAAGTCGTCGAGTGCAAAGGGTTGACTATTATTGCACCCCTGACATACGCTCGTGGCAGCCAGTTCGAGAACCCGTGATCTAATGAACCGGCAGAATTTCATTTCCATAGATTATGGTCTTCGGAATCTCTGAAACCTCCCCTTCCCGTGGCCCTCGACGCTGGCGAAGGGAACTCTGGGAGTTTCGTCGCTCGTTTTACGGGAACATCAACGCTCGACACGCGATATTTACATTTCCACTCCGCTTTAACGCACGTATCGTTAACGAGTAACCGTGTATACGGCTTTGTGCAGTTGCGGATCAGTTGGAGCACGTCGCGTTTTCGCTTGAATTCATCTCGAGAAGGCCAATGGCGGCTCTTTCGACGTGGAATAAATGCACCCGTTCGCTGGGGACCGTCGAAATGGCCGTACGTTCCTTTTTTCGGTTCTCTAACGATTGTTCGTTTCCGCGTTTGCATCTTGCCTGAGCATTTTTAGGGCAGCCGTATTGTGGCTCGCTGTTGAATGATACGGAACGGTATGAATGATGACGGAAAAGCTGTGGAGAGCGCTCGGTGGAAAAATTAGCGATGTCGTTAAATGATGATAATTGCGAGGGAAATTGTCGATTTTGCGTTCACCCGTGGGAAACAGCTCGCATCGAATTGTGTTTCAAATGTTTCTTGGTTATTGTTAATCGTGTTCTCGAGTTTTATTTAGAAACGATTTTAATATCTGGGTAATAGCAGTTGAAATGTGATTTGGTAAATTGTAATTTTTATTGATACTGACACCTGAATGTTTATAAACTGTCAAGGATAATTGGTAGAAACGTTCATTACGTGTTTTAATGTATCAACAGTTGAAGAAACCTCAATTTATTCGACGTTCAGAAAGACTTCTACAGAATTAAAGTCAATATTTTAGCATTTCAATGTTATTTAACTTTTCAAATTTAATTATATGTATACATTAATTTCACTGTCCTCTCTTTATTTAATACAAGATGATGTATGCAATTTAATTTGGAAAAAAACACGGATGTGTCGTAATGAATGATTGCCACTTTATTATTATCGATAATCGTGAGTCATCAACTTTAATTTCAGTTATTGAAGAATATATTATCTTCGACAATAAAATTCATATGGACTTCCTTAAGAGTTGTTGATATTTGTTATTAAAACACTTCGAACACAATATGCGTTTAAATCAGTAATAAAATTTACCATTTAAATAATGTCACGTGTTAAACTTTAGTCTAGATTATAGTTAAGTGCAAATGTAGATTTATTTTAAAGGTCGAACGTCGATTCCATCGACGTCGCACGATCGTACGACGACACTGTTCGATTTTAATATTAAGAATCATAAGAAAAGAGGAAATGAAGTCCTTTTGAACATCGAACGAGCTAACAGTTGAAGATCAACGTACATGGAGAGCAATTAGAGCGAGAGTGCGTGTCTGGATTTCTTTGGAGAACAATTAGAGGGTGCGTAATGCGAGATTGCGTAGCGTGATTTCTTTATTGCATGACCTTTTTATATTCAATAAACTACATTCTTATTCCAATTGTTCCACAATAGTTATCAAACTAATTGATTAACAAGATTAAATAACTAAGGGTTATGTTATAGAGTGATTATACTAGAAAACCTAGCATACTCTGTAATAAAAACCTTGAGATACACTAAGGATACCAAACATTAAATATACATAGCATTTGAATCAGTGAATCAATACTAATCAGTGAAATCAGTGAATCAGAACCATGAAAAAAGAGGGGACAAAATCCATTTGAAAGTATGAACAGTTGAAAATTAGTTTGCATGGAGAGCAATTACAGCGAGAGTGCATATGTAATTTCTTTATTACATAATTTTTTTATATTCAATAACATACGTTTTTATTCCAATTATCCCGCAATAGTTATCAAATCGAGTTGATTCCAATCCAGTTGATTTCAAATCCAATTGCTTAACAAGATTAATTAACCTAAGATTTTGTTATAGAGTGATTATGCTAGGTCTTCTAGCATACTCTACAATTCTTGCTATACACCACAAGTACCAAACATTAAATATACATAACTTCTAAATCCACTAATTTTTTAATAAAAGTCAAAAATTAAAAAAGGAATAAACCTAGAATATTATATATCCCACAAATACCAACAAACTTTTACAAAAACTTCCACTTAAATCTTCAATATTGTGCAATAAAATTGTACCAAACATTAAATATACATAACTTCTAAATCCACTAATTTTTAATACAAATCAAAAATTAGAAAAGAAATAAACCTAAAATATTACATATCCCACAAATACCAACAAACTTTTACAAAAACTTCCACTTAAATCTTCAATATCGTGCAATAAAATTGTACCAAACATTAAATATACATAACTTCTAAATCCACTAATTTTTAATACAAATCAAAAATTAGAAAAGAAATAAACCTAAAATATTACATATCCCACAAATACCAACAAACTTTTACAAAAACTTCCACTTAAATCTTCAATATCGTGCAATAAAATTGTACCAAACATTAAATATACATAACTTCTAAATCCACTAATTTTTAATACAAATCAAAAATTAGAAAAGAAATAAACCTAAAATATTACATATCCCACAAATACCAACAAACTTTTACAAAAACTTCCACTTAAATCTTCAATATCGTGCAATAAAATTGCATTATACGAACTCTCGGTCTGTCCTCGAACCAAAAAACAAACCACGCGCGAGTAAACCAGCAGAGGATGAATGAATCACCAAAGTATCCCCAAAGGGGAGCCATAGAACGCCAGAGCCCGCAAAACACAGCAGGCTTAGCATCGCGAGAGGCTCTCGAGAGTCTCTTCTCGAATCTCGATAATCGCACGCAGTGTCTCGTGGCACACGCACGAGCTGCATGCATCGACTTAGACGCATCTATAATTAACGAAGGCGGATAATTTTCTTGCGACGGCTAAGACGTGCTCGAGGGCGCGGCCAGTTGGGGGTGAAAAAGATCGTCGCGCGATGGGAAACTTGCGGATGAAGAAGGAACGGTGTCTGGTCCCGTCTGGGAAACTTTTCTGATTTCCTCGAGGGCACGCGTCACGTGGACGAGGAAACTTTCCTCGACGTGTCGCGTTATTATTGTTGGGCGGATCGTATCGCGGCTGAAACGATTTATTTCGCGAATCGAACGAAAGGGGGATGATCGCTCGAAGCGCTGTTAAAGGAGAAACTTTAACATTTTTTTCGGTATCCTTCGTTTAAACCTTTGCATTCGACGACTTTTTCAGTCGTACATCGTTTCTTCTATCACTAATTTCTTCGTGAATACTGTTGATCTCGATTTTCAACGGTTGAAAATAAATTTTATCTTCACTCGAGCTAATTTTATTTTTGAAATTGATGTTTGTAAAGCTTCGAAACTTAAAATCGAGGGTTAAAGCAAAGGGTTAAACCTTTGCACTTGGATGCTTCCCGGGTATTAGCAATAGGAACTACTGCTGAAATAGGAATATCAATATAGAAACTATTGGTAAAATAGAAATATTAACGTAGAAACTGTTACTAAAATATTAACATAGGAATTATTACTAATATTAACATAGAAATTATTGCTAAAATATTGCTATTCACGTATCATACATATTGCTATTTTAGTAATAATTTCTATTGCTAATGTTTCTCAGCAATAGAAAATTTCCCTTTCAATAGAAAACTTCAGAGGAACGTGCATTTCTCAAAAGGCTGCGGTGGAATAAGTTTCTTTTCGTAGTCACTAATCAATGCTGATGTCCCCTCAGAGGGAACTTAACCCTTTGCACTCGGATGTCCCCTCTGAGGGAGCATCAGCATTGATTAGTGATTACGGAGGTTAAACTTATTCCATTGCCTTTTTGAGAAATGCATTTCCCTGAAGTTTTCTATTTAAATGGAAATTTTCTATTGCTGGGTGACGTTAGCAATAGAAAGTATTGCTAAAATGGCAGTGGTTTCTCATTTAGCAATGGTTTCTATGTTAATGTTGCTATTTTATCAATAGTTTCTATGTTAGTATTGCTATTTTAGCAATAGTTTCTATGTTAACATTGCTATTTTAGCAATAGTTTCCATGTTAATATTACTAAATGCATGTTTTCCTCAAGTTTATTGAAATAGAAATTTTCTACTGCTGGGAGACGTTAGCAATAGAAACCCTTGCTAAAATAGCAATATTTAGTAATAATTTTTATGTTAGTATTGCTATTTTGGCAGTGGTTTCTATGTTAATCTTGCTATTTTAGCAATGGTTTCTGTGTTAATATTGCTAAATGCATGTTTCCCTCGTTTTCTATTGAAATAGAAATTTTCTATTGCTGGTAAAAGTTAGCAATAGACATTTTCCAGCAATAGAAAATTTGCATTTCAATAGCAAACTTTGGGGAAAATGCGTTCTTCAAAAAGTTGCAATGGAATAAGTTTTTAACCTTCGCAATTAATTCCCTTAGAGGCGACATGCGAGTGCAAAGGGTTAATATTTCTATTTTAGCAATGGTTTCTATGTTAATATTGCTATTTTAGCAATGATTTCTATGCCAATATTGCTATTTTAGCAGTGGTTTCTATGCCAATATTGCTATTTTAGCAGTGGTTTCTATGTTAATCCTGCTATTTTAGTAATAATATCTTTGTTAATATTTCTAAACGCATGTTTCCTTCAAGTTTTCTATTGAAATAAAAATTTTCTACTGCTGAGAGACGTTAGCAATAGAAACTACTGCTAAAATATTGCTCAAAGGTTGCTCAATAGTTTCCGTTGCCCAGGAAGCAGCCAAGTGCAAAGGGTTAAGTATTTCGAGGTCAAACCTAGATGGTTTGAATCTTTCGCCCCGGTAGTTTGACTCGTGGGTTGTGAATCACTGACCCTTCTTCTTCTTCTTCTTCTCCTTCTTCGAGGGACTTGGAAATTCTTCTGTTCGCTTCGTGGGAATTCTTCCGAAACATACTTCCGAGATTTCAGAACGGAACGGGGCCAGAAGGGAGCATGGGAAGTGTTGAATTTTACACCGTACAACTCCCTTAAGTGTACAAGTTACTCGAGATGTAAGACTGTTGACCAGAGGGCGTGCCAAAAAAGGGAACCATTCGGGCGGACGTTTCGCCTGGTAGAAAGGAACGAAAAGGAAGAGAAAAGGAGGTCTGTTTGCTGCTGTATCGCGCTACGAAGTTTCAAATAGCAATACATATTTACGTCAGTTGTCGCTTGTATAAAACTGACGAGAATTGCAGAGAAACTGTGAATGCCGGATACGTATACCTGACTTGGCACTCGAGGAACTTGTTTGCGTCAGTCATACGTAACTGACGTAGCCATCAGCTTGCTAACGCGACAGCGTAGCGATTCGCCAAGCGAAGCGTAAAAATTGTGCGGCTTAATAAATATCTTCGTACAAACTGACGAATATTTAAGAAATTTCTACGAATCAACCTCGATTAATCGCTCGTCGAGCTGTTGTATCGATCGATGCGCCACAGCGTTTGAAATATGCACGATGGACGAACTCGTGCAACGCATTTCGTGTTTGTATTTACCCAGAAACTTCTCACGACTGCTTTGTACGCGTCAATTTCGTTTTTTAATTACTGTTTAATTAAATTGAACTAGGCGCGCGGTTCTAATTCCTCAAAGTTAACTTCCACTCACGACGCAAACAGTTAATAGGTTTCGTATAATGGAATGAGTCGTTGGTGCAGTAAAAAAAATCGTGTTCGTTCAATATCGATATTCTTAATTAATGTACGAGTCTTTTGGGACTCGTAACACCTCGTTGAAAAATGTTGTGCGTTCAATCAAGAGAATTGAAATGACTATAGGCTCCGTAGAAATATGGAATCTGGGAAATTTCTGAAGGAATCGAGTCGCGTGGAAATTTTAAATCTCATTCATCGAGTTCTTCAATTTCCTTTCGCGAGCAAAAAAATGATTACAAAGTTAAATTACGAATGTTTTAAGTAGGATAATTTCACTCTCTTCCTCAAGTATCAGACTGAATTATATTAACCGATTTCCATAAAACTACTCCTGTGGAGATTTAAAAAACTTCTCCAGCGAAAATAACATTTTAAAACTAGTGCATCGATCTCGAAAACTTGAAACGGAAATCTGGGTTAGGCTTCCATCAGCGAGGAAATCGACTGGCTGACTAATTATTTACAAATTCTTAATTATTCGAGCGCCTACAAACGCGTCAACCCTCTAATAAAATCTCAAAGTAGAAAATGATTAATTGCACTTGAAAAGAATTTTTATTTTAAATTATTCATAGTCAATTTGAATTATTCATGCAGAATTTAATGCCATGCATGACAGCGACTAATTAGGACAGATAATTATTAAATCATCACGTTCGACGAAATTTATCAACATTTCTTAATTAACATCTTTTAATTAAAGTTACCAGGTCGCTCGAAAAGCGTTTCTTCGTTCCTCGAACACCGTCCAAAGAGACAGACTCCACGCCTTTCGCTTTCAACTCCTTTCAACCTTCAATCGAAGCCCTCTGTCTCCTCGAAATCGCGAATTTATGCCGGAAAAATATTTTCCCAGCGGAAGGACGTACTTTATTTCCTCCACTCCATCCATCCAGTCTAAAAAACGCGAAAAAAAAAGAATAGAGCCCGCTGAATCGGGGGAACGAACAAAAGCGTCGAAAATATCGGCGGCGATATCCGGAAATTTCGTCGGTTGTCCCGGAAAACGATCGACTCGCCATCGTGGAAAATTTCCGCGACAGTTAGTCGAAGGATCGTCGTATATTTCGCGCTCGTTGCCTCCTGTCGCCTGGACTGACGATTATCGGCTCGTTTTCAGGTACACACGAGACATAAAGTTAATTACGCGAACCTTTTCGCATTGTGCGCATCATATGTATAATCGAGAGGTCTACGCATGCGAATGGTAAACAAAAAATGGGACAAGGAGGATTTTTTGTCGATATTTTCCACGTTTGATGAAAGAAAATAAAAGGATATCATGATAGTCTGTTCTATTCGGAACAAAAACAAAAAATTGTAATTTTTGTTGATACTGACACCTGAATGTTTAAAAAATGGGACAAGGAGGATTTTTTGTTGATATTTTTCATGTTTAATGAAAGAAAAGAAAAGGATACCATGATAATCTGTCTTATTCGGAACAAAAATAAAAAATTGTAATTTTTGTTGATACTGACACCTGAATGTTTAAAAAATGGGACAAGGAGGATTTTTTGTTGATATTTTCCATGTTTGATGAAAGAAAAGAAAAGGATACCATGATAATCTGTCCTATTCGGAACAGAAACAAAAAATTGTAATCTTCCACGTTTGATGAAAAAAAATAAAAGGATACCATGATAATCTGTTCTATTCGGAACAAAAACAAAAAATTGTGATTTTTGTTAATACTGACACCTGAATGTTTAAAAAATGGGACAAGGAGGATTTTTTGTTGATATTTTCCATGTTTGATGAAAGAAAATAAAAGGATGCCATGATAATCTGTTCTATTCGGAACAAAAACAAAAAATTGTAATTTTTGTTGATGTTGACACCTGAATGTTTAAAAAATGGGACAAGGAGGATTTTTTGTTGATATCTTCCATGTTTAATGAAAGAAAAGAAAAGGACACCATGATAATCTGTCCTATTCGGAACAAAAACAAAAAATTGTAATCTTCCACGTTTGATGAAAAAAAATAAAAGGATACCACGATAATCTGTCCTATTCGGAACAAAAACATACTTAAACCAAGTTTGGGGAATTGTCGATTTTACGTTCACCCGTGGGAAACAGCTCGCATCGAATTGTGTTTAAAATGTTTCTCGGTTGTTGTTAATCGTGTTCTCAAGTTTTATTTAGAAACAATTTTAATTTCTGGGTAATAGTAGTTGAAATGTGATTTGGTAAATTGTAATTTTTATTGATACTGATACCTGAATGTTTAAAAAATGGGACAAGGAGGATTTTTTGTTGATATTTTCCACGTTTGATGAAAGAAAATAAAAGGATACCATGATAATCTCCCCTATTCGGAACAAAAACATATTTAAACAAAGTTTGTCCATAGCTTGCTTACAAATAGCTATTTTTGAAGAGTCCCAGTTTCTGTTTTGTCACTTTTCTAATTAACTTCGTAATTTGAGGCACCAGAATTAGGGGCTTAAAGGTTGCCATAGAACTTGTAAAGATTCTCATCTTTAATGCTTCACTTCAGTAGCTATTGACGTATCACAAACCCAAAATACCAAATTATAGGTATCTTTAGACCGAGTAACCTTTGAGTCGGTTACTCTGACGTGTTTCTTCTCGTGACATCGAGATTAGCCAGCGGATTGGCTAGCTGCTGCTTCGAGAAATAATATATAAATGTACATTTTGTAAACAGAAGACAGCTGCACAATTTGTACTAAGAATAAGCAGTCTTGATTAAACATAGAATGAAAATACTATTTAAGCAAAAAGGTTAAAGTTGGGTCGCTTGAAAACTCTTCTTCCTTCGTCATTACTTCAACCTTCAACCCTTTGCGCTCGAGAGGTCTCTCTCAGTTAACTCACTGCGTTTCATACAGCAAATTCAGTTCTTCATCGATTGATTTGAAGTTTCGAAACTCTACAATAATGGATTTCAAAAGTGAAATTAATTTTCAACTGCTGAAAAACGAAATTCGATTGTATTCATAAACAAATTAGCGATAGAGAAAATGGTGTCGAGTGCAAAGGGTTGAACTACCAACAAAAGTCGTTCTGGTATTCCATCCAAGCAACTATGCAGACGAAAGAGAGCAACATATATTTTACAAAAAGAGCTTATGAAATAATTGGATCTTGCACTCTCGCCAGACAGCTTACAACAGAACTGACTTAAAACTAAAAACAAGCAAAAAGATAGAAAAGGGTTTTTTATTCTACCCCTATCTCGTGAACTCTGTTTTCTGAAACCCGCATTGCCTCACAGAGGTCAACGTGACTTTAGGAAGAAAGTCTCACTTAAAAATCTGGCCATCTGAAGGATGAAGAGTTTTCTATCCTTGAGAAGATGAATTGCTTCAACAATTTTTAATCGAACGACGAAAATCGAGCAAAGTGTAAAATGGAAACTGCTTAGAAGATTTCTTCGAGTTTCATTGGTGTCGTGGTTTAACGCTTTTTTGAGAAGTGGCTATTCGAAATAAATTTGGAAACCAGGTCGCTGCGTTCCTATGACGGTTTTTGTTTGCTGAAGGCGTTCAATGTTTAAGAGTTTGCCTGGATATTCTTGGATTAGTTTGGACGCTGTTTAATCCTGTTTGACGCAAGTACGTAGCAGATGACTTTATTTGCTTCTTACTGCGGTATTAGACTTGGCTATCCCGCCACTGTGTTATCACTGGTCGTAAAAAGTCCGTTTGCAGGAGGTGAAAGTTAATACTTTGAGGAAATGACTTTAGTGGCGGATGAAAGAGTTTCAAATTGATATTTTTCCATTTTCTTATTACTATACTCAAGACACTCTTGTTCTTTATGTATTTCATCTATATTTCTTAAATATTTTATTTATATTGTTATTTGGATTAAATATTTTTTTGATATTTCAAAGGGTTGCATGAAAAATATTTTTTTCATGTTTAAAAAAAATATTTATGCAACATTTTCTGCTACTAGGGTTATTATTTCGTGTAACATTGTATCATCACTTTTATACTAAACTTATAAATGTGTAATTTGATAAATTATAGAAGATTACACATTGAACGTAAAATATAATTAAATAATGCTTCAAATCAAAATGTTTAATATCAAATTTAACTATAAAACATCATTTCATTCTTATAATATGAAATTAAAAATAAGGAAAGAGGTTCATCAAATTTCTTCATCCAAAAATGAATTTTAATAATTTTTTATTTTATTAAAAACAAAATTTCTGGTGATTGACAATTAATTTTGATATTTTTCTTTTTTGATAAATGAGACAAGACTCGAATACATTGGTGACTCGCTACATTTATCCTCATTTTCATCCTTCAGCTGCTGATTTAATTACGAGGCCATAATTTTCTCATCTAAATTTGAAATCAGCTGTGTATTTCTCTTTTGTGCGGGCAAACAAACTTCTCGTCGAACGCACTTAATATCCGCTTCACCCAAGCCTATTCTAGACCGAAGGTTGAAGATCTAACTTTGGATCTTGGAATTTAGAATTGTTTGATTAGGACCATAAGCTGTGAATTTGCATACGAAGAGACAGATACTTTCGAGGAACGGAATGCTGTGAATGCTGCATGGAAATTTTGTAAAATACACAATATACTTGCATAAAGATTAAAAGATGGACGTTTCGTTGAAATACTTACTGTGCCTCTGAAAGAAGCTTAAAATTGTATCAAGTAATTATCTCGAAAATGTAAAATGCAGACTAAGTGTAAGAAAATTTATAAAATATTACTAAATTAACTTTTAAATATTATTAAATAAATTTAGAAGTATTACTAAATATTACTAAATTAACTCCACGAAAAATGGAATCCATTGCAAAATTTGAAACTTTTGAACTTAGCTTTTGAAATTTTAAACTTATAAATATTACTTATCTTTACGAAAAATGGAAGCCATCGCAAAATTTGAATACCTGTCGCTAATAAAAAATAATATTACGTAAGTTTCGTTTATGAAAAATTATATTGAGTCATTACGTTAAAATTAACTCCAGATCTATAAAAGAATGCTTTTTAAAAATAAAAACAGTGTCTTGAAATATCGAAAAAAGAAATTATCTCAAAGAACGTTCACAATTGACGAACGCAAATTAATAACGCGAGCTTTATTTTTACGAAAACGATATTCAGACATCGCAGCGTGACTCGATACTTCGAGATCTCAACAAAAGGCAACAAACTTTAACGTGAAAAACAAGATAAAGACTTCGTGCAACGGAGCCATACGAGTTCCGTAAAATTAACACAGTGCCTCGAGAAATTGATGCTTTATCTCGACCAGCGTGTACGGTTAATGAATAAAAATTAGTATATAAGCTCCCGTTCCCGTGGAAAAACAATATTAAGCCATTCCATAAAAATTGAATCGAAATTCAGATATTTCGACAAAATTTGAACCGCGAAACGAGGCGAAGTCGTTTCGCGATACAAGATAAAAGCTTCGTGCAAGGCAGCCATACGAACGTGTCGTTAATTTAACCCCGCTTTCGGAAAAATTGAAAGTTTATACCCAAACCACGGGCATTTAAAACCGATCGATCCAGCTGTTTGGTTTTACTTGTGGCTTATCGACTCGCGATGAGCGATATTTCGAGCCTTGCCGATTTTTGCACTAAATTCAAACTCGAAGGACCACTCCAGATTAGGTTCTAGAGACTTTATTTCTATAAGATACGATCTTAGCTTCTAATTGACTATGTGTCGCTAAGGATTGCGCGATGTCTACTCTTTAACTACTCGAGTTATTCTAACTATTCGAACTAAAGATACAAAACGCTACCACTTTTAACTAAGTCGTTGTGGAGGCTGAGACACGCGGATAGGGCAAAGTCAAACTACGAATTAATGGTGAGGGAAACGGCTGAATTATGCTATTGGACAAACATGTGAAAAACTAAGTGGCCACCCCCAGACCAAGGATCACTCTCAGGTACCGAGTTTTACTCTTGAGTGACGCACGTGGAAGATTCCTCTAACAATGACCGTAGTCAGCAATGACCTTGAGAGACGCTTCAGCTCCCAAATATATGTGGCAATGAAAGACATTAAAGCTGATGGGGCTGAATGTCGTTTCAATTGTTGCCTGTAAAGAGAACGTGAGAGGGTAGGAAGGAAAAGAGAGGGAGAACGTTTCGTCTTGGGCCTGGACTCATCAGTAAGGCTACCAAAATGGCGGAGTTGTGCCTTAGACGCTGGCATGGTAGGAATAGGTCAGAATTTCTATCATATAGAAACTGTAAAACAAGAAGTGCTCGCGAGAAACTGACGAATGTGCTGTCCCTTTAGTGGCGAGGACCGACACAGTTTCTATTGCAAAAATATTGCTCAAAGATCGCTATTTTTGCAATAGTTTCGTCAGGCTTCATCTTCTCACCTCACAAACGTGTGCTTCCCATTAAAAGAATAAAGCATTGTTTTCTACGAAACGCCGATCCTTAATTATCTTGCAGCGTGCTGAACGTCGCTTCAATTGTTGCGCTGCAAAGAGAACGTGAGAGGGTAGGAAGGAAAAGAGAGGGAGAACGTTTCGTCCTGGGCCTGTTAGTGGACTCATCAGTAAGGCTACCAAAATGGCGGAATTGCGCCTTAGACGCTAGCATAGTAGGAATAGGTCAGAATTTCTATCATATAGAAACTGTGTAAAACAAGGAGTGCTCGTGGGAAAGTGATGAGTGTGCAGTCCCTCTAGTGCCCACAATAGGAGTACTGGAAGGGATAACGATGTAGTCTTTAACTAAGTATTAGAATTTGAAAATCAGTAGGAAAAGTCAGTTAGAGCAGCAGATAGACGAGAGTCAGTTAGTCAGTTAAAAATAAAGTACTAGTCAATATCAAACATTTAGTTCCTTCAGTCCCACAAGTGTATGTGGTCCTTCGAGTATTGGGTGCAATATAAAGAACTTAGTCCACTAGCACAATGCTCAAGACAAGGCCAAATTCGAAGAATTGTAAAACTACGAGTGCCATGGATTCAAATGGTTATCGCTGCTCCAAAACGAACTAATGAGCCCCTAATGAATAACTCCACGTCGCGTGGCACGATCGATGCTGGCGCAAACCCTCGCTGAAGATCGCGGATCGACCGCGCGCGTTCGCGTGGAACTCGCCGATCACGAGCGAAGTAACCCGTGGAAAATAGAAATTTCGCGTAAACGGCGTATGCAAATATTGTTTGGCGAACAATGTGGCCGGTCTCGCGCGATCCTCGGAATCGTGGCGAGAGTTTTCGACGCTGGGCCGCCGCGACTTTAAGTGCACGCTCGTGGAACACGAACCGGCGCGGAATAGAATTTTGAACAGCGACCGCCGACGCCAGAGATTAATGTTCGACGGGAGAACAGAAATTTCAGCGGGGCGCGGCGTGCTATGCAAATTTTGTTTGAGGAACACGATCGCGTTACATCGAAGCCTTGGAACGCGTCGCTGCTTCGTCGAAGATTGAACGTCTACCCGCGGGTGTACATATTTCCCCTCGTCCCAGCCACCGGAACTTGCGACTTACGTACACGCTCGCGGTACATCGATTACGGTGGATTTCCACGCGAGAAATGGAAATTCGTGGCCCTTTAAAGCGATTGTTGTTGCTAATTAGCGGTCTCTCGCGCGCCCGCGTAGTCGCGATTATCGAAAGGCGCCGCGTGTTTTAATTAACGGGACTGATTGAATTGAATCTGGCGCTTCCGCGTTGATTGGACGTTTCGCGATACGGTTTCGCGCGCTTTGGAAATATCGCGCGTTGTCTGCGTGTAGAAGTATGAATTGATTCGTTCGTGCTTTGCGAGTTGCTTAAATGTGGGTACAATTTTGTGAGGAGGTGTATGGATGTATGCGTGGTGTATCGTAGTTGTTGATTAGAATTTTGCAAATAATTCTTGAGTAAGAAAGTTAATTTGAGTACAATTGTACTATTTTTATCAATATATTTGTATTTGACACTTAAATGACCGCATATTATTGTAGGTTTTGTCTAAAATTGGTGACGTTCTCGTTTGGAAATGAAAAATCCATATATTTGAGCCGTTCACTGCACAAATTAATTAACTCCATAATACAAAAGCGGAGAAATGCGATGAAATATACTTCAAACACTCATTCTTCCATTCCTCGCATTCCACAGATTTACATTAGAGTATGGAATTAATCAAAATGGCTTATGAAATCAATTATTTATTATTCAATGGACAAACAAATATTATTGTTTAAGGTGTCTTAATAATCTTTATTATTTGGGAAATTTATTATAAATATAAAAAGCTATGACTGAACCAAGTGCTTTGACGCTTGAATGTAAAACATTTCAAAAAGTGGAGTTAATCGATTTGTGCAGTGAACAGCTCATTTATTAACGTTATAACTAATAGTGTAAGGTGTGAATAATTTTATTGCGTGTGACTTTACGTATGTGGAAACATAAGATATAATTGAGAATATTCTCCAATATTGATTATTCGAGAATATTCCAAATTTTGTGCATGAGAATATGTGTGTGTGTGATGATATGCGTGTATATGGAAAACAAGAGAATGCATAGAAATCCGAGCAAAAGAATCGAAAATGTTGGATGAGTGAACGTATATAAGAATGTATGTGTGAAACGAATGTATGTGAGGGTTGAAGAAAAGCATTGGTGTAGTACACATGATAAAAAATTAACCTACCAATTCTCACTCAATTACAATTACGCTTGTTTTCACCAAAACCTTTCAGTCCCACAATATGTTACAAAGGTAGTCTCTAAAATAAGTTTAATAATTCCGCAGGTATGATATTTTTGAAAACGAGTTCCTTTATGCAAAGGTACAGCACAAAAGTTACAAATGTACTTTGTTTCGCTCCCTTTTTTATTTCAGAGTCGGTAATAGAATTGCAATTTTAAATTCTACTTTACACAACTTTAAATTCCTTTTCTGAGATAATAACAAATTATTAAATATAAAGATATTCTATTGTTACCTATTTTTTAAGGACCACTCACTTTGACTGATTTGGGTAGAAGTGGCTTCATTTTTTCTTCAGTAGTTCTATTGTTTATAATAGAAAGAATTCAAACGAAGTGATTTATATGACAGAACACCTCATATAGCTATACAACAATAATTTTAATTCTTAACGTCCTACTCTCAGGCCCCACCGAATTATAATTAACATAAATATTTTAATCAAAATTCTATTACTTCTGAGATGAATAAAGATCGTTTTGAATGACTTTAATATTATTATTTACACGTCACTACAGAATTCAAAAACTTGCAAGTAGGAGTATGATAACAATAAGTTGAAGCTACCAGTTTAATCAAAATTCTATTACTTCTGAGATGAATAAAGATTCTTTTAAACGACTTTAATATTATTATTTACACGTCACTACAGAATTCAAAAACTTGCAAGTAGGAGTATGATAACAATAAGTTGAAGCTACCAGTTTAATCAAAATTCTATTACTTCTGAGATGAATAAAGATTCTTTTGAACGACTTTAATATTATTATTTACACGTCACTACAGAATTCAAAAACTTGCAAGTAGGAGTATGATAAGAATAAGTTAAAGTTACCAGTCGATATTCACAATTAAAAGATTTATAACACACCTTACGCAATTTTCGTCCCATGTCCCTTCGACCAATGCCACAAATAAATCCCAGCGACGATAAAATCAGCGATCTCTTGCTAAAAACTACACCCTTCGACTCGATTAAAAAAAAAATACAGTCAACCACCGTCCCATATCAAACTGGCCACCAAACCAACCCCTCGTTTTTCATCTAAGACGAAGGAGAAGGGACCATTTCCGGTGGCCATCGCGCCTGGCGCTCGCGCGCGCGCGCGTTCAGATAAGATTCTAATTAAGGAGACTTATCGTGGGTCGCCTGTGATCGCGGCTCTGTGTCGAATGCCGACGATTCCGGCGTGTCTGGCGTCGGCCGATTTCCTATTCCGAGCGAAACTTCGGGACGTGCCTGCCACCCTCTGGAGAGACGCGAGTTTTTCGAACGGGAAACGACCGATCGGCTGCCAGCCGCATCGATCTCTTAACGGGACCCGTTGACAGCGTGACTTACGCGGTACCATCGTGATTGGACTAGCGACGTTCCGTCGTACCCGGATCGATCTATTTCGAGGCGTCGCGGACGGATTCGCGTGACTCCCCGCGCCCTATAATTCGACGGGTGATTTATAGGCTTCAGACGTGGCGATGTATCTGACAGTCTTCCGGGAACCGGAGGATCTCGTAGACACTGGGTGTTTCCGTGCGATTTTCGGATGAATTTGGGTTGGGTCTTGTTTCGTAGAATTTTTATAGTGGGGAGTATAGGGTTGGTATAGATTGTGTTGCTGCTTGAGAATAGATGTACTCAAAGTGATGTATCTGAGAATCTTCTGAGCAGCCGGGGATCTTGTAGACACTGGGTGTTTCCGTGCGATTTTCGGATGAATTTGGATTGGGTCTTGTTTTGTAGAATTTTTATAGTGGGGTAAGGGTTGGTATAGATTGTGTTGTTGTTTGAGAATAGATGTACTCAAAGTGAGGTATCTGAGAATCTTCTGAGCAGCCGAGGATCTTGTAGACACTGGGTGTTTCCATGTGATTTTGAGATGAATTTGAGTTGGGTCTTGTTTGGTATAATTTTTATAGTGGGTTAAGGATTGGTATAGATTGTGTCGTTGGGTGAGAATAAATGTACTCAAAGTGATGTATCTGAGAATCTTCTAAACAGCCGAGGATCTTGTAGACACTGGGTGTTTCCATGCAACTTTGGGATGAATTTGAGCTGGATATAATTTTTATAATGGAGTAAGGGTTGATATAGATTGTATTGTTGGTTGAGAACAGAGATTTTCAAAGTGTTGTATCTGACAATCTGAAAACCCGAAGATCTCGTAAATACTGGATGTTTCCGTGTGATTTTGGGACGAATTTGCGTTGGGTGCTGTGTAATTGTTTGTGGTGTAGGTTGGGTTTTGTGTAATTTTTGTAATGTTGTAAGGGTTGGTATAGATTGTGTTGTTGCTTGAGAATAGATGTACTCAAAGTGATGTATCTGAGAATCTTCTGAGCAGCCGAGGATCTTGTAGACACTGGGTGTTTCCATGTGATTTTGGGATGAATTTGGGTTGGGTCTTGTTTTGTAAAATTTTTATAGTGGGCTAAGGGTTGGTATAGATTGTGTTGTTGGGTGAGAAGGGAGGTTTTCGAAGTGATGTATCTGAGAATCTTCTGAACAGCCGAAGATCTTGTAGACACTGGGTATTTTTAAGCGATTTTGGGATGAATTTGAGATGGATGTAATTTTTATAATGGAGTAAGGGTTGGTATAGATTATGTTGTTGGTGTAGAACAGAAGTTTTTAAATTAATGATCTGACAATCTTCTAAAAACCTAAGAATCTCGTAAACAGTGATTTTGCGATGAATTTGAGTTGAGTTCTGTTTTGTTTAATTTTTATAACACAATAAGAGTTGGTATATATTATGTTACTAATTTAGAATAGAGGTTCTTAAAGTGTGTGTCAGGACTTTCAGTATTGATGCACCTTAGAAGACTTCCGAATGTGCTCTATGGTATTTCAATGAAATATGTCTCCAGATATAAAAATAAATATAATTACTCTAACTATAGCTCTTATTACTAATAAATAAATATACTATTATATCCTAATAGTTAGGGTAAGGCAGAGATAGCCAAGGTATTTTGCATACTATACGCCAGCTTTTTTCACAGACGAGTTCACACGCGCCATGCAATTTAAGTACCTTTCTTATCTTCTTATGTTTACGTCCAGACAACACAACAACAAATCCGGAGGCAGATGGCTATGGAAGTGCCGATGCTTGTCAACAATGCTGGCACAGTATCGATGATATGTCACAGTGTCGAGACTGTGTTTTCTGAGCGGTTGGGGATGAAAAACACAGTTAGAGTTAGGATCTGCTTCGTTTAGGGAAAGAAAAGGAATAACTAATTAATTAATTTACCCCAGTCTCAATCGTAACCCATCTTACTCACGTTCTCTCTCTTTCTCAAAAATAAAAAGAAGAATCATACAACACGAACGTCAAAATTAAAAACTTTAATTTTTCATTCAACACATCCACAAAGAAAATTCTCAAATCTCACTTATCCAAATCACAACAAACGGAATTTTAATTTTACAACACTGCTCTCTCTAAAAAATCTCTATAATTGACTCTGAACAAGAATAAAGTATCAATCACCGACAAATACATCTTCCGTCATTCTTCTGACACATCTCACTCACGTTCTCTCTCTTTCTCAAAAACAAAAAGAAGAATCATACAACACGAACGACAAAATTAAAAACTTTAATATTTCATTTAACACATCCACAAAGAAAATTCTCAAATCTCACTTATCCAAATCACAACAAACGGAATTTTAATTTCGCAACACGAACTCCTAAATTCACTGCTCTCTCCAAAAAATCTCTATAATTGACTCTGAACGAGAATAAAGTATCAATCACCGGCAAATACATCTTCCGTCATTCTTCTGACGCATCTCACTCACGTTCTCTCTCTTTCTCAAAAACAAAAAGAAGAATCATACAACAGGAACGTCAAAATAAAAAACTTTAATTTTTCATTCAACACATCCACAAAGAAAATTCTCAAATCTCACTTATCCAAATCACAACAAACAGAATTTTAATTGTAGAACACTGCTCTCTCTAAAAAATCTCTATAATTGACTCTGAACGAGAATAAAGTATCAATCACGGACAAATACATCTTCCGTTATTCTTCTGACACATCTCACTCACGTTCTCTCTCTTTCTCAAAAACAAAAAGAAGAATCATACAACACGAACGACAAAATTAAAAACTTTAATATTTCATTTAACACATCCACAAAGAAAATTCTCAAATCTCACTTATCCAAATCACAACAAACGGAATTTTAATTTCGCAACACGAACTCCTAAATTCACTGCTCTCTCCAAAAAATCTCTATAATTGACTCTGAACGAGAATAAAGTATCAATCACCGGCAAATACATCTTCCGCCATTCTTCGTTACCCCAAACCTTCGGGTCCTCCAAATCACTGAAGGCTTATCGAGTAGGCTCGAAACGGGGATCGAATACTAAAACGTCGTGCCCTAGGAATACCTAATAAACTTGGTGCACGATCGATCTGTTCGTAAAATTATACGATCGTCGGAAGAAAACGTTCTAAATGCATCGAGCGCTGTCAGTAAAACGGAAGCCACCCGGAGAGCTGCTCGCAGCGGAAGCCTGGCCCAGATAAAGGGATATCAGGAAGGAAAACGACGTCGAACGGCAGGCCTGGGCTGTTTTTTTTTTTTTTATATTAAGAGTCACGAAAGACGGATCGCGTTTCCCTCTCGAGCACCTCAGCTAGCCGACGAGTATGGTATCCAACGATGAAATGCAGCAGGCAATTTTTAACATTCCGCAGACGGCGTTTCGTTCATGTACAGATAGCGGAACGCGGATTCCAACGCTTTCAAAAGAATCCCTCTGTTGACGCCTGTGCGTGCGTTCAAATCGACACGCAGCGCAGCCTCGTCGACATCCGCCTCTATGGCTGGGTATAAAGGGATGAACGCGTTCTGCTTATTCTCGAGGAATTTCATTTAAAAGTTTTGGCACGCGCGCGGACAGACAGAGCCTCCGTTCCTGTCCTTGTCGCCTCTTCTTTCCTCCTTTTTTTTCTGCAGCCTCAGCCCTTGTACATCGACGCATTTCAATTTCCTTTTTATCGGTTTTGACTTTTCGGCTTTTGAATATTTTTTTAGGGCCCCGCGCGAAATTCTGTGTTCGATATTGGATTGTAAAAAATTCTTCTCCCTTTTATATCTCTGTTTTATCCTCCTTTTATTCCTTCGCTTTAGTGCCTTTGTGCTGCGCTTCATTCCTTTCAAATTTTTACCTTTTGTTGCCTCTTAATCCCTCTTGTTTGCGATTTTTTAAATTTTATTATATTGCGTGTGTTGTTAACTCTAGGCTGTCGCATTTTTTTTTGCGTACCAGATCGTCACGATGAGTTAACAACCAACTGTGCAAAAATTTCTGAACGAAAAGTCCAAACATGGAAAAAATTTTTCTAATATTATAAAGGATTAATATTTTAATTATTTGTATTTAAAAAATCATGATTTGTTCAGTTTTTTATGCTTTAAATTGAAAAGGAAAATATTTATTGCACGCAACAAAATTCTGACATACGTCGTCTCATGGCGAAGGCGAATAAAAGACTGGAAGAAAGAAATTTAACAAATGATGTCACACGTGATTGTCTGCTTAACATTCTTTGCATCAAATAAATAGTGAAAAACCTTACCCAACTTTCTCTTTTGGAAATTTTCAATTTTAATATTCAGCTATAAATATTCAATTATATAATTATTTTAATTTTAAAAAATTCGTAATCAAATTGATTCATTTATAAAATATTTCACCTCTTCCTTCTTTCATAGGAATAATAAAGTTAATTTTTCAAATATATATATATATATGGTACCCATACATAAGATAAGAGCACCAGTAGATCATTTAAAGGTGCAGAATTTCTGTTTTTAATGCTTATCCTTTACTTTTATCTAAATTCATTGAGTAAATCTTTTGAAAACTCTGCTGAACAGTGTTAATTACACTTTTTTTGCTTGTACAATTATTGATTAAGGAAAAAATCAAATTTAATACTTTCAAGATTCTGATTTAGTAATTGACCATCTAAAAAATAGAGAAATCTAGTAAATGACTATATTTGACATCAGTACTTGACCATATTTGGCATCAGTACTTGACCATCCACGTAATTAAGTTTAAATAGAGTTAAGTTGTCAAATAACAGACAAATTACAACAACTTAGCGTTTCATTCGAATAACAAAACACCAGATCTTGTTAGAAGTATCCTAAGTAAACGAATGCATCTCTGAAACATCCCTAAATCATCAATATGAGCATCTACTGCTAAAAATTTCCCCCAAATCCTTATTTTATCAACTTTGACACAGACACAGATCAATTACAAATGCTTCTACCTTACATAACAATAATTAAAACAATTACTACATTTCCCAATCTCTGTCGGATACGCGGGAACTGCGCCACAGGCAGTGCGCTGATTTCTTCCGACTTTCTTCCTCGGGAATTCGTGGCAGCTTCGACGATGCCACAAATTGCCGATCGATCGCTCCTTACCAGGGTAAACTAATTCCATCGGCAACCGACGAGCCGTCGGTTCTTTGAGCGTGGAATTTTTGGTAACCACGAACAGCCGTGGTATTTTACAGGCGGCGAATATTACACGGGCCGGAATTCCCGTGGCCACCAGTGGAATCGCGAAAAACCGGCGGCGCGTAGCGTTCAGATCGAGGAATTAACAAATTTCATTAACGATACGGGCCGCTGCATTATCGGTGAATTCCACGGAGTCCTCCGCCACCATTTTTAGGGACGGTAGAATGATTTATTTATAATATTTATCGCGGTCGAATCGTTAGCCTGGGTCGTTTTATAAACCTGGCCGTGATTTTCATCTCGCCAGCGCGCTTGTTAACTTCGTTATCATTTATGGAGTGTATAATGCTCGAAAGTGTGGGTGGGCAGAAGCGTTGATCGATCGGTGACTGCTTTTAAAGTGGAACGCTCGTGTATTCCTCGAGTATAATGGACACGTTATAATAAACGCATTTTCGGCACGCGTGTATTACTTCTGAAATGTTTTTCAATGTTAGAATCGTGTTCGAGCGTTCGCGGCTTTTTAACCCCCTGCGCTCGACGACTTTTTTCGTACAGCGTCTTCTCCATCGCTGATTTCTTCGAGAATACAATCGATTTCGTTTAGCAACAGTTGGAAATTAATTTCATTTTTACTCAAGCTGATTTCACTTTTAAAATTCATTTCTGTGGGGCTTTGAAACTTCGAATTGGTCGATGAGAAACTCGAGTTGTCGCGTGAAACGCAATGGCGACATAGAAATCATTGCTAAAATAGGAATATTTAAAATAGCAATATCTCCCAGCAGTAGAAAATTTCTATTTCAATAGAAAACTTGAGGAAGGCATGCATTTAGCAATATTAACATAGAAACTATTGCTATAATTGCAATATTAACATAGAAACCATTGCTAAAATAGCAATATTTAAAATAGCAATATCTCCCAGCAGTAGAAAATTTCTATTTTAATAGAAAACTTGAAGGAGGCATGCATTTAGCAATATTAACACAGAAACTATTGCTATAATTGCAATATTAACATAGAAATCATTGCTAAAATAGCAATATTTAAAATAGCAATATCTCCCAGCAGTAGAAAATTTCTATTTCAATAGAAAACTTGAGGGAGGCATGCATTTAGCAATATTAACATAGAAACTATTGCTAAAATAGCAATATTAACATAGAAACCATTGCTAAAATAGCAATATCTCCCAGCAGTAGAAAATTTCTATTTCAATAGAAAACTTGAGGGGGACATGCATTTAGCAATATTAACATAGAAACTATTGCTAAAATAGCAATATTAGCATAGAAACCATTGCTAAATATTGCTACTTTAGCAATGGTTTCTATTGTTAACATCTTCCAGTAGTAGAAAATTTCTATTTCATTAGAAAACTTGAGGGATACATGTATTTAGCAATATTAATACGAAAACCATTGCTAAATATTTCTATTTTAGCAATGGCTTCTACTACTAACGTCACCCAGCAATAGAAAATCTCCATTTCAATAAAAAACCTCAGCGCAACACGCATTACCCAAAAACCTGCGATGGAATAAGTTAGTCCTCCTTAACCACTAATCAATGCTGATGTCCCCTCAGCGGGGACATCCGAGTGCAAAGGGTTAGACCCGCCCATAGTCCGCTAACTCCAGCACAGTTACGGATTTTCAAAGTTCGCGTAAAGTTCAACGCGGCACTCTAAATGCAACAGAAAGAAGCCAGAGGCACGCGGGATCACGTAACCGGTGGCTCGAAACTGTCCCCCATGCATCGTGCTGTCTGCAGAGTCGCGATTTCCATTGGTATCCCGGTTAAAGGTTAGCAATAGGAAGGGACGGATTTCCTCGAGCTCCTGGCTCGAGGACCACGGGAGCCTCGACCCCGCCTACGTCTGCTTCGTGCTCGTCTCCACCCGCTCGCTCTTTCCGCGATCCACGCGAAATGCTGGCGATAAATCGTCGGCCCCGGTTCTTGCCTAACTGCTGGCGAAGCAACCTGTTCCCATCTTTAAACCGCATTCTTCGTAACCGCGGCGGAACGATACCTTCCGGCGGTGGTTGATCGGTCAGAAGAACAGCGCGATGCGCTGTATCGAAGGAGCTTACGATGATTTAGGTACACTCGCCCGCTTCGAGGCGGGGGTTATTGATTTGATTTAGAGGGGATGAAGAGCGCTTAGAATCGCCCGTTAAAGATATTTATTTCGAGAAGCTCGACGCGCGGTGAGGTACGCGGTGGTTGGGTTAATTGTTACGTTTTCAGCTTTACGCTGAGCAATAGTTCAGTTCTAATTTGTGTGATAAAATTCGGAGGTTTATATTTTGTGGAAATGAAATTCAAGTGATTTTTGTGTTAATGCTATGTTAACGTAGAAACTATTGCTAAAATAGCAATATTAACATAGAAATCATTGCTAAAATAGCAATATTAAAATAGAAACCATTGCTAAACTAGCAATGTTAATCTTACGCTGAGCAATGTTTCATTTCTAAGCAAGAATTTGTGTGATAAAAGTCGGAGGTTTATATTTTGTGGAAATGAAATTCACGTGATTTTTGTGTTAATGCTATATTAACGTAGAAACTATTGCTAAAATAGTAATATTAACATAGAAATCATTGCTAAAATAGCAATATTAACATAGAAACCATTGCTAAACTAACAATATTAATCTTACACTGAGCAATGTTTCATTTCTAAGCGAGAATTTGTGTGATAAAAGTCGGAGGTTTATATTTTGTGGAAATGAAATTCACGTGATTTTTGTGTTAATGCTATATTAACGTAGAAACTATTGCTAAAATAGTAATATTAACATAGAAATTATTGCTAAAATAGCAATATTAACATAGAAACCATTGCTAAACTAGCAATATTAATCTTACACTGAGCAATGTTTCATTTCTAAGCGAGAATTTGTGTGATAAAAGTCGGAGATTTATATTTTGTGGAAATGAAATTCACGTGATTTTTGTGTTAATGCTATATTAACGTAGAAACTATTGCTAAAATAGCAATATTAATATAGAAATCATTGCTAAACTAGCAATATTAATCCTTTGCACTTGGATGTCGCCTCTGAGGGAATTAATTGCGAAGGTTAAAAACTTATTCCATTGTAACTTTTTGAAGAATTCATATTTCCCCAAAGTTTGCTATTGAAATGCAAATTTTCTATTACTGAAAAATTTTCTATTGCTTGGTAATAGTTTCTATTGCTAACTTTTATCAGCAATAAGAAATGGCTCGTGTCGAGTGCAGAGGGTTAACGTAGAATGCTAAATATTGCTATTTTAGCAATGGTCTCTATTGCTAACGTCTCCCAGAAATAGAAAATTTCTATTTCAATAGAAAACTTGAGGGAAACATGCATTTGGCAATATTAAAATAGAAACTATTGCTATAATTGTAATATTAACATAGAAACCATTGCTAAAATAGCAATATCAACCCTTTGCACTCGACTTTTTCGGTTGCGCATTGTATTTTCTATTGCTAATCTCTTCATGAATACAACCGATTTCGTTTTCCAACAATTAAAAATTAATTTCATCTTCACTCGAACTAATTTCACCCTCCAAATTCATTTTGGCAAAGCTTCCAAACTTAAAGTTAGTCGATGGAAAGCTCAACTGGTGACTGAGAGTCGCCTTTCGAGTGCAAAGAGTTTACATAGAATCTATGGCCAAAATAGCAATATTAACATAGTAACTGTTACTAAAATATTAACGTACAAACTATTACTAATATTAACAAAGAAATTATTGCTAAAATATTGCTGTTTATGTATCATACATATTGCTATTTTAGCATTAGTTTCTATATTAATATTGCTATTTTAGCAATAACTTCTATTTTTAAATTCTCCCAGCAGTAGAAAATTTCCATTTTAATAGAAACCATTAGGGAAACATGCACATCTCAAAAAGCTGCAGTGAAATAAGCTTAACCTCCGTAATCACTAACCAATGCTGATGTCCCCTCAAAGGGACCATCCCAGTGCAAAGGGTTAATAGCAGAGGAAATGAAGGTTAATTTTGTGTCTCCAAGGTGAATTCTCACTTTTGACTCTTAGCACGTAAAAAAATATTAAATGCCAAATATTTGTGCACGAAATTAAGAAAATATATCATTTTTTCCAATTATAAGAATATCGTTTCGCCATCGGGACAAGAAAAATCCGCGAACACTCTGGCAAACGCTCGTCGGAAAATCGTCCGATCCGGAAGAACGAAAGTTCTCTAAAAGGATCGCGTAATCGCCTCTGATTGCCCGATCAAAAATTAAAGCCCAGGCTGGTTTCACGACCGCCCTCGACTTTCGCCGCCGCGCTCCTCCCCCTTCGCGCCCCATGAAATTCATATTTTCTAGATCCGCGACGTTTCTGAATAGCCCATTCGCGACTGCACCCGCTTTAAACAGGTGTCACGTGTCTGAAACACCCGCCGCTACACCGTAAAAAGCGTAATTCAGGTTGATATAAAACGCGGGCTGGGATCGTTCGCTGCGCTCGCGCGCTGCTTCCCACCCCCAACCCCGCGCCGCCTTTTTTCCCCGTTTAAACGCGTTATTATTTACACGCCGTGTAAAATGGTAATCGTGGGGACAGGAACGCGCAACAGCCTCGCCTTTCTATCGCATGCAAATTCGCGCGAGGGAGGCGACAAGCCGGGCTCGCTGACGATTCTGTTTAATGGACCACCCCTCTGTAACGTACGACTGCGTCCGTGTGTTTTTATCCTCGCGGAAACCCGAGCCACAGGTATTCGACGCGAATTTTCAATTATAAAATGGACCGTGTTGGACGCGCAGGGATGGACGTGAAGGGGCTGCAGTCCCTTTCCGCCTCGCGGAGGAAATAAAAAAATACAGGGAAGATAAAAACACGTCGCGATAAGTCGACCGTGCTCGTGTCGCGACAATGTATTCGACGCATCTTACGAGCTATCCAATTTTACGGTGGATCTAAAAAAAGGGGATGGTTTTATTTTTGGATGGGAAATGTGCAGAGAGATTATGTTGGGTTGATGGAGTGAAGAAGAGATGAATTGCAAATTTGATGGCGGAGATTTGTCAGAATGTTATTTCTGTCTAATCAATTTATGTCAGTAAATTGTAGTATCGGTGAAAATTAAATTTCTAATAATAATTTGTTAACGTAATCGAAGGGTTGGTTTGATTTTAAGTTTCATTTGCGAAGGGGTAGTGTTGAAGGTGTCAAAAAATATTCCAAAGTACAACTTTAGAATTTTTTTTACTCAAATGCTCAAATATTGAGTATTGTAAATAATTTCGAGTATTGATAGCATTTGACACTTGAGTATTAAAAATTCCATATACACACGAAGTCAAACACTGTATCACTCACGCTCTTAAATACTTGTATTCTCCAGCATTCACGAATTCAAATTCTCAGTGCTCACCCTACTTGTACTCGTTCACATAGAAACAAACACGATGCTCTCGATCAAGTATTCATATATCCAAGTGCTCCACTACAATCCCAGTTCGAGCAAACACAAAAAGCTTCCCCGCACACAAATTCCACGACTTACTTATATTATAAGCTGGAGTTTCACGCGAGTAGAATAATGAGTCCAAAGTCAACAGCCGGAAGTGAACTCCGCTCAAGTTCACCAGAGCACCTAGAGGCCTGATATACATACGTAAATCGAGGCTGTTCAAAAATTTCAAAGCTTTGAAGCCCCGTTTCGCATCGCGCGCGCCAGTGAAAACAACAACACCGCAATCAACTTTCTGCAACGATCCCCATCTTGCCCACTTCTCCTCTCCAACGCGCGCCCAACAAGCCGCCAGCGCACAGCTCTTAACCGTCGCACAAAGTAATCCCTTCGCCAGCGTCCCGACACCTCGACGCTTTTCACGCTGCAAGCCGACGAAGTGCGATTGCAATTACTTCGCCGAACCGCGGACTCCTTTCTAAGCCCGCGAGAACCTCGTCGTCCTTTCTGGCCGTCCGCGGGTTGGAAACGGGGCCGCGCGACGCTCAAAAGAAGGCGAACGACGGAAATGGCGGCCGCGCGAGCATTCAGCCCCGCGCTGGCAAAGTCGCGATAACGCGCGCGTCTACGCGACCACCAGGCGACGGGACGCCACTTGAAAAATAAAGGGAAACGAGACGGGGCATTACGCGGCCGTTCCGCTCGAAAGGATAATTTTTCAAAGCCGCGCGCTCGCGAGCCGTTGTCCCTTTTCGGCTCGTCTTCGTTTTGCGGAGGAGCCGGGAGGAAAATAAAGAACCGCGGCTCGACGCCAGGTGAAAGGCGTCCTCTCGCACCTGGCCACGCGTCCGTGAACGCGCCCTCCAGCCCTCCGCCTTCCCTTTCGTTTACCTTTTTCACGGCCTTTACGCCATTCCCCCCTCTCCCTCTCTTTCTCTCTCCTTACTTACTTTACTCCTTTTTCTTCTGGGGCTGTCCCTCGTTTTTTCCCGCCGACCGACAAGATTTTTCTAGGCCGCTGAAGCGTGATCCAACCCCCTGTCGGGGGTGATAGCGCTGGGACGGTGCCCGTAAAGGAGCGCAGTCGATCGCTGCGCGAGAATGGAGGATCGCTCGTACGTAAGAACTTTCGTCGCGTTTATCTTGAAAACAGTGGGAGCCTCGCTGACGAAAACAGCTTTTATGAGCGACTTGGTTCCGCGTCGATGGTCTTCCGCAAACGCGCGCTGCAGGTTTAGATAGTGTTTGCGAGAGAAACGTACTTAAAGATTTTTGGAGATTGTTGTGCTGTGATATATTAGATTAGGTTGGGAACTATGAAACGAGCGTTTTTTGTTTAGTCTGTGTTCAGCTGCGACTGAGAGAGATACATTGCAACGCGCGCGCGATGGAAGGATTACTCGAGCCGTCGAAGTGATTCGCTTAATGTCTGGGGATGTTTCGAACGAGGCGGAGGATCGCGAAGATAATTTCGAGCAGCGTTTTCGAAACTTCTCTCATCGAGGAACGCAACTTTTTCAAGTTGGACAGTTTTTAGGGAACGCTAGAGGAAATTTTGGTTTTTATTATTTGGTTTTTTGTTTAGTTTGTGTCCAGTTGCGACTGAGAGAGATACATTATAACGCGCGCTCGATATTTTTATTTAGAAAGCTTAAAGGTATTCTTCTTACTCATTTTGTAAAATTTTTTCGTCTTTGTATCCCATTTTTATTTTATTTTTATCCTAAACCAAATGGAAGCAAAACGCGATTTACATCTACTCTTCTTGTACGAGTTTAAATTAAATCATATCACAGCTCGAGCTTCAAGAAATATTAATCAGGCATTCGGAGATGGATCCAGCAATGAAAAAAATGCTCGATATTGATTCGAAAAATTTCGTTCTGGCAATTTGAGTATCGTCAATGAGCCTCGAGGACCTAATTTGGACTCATATTGATAACGAGGAATTAAGGACGACTGTGGAATCCGATCCACACACAACTAGTCGAACACTTGGGTCTAAACTAGGAACTAGTCATACAACTGTGTTAAAACATTTGCGTGCAATAAATAAAGTAAAAAAATTGGACTCATATGTGCCGCACGAATTGACGCAACGCCCGTTTCATAGTTTCCAACCTAATAGCTGTGGTTGCGAAAATTGCAGGGTTTTGAGTTTCTAATCAGGCGTGTGATAATTGTCTGTGCTTTTGGGCATTTAAGATTTGATTTCTGTTTTCATTTCTTTATTAATGTATATCAAAGCTTAAATACTAATTAACCAGTAAAATTTTCGATATCGCACTTCTATTTTCATCTCTCTGTTAATATGAATGTAATTAGAGAAATTTTATTGGTTGGTAGTTTAAGTTTTTGTCGTCTGAGTCAGATTATTAATGCAAAAAAGTTGGAAAGTTGGAACGCACCCTCTGTGTAATACAAATTTATTTTCTTTGTCAGTGCGGTTTATTTTTGTGTCGATCGTTTCATAGTTAAACAATTTAAAAATGATATACAAGAAATTAGAACAATAATTAATGTTGATTCAATTTGGCTTTCTATAATTTACTTTTTTCCAAAAAATAGAGAATGCATCGATGAAACGAGTATGTTCTAATATCGCTGATACATAATAGAATGTCCTAATAGCGCGTTGCGTGCCACGAAAATTTATTATTAACGTTATGAGTCATATATATTTCATTCTATGGCCTCATCGTACATAATATATGAATGACACAACCCACAGAAAACACGCAATGTGATAATTATATTTCAGAAATAAAGTTCCAAGGCTGCTTGCAAATGGACATGAGTGTCTCTGCACGAGAGTCTACTAATTTTGTGCGACTAAATTGCTACAGTTTATAAAAGCAAGATTGCACCTAATTTTTAAAAAATAAAAAAATACGAGTCTTCTTTTTACATTGAGACAAACCACGTACAAAAATATCAATTAATATTCAATTAACAGTAGTTTAAGTTTTGCTAAGTGATATCGAGTATGAGCGGAAGACGAGCAAAAATGTTTGTTATAACAATTTATATAAATGATATGAAGTCTTCATCCTTTTCTTATTTTCGTTTGCAAAGAAACCTCTTAAAGTTTCTGCTACTAATTAACAAACTCTCTATGTATATCTACAGTACAAGGAACCAGTCAAGAATCATTTATAAGATACTATAATACAATTCTCTTGCACTATACCAGTGTTCCCCAAACTTTTCTCATCGTGAAACACTTTTTAAGTTCTAAAATTTTTAAAACAAATTTCTTTTTTAGTCGTTTTAAATTGCGTGAAACGCATAAAAACAGACAATACTTTAACCTAAATTTCATAATTTCTTGCGGAACATTTAATAATTACTAAACTAAACCATAAATATGTGAGAATCGTGGTTTCAAACGAATTAACTCAATCTTTATTTTCCTCAATTACAATTAATTTTCACGTTCGCTCATCAACTCTGATGTTTCTCTTCTACACTTGTCATTAATTTCCAAATCTCTCGTGTAACCGCACTCATTCTGATCCCCACAAATATAATTATTTGTTAACCAAAATTCAAGCGTTTAAAAACAAACGTCATACACGTAACACAATATCACTATCAATATCTAATTAAATATCTAACGATCTACGCGCAAGATACGCGCTTTCTGCTTCTACCGCGCAGGGAATCGCGTATTCGATTTGATGCGCTCGATTTCGCGGCGCACAATGCCCAGCCGTAATTAATACGAAAGAGCGATGTACCGTGTCCAGCACAAAAGCCAGCCATGTATCTTCCATTGTAAACTTTATCAGCGTTTAACAATTCTATTATCGTGCCCTGCGGCTGCAGGACAGAGCCCCGTATCCCCTTTGACGACCCGCGGCCGTCGCGCGGAAGTTGGAGACGCGATTTCAAGCAAGAAACTTCTCTGCTTACAGATCGAGGCCAGAATAGGGATTGCGATGGGGCAATTACTCTGGATCTTCGTCCAGCTACTGCTGTTGACCTCCATCCTGCCCTCCGGTCAGTCTGTCTCGACGAGGGGCTCTCGGGGGAGGAAAAAGGTCCCCAAAGAAGTGAACGTTTGCAGCGCGGAGAACCCGCACGTGCCGATATTCTGTTACTGCAACAGCGACGTGATAAGGAACGCGACGGAGGCGAACTGCCTGGTGTTGACGCAGATCAACCGTACCGACCCCACTTGGAGCTACTTCGACTCGCAGGTCTACCTTCAGAAGTTGAAGTTCATGGCCAGGGAGCCGAACAGCCTGGACTTCGTACCAGCGCAGGTGCTCAGGCAGCTGAAGAACCTGCAGACGATCACCTTCCAGGCAGCGACCATCCACAAGCTCGCGGAGTACGCGTTCTCGAATCTGGCCACGATCACGACGATCAATCTGAGGGGGAACTCCATCTCCAGCCTGGGGGTGCGCGCCTTCGACAATATGAAGAGTCTGGCGGTGATCTATCTGGACGAGAATCAGATCACCGAGATTAACAGGTAGGCTGGTCTTTCGCGTGATTCGTTTGGCAGTTTCGATGAATTTTGTGCGCTGACGGAATTGGATTTTGGTGGATGTTGAGGGGAGGCGTTGATGAGGCGATCAGTTGCGTTGAGATTGGGTAGAATGCACGCAATGGTGGATACATGTGCAGATTGACTAGTGAAACTTTCATTATCTGAGCTAAATGTGGCATGTGTTAGTTAAAGAAGTGAATAATTCGAATAGTTGTGGAGGAAGATGATTTTTATTGGATTTCCTTGGTGGTTGTTTGTTAACGTCCTTGATCCTTTTGAAAATTTATTTGAAAATTTAATTGAAAGATTAAATGAATCTCCATTTAGATTCCATTTCTCTTTAGTTGTGTTTATGAAAACGTAGATCTGCATGAGTGTCTAGTAATTTACTGTGAATAGCTAATTCTTGGACAATAGTTTCTATTGCTAAAATAGCAACAGTCTCGATACATTTTCTATTGCTGATAGATGTTAGCAATAGAAGTTATTGCTAAAATATTGATAAAATAACAATATTATTGCTAAAATATCAATATTAACATAGAAACTATTGCTAAAATATTGCTATTTATGTGTCATACATATTGCTCTTTTAGCAATAGTTTCCATGTTAATAGTGTTATTTTAGCACTAATTTCTATCTCTCCCAAGAATAGAAAATTTCTATTTCAATAAAAAACTTCAGGGAAACATGCATTTCTCAAAAAGCTGCGGTGGAATAAGTCTAACCTTCATAATCACTGATCAATGCTAATGCCCCCTCAGAGGAGACATCCGAGTGCAAAGGGTTAATTATTATATAGAGTACTGTAAATATTAAAAATTATTACATAGTAAAATGGACACACCAAAACAATTTTAACACATTGTTGATCGGTCACGAGTTAATTCGTGTTTGCACTTGCATTATTTATTTAAATTTACGAAACTTACGTACAGTTACAATATAGAATATTGCAAAAGCCTTATTTATCAATTTAATCGTGTCTGCTTTATTATAAAAAAATACTTTTCCTGTTATTTAAGTGTTTATCACAATTCTAGTATTTCAAAAAAGCCACTTCCACATTCTGTTACAAAATAATAGTCAGTGACAAAAGACAGTATCTTTGCAAATTTGCTGGTCAACAATGTGTTAATAACATTGATAATTAAAAAATACCTAATTCTCGCAGGAGAACAATTATTTATAATAATCAATTTAATATCCGCAGTAAATTTATAGTCAGTAGCGATTATTTAATTCGCAGAATTGCATGTTCATCCCCAGAATAGCATTGATAATTAAAAAAGATCTAATTCTCGCAGAAGAACAATTATTTATAGCAATCAATTTAATATCCACAGTAAATTTATAGTCAGTAGCGATTATTTGGTTCGCAGAATTGCATGTTCATCTCCAGAATAGCATTGATAATTAAAAAATATGAAGTTCTCGCAGAAGAACAATTATTTATAGCAATCAATTTAATATCCACAGTAAATTTATAGTCAGTAGCGATTATTTGGTTCGCAGAATTGCATGTTCACCCTCGACAGACTATAAAACCTGAAGAGCAAGTATACAGAAGCAGGAACTTGCTCCAATTAAGCTATCCATTATTGCACTCTTTTTCTCTAGTCTCGCTCGAACATCCTTATTTTCAATTTGCACCTCAACCCTAATCTCCCCAGCGCATCGATCTACACTCGCACTCCAATCTAGCTACCGTAATTCACTGCTCCCAATACCCATTTGCAGATGAATATTCACTCCATTTGCAACATCGCTGCACCAATTCCGGGTCTCAGGATTTCGCCCCAGACACAGTCAAACGATAACCAACGCGAGTCCAACGCAACCCCTTCGCTTCCCCGTTTCGTTCCGCTCGAAGGGAAGCTCCTAAAAAAATTTGCTCGAAAAATTGAAAGAGACATTTCATCGAGACCACGAGCACTCAGTTAACACTAGGTTTACCATGAGTTTTTCGATATTTAATTAGAAAAAAATATACATTGACCTATCAATTATGAAGTTAAAGTAGAAAAACGAAGCTCAATAAAATTACATCAGTTATAATAATTAGTTCTTATTATCTTTTTTTATTTTTCATATGTAGGAAAATAATCAACCACGGAACTGGTTTCACAAAATTGGATGTGTTAACCCTTTGCACTCGACGACTTTTTCGGTCACGCATTGTGTTGTCTATCACTAATTTCTTTATGAATACAATCGATCTCGTTTTACAACAGTTGAAAGTCAATTTCATCTTCACTCAAGCTAATTTCGCATTTCAAATTCATTTCTGTAGGGCTTCGAAACTTAAAATTAGTCGACGAAAAACTCGAGTTGCCGTACGAAACGTCGTGGCGACTGAGAGTCGCCTCTCGAGCGCAAAGGGTTAACTTCAAAAGACTTTATTGTACTATAATTAAGAAGATTCTACTGTGACTATTCGCTGTATACTCGCTCACTGATTATCTCAAACAAACTCGCCACTCGCATTCGACTCATTTTTATACATTTACGCTATTCACCCTCTCCTCATGCATTCCTCATGCATCCATTCCTCAAACGCTATCGCGAACGTCCACACAACCCTTGCTAACCCTTGCTCAATCACTCGAAAGCAGTCACTATTTATTTCTTTCCAAACACTCTTCATTCGCACCTCGATCACTCGAACGCGATCGCACGCAATCATTTTATTTATTAACCCTTTGCACTCGACGACTTTTTCGATGGCACATCATTCTCTCCATCGCTAATTTCTATACGAATGCAATCGATTTTGTTTTTTAATAGTTGAAAATCAATTTCATCTCCACTCGAGATAATTTCACCTTTCAAATTCATTTTCGTAGGGATTCAAAACTTAAGATTAGTCGAGAAGAAACGTTGTGGCGACTGAGAGTCGCCTCTCGAGCGCAAAGGGTTAAACATCCAGTCGTCCTAGGTTTCCACGCATATCCACTCGCACGCACTAAACACTTTCACACTCTACACAAATTTTAATGTAAAGTTCAACGAAAAGTTTTCTCTTGGTGAACCTAGTGTTAAATCTGCTCGCCAAGTGGAACCTATTGTCAGAGTCGAACGGATTTTTATGGTTCTTGGAATCCTTAAACAATTGCGTGGCTGCTGAGTCGTAGCTGCCACATAATCGCTGCGAAGAATTTATCGCGAGTCTCGTAAGTTCGACGACGTTCGAACGACTACCCTTTCCCCCGTCGTAACTCCGGTTAATTCGTTCGATTACGTTCTATCGCGAACTCGCGGGGCCAGGATCGAACCGGAAACGTCTTAGCGGGTCGTTCTATCAGCCGCCGCCAGTATAAATCGCTACGGAATTTCGCGATGCTCCTGGAATCCGCGTCGCGACGTGAATCAGCGTGCCTCTGCGGCAGAATCGATTCGATTTATCGCTGGAAGGTCTTGAAATCCGGATTACGCGACTGCCCAGCCTCGTTAATAATCGATTATGCGATTAGCGGACGGATATACGCGTGACACAGTCGCGATCGGCCAAATATCAGGGGAACGGGATTAATCGTTAATTAGTGTCAACATCGAACGTTTATGTTACCGCGTGTTTCGTTCATCTTTTTTTTTTCTTTTAGGGGAGGGGCTGGTAAATGGATTAAATTGGGTTGGGTTTGGCTGTCAGAGAGATTGTTATGTTTTTTCGATGGCTGTTGTATTGTAAAACTGGAAATTTTAAAATTGGCTTCATTATTGATAATAAATAAAATGTTGGTTTGGCTATCAGAAAGATTGTTCGATGGCTATTGTATTGTAAAATTGAAAATTTAAAAATTGGCTCATTATTGATAACAAATAAATGAATAACAAAATATGGATTTGGCTATCAGAGAGATTGTTATTTTTTTTCGACGGCTATTGCATTGTAAAATTGAAAATTTAAAAATTGGCTTCAATATTAATAATAAGTAAATCAGTAATAAAATATGGGTTCAGCTATCAGAAAGATTATTATATTTTTTCGACGGCTATTGCATTGTAAAATTGAAAATTTAAAAATTGGCTTCAATATTAATAATAGATAAATCAGTAATAAAATATGGGTTCGGCTATCAGAAAGATTATTATATTTTTTCGATGGCTGTTGCATTGTAAAATTGGAAATTTAAAAATTGGCTTCATTATTGATAATAAATAAAATGTGGGTTTGGCTATCAGAAAGATTGTTCGATGGCTATTGTATTGTAAAATTGAAAATTAAAAAATTGGCTTCATTATTGATAACAAATAAATCAATAACAAAATATGGATTTGGCTATCAGAGAGTTGTTATATTTTTTCGACGGCTATTGCATGGTAAAATTGAAAATTTAAAAATTGGCTTCAATATTAATAATAGATAAATCAGTAATAAAATATGGGTTCAGCTATCAGAAAGATTATTATATTTTTTTGACGGCTATTGCATTGTAAAATTGGAAATTTAAAAATTGGCTTCAATATTAATAATAGATAAATCAGTAATAAAATATGGGTTCGGCTATCAGAAAGATTATTATATTTTTTCGACGGCTATTGCATCGTAAAATTGAAAATTTAAAAAATTGGTTTCATTATTAGTAATCAATAAATTAATAATAAAATATGGGTTTGGCTATTAGAAAGGTTGTTATATTTTTGCGACGATTATTATATTGTAAAATTGAAAATTAAAAAATTGCTTTCAAAATTAATAATGAAATAATACAATATTTGCCATTTTGTGACACGACTTCTAATAAGTTTCGACAGGATATCTCCGCAGATCTTTAAAATGCAATTTTTTTGAATTATTATAGAACGGAAGAAATCACAGTCTTGATCTGAAAATTAATTTAGGTTAACGATATCAAAGTCTCTGAGAAGATTCTGAAATTAATTCATTATCAGAGCTTAAAGTAGGACATTTATTACGAGGTAGGAGCGGTCTGATTAAAGACCGTCCTATTTCACTTACACGCTTTGTCCCTCCTCTCTATTAATTCCCCCCAAGTTATATAAATTAAAAATGGCACCTTTGAACTACTTGCAGTTTCCAATTAAAGTTTGAATCATTCTTAATGGGACACATAACTTTGACAAGATAATGATGGAAACTAACTCGCGCGATGTCCTCCGTATAAATCGTTCAATTACGTTCTCGCGGCGAGGCGGACGAAGTTAATAAAGTGTAACCTAACAATTAGAAGTTAATCGATAAAACACGGCCAGCGGTTCCGTTCGTGCGTGCCGGACACATTAACGTGGCCAGCGCAAAGTTATCGCGTTCGTTAATAAATAATTATATCAAAGCGCGAGTAATTTGCCGACGAATATGGGACGCAAATATCATGACTGATGCAATATTAAAATGGAACAGAGCGGAATGTGTTTCGATATGCTGAGTAATGCATTAAAAATGGAGACTCGCGTATAAAAATAACCATTATCGCACTGTAAAAATTGCGATACGATGTTTCAATTCTTTGTTTATAAATATTCTACAAGAAAAGAAACTTTTAAGAACGAAACACGTATTTATATGAAATTATTTTTATCGATTCCAAAAATTTGAATGGCACACAAAATATTCACATGCTTCGAAACTTCTAAGAACGAAACACGTATTTATATAAAATTATTTTCATCGATTCCAAAAATTTGAGTAGCACACAAAATATTCACATGATTTGAAACTTCTAAGAACGAAACACGTATTTATATAAAATTATTTTCATTAATTCCAAAAATTTGAGTAGCACACAAAATATTTACATGCTTCGAAACTTCTAAAAACGTATTTATATGAAATTATTTTCATCAATTTCAAAAATTTGAATGGCACACAAAATATTTACATGCTTCGAAACTTCTAAGAACGAAACACGTATTTATGTAAAATTATTTTCATTGATTCCAAAAATTTGAGTAGCACACAAAATATTCGCATGCTTCGAAACTTCTAAGAACGTATTTATATGAAATTATTTTCATCAATTTCAAAAATTTGAATAGCACACAAAATATTCACATGCTTCGAAGTCTTTAATCGTATACTATGGGATTGAAAGGTTCTGACGAAAGCAAGCGTAATTGTAATTGAGTGAGAATTGGTAGATTTGAAGCGCTGGTCGCACCGTGTTGGTGGGGTTGAACGCCTGGCTTCAATTATACTGTTGTAAAGAGGAACGTGAGAGGGTAGGAAGGAAAAAGAGAGGGAAGAACGTTTCATCCTGGGCCTGTTAGTGGACTCATCAGTAAGGCTACCTAGCAGACCCGCCTTAGACGCTGGAATGGTAGGATTAGGCCCGAATTTCTATTATATATAAAAGAAGTAGGACATGGAGTACTCGCTGGAAACTGACGAGCGTGCTGTCCCTCTAGTGGCGAAGACCGCCACAAAAGCATTGGCAAGCAATTTTCCAGCAACTGAAAATTTCCATTTCGATGGAAAACTTTGGGGAAATACGAGTTCTTCGAAAAGTTGCAATAGAAAGTGAAGCGTGTTGGTGGGGCTGAATGTCTGCTTCAATTGTTGTCGCTGTAAAGAGAACGTGAGAGAGGGTAGGAAGAACAAAGAGAGGGAAGAACGTTTCGTCCTGGGCCTGCTAGTGGACTCATCAGTAAGGCTACCAAAATGGTGGAGTTGCGCCTTAGACGCTGGCATAGTAGGAATAGGTCAGAATTTCTATCATATAGAAACTGTAAAACAAGAAGTGCTCGCGAGAAACTGACGAATGTGCTGTCCCTTTAGTGGCGAGGACCGACACAGTTTCTATTGCCAAAATATTGCTCAAAGATCACTATTTTTGCAATAGTTTCGTCAGGCTTCATCTTCTCACCTCACAAACGCGTGCTTCTCATTAAAAGAATAAAGCATTGTTTTCTACGAAACGTCGATCCTAAATTATCTTGAAGCGTGCTGAACGTCGCTTCAATTGTTGCGCTGCAAAGAGAACGTGAGAGAGGGTAGGAAGGAAAAAGAGAGGGAAGAACGTTTCGTCTTGGGCCTGCTAGTGGACTCATCAGTAAGGCTACCAAAATGGCGGAGTTGCGCCTTAGATGCTGGGATGGTAGAGATAGGTCAAAATTTCTATTATATAGAAACTGACGAGTGTGCTGTCCCCCTAGTGGCGAAGACCGCCACAATGTCTTTCCGCCTTGCACCACGGGGTGCACCGCGACTATGGTGGTCGCCACAGCTTCTCCCGCTATGGTTAAAGAAGCAGTTAAGCAGCATCTTGGTTAACTCGAACCACCCCCTGTTCCCAACCCCCATTCTCAGGAGGCACGTTGAACCGTATTTCTGTCCACGCGCCGTGCCCTGAAAACCACCGACAGAAGGAGCCAGGAATCCAGGAACCGAACGGCGATATAAACAGCGACAATATGCATCGCGAACTGGTATCTGGCGTGCGCCGCGGGTTAGGGTGCATACGCATCGCATTATCGGCGTCGAAAGCCACTGGCTGGCGGGGCTCCTTATCGGCGAGACCTGAGGGTGTCGCGGGCGTGATCGCGGCGAACGCTCGCAATCTCCGCGTCGCGACGGTCCCTGCGACACCATAAATAAACGCCGCGATCGCTGACGCTCGATATGAATCCGTAGTCACGCGATAGAAACGCGGACAACGTGGCAGAGGGACGGGAAAGGGACTGCGCTCGCCTAAAACGGTGGTCGACAGAACTTATCAGTCGACAAACGTCAACGGTGCAACGATCGAGATTTATTTTGAGACACATTTTTTTTTTTTTTTTTTGAGTCACACTGTATAAATAGGTACTTTAATAGGCTCTTTTTTAAGTTAATTAACTTTGATTTAAGTTCTGAGGCTTAATTTATATCGTACTTGATTTGTTGCACTTGGATGTCCCCTCTGAGGGAACATGGCTGTGATTATCGATCTGTGATTATTTTTTATTGAAATAGAAGTTTTGTGTTGGTGGGAGATGTTAGTAATAGAGATCATTGCTGAAATAGCAATATTTAGCATTCTATGTTAACCCTTTGCACTCGACGCGAGCAATTTTTTATTGCTTGTAAAAGTTAGCAATAGACATTTTCCAGCAATAGAAAATTTACATTTCAATAGCAAATTTTGGGGAAATATGCGTTCTTCAAAAAGTTGCAATGGAATAAGTGTTTAACCTTTGCAATTAATTTCCTCAGAGGCAACATCCAAGTGCGAAGGGTTAACATAGAATGCTAATTATTTAGCAATGGTTTCTACGTTAATATTGCTATTTTAGCAATGGTTTCTACGTTAATACTGCTACTTTAGCAATGGTTCCTATGTTAATCTTGCTATTTTAGCAATAGTTTCTATGTTAATATTGCTAACTGCATGTTACCCTCGTTTTCTATTGAAATAGAAATTTTCTATTGCTGGTAAAAGTTAGCAATAGAAACTATTACCAAGCAATTTTCCAGCAATAGAAAATTTCCATTTCAATAGCAAACTTTGGGGAAATATGCGTTCTTCAAAAAGTTGCAATGGAATAAGTTTTTAACCTTCGCAATTAATTCCCTCAGAGGCGACATCCGAGTGCAAAGGGTTAATATTTCTATTTTAGCAATGGTTTCTATCTTAATATTGCTATTTTAGCAGTGGTTTCTATGTTAATATTGCTATTTGAGCAATGATTTCTATGTTAATCTTGCTATTTTAGCAATAGTTTTTATAGTAATATTGCTAAATGCATGTTTTCCTCAAGTTTATTGAAATAGAAATTTTCTACTGCTGAGAGACGTTAGCAATAGAAACCATTGATAAAATAACAATATTTAGCAATAATTTCTATGTTAATATTGCTCTCTGAGCAATAATTTCTATATTAATATCACTATTTTAGCAATAATTTCTATTGCCAATGCTCGGAAATAAGCCAAGTGCAAAGGGTTAATAATCTTATTTAGTGATACAAATTAAATAGCAAGCCAAGATATGCATAAAATTAAGTCATATGCAATTGTCAGTCGTGGCAGAACCGCACTCAAATGTCCAAAGAACCGCAAGTGGCTCGCGAGCCGCGGTTTGCCAACCCCCAACCTAAAAGGCGTCGTTTAGGGTAAACGCCGTGGAACAGGTGACGAAGTCGTGCGAAACCTTGCTTCGAGGATGAATCGCGCCACTCTGTCGACTTTCGCGGTGAATTGCGAAGGGGTTGAAAGGAATTCGAGGGGTGTCTGCGGGTCTGATCGATCGGAGGGTTGGATTAATTGTCGGGGGTGTTTTATTTTTTTCTTTTAGGGTCCTCTTGGGCACTCAGGGTGATTGATTGGGGTGGATTCCAGGGGTGGTTGATGTTTGGGGTCGGCTATGGTGTTATTCTTGATTTATCGCGAATTAGGCGAGATCGTTGGACAAGATTGCGGCTGAGAATTATAATTGGGGTGCTTTGGAAAACTTGGGGCGGCTGGTAAGTTTGCGTAGCGATTTCGTTTGGATTTTATGGGTTGACAAGGAATCGGAAAACGTTTGACCTATATTCAGAACGTCGTGTAGACAATAGTTTACGAGCTACTTAACGATATACATCGCGTTTCATGCACTGGCGCGAAAAGCATCCATGACTTTACTGCTCTTCCGGGGAACGATAAGAGCTGAACGGTGGTAGCGTTGTAGAAGTACAGTTTGCCATCTTCATTGTTGGCTCTCCTTCTTAAAAAACACAATTTATGTAACTTCGTGTAACGATCGCTCGGTGGAATACTCTTTATTGTCGAGCATCTTGCAAATAACCGAAAGTCTTCAAAAAGAACACTCATTTGATCACTGTCCTTTGATATTTTTCATTTCCTACGTCGTCTTGGACGACATTATTTTCCCTCGTGAACGTTCTTTCCGTGATTCATGCTGACTCGCCAAAACTTTTTCCCTCTTTCATTTATTACATTAACTCGCGAAACTTCGCTTTCCGTTACTCGCACTGTCCCTTTTAAAAAACGCGTCGCATTTTCGTCCCTCGCATCGCTGTCTTACATCACGTCGACTTTCCCTCGTTCCCTCGATTCTTCGCCAGCTCGCTCAAACAATCCCATAGCTCGCGCCCCGTATAATTTTCCTTCCACCCTCTCATCCCCGTCTAAAAAATATCCCCACTCGAAATCAGTCGCGATTAACCCACCCTCCCAGACGCCTAACCACACCCTTCGCGCCCAGCGAACAGCAACACCCATGAAACAAAACACGCTCCCGCGTTGAAAGCTTAGCTCGAGGCACGAATAGTAATTCAATTCCGCGCGCAAGTACATAGTTCGGCTCGCCAGACGCCATTCGCGCGGTCATAAAGCCACCTGCACGTAGAATTTCTTCGACGCCTCGTCTTCCTCGCCTGCTGGTTCCCTGCGCGACGCTCAACTCGGCCACTCTCGACTTCCAGGGACACGTTCGTCAATCTACCCTCCCTGAAAGCGCTCTACCTGAACGATAACAACATCAGCACCCTCCACGACAAGGCGTTCAAGCTGCTCACCTCCTTGGAGGAGCTCAGCCTGTTCAACAATCAGATCAAGGTGATCACCGCGGACAGCTTCCACGGGCTGACCAACCTGGTCAAGCTGGACCTGCGTAACAATCTCATCGCCATGATCGGCGATCGAACGTTCATCGAGATGCCCTCGCTGACGGAACTGGAGCTCGACCACAACGAGATCGTCTACATCTCTGAGAAGGCGTTGGACAGAATGAGGAATCTGAGGAAACTGAGGCTGAGCAAGAACAAGCTGGTCACCTTGGAGCCGGACTTCCTGGCTGGGGCACCTGGGGTGTATCTGCTGGACCTGAGGAACAACCTGCTGAAGACGATGACCTTCGACAACATCAAGCCCATCGTGACGAACCTGTACAACAGCACCAGCCACTTCTACCTGAGCGGTGAGTGATGTCTTTTGAATATTTTGGGAATCGTTTGGTTCTCGCGATGCGTGTTGGTAAATGTTTCAGCTAAGAGATATGTTGTTTAAGTTAATTATTAATTAAATTAATCTAAATTCAATCTGAATTGAGTTAAATAGATTTAATCTGAATTGGGTTTTTAGGTTCTTGAATCGTAATCGTAGATTATTATTTTAGTTTTCTTTTGAAATGTTGTCTTCTTTTGATGTTTATAATTCTTTTAAAAGTGAACGAGGTTTTTAATTATTAAATTAAATAGATTTAATCTGAATTAGATTTTTAGGTTCTTGAATCGTAATCGTAGATTATTATTTTAGTTTTCTTATGTATAGTGTAAACGTTTATAATCTTTTTAAAAATAATCAATTCTTTTTTAATCATATACTTCATAAACGCCAAAATATCTTACAAATTTTTACTGAAGCTTAAAATAAATATAGTGAAGAAACACGCATCGCAAACCTAAATTTTGCATGTCTTATTAAATTACAACTGTTAATTGAACGTTTCTCTAAACATCAATGAGCTTTAAAATTTGTGTTTACCATTTACGCGATAATTTTGCATAAATCAGACTCATATTGTACAAAATTTCATGGATACATATGTCTGATTTCAAACAAATTAACGAGTTGACATAATTACGATAAATAGTTATCGTAGACAACAGTAGATTTATTAACCACAATTCTAATGGCTTGCAAATTGAAATTTTGAAACCCCAGATCGAACATTTAATAACCAATAACTCTATTATAAATTTGGTCTGAAACTAACAAATGAAACTTATTGATTGATTCATTAATTATTTCTTAAATTACGGAGGATCTAAAATTATTTTAATAGATAAGTATCGTGTGTTTCACCTTGGTAAATTTACTCAAAGTTTCTAATCGAAACTTGATAGTCGAAGGGTTGATAGGTACTGGCAACCTAATTCGTTGCGCTTCACTTTCATAATGTTAGTTTACTATGGTTTCGTGTAGGTTTTATCATATTGCTGAAGAGCGAACTATATCTAATTACGCTTATAACTAAATATCCAATTGCCTTATGGCCACATGATATTTAATCCCTTCAAGTTTTCTACGTAACACTTAGAAATATCTTGAAAAATATGCAGTTTTAAAGATATTTATTAAAATTTACTTTATTTTTCTCAGAAATAATATTTTTAAATATTTTATTAAAGGATGTACATAGTTTTATACACGGAAAAGAAGAAAGTAGTGTTTCATAAATTAAATCTTGCAATCAATGACGAACAAAAAATCATTTTTGCGAAGAATATTGTTTATTTTTCACAACAGATTGCAAAAATAAAAATCGCCAAACAGAAAAAGTGCGATAATCCTCAAAAATGTTTTCATGAAACGAACAGTAATTTAAAGTGGGAAAGTCGAGGTTACTAACTTGACGCATTTGGGTTTATTTCAAACGAAATTCAATAAAACATGCATATATTCGCGTTCATTGGGCACATTTACGTATATCGCCTCACTTATGCCTAAGTCATAAATATGCAAATCCACTTTTTCACTGAAATAATCTCTAAAATAAACACAATACCCAAAAACACATTTATAATTTATCAAAATAATTTATCACTTTCATGGATTTAATATATAAAAAGCGATAAATATTTTCAACTATAAAAAATAATTTCATAGAAATAATACATCTTTACATATATATGTTAAAATAATATTGAAACTTGTTGGAAATACAACGATGGTGGGTAAAAACCACACTCAAGGGCCTTCCACATAATGTATAAGTTTTCCCCCAAATGGCCCAGGAAAAAGAGACCCAGAGGAACATACTTCAGTCTTAAAGTAACAAACTTACAGGGTCCATCAAGCACAACTCACTTTCTATTGTTTTTCAGTACGTTAACTTTGTTTCTTTCAGTGTAAATAATACAGATTTGTTTATACACACAAAGACATTTCTAAAACTCTCTAAAATTCCAAAACAATGAAACCCCAAAACTTTAAAACCTCAAAACTCTAAAATCCTAAAAGTCTAAAATTCCAAAACTCTAAAACCCCAAAACTCTAAAATCCCAAAACTCTGAAACCCCAAAACTCTGAAACCCCAAAACTCTGAAACCCCAAAACTCTAAAATTCCAAAACTCTAAAACCAAAAACCCAAAACACGAAACGATTTCTAAACTAAACAGTGAAATCGTTATATCAATTCTGAGGTATAAACAAAGTAGATTCGCACCAAAAGCGTTCTCACAATAATAAAAATAAAATCACGCGTCACAGTAATAAATAAAAATTCGTTTCTTCTCGACTCACGTCAGAGAAGTAGTAAAGTGCACGTATAGCGATCGAAATCCATAAGTTTCCATCGATCGCGTGCACGCGCACAGCAATCAAATCTCAATGAAACACCTCTATGGTCCTTCTCCTGGAGGTTCGGCTGGTGAAAAAAAAAAAAGAGGATTATTTCCCATCGGAGCCGATCCCCTAGTTTGAAATGTAAATAATCCCTGGCACAATATTTCCGGGCAGCGTGCAGTTTCCGATACAACAGAGGCTGGTCTGTCTCGCGCAACGCGTTCCATCCATCCTGAAATTACCATAGATCGGCAAAAAGGACGTTTCTGGTCGTTGTCTGTCTTTTGAGAAGCGCCACCGTGCTCTGCATAGCTCGCCAGCGGAACTTGTACGTCCAGTTTCAAAGATTCCCCTATTTTATTGCCGTCAAAGTGGAACGTTAATGATTCTCGTTTATTGGAGCTTGTCACGCACGTTTTTACCCTTTTTTGCTTATTTGCTTAGTTATTTTTAGGGGGATTTATTGTACTGTATTTATCGTTTGGAATATTTAATTAAAAAGTTAGTATGAAGTAAATAGATGGAAAATAATAAAATAAAATAAATTGGGAAATAGCCATGAAAATCGCAAATAATTCGTTAAAGGTCATTTTTAGGGGGATTTATTGTACAGTATTTATCGTTTGGAATATTTAATTAAAAAGTTAGTATGAAGTAAATAGATGGAAAATAATAAAATAAAATAAATTAGGAAATAGCCATGAAAATCGCAAATAATTCGTTAAAGGTCATTTTTAGGGGGATTTATTGTACAGTATTTATCGTGTGGAATATTTAATTAAAAAGTTAGTATGAAGTGAATAGATCGAGAATAATAAAATAAAATAAATTGGGAAATAGCCATGAAAATCGCAAATAATTCGTTAAAGGTCATTTTTAGGGGGATTTATTGTACAGTATTTATCGTTTGGAATATTTAATTAAAAAGTTAGTATGAAGTAAATAGATGGAAAATAATAAAATAAAATAAATTGGGAAATAGCCATGAAAATCGCAAATAATTCGTTAAAGGTGGTCCGTGACGTTGCATTTAGTGGTTCTGTATGTTGCATTTAGAAATTATTATTATAAGAAATAAAAATACAATCTCTCGCACTTTTCTGAACTACGAACTTTTTTCAGTAATTCATTATTTTCTGATATGTTGTCGCAAGAACGTTCAGACAGCTTTTATATTCAATAATATACGTTTTTGTTTGAAGAATTGATTAAGATTAATTAGCTAAGGGTTTTGTTAGAGAGTGATTATGCTAGAAAATCTTTAAATTAATTAAATATACATGACTTTTGAATCAGCGAATCAATACTAATCAAGCACTTGTTATCAGAAAACACGAGTTAAAAATTAAAAAAGAAATAAACCTAAAATATGTATCCCATAAATAGCAACAAAGTTCCACAAAGAATCTTCAACATTATGCAATAAAATAAACCATCAGCTGTCCTCGAAAGTGTTAAAGCATTAGTTGATTTCTTCATTTTTATATTTAACATTTCCACAATATTGATTGCAGGAGCGTATAATTATAAAATCGATGGGAAATTAATTGAATAATTCACGAGGATGACGGAAAGTCGATAAAAAACGTTTCTTAAGCAGTCGATAAAGAAGCTAAATAAATTCAGGAAATTGTAAGCTCGCGAACTTCGAGACGTGTTCCAGTTCCTTTTCTAAACTTCCTCGAACAAGTTAAGAGAAAATATCGCGTGTTTGGACGTTTCGCGGGGCTAAAAGTTGCTCTCGTGTCAAACGAGCTAATAGAATCGGACTAGACGGACTGATTGCTCGAACAGTTGATCAACAGCGTGCCCGTCCAAACGTACGATTTCGTAGCACGAAATTTTAGAAAGCGCAACCTTAATAAGCGAGTTGATGGACGCTCGATGACGCTGTCAACTTTGTTCTGGCGATGAAATTCAGGAGTCGACAGCTTCGAATGCTTTTGTGCAGTGTGAAGTTTTAAAACTGAAAGTTTTTGACAGAAGAAGAAAATTTGGGGTGGGACTACTCTCTGATGCAGTGAAACTAAATGGTGCAACATTTGCGTGTGAAACGTGATGCCTAAGCTTCCCAAAATGACTTTTATTTTTAATAATTTCATCCTCAAATTAAAAATTTCACGATTTTGTTGCGTGTTTTATATTAGAATTAGGCAGCTAATTTGAATATTTTTAAATAATGAAAAAGATGTATAAATTAGTCTACGATAGTCCACTGTGCTATTAAAAAATTAATTAGAATTCTCTCAAGATTCCTTCGAATCATTTTCCTAAAATTTCGTTTCTTCGATATTTCTGTCTAACGAAAAATAATAATTATTGCTCAAACAGATTATAGCAATTGCAATCCGCGATTTTTACATCTGTAGCTGGTATTAATTGCATGTTTACCAAAACATATGATTTTCCAGGGTTGCTGTAATTCCGCTCGTCAAGCATAAGCTGTGCGAACCTATAAAGTAATTGTAAAACAAATTGACCTAGGTGCAAAATTGACAATTTGCACCCTGGTAATAATGGCAATACTTTTAATTAATGTTTGAACAACCAATTTAATTAAGGCTGATCATTTCGACGAGGCAATACACTGGGAACGAATAATGGATTAAATAACGCTGATGTGGGCTCGCCTCGTTTCATTTCGAGGGATTATTAATTAATATAAACGATCGAAAATTGAATTGAACATTATTACATGCGCGTGGATAGAAATATCCGTGGTAGCTCGTCGATTTTTTTATTTTTTTTATTTTACATTTCTATTTACGAGCGTTCTGCCTTGGTTACAGATAAAGGTGAAAGGCCAACGCATTTTTATTGAAATATCGCGGCCCTCGTATCAATTTATTAAACATGAACAATTTTTGCTACGGCAACATTCCATGTTTGATTGTTTATTAAAAGCATCGCGATCGATGATTCGTATTTATTTGACAACTTCGAGCCCAGTCTGAAATATTAGATTACTGCACACAAAATGTATTCTCAAATACGAAACATTTCGATCATTCGCACTTTCCACGCATTTAATCGAAACACATAATTGCATGAAATTCCTTTTAACAATTTACCAATTTCATTTTTCATGGGGTATATTAATCGTCGTTTTTATAATCAAAAAATTGTTGCCAAACGTTGACAAATATTGAGTGCAAAATCAGTGGAATAAGGACGTAACGAAATCTTACAGTTTGCAAGAAGTAAATGCAAGTTCAAACCTCGAAAAATGGATCAGAAATTAATTGGATAATTCAGAGTGATGACAGTGATAGCAAAATCTAATCCTTTGCACTCAGATGTCGAATTTGAGGTGACATCAGCATTGATTGGTGATTGCAAAGGACAAACTTATTTCTTCGCAGTTTCTTGATAAATTTCCTTCATGTTTTTTATTGAAATGGAAATTTTCTATTGCTGGAAGAGGTTAGCTATATAAATAATCGCAAAAATATTGCTAAAATATTGCTATTTTAGCAACAGTTTCTTTTGTTATTTTAGCAATAATTTCTATTGCTGTTTTACAATAGTTTCTATTGCTATTTTACAATAGTTTCAATTGCTATTTTAGCAATAGTTTCTATTGCCATTTTAGCAAGTTTCTTTCGCTATTTTAGTAATAATTTCTACTGCTATTTTGACAATAGTTTCTTTTGCTATTTCAGCAATAATTTCTATTACTATTTTACAATAGTTCCGATTACTATTTTAGCAATAGTTTCTATTGCCTTTTTAGCAAATTTCTTTCGCTATTTTAGCAATGACTTCTATTGCTATTTTACAATAGTTTCTTTTGCTATTTCAGCAATAATTTCTATTACTATTTTACAATAGTTTCGATTACTATTTTAGCAATAGTTTCTATTGCCATTTTAGCAAATTTCTTTCGATATTTTAGCAATGATTACTATTGCTATTTTAGTAATAGTTTCTATTACTATTTTAGCAAATTTCTTTCGCTATTTTAGTAATAATTTCTATTGCTATTTTAACAACAGTTTCTTTTACTATTTCAGCAATAATTTCTATTACTATTTTACAATAGTTTCGATTACTATTTTAGCAAAAGCTTCTTCTACTATTTTAGCAATAATTTCTATCGCTAACATCTGAAAAGGAGTCGAGCGCAAGGGGCTAAAGAAAAGGGCATATTCCGATAGCTTCGATTGAGTTTGCGTTAACCCAGATGCGAACCACTCGATAAACATCTTACAGAGGAACGTTGACGCCAGTTGAGAAATTTTGCAAAATTCACAGAAGTCGATACGCCCCTAATGCCCGTGGATACTCGAGCGAACAAATTGAACCGTGACCCGAGAATTTCGAGTTTATAGCGCATCGCCTCGTATCGGTTCGTCAAATCGCGTTTCCATTTACAAATGAATCGCGTCTGAGACGTGTCGGTCCCGATATAAAGTTATCAAATATACACGGGACATTAAATTCGAAGGATCGATTCCATTAAAGGGGCTATCTCCATTCATTTGCGCGTCGTGTCTTCCTATTTGAATTTAATAAAATTGATTCCTTCCTCGAGCGCCTTTCGTCGATTTATCTCAGCGAATTTCAGACGAGCTATTGCGTTAGCAGTTCCAGTCGTTTATTTTACACGAACCCATTATCCGTGTATCGATTAGAATTGTGCATTATGCAAATATTGTTACCACCATTATATCTAGCTGTACTTACGATATTACTACGTTATGGTTGTATATTATATAGCGTGTAACTGTGTACGCGTTCGTATTAGCACGTGAAATATTTCAGACTGTAAATTTATTTTTAATTATTTTATTTATATATTTAATATTTTATAAAATAATTTTATATTTATATATTTATTTATTTTTATTTTATTTTTATATTTAAGAAAATTTCACGAAATTGATCCAACTTCTTCTTACACTTAACTCAATTCTTCCCAGTGTTGCATACAAGCAACACGAAGTTTCACCTCACAGAATGCAGTCAAAATGAACTTATTACACAAAACTCATCATGCATGTGTAAAAAGGCATTCACAAGCTCTCTGTCCATGCGTTTATATTTCGTAATTACTCCAACGCTTCATGAAAAAACGTAAATTACCGAAAACATGTTTTCTTCGACATATACGATTTTTATTTCTCGCAAGAAACAGGTTGACACGAACCTCACCCGAAAAGAGTGCCACAAATATCAATTTGTCGCCAGGACAAAAGCAGATCGCGTACCAACGTCAACAAAATCACAGTCAAAATCAACATCAGACCTATCAATAATTACAAACCCACAAAAACCTCCGCCAATACACTGTCCATTAAATCAAACCGTAAACTCTACTTGACACCAACTAATACCAGCCTGGATATGATCGATCGATCCCCATTAATCAGACCTAAGCCGTCATTACGCGCGGAATGAAATTCGATTTCGCGGATCGATGTAACGCGACTCTTTCCAGCCAGCCAGAATGGTTCCATTTCCGCGTCTCGTCTGGCTTACGCCCACGCGTGGATTTATCGATTCCTTCGCTGGCCAAACACTCGATCGCATTAGGTGCCGGATACGTCCAGCGAGGAGATACTTGGGCAGGAGTGCTCGATCGGACGTCGAAGAAAGGAACGATAACGAGGCTGGTGTCGTCGCATCGATTCCACGGAGCTTCGCGTCCTCGTCGTCTCGCTCTGATGGCTCGCTGTTCCGACCGACGGAACAACAATAACGTGGGGTTTTCGAAGGCCTCGTTTATTACACGTTCGAAACTAAAAGGCTATTTTTGAGATTAAGACGTTTTAAGTAATTTCGTCCCTTACCGCGACTTGGACACAATGAACTTTAGAAAAATCTAATTTCGACGTCCTCAATAGCCATAGCCTGTCATAAACGAAGTATTTCTCAAGGGTTGGTCCGATGGGTGCACACAGCGGGACTTCGAACCATGCACCTAATGGGACCAGCCGAAATCGTGACCTGCGGGAATTTCCAAAAAACACACAACGAACGACAGTCTCTAGGAGTCTCTAGACACACAACGAACGACAGTCTCTAGGAGTCTCTAGACACAAAACGTCACTGAGGGACTTCGAAGGTTCCACGTCCGTGCAGGTATCTCCACGCTCTCTTGAAACGAACATGTGCTTCAGGTGCACAAATGGGTGTGGACGATACTCGAAGGGGCCCACTGATTGGTAATTTGCATCGTTTCGGCAAATACTAACAGTGTCTACCTCCTGCACGGTGGAGGGAGCAGCGGACGAGCTCCCAAAAATCTAACGAACGAACGACACAGTCTCTACGAGTCAATCTCTAGACACACAACGAACAACAGTCTCTAGGAGTCTCTAGGAGTCTCTAGACACACAACGAACGACAATCTCTAGGAGTCTCTAGACACACAACGAACGACAATCTCTAGGAGTCTCTAGACACACAACGAACGACAGTCTCTAGGAGTCAGTCTCTAGACACACAACGAACGACAGTCTCTAGGAGTCTCTAGACACACAACGAACGACGTAGTCTCTTGACAACTACCGAACGAAACCTACAACGAGCGAAACAGTCTTTAGACGCACAACGAGCGAAACAGTCTTTAGACATATAACGAGCGAATAAGTCTTCTGACTAACGAACGAACGAGTCCTTAAGACTATCTCTTAAGTTCGAGTCTTAAGGCAATCGAACGAAACTTACAGCGATCGAACAACAACGCGCTCTCTTATAAACGAATGAATTATAAGAGAAGATAACGACTAACTTCACATATCGAGTATAACTAGCTATTTAAAATTAATTTGGTCGCGAGCAACCGCGTCTGATCTGGGCCTTACAACCCCAGAGAGTGAATACTGCAACAAATTCCGCGCGGCGAGACGCGACAGAACGAGTCCTTAAGACTATCGAACGAACGAGTCTTAAGGCAATCGAACGAAACTTACAGCGATCGAACAACAACGCGCTCTCTTATAAACGAACGAATTATAAGAAAAGATAACGACTAACTTCACATAACGATATCGACTCTAACTAGCTGTCTAAAATTAATTTGGCGGACAGCGTCGCGAGCAACCGCGTCTGATCTGGGCCTTACAACCCCAGAGAGTGAATACTGCGACAAAATCCGCGCGGCGAGACGCGACACTCGCATTTACTTCGGTTCCTCCGCGGATGGAAGTTTCCTGTTGAAACGAGGGGGCTGGAAATCACGGTCAGGCTATGATTTCTGTTTCAAAACAACTGTTCCGACGAGCGATCGGCCAAATGAATTCTTATGGGCGCGGTTCGAGCGCGGAATTGAAAAGTTGGCGAACGACATGGGACGAGGGTGGGAGGACGCGACTTGGTGGTTGAAACGCGGATGATTCCCACGTTGGAACATAAGAGTGTGTACGTAACGGGCCTTCCTTTTTTTTTTTTCGTTCGAGACCTCGTTTTCGAAGAAATCGAGTTTGAAAGTTTGATGAGCACTTGCTGGCACTTCGCGAGCGAGTAACCGGTCTGAAGTTATTGCGCGTGAAGAACTTGGTCGAGAATGTTGAGCTATACCTCCTTCGTACGAACGTTCTTATTCTTCAATGGTATATATTGTGGGATCAGAAGATTTTAACGAAGAACAAGCGTAATTGTATAAAGTGGATTTATTAGGTTGAATCGATGATGCGTACCATGCTGATGACCTTCAACTCTATTGCTGCGCATACACATCCTTATATGTATTCAATCATCGAACATTCTAGATTCTTTTCCATTCATTCCTTTGTTTTTCCAGTCACTCACGTACATGCACACTCATACTCTTTTGCACAAAGTTTGGAATATTCTCGAATAATTAATGTTCGAGAATATTCTCAATTTCGTCTTATGTTTTCACGCACACAAAGTCACACGTAATAAAATCATTTACACATTTTATTTACATTTTATTCCTTCATACACAAAGCCACGCATTGCAAAATCATTCACACCCTACAATATGTATTGTAGATTTAATTAATTTATTTATTTATCGATTTTGTCGAAGATTGAACTCTGTAAGGTATCAGTCGACAAGCTATGACCCACGAGTCATCAGTTACCCATTTGAAAATTTTATTGGAATGTGTTTAAATTAATGTGTATATGTACACCTGTGTGTAAGAGTGTGTGAGAGTTTAGTGGAACTAAAGGTTCGTTTTGCTTTTGTTTTTTCTTTTGTGTCGTTGAGCGATTTTTATTTGGCACAGTCGATCGTCGTAGTTTGATCCATGGTGTTTTTCTTGCAGTTTGTTTATCCATTTATCTCTAAATAAAATATCCAAGAAATTTTAAGTGACCCATGTGAGTTCTGCAAACAATGTAGAACATGATGATTAAAAAAATTAAAAACATAAATATGAGTTTTTACCTACATTTTGAGATAATATAAATAATAAAATTAACATTTTGGTTCGATTACAAAGTGGACCTACGTCTTTCGATCCGAAACGTCTTCTTAAAAGTCATATTTTGATTAATTTTGACTCACAGCAAAAAAGGTTGCTGACCTCTGCTGTAAGGTAAAGCATTGCTCCACGTTTACAATTTATTTCTTCATGCAACTCATATGGATTCCACTATTCAAAGCTCCAGCTTTAGACAATCTACACGTATAATTTATCAAACGCAACACTATCAATAAAGATCAGATCCAAGAAATCTCGAATTATATTTATCAAATATATTTGAAAAAGAAGAAGCTGATTAAAAAGGAAGATCGAAGAATATCAACAAAAGATCAGATCCAAAAAATCTCGAATTATATTTGTCAAATATATTTGAAAAAGAAGAAGCTGATTATAAAGTAAGAAGGAAGATCGAAGAATATCAACAAAAGGAGAAGAATTGTTTAAAATTCCCTACTGTTAAATATTTCAAGCGTTCTTGATATCGAATATCTTTTTAAAGATAAAGATAAGAAATTCCTATCCGCGAACAGCTCGGTGTTCCACGTCGCACGAATTTGTATGCATAAATTGCACGGTCCTAGGGGTAACTTATCGCGAGTGCTACGCTCCCACGCTGGATATCGGGTAGGCGAAGCAGCCGATTATAGGAAATACGTACTTGAATATGTGCGCCACAGGTGGCACGCAGATGCCCCAATATTTAACCCCGATATTGTTCCTTAAAGTAGCGCGATATTGCGTTCGCTCTGAGGAATTTACGTGTGTACGCTACCCGTAGCCGAACAACTTCCGTTGAATTATGAAACTACTATTGGGACTACCCAGGAATAATTGTCCCTGTAAATTCTCGCTGCTCCTGTCAGAAAGTATTAAAATCTCGAAAAGGATGGGCCTTCTAATCGGCTGACAAAATTTTCAAACTGTATTCGTTGTATTTATTAAATTCTGTCATTCAAAGGCAACAGGTGTGATCTGGTTTAACATTTATAATGCGTTAATGAAAAATAAATAAAAAGAGAATATAATAATGCAAGGAAAAGAAAGAGGGAAATAGAAAATAGGGTGCAAGCAAGGGTGGGATAAAATTTTATATATACTATAAATAAATTACGTGACGCTTGTAATAAAAATGATAATTTTTCTACAAAAACTAATAATATAATTATATTGAAGGGAAATGCACAAAATTTATATATATAATAATAAACTTCTAATAATATAATTATTAGAATTTTGTGTATTTACCTTCAAGATAATTATATTATTAGTTTTTGTAGAAAAATTATAATTTTTATTACATGTGTCACGTAATTCGGTGGCGATTTAAATAGACAGCAAGCATCCGTGGAATTTGAAATAAATGTCAGAGAGAGTGAAATTGAAAATTATATTTAGCAGCACGGCGGAAAATTTCATTGGACATGCGCTTTGCTTGTAATGGGATAAATGTCGTCTTAATATTCGTCCGTCATTTTTTGCGAAAGGAGACGAGATTAAAGGAGACGAGATTAGAGGAGCATAAAATATTCTTTAATAACTAGTCCGGGGGCACAAAAAGTTCGCTGAACCGTATGAATTAACTCTTCTCCGTGGAACGAAAAACGTGCACTCCAAAGTACTGCTAAGAATAATCCTCTCATCCGAGTATCTTCCTGATGTTCGCCGAGATGTGGCAAGAAAATGTAGCAGACGTAACTAACTTTTTAAATCGCCTCGCACGATCGCCTACCTGTAATCCATCGCGGCTTCCAGCTCGATTTTTCCCTTTTAGAGAGCTGACAGAAGAACCAAGAGCAGAAAATACCAATCTTTATCCGTTGTTTACTTATTAACGTGGACAAAGGAGGATTAAAGCGAGGACGCGAAATTGTACGTCCTAAGGGCGATTTATTAACGACGCACGCAATCATAATAATAATCAGCTGCTCGCTTAAACATTGAAAATTTCGAATAATCGTTATCAGTCAACGTGTCGAATTAAATAACGCGAATAATCCACTCTGCAAGGATGGATATTAAAGATGGTAAATCTACTTCAAATATTTGGTATTACAAATTAAATGTTTGTAAAGCTTGCGACGTTAAATTATTTTAATATTTAATAATCGTGGTCAATGATTGTGCAAATGTAAAACTTGAATAATACTGAAATAGATCTATGTTAATTGGTTACCATTTTTTAACTCAGACGTTGAAATTCTGTTGCAATATTTTTCTGGAAATTTTTATGGAAGTAAAATATCGTGCAAACTCTAGGCAGCCAAGTTCAAACTGAAAATATTCTACATGGTCTGATTTAACATTCAATAAATCTATTTTCTCTCCAGATTTATTTCATTCGAGACAGGATTATTTATTTTTAAAGTACGAATATCGTTTAATTCGATTTATCGAGGACTTAGTTGATGTATTTCTGCTTCTGAATCCATTAATTCGATTTGACGAGATGCGTCAATGTGTTCAAAGTTTTAAAATTCTCGTCCCATTGTCAAATTTAGCAGCTTTAAAATACTCGTGGTATCTTGGAAACACGATTTTGTCGTTTCCAAATCGGTGTCTGAAATTGCGAAATGAGATTTGGACAGTTTGGAACAAGACTTTGCTAGTTTGATAAATGACTTTGATACTTTTTCCTGTTTTAGGATCAAAACCTCAGACGGGACACGTGTAGCTTTCGTACTTTTAAAGTGAAAATGACTGTACTTTCAGAACGTGATCGACGACTATACTTTATTTCATTTTTAAACTCTCAGACCAAATTTGATTCTTCCACTTTCCTCGCAATGGAATTTTTAAAGTTTGGCGCAAAAAATATTTTCTTAATTTCAAAATAGTTCCTGCTATACTTTCAAATGAACTATTTTTTATATAATTACTAAAATAGCAAAAGAAATTGTTAAAATTGCAATATTTTAGCAATGTTTTGCGATAGTTTCTATTACTAACGTCTCCAAGCAATAGAAAATTTCTATTTTAATAAAAAACTTGAAAGAAATTTCTCACTATACTTCAAATTCTTCGTTACACTTCATTGTACTTCGTCTGCAAACTTATTTTCCGCCACACTTGAAACTGCACTAATTCTGAATTCTTTCGCACATGTTTCGAATGTGAGTTACTTTAAAAATTATTTAAAAATCTGTAACAAAGCAGTGATATCCTGAAGAATACAGAATATACCTACACAGTTTCTTAGAGAAATCTATCAGTGCTAACCAAACCAGCACTCGACCACCCCTCGCGAATCTCCATTCTAAACAACCCTTGTTTGAACCAAATCTCTCACCGCCATTCTCTCATTCCCTTCTCTTCAGATTATCAACAACCAAATGAGTTCGAAAACCCATGTAACATCTCCCTCCTCCTATTTTGATTGCATCTTAAAATTTTACGCAACTAATTTGAATATTTTTAACTAATGAAAAAGACATACAAATTAGTTCTTCAAGCAGTGTTTATTCACAGTGAAGTAAACGATAAACATTACGCATTCTTCTATTGTTTACAATACCTATGTTTCATTTATTACCAAAACCATAAGTATTATCGCCCTTTTCTATTTTCTGTGACTTTCTTTCTTTCTTTCTGTTTTAAGATCCTCTATCGTAATACGGAAGCAAAAACATACTGATCCATTTAAAAAAATGGACTTGATCTTTAAATGTCCGAAGAACCTCCACTTTTAAAAAAACTCTTATCACCAACAAATGGTCACCAATCCCCTTCGTACCATGCAATTTTATATCAGCAAATATTTCTGTGAAACGTATAGTTTCAAAGATATCTGAGGTGCTAATAGTTACTGCCCCACCCTGTATATTTTAGATGTTTCTCTTTATATTTAATTACCAATTAAAATTGAAGAACCGTATTATACATTTCGATCAACGAACACTGTTGCGTCCTTAGATTCGCCTCGCGAAAATGCTCGGTTGGAATAGCGAGGACGACTTTTATTTTGATTGTAGATTGGAGTATGAGTGTCGAAGGAAGGAGAGTTTTCAAAACATTGCTCTTAGCCTTCTATGTTTAGTTGAAGCGGTTTGTTCATGATATAAATTGACACTGTCTTTATTTTAGAAACTGAACACTTATATACTAATTTTGTAAGCAGCAACTAGCCAATCAGCTAGCTGAATTCGATGTTGAGGTGGTGGTGGTCGCTGCATCGTCGTGGGGGTAGAAAAACCCGTCAGAGTAGCTGACTCAAGGGTTACTCGCCTAACCGTACCCTTAATTTAGTATTTTGGGTTTATGATACGTCAATAGCTATTGAAATGAGGCATTAAAAATGAGAATCTTTACAGTACTATGCCACCTTTAACCCTTTGCACTCGACGACTTTTTCGATCGCACATCGTTTTCTTCTATCGCTAATTTCTTCGTTAATGCAACTAATCTTGTTTTTCAACAGCTAAGAATCAATTTCAACTTCACTTGAGCTAATTTCACGTCCCAAATTCATTTTTCTAGGGCTTCGAAACTTAAAATCGGTCGATGGAAGACTCCAGTTGCTGTATGAAACATCATGGCGACTGAGAGTCGCCTCTCGAGCGCAAAGAGTTAACCCTTTGCGGTCCTTTGTCGAGCGTGACATCGCTAAATAAGAAAAAGAAGCAAATATAAATTGCCACAAAGCTTTAGAGCTGTTTTAGAGTTTACAAATAACAGTCGAGGAATTGTCATGCAACTGACGACATTTTCAAGTAAATTCAAGTGAATTTCAAATGAAACACTTGAAATAGTAGAGAATTGTTGGCGACTGAACTACTAAATTGAAGAATAATTCAGACTGCAAAGGGTTAAGCCTCTAATCCCAGCGACTTAAATTATGAAGTTAATTAGAAAAAGTGACAAAAATTGGGACTCTTCAAAAATAGCTAATTATAAGCGATCTTAGCATAAACCTGGTTTAAATATTTTCTTGTTTCATAAGGAACAGAACAAACACCCTGATCGCGTCTGTATCGTCTGTATCGACGATTCCCTGCGCTAGTACGCCACAGTCAAAGGGTTGAACCGACTCTTTCGTCCGCCATTCTCTCGCTCCTCCTCTGCAGACTATCGGCAAGCAAACGAGTTCGAAAACCCTGGTGGCATCTCCGTCGACTCCTCGTCCTCCCTTTATCGGCTTCGAATAGACCTCTCGTGGCTTCGACCCATAAATCGCCGCCTCTCTTCGAACACGCGTCGCGTAATGGAAAAGCGAGGCGGCGCGAAACTCGCCCTCGTCGTTCACCTGCTTGGCGGCCCCTAAAAGGCGCGAGGGATGCATCATCGCGGGCAGCCTCGCTGCGAGAGTAATTGCGCGAAATTTATTACCTTATCGTGGCCACGTCGCGATGTGTATTTATCGGAATTGCCCCGCACGATTAATAAAACGCGCGAGCGGACGTGTTGCTCGACGCCTTCGACTAATCGCGCGCGCGCGCGCGCGTCCCTGGACGTTCGATTTCAGAATCTGCGATCGTATTTCTCGACCAACGACGCTCGTATTCCTTTTCAGTGAAATAATGGCCCGTTTCGAGGGGCGCAACGATTTTATTCGGGAAGAAATGGTGGTTTCTTTTTGGATGCGATAATGCCGCGTCTCTGAGCGGTGGTATTGTGGTATCGACAGTCGATTTCGATAATAGGCTGGCTAGGGTAGTGGTCGGCATACTTATTGGTCGACAGAGTTAAATGTCAATGGTGGAACGATTGAGATTTATTCTGAAACAAATTTTTTTATTTGAACTGTATAGATGGGTATACTTCTTTTTGACTTAATTAACTTTTATTTGAGCTTTAAGTTTTGGTTACACTATAGGTAAAAGTGTATAAAACTTTATATTATATCTATATAATGATCTTAATTAGGCTAGCTAGGTCAGTGATCGGCAAACTCATTAGTCGAAACTTATTAGAGTTAAATATCAATCGTGCAGCAATTGAGAGTTATTCTTATAGACAAATTTTTTAAATTTGAACTGTATAGATTCGTACACTTCTTTTTGACTTAATTAACCCTTTGCACTCGACTCCTCTCGGAAGTTGGCGATAGAAACTAAAATAGCACTCTTTGAGCAACATTTTAGCAATAGTTTCTATTGCTAACGTCTCTCAGCAATAGAAAATTTCCATTTCGATAAAAAACTTGAGGGAAATGTATTTTTCAAAAAGTTGCGATGGAACAAGTTTACTTCTGTAATCGCTAATCAATGCTTTTAGTTAAAATATAGGTAAAACCGAATAAAACTTTGTATCGTACTTAATAATGATCTTAATTAGGCTAGCTAGGTCAGTGATCCGCAAACTTATTAGTCGACAGAGTTAAATATCAATGGTGGAACGATTGAGATTTATTCTGAGAGACAAATTTTTAAAATTTGAACTGTGTAGATGAGTACACTTCTTTTTGACTTAATTAACTTTTATTTAAGCTTTGAGTTCTAGTTAAACTATAGATAAAATCGAATAAAACTTTATATCGTACTTAATATTGATATGAATTAAATAGTAAGCCAAGTATCCATAAAATTAAATCAAGACGCCAAAACCCCTGGCCTAGAAAAAGGAAAAGACCTGCACATTGCTAGATTGCTGTCGAATTGTCTCTGTTTTATTTAATATTAATCCTTATGTGTTTTTTAAATAAAACATAACTACTTTAGAATATATACCACAGCATTTTTAACAATTATAAATTTAATTTATACTAAAATTTTATTAAGTTTGAGTTATAATTTTATTATTATATCTAATAATAATAATTTCTCCTCTTAAATATTTTTTTTAATTTAAATGTAATAACTTATTTAATAATAGTCCTTTTGGTGTTTTTCAAAGAATTTCTATTGATTTTCAATAGTTCACACGTGTGAAATACAACGATGCGAAGAGAAAATGAAGGAATGGGAAACTATGAAAGGGAGAAATTTAAAAACGGAAATGAATGTTTTTTTTATAACTTCCTTTAAATAAACGATAGGAGAACGACTCGCGTGACTTCTCGGAACACATTCCGCGAGTTATACTTTGATATACTCCCGTCGAATAATTAAAACTCTGCCGATGATAAGACTAATTACTGACGTCGTAATTCGGAGCAAAGCAATAGAATTTTAATACAGACTACGCGCGAGAGAATAATTAGTACTTTCGCTGGGCTAGGCTGAAGAATGCATATATTGTGAATCGATTATTCATTTCAAATTGCACAGAGCAGCTGTTAATTAATATTTAAATATTTCATGCGGCCCATCACTGTCATATTTTTGCACGTACATTTTATGTAATTAATCGAGTGATTTAAATTCAAATTAGTTGAGCATATCATTGTGCATATTAATAGGTACGAATCGTATATATTTCGTTAGGCCCTTAATTAACCATCGAACATCTTATTGTATTCAATAAACTTGACTTATTGTATTAAATTCAATCATTTTATTGTATAATTGTAATAGATACACCATTCTGCAACTATCATTTAAATTTACATATTACTACATTTCTTCATATTTTACACTCTACTCTTTTTATCGTAAAAGTTTCTGTCTTCATGGTAAAAAATAATTTTTTTAAATTACTTTACACTAAAACAGCGTTTTCCAAACTGTATTTTACGAAACACTGGTGTTTTACAAATAATTACTAAGTGTTCTGCAAAAAATTATGAAATTGAGTTGCTTGCATGCGTTTCGCGCAATTTGAAACAACTCTCGAAAGGAATTGTAACTAAAAACCTAGTGTTCTTTAAAAATTTGTAAACTTGAAAAGTGTTCCGCAAAAAATTATGAAATTATGGTTGAAGTTTTGTCTGCTTTTATGCGTTTCACGCAATTTAAAATAACTCTCGAAAAGAATTATAACCAAAAACCAAAATTTACTCCAGTGTTTCTTAAAAATTTTGGAACTTAAGAAGTGTTCCGTAAAAAATTATAAAATTGAGATTAAAATATTGTCTGCTTTTTTGCGTTTCATGCAATTTAAGAATTATAACCAAAAACCAAAATTTACTCCAATGTTTCTTAAAAATTTTGGAACTTAAAGTGTTCCGCAAAAAATTATGAAATTGAGGTTAAAGTATTGTCTGCTTTTATGCGTTTCACGCAATTTAAAACAACTCTCGAAAGGAATTGCAACCAAAAACTAAAATTTTCTTTAGCATTCCTTAAAAATTTTTAAACTTAAAAAGTGTTCCGTAAAAAATTATGAAATTGAGATTAGAATATTGTCTGCTTTTATGCGTTTCACGCAATTTAAAACAACTCTCGAAGGGAATTGCAACCAAAAACTAAAATTTACTCTAACATTCCTTAAAAATTTTTAAACTTAAAAAGTGTTCCACAAAAAATTATGAAATTGAGATTAAAATATTGTCTGCTTTTATGCGTTTCACGCAATTTAAAACAACTCTCAAAAGAAATTATAACTAAAAGTTCCTTGAAAATTGTACAACTTAAAACATGTTTTGCGATGAGAAAAGTTTGAGAACCCCTACGCTAAAAGAATCTATTATTATTTAAAAATCTGGCTTCTTTCAAAAATGTGTGTATTAAATAATCGTGGTTCCCCAAATGCAGTTGGCATGATCGTCTGTTAATAATTATCAATCGCCTGTAATTTATTCATACTCGTTTAGTCGAGATTTAATATCGGAGATCCCCACGAAATTGATGCACTAATTTATTTCCGATATTTCAGTAATTAGTCAGAAGGTCCAGCTGCAGCGTGCTCGATTAGAGCAACGAAAAATAAAGCAGTATAAATTATATATACAGGGTATTGCCAAGCATGTATCGATTGGTCCATTATACCTATTGCGAGTAATTAAGACTGCGAGGTACACGATCAATTATTTGGGCCATCAATTTCACGATGTCCCTTAAGAATACATTTAGTCGAGCTTTTTAACGTACATTTAATTACATCCATCGATTGGCGGTGCATAGATTATTTCGAAGCTTTTAACAGTAAAAATTTGAAAAGAAAAATTTGCATTATTACTTATCGTTACTCGAATGCGCAATAATTTAAAACTAAATTGCACACGTTTCCGTCAGTCGATAATTAAAGGTCTTTCTCAGCGTTTAAAAATTTTCTGAAGCTCGATAGGTTCTTCGCGTGCTTTTGAGCAAGATTAAAACATTTTTAATGCTTCGTTTCACGATTCTAAAAAAAATGCAACACATTAGTTTCGAAATTTAATCAAATAAATCGCAATGGATCGGAGAATAATATCAAATCAATATCGTTCGAATGATAGAGAATTGTACAGTTTCCTTATTTTCTGTTTCTACAAAAATTATTTAAAGAAGGAAAAATATAAGAGAAAAGGCAAACAATAGTATCTGTGAAAAATCGATTTAAATTCGCTAAAAGCGCTGCGCGTTTACAAACAATTCGTTCCTCGATGCATATTTAACAGAAATTGAGCATTCGTCCAATTTCACGGTGAAAAAGGGGGGCAAAAAGTGTAACAAGAGCTCCGCGAGGGCCTTTTAGACGGTATTGGTACATTTCCGCTGTTTATTCGCCGATCCGACCCTCTTCGTGAAGGCAATCAGCTTGTTCCGCGATATTTCACCGGCTGAAGCACGAACAGTCGTCTCGCGGAACGTCTTAAATACGCTTTATAGGCGGCACGTGGCCGAGAAACGAGGGAAGAATGGGCTAGCTTTGATTTACGATTCCTTCGAACCCTTTGTTGCATTTGTTTCCGCGAGTCAGCCGGGAAAAATGTTGACGATACATCAGCCAGCGTTTATACGCCTCCGTCCCAGCTATTTTAGGTTCCTCTTCTAATTTTGGTGAAAAATCGCGGTCCTGCTGTTATTAAAACCTGTCTAAGTGCGATATTTCTTTGCTGCAGCCGTAATCCAGGATCGTTTCCAGCGGACTAGTTTTATCGAGCAGTTTTTCTTCGCTTTTCATTGGTAATTTTCTCAAGCTTCTTTTGTGCTTCGTATCTGTCGTGAACGGAAGTCTTTTATTGGATATACGATATTTAATATTAAACAAAATGCAAATGTGTGGGGATTGTTTAATAAGATCGATAAATAACTAGTTATACTTCGGATAATTAAATACAAATAATTGAATTGAATTAAAACCGCTTTCTGTAACTTGAAACAACTCGTAAAACAGTATAATATTGCTCTGTGCTGTATCTCCATAGAATATATAGGCAGGGGTGAATTTAGGTTGGTTGAGGGTAGAAAAAAAATTATATACGAGCCCTTCGTAAACATTAAATCTAAAACAAAAAAGAAGGGACTTTAAATATTGAATTATGAATTTTATTTAATCAAATATAATGGATAAGAATTATAATATGTAATAGAATAAAATTCATTTTCTTGCGCCATTTTACTTTGTCTCTACTAGGCTAAAACTGTTGCAAACAAATATTAATCAAACTTCTTTCTAGATTTTTGTTTTACAAATTGATTAATTATTGCTTTATAATTGAGGATTGAAGAGGGTCACTTTTTATATTCAAAATAGACAAGATTAAGCCTATCTTCGCTCATTGTATTCCTTAAATAAATTTGTATTATTTTTAATGAAGAATCCATAAATGATTGAATATAATCAAACCAAATTACGTTCCTCTAATTTTTCATTATACAAAAAAAACATTCCCTTAAATCTGTCACAGTATATAAGGTGTGAAACAGATTTACTCGCAAACGATTTGCGATGTCAAAAAAGTGTCCAAATAAAACTTGTTTCGCACCAAGCGTGACATACAATGCAATTTTATTGATAGAACGAATAAATGACGACTAATATTTAGCAGAGTTCAGTGACTCGCACCGCACAGCAGAGTATTAACCCTTTGCAGGTCGGATGTTTATCGGTGTTTATGTTTCCTTATCTCCAAGTGATAGGAACGCAGTATTGGTTCTTAAAGGTTCCTTTGTATGATGGCTATTGATGTTCTTTTGTATGAAGTGTTAAATTGCACGTCTTAACGGAGATAAGATAAAATTAGTAAAAGATCCTTCTAGGACTGTAGCTATTGATGTTCTTTTGTATGAAGTGTTAAATCACACGTCTTAACGGAGATAAGATAAAATTAGTAAAAGATCCTTCTAGGACTGTAGCTCTGAAAATGTTTTCAACCTCAGTTGAAACTCAACGATCGCGGCAAAAGTATCTGGAAAATTTGTATAGTGTGGTTTTGTTCGAACCTCGAGAAAAATGGATATTAGAAGTGAAATCAGTTCTAGCGACGATGAATTCTGTTTTGAAATAGTCCAGGACGAAATCGATCGCATTTATAGAAACAGTAGTGATAAAGAATGCATCTTGGACCAGAGATTAGGTTTGCGAAATTATATTCTTAAAGGTGTAAATACAGATAAATTGTCAAAATACAACGTTTTTCTAGAATAATTTATGTATAAGATTATTTTATTGCACCTATAAGGCGTTCGACATATTCGCGAAAATCGCGTCGACCTGCCACATCGCCGAAAAATTCGTCGACCGCAAAGGATTAATTAAAACGCGATCAACTTTCATTAAACAAATATCGTCTATTACAGGCAACGACGGCTCGCAAAATAACTTCGCCTCGCTGTGCTCTTATTTCAACCGCGGATCTCCGCTCGATACATCCATTCGGATCGCATATTTGCACAGCTATACCAGCAGTTTTCAATAGTGGCGAGCAGAAACGGCGTGCCGACAATTTCCCGGCCAGGGCCCCATCGAAATCTATTAAACACCGGCCGCGTCGATCGGCTCTAATGAATCTGGCATAGCCGGAAGTCATCTCTATCGGGCCTGTTATTTGCTAATATCGCGATATCGAGTTTGACTTGCCAGGCGGGCCGCTCTGCCCGCTTGTAAATTATCGGGGGAATTCTGTTTTTACCCCATCGGCTCTCGACTCGATGGAGAGTCGCGAGGGTCGCGGCAGCAAACGACGCGACGACATCGCGACGCGATCCCGCCGATTTACGAAATAATTGCCTCGCGCCGCCCGCCCTCGACGCGAGCTGTCGCGAAGCTTTTCGAGATGCATAGCCGGTTATCGAGCGAGATATCGTGTGTCAAAAATTGACAATGGATGCGCGGTTCATTGCTGTTTCGGGACCCCGCTGGCTTTTATTTATCTACGCTGCGATCGTTAGGGGGGATGATTGGAAATATTTAGTGGGATACGTACGAACAGCTTAGGGGAGGTTTCCGCGAGGCTTCCGTGGACGTTGAAAACGGCGGATTTTCGCGTTTGGTTTGAAACAGCGTTCGATTTAGAAGGGTGGTTTAGATTTTTCTGCGAGCAAAGCGGAGGGAGTAAATGATAAATGGAAAGCCACTCGTGGAGGAAAAAGTATTAATTCTTTGATATTGTACAGTGGTACGAATTTGTACATGCGTTTTATATTTTCTAGATTTCTTTGTTTCATTTTTTGATTGTGTTTGGTGGAGGAAGATTTAAAGTGACTGCATTTAATGCGTGGGTGGAGGTGAATAGAAAAGAATGGGAGGAATGTGATGAAAAATTATGCCAAGTGTATTTTAATTAATTTTGAAACCAGTAATATGATCATTTCCACTGCAAATATTTCGATTTCAATTAAATTGCAGACATTTAATACTAAAATTTGTTTATATTTGGTGGAGGAAGATTTAAACTGTCTGCGTTTAATGTGTGGGTGGAGGTGAATAGAAAAGAGTGGAAGGAAAAATTATGCCAAGTGTATTTTAATTAATTTTGAAACCAGTAATATGATCATTTCCACTGCAAATATTTCGATTTCAATTAAATTGCAGACATTTAATACTAAAATTTGTTTATATTTGGTGGAGGAAGATTTAAAGTGTCTGTGCGTTTAATGTTTGGGTGGAGATGAATAGAAAAGAATGGGAGGAATGTGATGATAAATTACGCCAAGTGTATTTTAATTAATTTTGGAACCAGTAATATGATCATTTCCACTGCAAATATTTCGATTTCAATTAAATTGCAGACATTTAATACTAAAATTTGTTTATATTTGGTGGAGGAAGATTTAAAGTGTCTGTGCGTTTAATGTTTGGGTGGAGATGAATAGAAAAGAATGGGAGGAATGTGATGAAAAATTATGCCAAGTGTATTTTAATTAATTTTGAAACTAATAATATGATAATTTCTAATGCTAAAATGATTTATTTAGCGTGAAATAACTCGTACGTCCTCATTTATAGATCAGAAATTAAATGAACTTATATATAGTAAAAAAATCTTCATATTCCAGTTTAGAAATAAAACCACCGTCCATGAATTACTTGTGTCATAGAAGATATTGAATTATTGTATATTTAGGAATCGTGGTTTAGACGAATTAACACTTTCTTTGGCGAAATATATTTTAGACTATCATTCAACTTCCAGCGCTCGATGATACTAACGCATTTTTCTTTTCTTATGCTCGTCATGCAAATCATTGATCCAAATCACACTCGTGCAATGTGAAAAGAAGAAGATTCTCAACGTTCGAACCTTCTTCCAATTAATACACGTTCAGTTTTTAACACTTCAGCTCTGAAATGATGTTTTTACAATCTCAAAACGCAATCTCGATTTAAAACAACATATTTTTCAGAATTTTTTCAATTGGAAATGTTAGTTCTTGGTTCGTTTATTTGCATCCTCGTGTTTGCTGTACCAGATTGTTTATTTGTCTGTTGGCCTCCTTTGTTTACCCGTCTATAACTTTTTCCACGTGAAACCAAAACCGAATTTCTCAAATTGAAATTAGAATCACTTGTACAAGTTTACAATATACAATTAACATATCCATATTTTCATTTGTGCCAGTTTTAATATCCGTCGCATTTGTATTCATATTTTACAATTATTAATGTAGAAACAAGCATACGAATGTTTAAATAAATTTGTCAATAAATTACGAAGGAAGTTGCAGATAAAAATAGAGAATAACACAAAACTCAGTATGCTGTATACTATCAAAACACGTATACTGAAAATTACACGCGTTGAAATACAGACGTACCAATTTACAACTAAATTTACAAGACGATCACAAATACGCAGCTACTTCCACAATAAAAATTAATAATTACACTCATAACTCGATTATTCAGTAAAGGACTTTATTTTCCAACACTACAACGTCATTTTATACTCATTTTGAATATACAAACCGATCAGTACCAATTTACAGCAAAATTGTCAAAGCGATCACAAATACACAACTACTTTCACAATAAAAATTAATAACTACACTCATAACTCGATTATTCAGTAAAGAACTTTATTTTCCAATACTACAACGTCATTTTATACTCATTTTGAATATACAAACCGATCAGTACCAATTTACAGCAAAATTGTCAAAGCGATCACAAATACACAACTACTTTCACAATAAAAATTAATAACTACACTCATAACTCGATTATTCAGTAAAGAACTTTATTTTCCAATACTACGACGTCATTTTATACTCATTTTGAATGTAAAAAACGACCAGTACCTATTTATAGCTAACTTTACAAAGCGATCACAAATACGCAACTACTTTCACAATAAAAATTAATAATTACACTTATAATTCGGCTATTCAACAAAAAACCTTATTTTCCAACACTACGACGTCATTTTATACTCATTTTGAATGTAAAAAACGACCAATACCTATTTATAGCTAACTTTACAAAGCGATCACAAATACACAACTACCTCCACAATAAAAATTAATAACCACGCTCATAACTCGGTTATTCACTAAAAAACTTTATTTTCCAATACTACGACGTCATTTTACACTCATCTCGAGTGCACGAGACGTCCAGCGACTCACAAACGAGAGCTTGCCTCTGAAACCCGCAGCCATAAGCTCGAAAACCCGGAACAAATAAGAGCAACTCTAATCAGCGCGGCGGGAACGAGGCGTGGTGCGAGCGGATCGATTGTGCGCCGCGTGACAAAGCGCCACGGCGTTCAAAAAGCGCGGCAAAAGAGTTTCAACCCTTTTTGGCGCGCTTTAATCCCCGCGTCAGCGCACCCACGAGGGTCGTCGCAGCGTCAAAGTTTCACGACGCGCGCGCGCCAGACGTTCGATAACCAGCGATGGTAAGGACCGACACGTGTCGATTTCGAAGCTTCTTGTTAGACAGGGGACCACCCTCGAGGACATGGCGCGTGCTCGAAAGCCGAGCGGAAACGTTCGAGGAAGAAGCGGCCGGTTAATGGACGCCTGGTTCCTACGGAACCGGTTCGTTACACAGCTGGTTTATCTTGGGACGGAAATACGCGGCTCGCTTTGATTCGACGACGCGACTCGGTCTACGAAATTTGAAGCGGAGCGAACAATCTAAATTGCAATCCGCTCGAGCTTTTCGATTGAACGTCGTTGAGGGAATCGTGTCGTTTGAACCAACAGCGTGTTTTCTGTTTTGGAACTTTATTTGATTTGGTTAAGGTTACATCCGTAACAACATGTCCACCAATATTCCAGCGTATCATATCAATACACATAATATAACAATAAAACAGATTAGAGTTTCAAATTTGTAAATAGTATTTAATATTTGAAGAAACTCTAATCTGACCCGTAACAGCATCGATCATCATATACTTTCTATGACCATTTTATTTTCGACTTAAGCAGCTTTCAGTTAATTTCATTTTTATTTTGGATGTTTTAAAGAAAGGTCAAGGTGCGTGATAAAGTTATTACCTGTTACGGTCGAGGATTAAGACACGCGAAAGGGTGCACTTGGTATCTGCGAGTGACCGTTGCTTTGGGGGCGGTCATTTTTAATCGATTTCTAACAAATCTGTATGGAAACTATTGCTAAAGAAGCAATATTTTAGCAATAGAAAATTTTGTTAAATTAGCAATACTTTAGCAACAGAAGCTATTCCCAAATAAGCAATATTTTAGCAATAGAAACTAATGCTCAAATAACATTATTTTAGCAATATTTTAGCAATAGAAACTATTTCTAAATTAGCAATATTTTAGCAATATTTTTGGTTTTGAGGTGGTCATTTTTAACCATTTCTCTAACAATTCTATGCAACCAATCAGTTTTGACGTCCGCTTCCCTCACCAAAATTCGTGACATTGCAATCAACGAATCCGTTTGTCTTACACATTCTTTAAACACATTCAAAACAGTATAGTTCATAACTAGTCATACATTCCAATGAAACATATTAAAATCAAGAAACAACGATTATCTGCACGTATTATTACACCTACCCCTAAATATTCAAGCGTAACTAAAACATCGCTTGAAGCGCATAATAGACAACCTATCTATTCCGTGCGCACTGAACAGTTAACCCTTCAACCCTTTGCACTCGCCAATTTTTTGGTCGTACGTCATCTCTGTCGCTAATTTCTTCACGAATACGATCTGTTCAGTGCGCACGGAATAGATAGGTTGTCTATTATGCGCTTCAAGCGATGTTTTAGTTACGCTTGAATATTTAGGGGTAGGTGTAATAATACGCGCAGATTATCGTTGTTTCTGGATTTTAATATGTTTGATTGGAATGTATGACTAGTTGTGAACTATACTGTGATGAATGTGTTTAAAGAATGTGCAAGCCTGAAGAGTCAGGGTGGACTGTCTGATTAGAATTCTGATATTCTGTGTGATTCCCATCAAATATAAAGTATGTAATGGGAGTGGCTTATTCGGCCAAGACAAACGGATTCGTTGATTGCAATGTTACGAATTTTGGTGAGGAAAGTGGACGTCAAAACTGATTGGTTGCATAGAATTGTTAAAGAAATGGTTAACCCTTTGCGCTCGAGAGGCGATTCTCAGTCGCCATGGTGTTTCTTACAGCAACTGGAGTTTTTCATCGACTGATTTTATGTTTCGAAGTCCTACAAAAACGAATTTGGTAGGTGAAATTAGCTCGAGTGAAGATCAAATTGATTTTCAACGTTTGTTGAAAAACGAGATTAGTTGTATTCACGAAGGAAAAAAAAAAAGAAAAAATGATCTGCGATCGAAAAAGTCGTCGAGCGCAAAGGGTTAAAAATGACCACCCCCAAAGATACCAAGTGCACCCTCGAGTGACACGCAAGGAAATAAAGGTAACAACTTTATAACGCACCTTGACCTTTCTTTAAAACATCCAGGATAAAAATGAAATTAACTGAAAGCTGCTTAAGTCAAAAATAAAATGGTCATAGAAAGTATATAATGATCGATGGTCTCATAATCTTATTGCTGTTACGGGTCACATTAAAGTTTCTTCAATATTAAATACTATTTACAAATTTGAAACTCTAATCTGTTTTATTGTTATATTATGTGTATTGATATGGCACGCTGGAATATTGATGAACATGTTGTAATACGATCGATCTCGTTCTGCAACAGTTCAAAATCAATTTCATCTTCGCAAGGAGTTAATTTCACGTTTGAAATCTATTTTTGTGGGGTTTCAAAACTTCGAATTAGTCGATGGAGAACTGGAGTTGTATGAAACGCAATGGCGACTGAGAATCACCTCTCGAGCGCAAAGGGTTAACGGGTGTGGTTTATAAACCGCATATTAAAATTATAGCCTCTGGTGTGTGGTTTATAAATATTCATTTTTGATAATATATTTTAATAAAATAAATTTGATGATATATTAATTTTTGATAATATATTTTATATATTTGTTGATATATTAATTTTTGCTAATAGCGGTTGTGGCTTATGTACCATTAAAATTAAAATAAAGTAAATGCAGTGAAAAAATCTTCTAAAATAGAATATATTGTATATACTTATTTCCATTTTATTTTTCTTTGGCTGTGCTAAAAGTAGCCATCGTTAAAGGATTAATGGTATACTTTGCGAATGTAATTTTTCATTTTGTATTGTTACAAAAGGTGGTTAGAAATAGTTGAGAGTAGAGCAGAAGATTCAATGAGTAACTGAATAAATTATTTACTGTGCCATTTTTTTTGTTAACAAAGACAATTTCTTCTTGGCATTTTTACTATTAATATGTAGCTATTTATATGTAAACACATAGTACTCATGCTTTTTTGTAACATAAAAAAGATAAGGAATGCCTGAAAATTGCCATTAATACAGCCAGGAAAAAATAAATATAAACCCTCTCGAGAAACACCATACACAATTCACTTCACGCGCTACAATTTCCCAGCAATGCGACTTCGAATTGAAAATGATCCATCAGTCATAAATTACTGCCATATAATTGTCCAGTTATTATTTTCTGCAACCCCAGCCCCAACAGAACGTGTCTCTCATAACAATTCCACGATTCGTATCGCCAATCAATCCTTAACAAGCTGAACGCCCACGTCGACATGTTTCCGCGATACATTATCCACACGATCGTTTACGAATAACAATCGAACAGATAGTAGGTCAGTGATGGTCTGCAACAGCTGCTACACATAGACATGTAAGAATAGACGACGAGAGTAGACGTGAAAAGTGATAGAGGAATAAAAAGACAAAGCTGGATAAAAGTATTTCTCTCCTCGATTAGCCATTATTGCACATTAACGAGCATTAAAAATTGCGCGTCAATAATTACACATCAACGTTAATTGTGCTCAAGACAGGGATAGTAATTTCTTTATGCAACTTTCTCCTTTTATTCCTCTATCGCATCCATTTATGTGATAGTTTCATTGCTAACGTGGTCTATTATTGTGTGTCTATCCTTTGCACTCCTTTGTCAGTAAATAAAAGAAAGAAACAAATATGTTCCATAAATGTAAATAACAACAAAGAGTTTGAAACTCTCGTTTCTCTCGAGAACTCTCAAAGAGTTTGAGAGTTGTATTTAATACAATTAGTAAACAGAATTGTTTACAAATGCGGTTACAGAGCTGTTTCATTGAAATAAATTTCGAATGGAAAACACTTGAAATAGTAGAGAGTTGTTGGCAACAGAATTGAAGAATAATTCGTAGTGCAAAGGGTTGAACGCGTCTTTTGCACACTGTTGGCAGAGAACGATGGACGCTTAAACGCGTTGCACCCCAACCAGTGAAACGAAACTTGCGAGAAATATAAAAATTTCTGATAATATCATAATAAAAGATTTTATTTAAGTGTAAAATCAGAGAAACGAAGTAGTTTTTGATTAATTGCGATTTTGGCTAATGACCAAACTCGAAAAATGTCCGCTACACGCGCAAATTCGCAGCGAAATATATCCCCACGTGCAACGTGTTAACGCGAAGGAATAATTACGACCTCGTCGAAATTGGTTTTCGAGAAACCAGATAACGCCATTCTTAATATTTCACGTTCATCCTCGCCATTAACCATATAAAGTCTGAGGGTATAATACCTCAGAGGGAAGATTTATTTCATCTCGTAAAGAGCCGTGCTCGGATGAAGTAATTCAATATTTAAAATATCGCGGGAACCTCGCTGAAGCTGGAGAGCAGTAAGAAAAATGTGTAATTCAAGGAAATCATCGTCGTTAACGATGTTCCTCATTGGTATTCAAGAAGATCCGCGTTCGCCAGGAAATTTGTCGTATTGTTGCCAGCATATTACGCGAAACGTGGTTCTTAACGTTACGTACACTCTTCTTGTAATATAATTCACGATGCGAGAGAGATTAATGTTTTATATATACGATAAATTGTAGTTAGAAATTATTACTACGGAAGTTCAGCAGTAAATTTTAAGATCGGTCGCGTGATGCTGAAATTTTCAGTTTGCAGAGTAACGCGAGGGAAACTTGACGCATAAAAAGGTGTTAAAAGTTGTACAACGCTCAAATCTTTAACTGATAAGAAACGCATATAAAAAGTTAGCCCAAGTTTGAATTTCTGAGCTCGTAAAAAGGGCGAGAAGGATAACAGAAAATGTGAGAATTGTAAAAATGAACAATTCTTACAAAAATGATATATGCATTATAGAAAATATCTTGAAAACGTTCTCGTCTTCTTTCGAGCAGAATCGAAGCAAACATCAGCCACTAAAAATACTCGAATCGAAGATACGTAAAAACAATCCTAAACAACCCATCTCCTCTAGAATCGTCACCAGTCGAGCGAGCTAAAATAACATTAATTAATTTGGAATTGCTCAGGGCTGCAAAGTGATAATCAAAGTTTCGACAAATAGTATGAATTAATGTTACGTCGAACCAGAGCAGTAATATCTCAATTAAAATTACATTGATTAATTATGTGATAGTCAGAGTCATAAAATCACAATCAAAATTACGCAAACGACATTCCACGAAATACTAGCATCAGCAGAAGTTAACCCTTTGCAATCGGATGTCCCCTTTGAGGGGACATCAGAATTGATTAGCGATTGCGGAGGTTGAATTTATTCAATCGCAACTTTTCGAGAAATGCACGTTTCCCTCAAGCTTTCTATTGAAATGGAAATTTTCTATTGCTGATAGAAACTTTATTATCCTTTCGCACTCGACACTTTTCGTCAGCAATAGAAACTACTGCTAATTGCTGCGACTGTTGGCATAAATAGCAATAGTTTCTATTGTCTACTAACGTCTGCTACCAATAGAAAATTTCCATTTCAATAGAAAACTTGAGAGAAATGCATTTCTCAATAAGTTTGACTTCTGTAATCACTAATCAATGCTGAGGTCCCCTCAGAGGGGACATCCGAGTGCAAAGGGTCAAACTATGGTCCGCAGACTCCTGGGTATCCGCGAAACATTGTTGACATTAACTTTACATCCTCTAACTTTACATCCTCTAACTAGTTTAATAAAAATTCTACAAGATCAAAACTTTTTGTGCTTAGAAAATTCGGAAATTCCAAACACTTCATATTAATCTACTTAATTAACTAGTTATTGGGCTTAGGATTGAGACGAGATTCGCAAAGAAAAATGTTGTTCAAGAGGGATTTCTCAGACTACATAAGTTTAAGAACCCTGCTTTAAATCATTTTTGGTATAATATTGCAATAAAATAAGTATTTTCACAAAGTATACTTACGAAAGAAGCTTCAAAATAACTAATACAATCGGTTAATCTCTGTTAAACTTCATTCGTCTTTGTATGGTGGTACGCATCATCTATTTAACCTAATAAATTCACTTTCTACAATGCTTGTTCTTCGGCAAAATCTTCTGATCCCACAATATTATTGTTAGCAACAGTTTCTATCGCTAACGTGCGGAAAGGCGTCGAGTGCAAAGGGTTAAAAGACAAAATTGCCCGTCGTTCAGGCGTCCTCGCGACAAAGGCACGTTTTCTCCTGACAAATTTCCCATATTTCCCCTTACGAGCACCTGACCGTGCAATTCTTCGTACGCAACGAACGGAAAGGACTGTTACGAATGAAAAGGCGCGCGCGGCTATTTACGGTGGACCTTTATGGTTGATAGAGTCTCGCATTGCGACGCCCTGCGACGAACGAAATGAATCGAGACCCGAACGATTCCGATTCGACGGCGCGAAGTCAGATTTTATCGCGGCGAAAGTGTGATTGAACGCAGTAAACTGTTACCGCCGCCATTTTTTCGTGACCACCCCCCGGACTGGGACTGTTCGTTACCACGGAATTGCTTCGCAATGATTCTGGGCCGAAGGGGTGAAACGCGGGGTTGACGGGCAAACGAATTGAACGCGACTCGATGTTAATTTTCTATAAGGAATGGAAGAGATTTTTGAAGATTTTTATGGCGTTCGAATTTCAGAAAGAATAGAAATATTTTTGTGAGATGACGTAATGTCAGATGTGAGATGATTGTAAAAGTGTGATTCCATTTCTTTCTTTTTTTTTCGTGACCGTATTGTACAATTTTTTGTATTTGAATTAGTGTCACTTTTAGTATAGAAGAGATTTTTGAAGATTTTATGGTGTTCGAATTTCAGAAAGAATAGAAGTACTTTCGTGAGATGATTGTAAAAGTGTGATTCCATTTCTTTCTTTTCTTTCGTGATCGTATTGTACAATTTTAAATATGCAATTAAATATAGGTAAATATACAATTTTTTTGTATTTGAATTAGTGTCATTTTTAGTGTGGAAGAGTTTAGTATGGAAGAGATTTTTGAAGATTTGATGCTGTCTCAATTTCAGAAAAAGTAGAAGTATTTTTCTAATAGAGATAATCATAAAAGTATAGTTCCATTTCTTCCTTCTTTTTCTTGATTATATTGGTAAATATACAATTTTTTATATTTGAATTAATGTCATTTTCAATATTTCTTCGTTAAGCGCCTATAAAATACAATATAATGCACTAATAGTTTGTTATTAGTAGACGGAAGTATTACTTTTAATCATCCTTCATTACTGTGCATTTTGTGTCTGAAACTACTTTTTCTAAATTAATTACTCTTATATCAGATTTTCTTTTCAGATTGACTTAATTACTATTACTTGAATAGTACATTAACTTGATATGGAATAAACGAGGTGTAGAACTTACTTTTGGAATACTGCGAGTATTCTACCTGTTACTACCTAATAAACGATACGATCTCCTAATAATTATTATTAGAATTACGTTCAATTTTATAGTAAAACAGATATCTTGACAATGTCAAAAATCAAAACAGAAAATTACCAATTTAATAAAATAAAAGTAACAAAACCAGAGATTTTTTGCGAATAAATCGACTCATAGAAAAATGATCCCAAATAATAATTTCAAAAACCTATATAAATATTAAAGTAATAGAAGGGTTTCTTCTCTGTTTTGATCATTCACTTAATTAAATACGAATGAAAATGGTCACCAACCAGTGTCCAGAAACCTTCCTCCAAAACAACACATCTACCAGCCAAAACAGCATATCTGTTCCAATAAATCGCGGTTGTACTCAAAGATCCCGCGTCCACCGTACGATCATCCAGCCAAAACCAGCTGCCATAACCAGCGGACGAGGCAGGAGACAAAAGCCAGCCACCGTTACTCATAATCATTTCAAGCATCGAAGCACGCGATACGTAAAGGGTAGACAGGTACCTTTTCCGGCTCGAATATCACGCAAGTCACAGCGTACGTCAGCTGGTAAAAGCGGCGATATTTCAACGGGCTGGCCCGCCTATAATGACTCACAGGAAGCCGCGTGTCGCGGTGGTTCCGAGCGTACCGCTCAAAGCAGCGCGCGAAAACTCCCCACGGGACGAACGAGCACTTCCCCGCCGCGAATTAACAGCTACCGATCCTCCAAAGTAACTGCTTACCTCGAGCACGGCTCCTCTTCCACCCTCGAAAAGGACCACTTCCGCCCCTCGGTGTTTCTCGAGCAGACGCGTGGAAACCGCGAGACGTTTTGGAGCGAAGGTTTGGGCGTTCTTAGATATTATTATTGTGGCTCTTAGATATTCTTGGATATTATTATTGGATATTATTATCGTGGAGAGAAGAATTTTAGAAGAATATTTACAAAGAATGTGGATTATTAAGTCTTTGCACTCGGGTGTTCCCTCTGAGGGGACGTCAGCATTGATTAATGATTAAAGTTATTCTACTGCAGAATTTTGAGAAATGCATGGTTCTCTGAAGTTTTCTATTGAAATGGAAATTTTGTATTGCCGGGAGACGTTAGCAATAGTTTCCATGTTAATATTGCCATTTTAGAAATAGTTTCTATGTCAATATTGCTATTTTAGCAATAGTTTCTATGTCAATATTGCTATTTTAGCAATAGTTTCTATGTCAATATTGCTATTTTAGCAATAGTTTCTATGTCAATATTGCTATTTTAGCAATAGTTTCTATGTTAATATTGCTCTTTTAGCAATGGTTTCTACGTTAATATTGCTATTTTAGCAATAATTATTACGTTAGTATTGCTATTTTAATAATAGTTCCTATATCAATATTGCCATTTTAGAAATAGTTTCTATGTCCATATTGTTATTTTAGAAATAGTTCCTATGACAATATTGCTATTTTAGAAATAGTTTCTATATCAATATTGCTATTTTAGCAATAGTTTCTACATTAATATTGCTATTTTAGCAATAACTGTTACATTAGTATTGCTATTTTAATAATAGTTTCTATATCAATATTGCCATTTTGGAAATAGTTTCTATGTCAATATTGTTATTTTAGCAATGGTTTCTACGTTAATATTGCTATTTTAGCAATAATTATTACGTTATTATTGCTATTTTAATAGTAGTTCCTATATCAATATTGCCATTTTAGAAATAGTTTCTATGTCCATATTGTTATTTTAGAAATAGTTCCTATGACAATATTGCTATTTTAGAAATAGTTTCTATATCAATATTGCTATTTCAGCAATAGTTTCTACATTAATATTGCTATTTTAGCAATAATTGTTACATTAGTATTGCTATTTTAATAATAGTTTCTATAACAATATTGCCATTTTGGAAATAGTTTCTATGTCAATATTGTTATTTTAGAAATAGTTCCTATGCCAATATTATGCTATGTTAGAAATAGTTTCTATGTCAATATAGCTATTTTAGCAATAGCTTCTGTTACTAACGTGCAGGAAGAAGCCCAGTGTAAAGGGTTAATTTGGGGTGTTAAAGATGGAACAACTGCTGTGGTCTGTTTCTAAATCTTCGACGTGGATTCTACTTTTAATAGAATGTGAAATAATCTTCGTCTCTAGACACTATCTTGGTATTTAAATTCTATTTGCAGAGTTTTGTAAATATAAAATATAAAATTTCGTCAATTATAAAGGGTCGTACAGTATTAAATTAATTCATTCGTCGCTTCGAAACTGTTCAATTTTGTCTCTATACGCACTGGATACTATCGGAAAATACAAAATACAAAACCTCGAACGAAATTTACTGCAATTTTTAAAGTAACATGTGTAATTCCATTAAAATTGTATCCACGAACAATTTACCTGCCACACACAACAAGCCTTTGAACTCCACAGAGAATCGTTAACATGCAACAGACTGTTGTGAAACAGACTTTTGTTTTTCAACTTGTTTTTTTTTTTTGTTGCTTTATCGCTGAAAATGTCAATGAACGACATGCAAATAATAGTACAAAATTTGATTCTGTTTCTCCATGGTCTTCGTAGATTTCGTAGGCAATTGTGGTCTCACGGGCCTCGTTGACATAAATGCGTAACGCCATTGTCCAATTGAGAATAGTTCTATCTACTATAAACGTCCACCCAATAGGGACTCCTAATTTAGCCTATACTTCGTTCAACGACTCGAATCCACAGACGCACGTGGCGACATTAAATGGAATAGGGGTGCATTTATAGTCTTCATTGTCAGTGTGAAGGACCCGAAATGACTACGATCGTTTTACGTAATTTGAACGACACAAGTTGTAATAATTATTTCATATTTTCTACGAATCCAACTTTGTCGATTTTCTGGTTACTCATTCTTTTACGTGCTTCCACTGGCTTCTTCTTGGACATCCTGTACCACTTGTATAACCAAAATTTTTGCTCCAATTTGTACAGTATGCATGGAAAAATGGAAAAATTCTTTGTCATGCATTTAAACAATATAATTACATAATTTAACGAGCAATATTAATAGAAAAAGATTTTTGTTAAAGCAATCGTAGTTGTGACGTATTAATGCATCAGTACTGGAAGAATTAAAACGTTACAGTGTCTGTTACGACACTTAATCGATGACACATACTCGAAACGTGTTCCTAGCAAGATAGTTTTGTCTTGTTCGCTTTGATGTTAACAGTAAGCAGAGTTGGTTGTACTGTTTAAGACACGAGGTATTAGAGATGCAAGGGAGGAATGTTTGGACTGAATGCTTGGGATTTGGATGCAACCTGAGGGCGGTACATGGTCATTCCAAGTTTTGGGTGGATCTTGTCAAATATGCCTTAAGATTGTCAGCATAGTTGAACTGAATTGAGCCTTAGTAGCCATAAAATTGATAAATAGAAAATATATGCATGTAATATATATGGCTTTGGGAAAGAATTCAATTATTAATTACTAGCATTTTCAAATATTAGAATAATTTCTAATTACATCCAATTATATATATTTTAGAATTCTCTGTCTGTTCTCTGTTCTTATATATCTTAATACTTTATTTCTTTTCAATCTGGCAAATAATTAGAGAAAGTGTAAAAGATAGTGGTTTTTAAATAGTGTAATTTCTAATTTGTATTTTTTTATTAAGTGTCATCATTTTACAAAAGTGAATCAAGACTCAAAGTTGTTCGCAAAGAAAACAAAAGGGAGGAACGCTAAGTAATCTCGTGGTACCTTCGTATCCTTCGCGAGCCACCTTTTTGTTTTAATTCCTTTCGTTTATTTGCCATTTCGCCGTCGCGAGAGATAAAAATATGAATCCCATGGGAATATAAACCACCGGAAGCGAGGAAAACGTCGCGGTATTATCTGAGAAAGCTACTCGCGGGGGACAGGGGAGTCCACAAATTTCATTTTAATAAACTGTCAGCGAGACTCCGCGGACGATGTGCATCTTTTTTCGCGCGAAAGAAGGCGGAATTTAGAACCACTTTGAGATTTACGTCGCGTAAGAGATCATTTAACCCTCTGATTCTATTCTATTTTCCGGTAGAAAGCGATTTGCGACTTTATTGTGACAAAAACGATTATATTATATTGGTAAATATCTGTAATATTCGAGTAAATTAGTTTTAACATTCGAAACTTTTTCAGTAAGCTTTGCACTAATTATTTTTCGATTACGCATTTTACTTTCATGTTTTCTATTAACCCTTTGCACTCGGATGCCCTCTCTGAGGAGACATCAGCATTGATTAGATTATAGGGAGGAGCTTTTGGAGAAATACATATTTCCTTGAGATTTTCTATTGAAATGGAAATTTTCTATTGTTGGGAGACATTAGCAATAAGAATTATTGTTGAAATATTGCTCAAAGATTGCTATTTTAGCAATAGAGTGCAAAGGTTTAACACTCACAGCTAACAAACTTATTCCACTGCAGCTTTTTGAGAAATGCATGTTTCTCTGTGCTTCTTTACTGAAATAGAAATTTTCTATTACGTTAGCAATTGAAATTATTACTGAATATTGCTAAAATATTGCTATTTTAGCAATAATTTCTATTGCCAACGTCTGGGAAGGAGCCAAGTGCAAAGGGTTAAATTTTATTTCTTTATAATATAAACCTTGGGGTGCCACAGCAATAATATTTAACTTTCACTTATATTTAGCAATTTAGCAGTAGAATCCATGTTTATAACATGGCAACACCATTATCTCCTTGTCTATACTACATCTTCCACTCGTTGACCACTTTTGAGATTGTGCGTCACTTCTTTCGAGTGGTACCAGGTTGTTGTCGTCACAAAAAAAAGAATTCCAGTGAATTTTAGCCCGATAAAAGTCTCACAGCGAAGAAAGTTTAAGAATCTCTGATATAAACTCAACATCGTCTATAAATAACAATTTTTATGATATTGCAATGTGAAACGAAGCAACGCCATAATTTTATTAAGCAAGAAAGTAACTATTTCAGTTTCAGTAAAACTATCTGCTAACTCTTTCTCTCATCCAATTTATCAACGTATTACAATCAGAATATCCTACCAATCATTGTCGAATCACGATCTTCCAGACTACGAATTCAATGAAAAACGTTGGGTTAAAAATCGATCGACATATTTTACGCGCGCGTGGGATGCAATTATCGCGTTTCTAATAATTATCGACTCGACCCTCGAATCTGTAATCATAACCTGGCGATTTTCACGGAAGGTCGGAACGTTGTTCGGTCTTAACAACCGAACGAGCTAATCCAACCAGAGAAAATTAGGAAATTAAAAAAGGGACATTTTATAATACGATTCGGACAGAACCTAACCAATTCTATTGTCAATTCTCATCAAGCACATGGCGACCGTACGCTCACACGGAGCAGCAATAATATCCAAGAAGCCATTACTTTGGGACAAACTATAGTGTTATTTCTTAATTACATGGTCCTACTAGACGGTCACATTTTTGTTTTCGAATCCTTTGTATTAGTCATTGCTTAAGTCGAGGCGCTTCTTGGGTTTATTACTTGCTACGATCGAAGGTTAGGACACGCGGAATTCACATGTATGGCATTCGAGGGTACTAAGTTTCCATCATCCAATCAGTTTTGATGTCCATTTCCCTCACCAACATGCGTAACATCACAATAGACGAATCCGCTTGTCCTACCAAGACACGACACACCCATCAAACATTTCATGTTTGACGGAAAACAGGCAGAAGAACAGATTTCAACAAGACTCGCAAGCATACATACTCAGTTAAAGTAAGAAACATCACAAGTCATAAGTGAAGCGTGTCACGCACCGTGTTGGTGGTGGGGCTGAACGCCTGGCTTCAATTATACTGTTGTAAAGAAGAACGTGAGAGGGTAGGAAGGAAAAAAAGAGGAAAGAACGTTTCGTCCTGGGCCTGCTAGTGGACTCATCAGTAAGGCTACCTAACAGACCCTGCCTTAGACGCTGGGACGGTAGGGATAGTCCCGAATTTCTATTATATAGAAACGGAGTAGGACATGGAGTGCTCGCTGGAAAGTGACGAGTGTGCTGTCCCCCTAGTGGCGAGGACCGCCACAAAAGCATTGCCAAGCAATTTTCCAGCAACTGAAAATTTCCATTTCGATGGAAAACTTTGGGGAAATACGAGTTCTTCGAAAAGTTGCAATAGAAAGTGAAGCGTGTTGGTGGGGCTGAACGCCTGCTTCGATTGTTGTCGCTGTAAAGAGAACGTGAGAGAGGGTAGGAAGGACAAAGAGAGGGAAGAACGTTTCGTCCTGAGCCTGCTGGTGGACTCATCAGTAAGGCTACCAAAATGGCGGAGTTGCGCCTTAGACGCTAGCATAGTAGGAATAGGTTAGAATTTCTATTGTATAGAAACTGTAAAACAAGGAGTGCTCGCGGGAAACTGACGAGTGTGCTGTCCCCCTAGTGGCGAAGACCGCCACATAAGTATTGGAGTTCGCACTTATTGGAGTTCGCGAACATAACACATTTGGAAAAACAAGAAATACAGTCCACTTCAGTCCAACTCTGGTCTCTCTTTATTAAATTAACGAAAGACCTAGCGACCACGACCATCGCCATCACGGGTTACGATACGTGACGCTACAAACGTTTCGCTGCATATCGAGTTCCGTGAATTCAAATACGGAGGCCACGAGTGCATTTTAAATTACAATATTGACTTCCTCCGGCACAGGATCGGCCGGTTTTCCGCCAACGTGCACAATGACTCGTGGAATCGTTGTAGGCCGCGAGATGAACCCGGACGCGTGGGAGGAGGGTGGAGGAGGTGAAGCGCCAATAATCGGTCGGAATAATCGAATCGTTCCGGCGTTTTCCCGTTAATGAATAAAAATCAGCGAAACCGAGTGAACCGAATAATGAACAAAAATGATTTACCAGCCGGCAATTGATTTTCTTACGGTAGAACGACCCCCAGCCAACTGCGCCTCGATCCGGCCAGCTTTTAATTAAGAGTCGTCCGTCGAAAAACCGTAATTCGCGGACTATTTAATACGTCCACGTGAAAAATCGTGGCTGGCACCGTTTTGCCCGGAGTTTTTCTCCTTTCCGTGGAAAATTTTTAGTGATATATCAAATATTAGCTAAAAGAGTACGAAGGAAAAAAAAGAGTGTCGTCTCTGCGATTATTGTGTATCAGCTGACTTCTTTTCTGCTGGGATCGTCTTAGGAAAAACAATTGAACGCCACTGAATGTCGTGACGATGCAATTACAAATATGTTAACCCGTTCGAGACGGATTGCACAGCGTCTGTGCAATGATATTGAATTGAGTCAGTGCGGAAAAAGTATGCATCGAGATAAGACTTTAAATAAAAAATAAAAAATTAAAGATTAAAAATTAAAAATTAAGAATTAAAATTTCAGCTTCTTGCTTTGACCTCCAACAAAATGAGCCATCTCGAATGGGTTAATCTACCAAAACACTTACAAATCGAATCGTCGAACACGTAACGATTCCATCAACGACAGAACGATCGTACTGTTAATTATTTTTAACGAGCGATCGAATAAGTTTTAATTCGTTACGCGGTGTATCGGTAAAATTGAGACAAATTGTTGACAACATGCTGTCGGTCTCGCGTGATTAAAACAATCGTAGCAGTTTTGAACAGCCTCGAGCTACGGAGAACCCTCCCCCGGTAGTTTTAACATCCACTTGACGCAAGTTAATCCGAACCACCTGCGTCCCAATTAGTAGAGAGTTCTGATTAAGCGTCATCCGGTGCAGTTTCACTGGATTACCAATAACTTCTTTCGGAAACGAGCCACGTAGACGGTGTATCGCAGTTTTGCGGAGAAACGTCCAAGAGAATCCCTGGAATTTTATGCTTAAACTTTCGCGCACGCAATATAGAGCAACAAATACAATTTAAAGTTAAAAATTTCGCTGGGTCATTTGCGGCCCGCTAGAAACTAATATAATCACAACCAAGTTTATGACGCTTGTGTAATTAGCTATTGTTTAGGACAGCCAATTGTTATTTACCTTTTCCATAATCACTTTCATAATTAGAAACGCAGGGATTAAGGTCTTAAAGGTTGTTCTAGAACAGCATTTCTCAAACTAGAACACTGGTGGTCGTATTATTTCGTAAAAAATTATGAATTTTAGATTAAAGTAGAACAAAACGTTGTCTGCTTTTATGCGTTTCACGCAATTAAAACAACCCTCAAGAGGAATAACTGAAAACTGAAATTTATTCCTTAAAAATTGTAGAACTTCAAAAGTGTCCCGCAAAAAATTATGAAATTGAGGTTGAAGTGTTGTCTACTTTTATGCGTTTCACGCAATTTAAAACAACCCCCAAGAGGAATTATAACTGAAAACTGAAATTTACTCCAGTGTTCCTTAAAAATTGTAGAACTTAAAAAGTGTCCCGCAAAAAATTATGAAATTGAGGTTGAAATATTGTCTGCTTTTAAAACAACTCTCAAAAGGAATTATAACTGAAAACCAAAATTTACCAGAGTAAATTTTAAGGAACACTAGAGTATTCCTTAAAAATTTTAGAACTTAAGCAGTGTTCCACGATGAGAAAAGTTTGGGAAACATTGATCTAAAATTTGGAAAGATTCTCTAAATCGCTTGACCTCGATAGACTTTTCTGTTATTCTACCCCCACCACTCTAAATATCAGACAGCTAATTATTGCACCACTGCTTCGCTACTTTGCATATATGAGGGAAGGATGCGTTGAAGGAAATCGCGTGACGTCACGTCGCATAACATGGCGAGGATGGACAATGGACAGTCGAAGATCGTCAGTCGTGAATGATTGATGATTCTGCATTTCTTTTATACATTTTATTCAATAAATTTAAGCTATATTCAACCCCAGATATAAGGGTAGAAATTTAGAAATAAGGTCAGTGTTGTTTAGAACGACAATTATACGAATTCTTCGACATTCCAAATCAAGCCAACTTCTGTGCTCTAATTGAGCTACTCTGCGAGGCGACACAAGGAACGTAACAGTTTGAATAATTTATAAATTTGTCTAAGAGAGTACTTACGATAATACTGAATTTAAACCAATCGAAATAAATAAATAATCATCAAACTGCCACATAACTATTAACCCTTTGCACTCAACGCCAATAATTTTCTATTACTGGTCAAAGTTAGAAATAAAAACTATCACCAAGCAATTTACAAAATTTCTAATTCGATAGAAAACTAGGAAAACGTGCGTTCTTCAAAAAGTTGCGATGGAATAAGTTTTCAACCTTCGCAATCAGCAATCAATTCCTTCAAAGGCGACATCCGAGTGCAAAAGGTTTAATCCTCCTTGCTTATATTAATTATCTCCAACTATTTAATCGAAATTCAAGGAAAACAAACAACAGATAATACAAATAGTTAACCCTTTGCGCTCAAGAGGCGACTCTCAGTCGCCATTGCGTTTCATACAACTCGAGTTTCTCATCAACTGATTTGGAGTTTCGAAGCCCCACAAAAATGAATTTGAAAGGTGAAATTAGCTCGAGTAAAGATAAAATTGATTTTCAACTGCAAAACGAGATCGATTGTATCGCAAAGAAATTAGCGATAGAGGAGACACGCTGTACGATCGACAAAAGTCGTCGAGTGTAAAGGGTTAAAGATAATCGAAAAGACCACGTGGTGCATTGAAAAACGTTTCGTTTCCTCCGTAAGCGTCGCGAAGTTCAGTTTGCATGCACGCGCGAGATCCGGCTGCTCTAGAAATCACATCCAGCAAATAAAAGCTGAACGAGAGGGTCGGAGGCAGCGGTACGTGGCCCAGGAAACCCTTTTTTCTCCTCTCTTTTCTCGTTCGCGAACGAGTTGGCTCAAGGGAGGACGAATTTCCCTCTCGTCGACACTTGGCCACCTGTGTACGTAAGCGGGCATAAATCATTCATCGACGCAGTACGTCGAGAGACAGGATCGAGAAGGGTCTGTTTGCCACGGAGTGACCGATAAGCCGCGCCATTTACATCGCGTCCGCGACACCGTTCCGTTTGTTTGACCCCTGATAGGCCCACGAATCCTCCGACGAATCTCAATTCGAGCGCGACGAGAGATGCATGGCAAACGAAGGTGCGAGGAGTCGTAAAGGGCGAACTCTCGTGGTAATTGTAATGGGTTATAGTTATTACACCTGAAGCTCTGTGTTGGTGGGGCTGAACAAGAGAACGTTTGCGCTGTAAAGAGAACGTGAGAGAGGGTAGAAAGGAAAAAGAGAGGGAAGAACGTTTCGTCCTGGGCCTGCTAATGAACTCATCGGTAAGGCTACCTAGCAGACCCTGCCTTAGACGCTGGGATAGTAGGGACAGGTCAGAATTTCTATTATATAGAAACTGGGTAGGACATGGAGTGCTCGCTGGAAACTGACGAGTGTGCTGTCCCCCTAGTGGCGAGGACCGCCACAAAAGCATTGCCAAGCAATTTTCCAGCAACTGAAAATTTCCATTTCGATGGAAAACTTGGGAAAATACGAGTTCTTCGAAAAGTTGCAATAGAAAGTGAAGCGTGTTGGTGGGGCTGAACGCCTGCTTCGATTGTTGTCGCTGTAAAGAGAACGTGAGAGAGGGTAGGAAGGACAAAGAGAGGGAAGAACGTTTCGTCCTGGGCCTGCTAGTGGACTCATCAGTAAGGCTACCAAAATGACGGAGTTGCGCCTTAGACGCTGGGATAGTAGAGATAGGTCAGAATTTCTATCATATAGAAACTGTAAAACAAGGAGTGCTCGCGGGAAACTGACGAGTGTGCTGTCCCCCTAGTAACGAGGACCGTTACAGTATAAATCATCTAAAGAGTCTGTTGGTGGGGCTAAACGCCTGCTTCATTATGTTGTGCTGTAAGGAGAACGTGAGAGAGGGTAGAAAGGAAAAAGAGAGGGAAGAACGTTTCGTCCTAGGCCTGCTAGTGGACTCACCACGAGACCATTTTATTATCCAATAATCTATCTATAATCTATCTATCTATCTTTAATGAATAACGTTTTTATTCAAATTCCCACGATGACAAACGACGATAGATGTAATGAATTGAATGTAGTGGACTTACAATTAGGATAATGGATAGTACTGAGAATTTAATATCACGGATTAAAATTATTGGCAAAGTCGTTTCAATTTTAATGATCAACGCGCCAGACTTAATGTAACGATCGATATTGTGAATTTAATCTAATCGTTAGTGCGATAAATGATATTCAATCCTTTGACCTTGACCACTTTCGAAAGTTGTTGAAATGGTGACTGACAGTCGCCTCTCGAGTGCAAAGTGTTAAAGTAGTGATCGATAGAGTGGACTGGATATAATTGATGATACATTGTGAAAGTAAAATGGATGGCATCGATTATTTAATAGATTCAACGTAATTATTGACTCGGTTCTAATAATTAACGCACGACAGATTTAATATAATAGCCAATATTATGAATTTAATAATGGCTAACTGTGTAACCTCAATAGAATGTTACGTGTGTACAGATACACCTAATTATTGACTAGGTAAACTCAATCAATGAATCGAGTGTAACGACCAATATAATGTCCAACTATTGTCTTCATAATAAACTTAATAACAACAAATTCAAAGTATTTTTTTAAAAACAAAAGAAATCAAAGCTAAATTAAAATTCATGGAATTATTATTTGTGGTCATCTTCGATGTTTCGATAAAATTGGTATCAACGTGAACAATTTACAGAAAACTCTGGCCCAGAAACCGCAGAATTGAATCATTAATAATAAATTAACGGACAACTGAAAATTCATGAAAACCAAACGAAACCATGGCTTCGTGAACGATGCGCCACGCAGACTTTCGATCATTTATTTCTCCTGAAATCCCCGCGCAATCATTGCCATCATTATTATTAATACACAGATTAACTGTCGACGTGTGTGCATTTTAATCATTTCCGGAATTAGTGTCTGCATTAAAAATAGGAACAGAGCTGTAAAAGTTTCTGAAAATCGGAAATCGTTTCGTGAGTAATCCTGCGTGCAACGCTTTGTATAAGCTTTGTATAAGCTTTATCGTTTACATGAGGGGTGGCCAACCTTTTGTATAACATACGCGCCAATTTTTTTCACAGACATCTTTCTTAATTTCTTACATTCACAGTTGAGTATAAAAAATAATGATAGAATCTGCTTCGATTAGGAAAAGAAATAACTCAATTAAATTAATTAATCTATGCCAGTCTCATTCACGCTCTCTGTCTCTTTCTCATACATACACACACACTGTTCACATCTTACAACTGTAAACTGTCAAAAAAATGAGTAAGAAGACATGAATTTGCATTCGACGACCTTTTCAGTCGCGCATCATTTCTTCTATCACTAATTTCTTCGTGAATGCAACTAATCTCGTTTTTCGACAGTTGAAAATTGATAATTTCATCTTCACTCGAGCTAATTTCATCTTCCAAATTTATTTTTCTTAGACTTTGAAATTTAAAATCAGTCGATGAAGAACTTCAGTTGCTGTATGAAACGCCATGGCGACTGAGAGTTGCCTCTCGAACACAAAGGGTTAAGTTATGACGCCTATTTCAAAAGAACGAGCAGACGCAAGAATGCGCCACGATTTGGCCACCCCTGGTTTACATTGTTCGATATATCGATGTCCCCTTAATGATTTACGGTTGATCGAGTACGACGATGCATGTTGTACCAATTCTATCAGTAAAACGGGACCAAGACCTCGGTTTCAATTTGCCACCCCCTTCTACCTTCTGATTATTGCATCTTGTTTCGTTGATAACGAATTCCCCGGGAAAATTGCGGATTTAAACGTAGCTGAACGCTGGAAACGATTTTGGCATGATGCGCCATCGTTCATTCGGCCAGGAATTGATTGCTTCCACCGCGGACGCATTCTTTATTTAAATGAATCGCTTGCGAGGATGTTATGCGCGCGACGCGAGGCGCTCGAGGCCGCGTCGATTTATCGAGCCATCGACTCGCCATAATTCGGTCGATTTTATGGTGATCGGGCTGTAAATTCGCGGCGTCGCTTTTAAGGCGCCGAGGAACGTCTTCTGCGAGCAGATGCGGTCTGTGAGACGTAATGATACCTGGAGAATTGTAATTATTTGACGATAGATTGGAAGCAATGCAGAAATTCATTTTTGGAAACGAAGTCAGTGGAATATTAACAATTGATGAAGGCTTTTGTGTATTAATGATCTACGTTCAGTAGAACAAAGTGAAAGTTGAACCAATTCTAAAGTGACCTATCTTAATTTGTGAAATGAGTGCACATAAAACGAAAAAGAAAATTAATGAGTAAAATGGTCTTAATTCGTTTTAATTTAATGATTTTCATTAATGCTGAACCACTTAGTTAAAAGCAGAAATAAAAATAAACAAGTGTAAGAGAAGAATATGTAGGATGGGCGTTCTGTTTACGTTGTGTTTATATTTCCAAGGAGGAAAACAAGTCAGAGAGGAAGAGATATTGTAGAAGTCAGAGAGTGCTGTTGAATTTTTGTTTCGAAATTTTGAAATTTTGTCTTTTGTCTTGACTTTGAGATTTTCAGTGATCAACCCCTTTATTATCTCCGTCACCCCAGAAACTGCATATTCATCCCCAAAAATACAAAAATTTCAAACGTGAAACATATATCTTATGTTTGATAATGAGATAAATAAGTGAATTGGTCCTCCTTTTATCACATGAAATATGTAACAGCGTGCAAAATTCAGCTGTGGTTACAATTAGACCGCGGATGTTTGTAGAAATTCACGTTTTTATACACAGCTGAAAAAATGGAATATAAATACACGTTTATTTCACGCTCTGAATGTTATAAAGCGCACTTCGCTTTAAATATTTTGCATACCTTTGCATATTTTATACGTTCCGAAATTTTTGCAGATTCTAGTTTCCCATATATAAATGCATAATAATGCGCAATCTGGATATAACTGAATTTTTTAATCTCTGTGAACTGTTCCTACCCTGCGAAATGCAATCCATTTGAGGTTGACAATAGTATTTATATTAAAAATATTTTAATATTCCAACAATTCGTTGCCAATATTCCCCTAGTATAAAATTAATGATTTTATATAACGTAAGCGGCACGAGGCATTGAAAAAATTTCATTTTTTTGCATAAATTAACACGCTATGGGCGGATAAAACAAGAAGAACGTGGACTTTTTAGAAAACAAGTAATATCTTCTCAACTAGTTGTAGGATTTCAATAAAATTTGGAAAATAAATAATATATAGTATTTTAAAAGTACGGATGAAGTTTAAACGAAATAAAAATTTTTCTGTTACTTTTTTCTATTACTTCTATTATTTCATTTAATGAATAGCATGGAGTAAACAGTAATTGTTAAGTTTTAAAAGTTTTAAGAGTTCATGTAGTAAGAGAAGAACGTAATAACATTTAGGAATATTTTATATAGTAATTTTATTTAATTTTATTTAAACTTTCCTTTCTATTACTTCCAAAGAGTTATGTAAAATGAAATATTCATTAAATAAGAAAAAACAAGTATTGAATAAGTGCGTTACTAATATTTACAATCGTCCTGCATAAAAGGTATTAACCCTCGACGATTCTCAGCAATTTTCTACTGCTGGTAAAATTTAGCAACAGAAATTATTACCAAGCAATTTTCCAGTATTAAAAAATTTCCATTTCAATAGAAAGCTTTGGGGAAATACGCGTTCTTCAAAAAGTTGCAATGGAATAAATTTTTAATCTTCGCAATTAATTCCCTCAGAGACGACATCCGAGTGCAAGGGGTTAATACTCGACCCGCCCATAGCGTGTTTATATGATATTCCTTAAATTTATACCCTTCGAATCGTAAATTAACCCTCTCGTTCCCACTTCTTACATTCACCGCAGAAATAGTTGGTCACGAAAAGAGTTACATATTTTTCAAAGAATGGTTTACGCTCTGGGTGAAACGCATTTTTATTGCGATCCAATTCTCGTTTATGCTTCCCCTGGGGGCAGAAGAGCAGCGGGAAAGAGTGGCGGAAGTGTCGTAGTAAAAGTTTTATTATTGAAAAATTACGAGATTCGAGGGATGTGTCTCTGGTTCTCGAAGTAATACGGATGGCCGCGAGTTTTTCGTTCCCTCTGTTCGTTCTTTGTAACAGGTTCGGAAGTTTCCTTCGCGGAATGCTTTTTAGGGTGCTCCCGTGCCCCTTTGTGTCGTGGAAGTCGCCTCGAATGGTTTCTTTTCCGAGCGTACAAAGCATTGTTTCATCGCCATAAATGTTTCAACCGTAATGGCTGGGCTTCGACGATACTCTCGTTGGATTTGTCGGGAAGTTCACTGGTGTTGTCTTCGAAAATTCTCGTCCTGGACGGTTCAAAGAGGGGAAAAAAAAAACCGATATGTATATTTCATGTAACAAGAAGACGCGTATTCCTCGAACAATTAATTGTTTATTAACCCTTTGGGCTCCTTTGTCGAGTGTGACTCGACAAATATAAATTGCAACGAAGTTTTAGAGTTTACAAGTAGCAGTCGAGGAACTGTGCTGCAATCGACAACTTTTTAAAGTAAATTTCGAATAAAACACTTGAAATAGTAGGGGGTTGTTGGCAACTAAACTACTAAATTGAAAAGGGTTAACAGAATGTTTAACTACGTATAATATTCCAATTCGTCGATACAAATTTTATTTTGTTCTACGGAAGTATTATACTTTTATAGCTTTGCGCATTTTTTTGTTTTCGCAGTTACCAATTTCTCGCAGAACAGAACTGAAAGAGGAATTTTAATTTCTTAAAATGCGCGCGGTGCGTGTTCTCCAGGTACTTTTATTTCGTCTTGATTTACGTTGTTTAATTTGAAAACATACCTGAAATAACTGTCTTCCTTCTTGTTAATGCTTCCGCAGGGAATTCCTTACTTTTTTAAACAGCCTCGCGTACGTTAGTGAAACGAGTACGTAGCTCCTTTTCTAACGAGCATTTTAATTCTTTTGAATCATATTCCACCCATCAGGCGGCCCAGAATCTTCCAGCTAAACAGCTGCACCTGCTCATTGATTAATCGCCTCGATATTCAATGAAAATTCTCGCAAAAACTGCTCCCGAAAGATTACGAGCATCGCGAGACTCCTTTCATTTGCGGCGTGGTAGTTTATTTGGAATGCAGTTGAAAATTCTGCATCATTCCTGGTCGTAAATATTTACGTTCGTTTGCAAAATAATTCTGTCAGAGTTCACGACTTTTTAATTAAAAATACGCTTCAGAAATTCTTCATTTTTATGTCGTTCATATTAAAATTCCTATTCCTTCTCTTTGTCTATTTATCAAAATTTCTCTATAAACTTATTATGATTATATAGTGTTTACACTATTTATTAGACTGTCTCCCTTTACATTTCATCCCCCTACAATTCTTCCACACTGTAGATACAATTTATCATGTATAATATCAAAGTAATAGAAATTATGCAATTTGTAATAAATTCTTTCATTTATAAAAAATTTTAAACTTCCTCAAATATATCCTCGCTAGTAAAACTCAGCTTTTTCTCAAATATAGCGGATACCTTAGATACAAAATTAAATGCAATACGAAGACAGTTATTTGGACCAATTTTTATGCTATCATGTCTAATATTAATTTACTAGAAATTGTGCAATTTGTAATAAATCCTTTCATTTATAAAAAATTCCAACAAATGTGTCATGTTTTTCCTCAAATATAATAGGTACATTAAAAATAAATCTAAATGCAATACGAAAACAGTTATTTGATCGAATTTTCATACTAGACTGGCCGCCTGACGATCATTAACCCTTTGCTCTCGAGACTTTCCAAAAATGCTTCAAATTGTTGACTGAGAATCACCTCTCGAGTGCAAAGGGTTAATCACAATGCGATTCAGTCGTCCTAGGGTCTGCCAAGAGTTCACAAAGCATCGCGAAATTCCACATGCTTCCGTACTGACCGTTCAGAGGGTAAACGTCTAACGGGAGCAAAAATGGCAAGTCAACGGGTGGTCGAAATCTCCGATACGTCGACATCGGATCCAGCCAGACGAGCGACATCAAAAATCAGCCGTGGCCGTTCGATAACAGGTCACAGAGACGCGTCCGTCAGCTATTGGCTCGTAAAACAGTGGCACGGCTTATCGCGGAGACCGGGTGCACGATACAAAGATACACTTCCGCCATAAAGCACCGCGATCGAACACAATGCTGCACGATGGTAGCTCAAAATTGGCGCGATAAGCATGCCTGATTTCGCCCCAGCTCGCTCGTGGAATTCCACGTTTTTACGATCGAACGCTTTACGACGGCGCAACGGCCGGAAGTGGCGTGAAAGATGGAAAGGAGAGGATGCCAGCCGCGCCTCCCGCGGGATCTGTAAATAATTACCGCCCCCGCGGTCGAAGGAGGGGCATTAATATTCAGGAAAACGCGCGGGAGAACGTTCGAAGGAACGAGGGACCCGCGACGAGAGGGCGCTGGTGAAATTCCGCGGCAACTTCCGGGACCATACGTAATTTCGCGTAATTTTATGCCGCTGGAATGCTCGGCTTTACTATTTCTGTTTCTTCGTTTTCTCCCTCCACCCCGTTTTTATCCTTCCTTTTCTTTTTTTTTTTTCTTCTTTTTCAGACCGCACCGCGGTCGCGACGTCTTTTTGTTCGTTCCGTTTCTTTTTTCCTCTCTTTCGCTCCACGCCACTCTCAACCCCCTCCGCACCCCCTCGTCCTTTACGAGCGCCCGTAAAACCGCGTTTGAGCGGCGGAGATTCTTTCTCATGCAAATTGAATTCTTTTTGATTCTTACTGGAGGAGGAAGGGGCGGGGGGAAACGGGCTGGTATAATATGAAAAATCTACGCGGCTCAGCGACCAAGTACCTGGAATTTGATGGGTAAAGGGGCGCGTGGAGCGATTAAAAAACGCGGCTGGGGGAGGAACTGGGGCTGTTTTCTATGATTTGAAACGGTGGAGTGTTTCTTGTACTCGATACGTGTTCACGATGTTGTGTTACGTATATATGTTGAATGTACAATAATAAACGTGTAAGATTAGTGACTAGAATAATAGGTTACTTTTTGTCAAGAAGAATGCGCGTCGTTCTTTATCTCTTTTTTCTTTTAATGTGTCATTTTCGAAAGTGTAATTAAATTTTCAAATTAATGATCAACTACTATACTGTAGAGATATTTTTATTTATTGAGATTAAATGTGTATAACAAAGAAAAACATAAGCAATAAATATAAACTGAAGGAGAAATTGAAAAGGTTAAATAATAACTATAAGTAAAACAATGAAAGACAATGGATTGAATAAAATATAAACTGAACTATGGCTATATTTGTATTACTTGTTACGTCTTTTTTGCAACTAACGTTGCCACAAACGTTTCTGATAAAAACACGTCGAAGCTCGCCTCTTCTCAAGGGGGATGGCAACTCAATGTAGCGATTAGGGGTCCTTAAGTATCCCACACACCAGAATACTACAAATGGACTTGTATTTTCTTTGCACTCTTATCACGTAATGATAATTTTTTATTAATTAGTAACTTCATAATTATAGTTTAATATTAACATCGAAATTTTATGTTGAAATCTAGCAGGTAATATAATAAATACTTCGAGTATGGAAAACAAGGGGTAGTTGGAGAACACAGAACGTTTTGAAAAAAAAATTAAAAATGAAATCTCTTTGAAAGTATATTGCATTCTTTCTGAAATAGCAGTACAGATTTTAGTACTTAAAATAATTGAAGTGCAGAGTGAAATATTTTTTAATAACTCTGAAACAAACGTTTTTCATAATGAGTTTCTGCTTTGATATTCTGTACGATAAATTATTTGTCACATTAAATGATATAAAGGGTAGAATTATTAAATTAGTGATTTAATTAAATCTCGTGAGCGGCCTTATTAAAAAATAATCCGTTTACCAGAATACTGATTTACCTAATCTTCTTTCGAAATGACGCAAATTCAGTCAATGAATAGGAGAGGCAAGTTTCAGATAGAATTGATCTAACGGATGCGATCAAATTGAATGAGCACAACAACTCGACATTCGTTCCGCGTGAATTTACGCGTCCGAGGCGTCCCAAGAAAATGTTCATGGGAACGACAACGGATTTCAACGACCCCCAATAACGATTTGTTGACTAAATTACAGCCGTTACGCGGTGACAAAATAAAAGCAGGAGAAATGAGCAAAAAACGAAGAACCGTACGAAATGCGGGCGGTTTTTTTAAACGAAACCATTGTACCGCGAATATGGATTTGTTTACGCGACAGTGGACCATTTCTCGTGTACCTGCGTGTGAAAATTGTGAAACAGCAAGGAATATTAGGTGAATCGAGAAAATTAGTTTTTTAACGATCTGTTTTGCCATTCGTTATTCTCTTGTAAATCAGTGGACCGAATAGAATTTCGAGAGACGAAAGAGAACTTGTTTTTCGTTTAGACTATATTAATGAATTCCATTTATACGCTATTGTTCAGTAAAATAAACGATAAAAATAAATAAATTCTTTGGTAATGACAAAAAATATTGATATCTGTTGTGTGTATAGTAAATAATTTGTTATTTATACCTGAATGGAGAGCAAATAAGGTTAGAGATAACAAATAAATTTGATAATAATTCTATGTTCTATATTTACACGATTTTATTTGGACAGAGAATACGATAAGTTAGAAAGTAAAATAATCGTTTAAGTGGTATATTAACCCTTTGCACTCAGATGTCCCCTCCGAGGGGACATCAGAATCGATTAGTGATTAAACTTATTCCATCGCAGCTTTTTGATTTTTTTCTATTGAAATGGGAATTTTTTATTGCTCAGAATCGTTAGTAATAGAAACTATTGCTAAATATTGCTAAAATATTGCTATTTTACTTTCTATTACCAACGTCTAAGAAAGAGCAGAGTGCAAAGGATTAAATGAAAATATTTCGATGCATTTTTTCACGAAAATGAGAGACGATGAAAGTAAAGAAGCAACGAAAAAATGTTCAAGTTCTTATATGATAACGAAAACGAAAATAGAACAAGGTCCATTAGTTTAGAAAAGAAGTCTGCGGAACAAAACGCGAGGTCGACTACGCGGGTTGAAGAAAATCTCGAATGGAGAAGGAGCGGAGAGTGGATGCTGAAAAGAAGAAATGCATGAAGTCTGGTTTATGGATGGGAAAATATATTCATTGCTTCTCTTTTCGTAGACGAAGGAAAGCTTCGCGGCGTGTCCCGCGAAATTACAACACTTTTACACGATGTTGCGTTCTTTCAATTTGTCATCCACGCGATTTGCCTCTCATGAAACATGAAACATGTAACCAAGGAACACTAAATGACGATTAAAAAAGTGAAATTAAAATTCGCGAGAGGTATAGTTAATCGAAAACGAGTGAAATATTTAATAAACAAATCCGAGACGCAATTTTTCATTTCGAATTCATGCGTTAAAAAGCGAAGGGAGGAGAAGCACAATGAGAATTAAAAATTCCCTCTAAAATTTTTATTTGAAGCTTTAAAATTTTATGCAATTCAATTCGTCCGTTAAGCGAAATTCACGCGTATGTTAGTTTATAAAAAATGAATAGAACGAAGGAAAAAACAGTGGTTTATCCAACTCGAAAGAAACGTGAGTTCACTTTTGTTTATAATAATATTACTAACACGTGAACGATGTTTAATGATGCAATGTTTTACAGAAATTATTCGATCCCAACAGTAACATGACGAATGCTAAATACGACAAATGCAACTTTTTATACAAGTTGTAAAAATCAGACACATTCATTTTTATTCGATCCACTAAAATAATAAAGTTTTGCAGAAATGTATTGATTAACAGTTTTAACTCTACTAGTTTGTTTTCAATGTCGAAAAATCCACGCTTCGTTCTTTAGAACTCTGTGCTAAGCAGTCGAAACTTGGTGCACTTTGGTGCACTCTTTGACTCCAACAGAGACGAAACTTTCACAAAGGGTGCGCGAGTCTCTCTTTGAACTGATTCATATCAGATCTTTCTATAATGAAATGAGGGTGTAAGTTAAATTAAGAAGGCCAGACCACTATTCTTCCAGCTCGTTCCTTTCCTTCTGGCAATTATTGATATGACTTTGATAAGAAGACGAAATGTTGACTGATGAAATTAGATAAGGAAAAGGATTCGGAGTGTTTGGCCAGCCAATTAATTTGCTGGCTGAGACTGGAAATAGAAAATTCTGATAATCAATTACGAAAAGATTCGTGTTTTGGTCTGTGCAGTTTTATTGTTGTAGAAATATGAAAATTATTATTTGTTTAAAAGGTAGAAATACAGAATACTCGTTTCTAGTTAAAAAGTTATTTAAAGGTTATCGCAGAGAAAATAATTGGTCATTGAAATTTTAAAAAATCCTGAAATGACAAAATAATTATTTGTAATTAAATAGAAGTCACATTTCGTGGTGAACATATTTTTTAAATTTCTGCGAGTAAATTGAAAAGCTAACAAAAAATATTTGTATGTATTCGACAATTTTTTTCACTCGTTATAAATGCGAAGATATTGTTATATAAAAAATCATAAAGATTGATGATTAAACGTTGGTTAGAGATGATGAAAGTAAAAATAGTTAGTTGTGCTTAAAAGTCTAAGAGAGAGGGATGAAAAGATTTAGAAGAAATAGAAGATAGCGTTCAATAGGGCGGAATAAAACTCGACTTGCCTGAATAACGCTAAACGAGTGGCAAATGAAGTTTAATGAATACCATAGAGGGACACTTCACTGTACAGCCGGTAGACATGAAATTCGAATTAGTGTAGGACAGGCGCGCGCGCATGGTACAATAAACGTCCTCAACTTTGCGAATGAAATGAAAGGAATCGTAACCATATGTCGTACGTAAAAGTGCTATAAATCGTCGGATCTTGAGCTCGGCTCAACTTCAATCCGAGTTCCCATAAAGCTGTTGGAACTGTGCTTACATCCATCCATCACGTTACAAAATGGTGGAGCTGGACGTTTTATAAAATATCGCCCATGAATCCAACTTTCTATGGTATAATCACATCCCTGCATAAATATTCTACTCTTCAAACTGCGATATCAAATATTTTTCAAGGCTCGTCCTTCCTCCTATCGTCGTGCGCGAGGAAAATAACAATTTTATTAGGTACTATTTATTATTTTATCGCCTCACTCTGCGCGATAAATTTGATTATACCGTTCGGAAAACTGTCGCGTAGTTTCTATTCCTTTCCACTTTATATCTCTTTTATTATCCAGCATTCGATACATTATTACACGTATTACATTTTCTTATACACATTTACATGTTATTTCGTTGTTTTATTGGAACACGGCAAATTTTATTTTACGTTATTTTATATATCTACCTTTCTTTTCTACTTTGGAATGTATTTTTTGAAATAGAAACAACAAGAACAGAATAATATTAACCTTTTGCCCTCGACTCCTTGCTGGACGTTAGCAATAGAAATTATTGCTAAAATAGCAATACGTTAGCAACTGAAACTATTACTGAAATATTGCTATTTTATAAAATATTGCATTTTACAGAAACTATTGCTAAAATATTGCATTTTACAGAAACTATTGCTAAAATATTGCTATTTGCTGCTAAGGTATTGCTGTTTTAGCAATAGTTTCTGTTGCTAACGTCTTCCAGCAATAGAAAATTTCCATTTCAATGCTGCGGTGGAATAACTTTAACCTCCGTAATGGCTAATCAATGCTGATGTCTCCTCAGAGGAGACATCTGAGTGCAAAGGGTTAAATATTACACCTCAATTACAATACATTAAATTATTTTATACATCTACCTTCTTTTCTACTTTAGAACGTATTCTTCAGAATAAACATTATTCGCGACAAAAATATAAAATATTAAATGCTACAACTCCATCACGGTACATTAAATTATTTTACACATCAACTATTTTGCTACTTTGGAATGCATTTTTCAAACTAGACATTATTCATGAAGAAAATACAAAAGATTTAATAATACACCTCGATCACAATTCATCAAATTATTTTATACATCTACCTTTTCTTTCTACTTTGGAATGCATTTTTTAGACTGGACATCACTCACGACGAAAATACAAAACATTAAATAATGCACCTCGATCAGAATACATCAAATTATTTTATACATCTACCTTTTTTTTCTACTTTGGAATGCATTTTTCAGACTGGACATCACTCACGACGAAAATACAAAACATTAAATAATACACCTCGATCAGAATACATCAAATTATTTTATACATTTGCCTTTTTTTCTACTTTGGAACGTATTTTTCAGAGTAGACATCATTCACAACAAAAATACAAAACATTAAATAACGCACCTCAGTCACAATACACTAAATTTCCCCAAAATCACGTCTTCCATCTGCCGCAACGCAAACACATTTCATCCCCTCGTCGAGGGGCCCCTCATCGCCCTTGACTCCGTACATCCCCACTAATTCTAAACACACCGCGCCGTGTACAGTACACCGTATCGGTTTCCCAAAGAGCCGTTTCGAAAACCCATTTTCACGCAGGCTGGATACTGTCTCGCTCAGGGGTGCGTCGTTCGACGATAAACAAACCGAATGAAGAAAAAAAAGAGGGAGGAGAAGGAAGGAAGTAACAACTGAAACCAAATCGAATGAAGGATTGGGGTGGGTCGAAGCACCCCGCTGTAAGATAATCCGCAAACAGAGGCGATCGTGGCGACACACGCTTGGTATCGCCGCAAGGGCGACCGCGAGGGGTTAATTTCTTCCCTTTCAATTATGAACGTGTTCCCGATGCAGGATGGAAGATTTATGACGCCCGCAAGAGGCGCGCGAACCTACGCAGCGTCCGTTTCCGATGTGCCGCTCGAACAGTCGTCACGGAGACCAGCATTACGGTCTGGAATGTAAACGAGCCAGCTTAAAAGATTCAGGGAGCCACGCTGCTCCATGGAAGATGCACGAGACCCCTCGTCGACCCTTCCCCGTTTGTTTGTTCCGCGCTGTCTAGATGTTTTTATGTTTAATGAGACCCGTTGTTCTTTATCGATGCGCCTCTGTCTTAGAGACGTGAGTTGGAAGGGAAATTCTGATGCCCGCTTTCTTTTTAACGTTTCGAGTTGCTTTTTTAAAATCGCTGGAAAGAGGGAGAGAGTGGGTGAGCTAAGGAAGAGGTGAATAATTAAGTTAGGTAGGCTGGCGCTTTTCTGAACTTCTGCTATAGAGACCAGTAAATGAGGAGCAATTAAATTAGGTTCGGTTTGCTGGGTAGCTGGTATCCTTTCGGGTACTTGAGACATTTTTTATGTGGCTTGCGAGTAAATAGCGAATGTTTGTAGGTATCGTTCTGGAATTTTTTACGAGACAATTGAGTGGTGAATTTGTATCTAAGGGTCAGTGGCGTTTCTTTTTATGCCAAGTCGAAATAATAATTAATTAAATTAAGACGTTCGATACAGTTACATATATCTGTCTCAATTAATAATAAAGTCTCTTGTGACAACAATTAATATTCTTTCTGAATTAAATAAAAATTAAAATAGAATGATTGCTGTTTTTCGAATAGTTCCATATCTTCAATTAAAATATAAATAATTAAAATAAAATCTATCTATCTAATATCCAAATATAAATTTATAAAATTCTCATTTCTGTGAGCCCACATTTACAGATTGTCAATCAGAATTAAATAAAAATTGAAACAGAATGATTGCTGCTTTTCGAATAGTTCCATATCCGCAATTAAAATATAAATAATTAAAATAAAATCTATCTATCTAATATCTAAATATAAATTTATAAAATTCTCATTTCTGTGAGCCCACATTTACAGATTGTCGATCAGAATTAAATAAAAATTGAAACAGAATGATTGCTGTTTTTCGAATAGTTCCATATCCGCAATTAAAATATAAATAATTAAAATAAGATCTATCTATCTAATATCCAAATATAAATTTATAAAATTCTCATTTCTGTGAGCCCACATTTACAGATTGTCAATCAGAATTAAATAAAAATTGAAACAGAATGATTGCTGCTTTTCGAATAGTTCCATATCCGCAATTAAAATATAAATAATTAAAATAAGATCTATCTATCCAATATCCAAATATAAATTTATAAAATTCTCATTTCTGTGAGCCCACATTTACAGATTGTCGACGAACCCCATCGACTGTGCGTTATATTTATTAAAATCCTCGTTTCCAGGGTGTTTTTTCGCGCAACCCTTCTTCAGCGCGATTCACATTCATTGGCCTACACGCATTTGCCATTTATTAACAGATTGCACATTATAACCGTTCCCGCAAATATTTACAAGCCCGTTGTTGACAAATAGTGCGCCGTTTCGGATGTCCATTACGCGAGATGAAGCATTCCGATTTTAATATATTCCCCGCATGGAAAACTCGTCGCGTGCTCTCTCATAGAAACGCGATACGTGGACTAAATGTACAACGATCATGGGACTGGACCCATTAACGTAACTCGATTAAATTGTCCACTTTTCCGTAACGAATCATTTGGAATCGTTTTGCATCCCGAAAGAGGTGCGAATTTTGCAACACTGTAATATAATTGCATAATAAATTTTACATACACACTGTAGCTTAAACAGTAACTGAGTGTCAATTTAAAAATTGAATCTAAGTCAGGAGTGTGGATAAAAGTGTCATATTATTATATATTTCTTCGAAACTATTTTTTTGTATTATATTACTTGTTCTGGCACAGTTTTATTTAAAGATGAAACACATAAAATGTTCTAATTGAATATTTTCAAGACAGTTCTACCTGTAAGAGATATTTCACGACAGACGCACCCTTATCCAAGTCTTTGCGATGAAAATTGTGTGTGCTATGGAAACGTTTAAGAGAAATCAAAGAAGAAGCAATTCTTTTGTGGAAGAAGTAAACGATACGTGATTTCTCGTTAAATGTTAATAGTTTGCTGGAGTTTATTATTCGAAATTACAAATTAGCGCCTTATAATGTTACATAATTCAATGGTATATCTTCTATTCATGAGTTTTTATTTTTTATGGACATTAGAACAAGCAGCTTCAATCAACCCCCCTACCTGCTTCCATCCATAAGAAAGTAAACGATCGATCGTACAGATTTAAAAAACATAAATGTATAAATTTAACAGATTGCATGCAGGTATATTTCGTCGTGGACTTAGCGTTTTTTCATGAATTTCATAGAGGTTTGGTCATTCAATAAAATGGCAATCGTTTCTCTCATTTTACATTTGAATAAAATCTTTTATTACGATATTATCACTGCTAAATATTTGTATATATCTGGCAAGTTCATGAACACGTACACAAATAATATCAAACAGTTGAATACAAACAGCTTTATATAGACTTTGAGTTGCACTGCGCGCGCGTATCGCAAAAATACACTCCCACCATTTTTCCAAAACGCATCTAAAGAAGCGCAACTTGAAAAACCTGCGACGCAGCTACGATTAATCAAACAACTCCAGACTTCCTTTCAAAAACACGCGCAACGCACCCAGGGAGCGCGCAGAACGACGTCGCGCCCAAAAACAAGAAAACCTCCACTTCCGGCGAGCTCCTCATTGTCCCCCGCCAGAGCCAGAACAACGAATCCAAAATCACGGCGGCGTAGAGACCAGAAGCGGAAGGGAAAACAGAGCATTTTCACCCTCGTCAGGCCGCGCGTATAATCAGCTTAAACAACGAATGAGCTCTCGTTCGCGGGGGAAGTCGAAAAAAAAAAAAACAGAGGCGCGCGGTACCAACAACAGCAACAGGAGCCAGAAAAAGAGGGAAAAGGCGCGCTCGTTCCTTGCCGACGGTCCCCAGCCAGAATGCTCGTCCAGTCATGTCCCTGTATGACGTAATCCGTTCCATTTATTAAAAGGCGATCCCCCTGGCATTGTTTTAACGGGCGACTCGCGACGCGGCACAATGCGAGCCACGATTCGTGCCACATGGCGTCGTCGATCGGCTTACACGCAGCCCCGTGTGCACGCGCGCGTCTGCATACGCCGCCGTGATCTCGTGGGAAATACGTTATTCCCTCTCTTTTCGCTTCCTGCCGCGTCCGTGTTCCACCGAAAACGCACGCAGAGCGGCGGAAGGGCGGCCCTCGGTGACGAGAGGGTTGACCGATCCGAGCGAACGTTTAAGCGCGATACGGGGTCCAGAATTCGGAGTTTTTCGACGGAAAAAAACAATGTACTGAGAGGCTTGTTTCCGTGTACAGTACCGTCCAAATGTTTCCAATTATTCCCGCGATGAGAACGTATTTCATGGAGTCATTACCGAGTCGCCTTGGTGCTTTGATAGTTTTGATGGCAAGTGGTTTGCAGCAGTTGCATTGAGTCGAGGAACATTTTCGTGACGATAGATTTCTAGAGTAGTTATTCGTGATTTTCAAGCTGTCGTGGTGGTAGCATCTCTTTATTTTAGAATTGATATGTGTTTGCATATTTGAGATGTGACGAAAGAATAGAGGCGTGACATTTCTTTCGATACGTATCAAGAAACGCTGTCAACGCTGCATTTCATATAAAAGAATTAATTTTAAATAATTAATCAGTGATAGATGGCGTCGATATTGACGCTATGTAACTACTAATAGCTAATTTAATTCGACAATTTTTGTTAGATTTGTGTATAAATAAAGAACCTGCAATTTCTGTGATCATTTATTTATGAAACAGTAATGTACAGGCATTGAAAATTTATGAGCCAAGAACAATATTGTCTAAATAATATCCATTGCATTGTATGCACTAATGTAACTATTGTATACTATATAATTATTAGTAGCTATTTTAATTTCGATGAATTTTTTGCTAAGTTTCACACAATCTCTGTGATCATTTATTTATGAAACAGTAATGTGCAGGCACTGAAAATTTATGAGCCAAGAACAATATTGTCTAAATAATGTCCGTTTTATCATATTCAATGTTACCATTGTATGCTATATAACTATTAATAGCTATTTTAATTTCGATGAATTTTTTGCTAAATTTCACGCAATCTCTGTGATCATTTATTTATGAAACAGTAATGTACAGGCATTGAAAATTTATGAGCCAAGAACAATATTGTCTAAATAATGTCCGTTTTATCATATTCAATGTTACCATTGTATGCTATATAACTATTAATAGCTATTTTAATTTCGATGAATTTTTTGCTAAATTTCACACAATCTCGGTGATCATTTATTTATGAAACAGTAATGTACAGGCACTGAAAATTTATGAGCCAAGAACAATATTATCTAAATGATGTTCGTCGCTTTGTACGCTGTATAACTATTAGCAACTACTTTCATTTCGATGGATTTTCTGTTAGATTATTTTCCCAAGTGACAGGACTTTAAATTCTTTTACCGCTAGAAATTAATGCGTTTCTTGGAACGCGAATTCGGTTCCAAACTTTTGGCTGCTACTGTATATAGTAGATACGCCGCGTGGGAAGGGGTTTAAAAGGGGTTGCGAGGCGTCGCGACGCGCACTCGGACCGCTGTCCTCTATAGGAAGCGCTGTAAATCCTCCGGCAGTCGCGAACGTTAATAATTGAAATGGGAAAACTGGCGAGTGCCACCGAAAAATCGAACGGAACGAAGGAAACAAAGAGAGGAGAGAATGTAGCAGTGGGATACCTAGGGGTGAATTTAATGGGTATTTTCTGAACGTAGTCGGGTATTACGAAGCGTAAAAGAAAAAGGCGGTTTCGAAAGCACTTTGGATAATTGTGATGGAATGCGTAGGTAATTTTTTTTCATAATTGCATTTTATCATAAGTCTGTTCATTTCTTCGTTGCCTATATCAGACGATATACATATGGACATACATAACATTAGTATTATGCATATTAAAGATGCAAGTAGCCCTCCTACAACACGATTTCGCTCTGACACGATGGGACAAATTGCAGAGAACCCTTGTATAACACAGCAATCAATAGTCTCGCTTTAACACGATAAGATAATTTCGAAAATCTTTGTGCAACACTGTAAATTACCTTCAAATAATGACGGGAAGGAATAACGAAATATAGTAGCTTTACAAGGAAATGTATAAATAAATTATAATTTCTTTATTTATAATTCTATTTCTCAGAGATACTTTTAATAAAAATTGCTTATATGAAATTAAAAGAAAATGTTTATTTTTAATAAGTTTGCGGGAAGTAACTCCCTTTTTGTACTGGCTCTGGGTCTCATATAACACAGTGTTATAGGAGGGTTACCTGTAATTAGATATTCACTCTTCTCGCCAATATTTTACTTCGTTTGTGCGTACAAATAATAAAATAAATATTCGAGTAGAAGCAAAGTTACATGATTTTTCTATTTTCACTTAGTTATAAACTCTTTCAGTTGACAGATTCTCGATGCATGTGTTCAAATATACACAATTTTAATATATGTCTCTCCTTGAAATGTCCATCCGATAAAATAAAACAGTGAACGTACCCGGGCACAAACTTCTCCCTTTGTCTCATTATTTTGAAACAACTCTGAACAACTCAGATCGTACATAATATGCAGAGTGACCAAAGGGAGTATCAGCACTATGGTTTGTGTATAAATAAAAAACCTACAATTTCTGTGACCATTTATTTATGTAAAAATAATCTACAGACGATGGAAATTTTTAAAGCTAAAAACAATATTTTCTAAACGATGTCCGTTGCGTTGCACGCACTCTTCGAATCGAGAACAAAGATTATTGATAACGCGTCCACACATTTCCCTCGAGTTCAACTTTATTTGCACCTCGATATTTGCTTTTAATCGAGGCGCAAGTCTTTGATCAAAATGTTATTTAAAGATGATCTTTTAACATTAGTCATCTGACTCCGTTTTTGTAGAGATAATATCGAATTCTCTCTGACTGATTGCCATACAAGTAACAACATCAGGCCTAGATGATAAGCTAATGCCTCATAACTGGTAACGTGCGCAATACTGATAGCGTGCTGTTATGCTAGTATTATTATTTTGATAAAATGCCCTCGTTGCTTTCCTGCAAAGAGCTCCATTGTAACTAAAACTCCTACTACCGCTTTATACTTCAACCCCCACCCCTGTTGTCGCCGCATATTGCAGCAAAAAATCAAATAAACTACCGATACCCTTTCTGTTCACCCTGTATTTAAGCAATCGCATCGAAGAACAGGAATGTTTCCGCCACGAAATTAAAAAGCGCGGCTGAAACCCCAGCGGAGCGAACTCCCTCGAAAGGAGCCACCCCTTCGTACCAAACACTGCTCCTTCGCCATCCGGCCAACGCAAGCAAAATACCAAGATATATTTGCGTTCGCCTCGAAATATTGGCACGTCAAAGATCCCAGCTGCCATCCCTGTTTTATTTCCGACTCCCCAGTCGGACAAATATTTTTGCTCCCTCGGGGTGGCTCGCGCGATAACGCGACGCGATTCGCCGGCGTTCGAAAACATTCTCCTTCGCGCGGTGGCCCAAAACAGCAGGATAACCGTTCGAGCACAGGTAATAACGATCCCACGAGGGTGGAAGGGGCTGGTTTTTTGCGCTACGCGGCGATTTCAATAATATCCCGGCCGTGCACGCGATAAACGCGACGGGGAATGTTATCCAGTGATCGAGATCTGAATTTCAAATCCGCAGAGAGATTCCTTCTTCCGCGTCGACAATGATAATGACACAGGGATCGAGGAAATGAAATTATTCGCCTGCTACGTGACGCTGCGGCACAGAAACATCGAGACGAGACGGGGGTGTCGTTTGATGGTCGTTTTAGCGGCACTGAAGTTCATCGTCTCTCTCGAATTTCTCTAGAATCATTAATGTTCGATACGAAAGAAGCTTTTCTGGTACGCTCGCTTCGAAAACGTGAACGTTAACGAGCGAATGGTTAAGTATGGAGGACGGAAGGTATAGTGCAATGATTGAAATCGTGGAATAAAATTTATTTAAAATTGAAAACGATATTTGAGGTAGTGAAGATGTGGTGTGCTAGAAAAATGATAAGAACATGTGTTTGTATCGGGCATACTCTTGTAATAGTTTTCATAAGGAGTATACTAAAAAATAATATCGCATTGATTCGTCGACTTAAAGTTTAGTGGGAACTGTGGAAGGGTTTTCGATTTTATTTGTGAAGCAAAGTTTTGAAATGGAATCCCCTTTTTTGGCCTTCATTCACCCCCGTGCGACGCTACTTAAACCTCAACAATGATGATCTTTTTTTTATTTTATCCTAGCTCGAAGGGGTGATTCTATATCTTCTAATTTCTATCACTTTTTTAAATGTTCTCATTTTATTAGAGGTCATTAATTTTTTGTTTTATTAATTTCGTAAAGTTGTACCTTGTGATGGTACAAGTTTACAATTTTGTGTTTTAATATATAATAAAATTTAATTTCATATGAATCTTTTAGGGTAAAAATTGTTTATTTATAAGAAAAGTATGTTAACTTATTATAAAACACATTTGTCTTTATTCAGACAATAGAAGCTCAATTGGAGCTCCCTTAATTGCCTATTTATAAAAATTAATTTTCTATAATGTATATCTATAAAGAAAAAAATTATTTATTTCGATCTGTTCTCCATTTCATTTTTGTCAAATGTTGCATACAATAATATTTTTATTTAAATTCTTACTCTGCTACAGAAATAACAATTTCAAAAAGAAATTGTAATATTAACTTAATTGAAACTTGTCAGCGACAAGTTGTTTTAATGACAATAACAGATTTTATTGTAAATGTTCACTCTAGCTGAGATATATATTTACATAATTCATTGTTTATGAAAAACAACAGAGAACTACGATTTGTACGCAACTTTTCTTGCACGTCGGAAAAAGATTCCGAATCGAGCGTCTAATAATTTGCTCGGCAACGAAATGTTCGAAAAACTAAATTCATTATTTGAACATCTCTAAAAACTTCAAGACACATTTGTCAATAGCAGGAAACCGTAAAATTCCGGTTCACAAATATTGAATTTCCCTCGGGGGAAAATGTCGCATATTGGAACAGCCAGGTAAAAGTTTGCTCGGACAGCCGTCAGCCAGCGCTTTTGTTTTTTAATTAACACCGTTATTTCGTTCACAAACACGAGTAATTTACACGAGTCCTTGCTGATGCTCTGAAATAGAACGTATCCGCGAAGCTGAAGCGAAATTCGACGATGTGTTATTAAGCTGGAAACCGTAAATCGCGGAAAGTAAATATCGCATTATCTCTGCGCCAGTCTGTTAATTAGAAATCATGTATCTTAATAAATTATGCAGTATCAAAAGTATAATATGAAACTTACTATAATATAACTCTTTTCAATTTCAAATTTCGTGGAGATTAAATTTGAGAAAAATAGAAAATAGTTATAAATGCACTAACTTTTTATAAGATTTGTTATAATCGTTAATTGGAAAACTAAGAAAGTAAATATCGCGTTATCTCTGTACTAGACTGTTAATTAGAAATCATGTATCTTAATAAATTATGCAGTATCAAAAGTATAATATGAAACTTATTATAATATAACTCTTTTCAATTTCAAATTTCGTGGAGATTAAATTTGAGAAAAATAGAAAATAGTTATAAATGCACTAACTTTTTATAAGATTTGTTATAATCGTTAATTGGAAAACTAAGAAAGTAAATATCGCGTTATCTCTGTACCAGTCTGTTAATTAGAAATTAACAATGCAGTATCAAAAACATAATACAACTCTTTTCAGTTTCAAATTTCATGGAGATTAAATAAAAAAAGAATAGAAAATAGTAATAAATGTACTAACTTTTTATGAGATTTATTATAATCGTTTGATTAAAAAGCTAATATACTTGCTCATTGTTTTCAAAATTAATACTGGAATCAGAAATTGAAATTTTAACGGGATTTTTTAGCAGGTTAGTGAAATCCAATTTCCCTTTTTTACAGCGATGCATCAATATTTCTACGTGCATTATTGAAAGCATACCATTGCTCGTTATTGACTAACGCAGAGGCAGTTAATAACGATCGCTGACAAAAAACCTTCGTGTCAGAATTTCGAATCATACGCGTCCAATGTCCGCCACCTGCTGTTCGCTCGTATCATCGAAAAATCATTTCACCAGCCAAATTACAGAATCATGGATGTTCTTTGTCTCCAAATGTGATCTTTCAAAAATACCAACCATAAGTCAACTTATATTTTATTCTCACGTTCTTCTAAAATATTCCCCATTTTTTAAATTATAAAAACTATAATCCAAGTTCCAGATTGTCAAAAATAATGCTCGTCAGATTTAATTATAAATCTGATTGTTTCAGATTTAAAATTTCAGATTGTTAACGACAATGTTTTGATAAAATATGCAAAGGCAATGAAATCAAGAAATTTGTAAGAGAAACTATTGTGCACGTTTCACAGTGAGAATATTAGGGTAAAAAGGATTAAAATTGTACAAATAAACTTGTCAATACTAATAAAACAAAAGTGTAACAAGTAATACAAAAAAGCGTGAGAACCAGACATAAAATTGCTCTCTAATTTAAAAAATTCGATATTTCACGTACGCAAGCGGACACCAAAATTCATTTCTCCGCGCCACGTTCATGTTCCCACAAATCACTATCAGGAATAACTACAATGCTCGCGCAACAGAATAATTGCTGCAACACATTGATATCCACAGAAGCCAATAAAAAAATAGAAAAATATGTTTCTATCGGAGATAGCAGAATAATTTGGCGTTGGTCCGCGCGTTTTGGACGATTCACGTTTCTCGAATACCTCCGTCGCCGAGTGTTGCATTTCTGACGCGCCAGCGCAGCCGAAAAGTGCGCGGACGATATACGAAAGACACGGTTTAATTGAAACGGAGCCCACGGTGAACGTGCCGCGAGTCTTTGGTGTTAATTCAGCGATTAATCGTGTTAAACCGCGACCGCGTGTTTGCTTTTAATTAAAATGATTTCACGCAACGCGGGTGGCGACTCCGTTGTTGGTCGCCGGGGCTTTGTCGCTGCTTACCAGGATTCGAACGCGTGAATTCGCGGGCTTTGCGTTCGACTGTACCAGCACGTAGTAATTAAGAGCCGTGGGGGCTTTCGCTAGCTCGTAATTCGCGAAAAACTCATGTTAGATGGTAAATTGACGCTTTTGCGACGCAGCCAGCGTTTGCGTTCGATTCGTGAAACTATAAAAGAACACAATTGTTACATGAACGGACGAAAAATTGAAATTTAATTGTTATTATTATAATTAACACTTTGCAGATGAAATAAATAGAAAACAGAATGCAGATTCTTTTTAGTAAGTAATGAATTACATAATGTGGACATTTTAATGAGTGATAAATTGTTGCAGTATGCACCATAAATGGCACCATAATGGCACCATGACACCATAAGTTGATTTATGGAAAGAAAAAGATTGGAATTTCTTGCTTCTTTTATATTTTCATTGTGAAGACTGAAAACGAACAGCAACTAACTTAAATAAGTCATCCTGTAATGGTATAACAATAAAATTCAGTGGTACAATGATAAATAAATAAACTAGAATTCTAAGCAAATAGATATTTGAAAATATTCACAATATAATTTCAGTGTTGCAACAATTTTTCAATTTTTCTTCAGCTATCAATTATTTTCACTAGCGTTAAAACATCATTAATTAAAAATTACAACTTCCAAACTCTCTCTCTGATCTGAAATTAAATAAATTGGGGAAAAATCTCTAAAAGAAAATGGTCTGAAAGAAAATTGACGAAAAAAATTCTATTAAACCTCTGATTTATCGTAAATGGAATATCGCATATTTTGCTCGAACGAAAGTTTTCACTTACAGAATAGAGGAAACGTTCGACAAGCTTCGAGGGGTTTAATTAAAATTCGAAACGCGTGGGTTGAGGGCCACGTTTTAAAGAGGCACGATTTATAGCGACGATTCGATTTATCGCGACGAAACAATGGCCCGTCGGCGCTCGTCTTGCTCCCTTTTGTTTGTTAACAAATGGACTGGATCAGGCTCGCGCGACGACGGACGCGTTCCTCCCTTTACCTCTGATTTTTCTAGCTGGTGTTCCCCGATACCAGCCTCTGAACGCTTTGTGTTCGCAGAAATTGTAATTGCAATAATTATTCCACTTGGATGGAGATTACCATTTTCCATGGCCGCTGAAATTTTTAATCGCCGCTAGATGGCTGACTTCAAATGAACAAAGCATCCTGCGATATCCAACGAATCCAAATTGTAAGCAATAATAGTAACTGCGTAGTACAGAGGGTGTTTTCGAAATTAAGATACATTATTCGTTAATTAAAAAAGAAAAAACCGTATTTTGGTTTCTGTTTGCTTCGTCTACAAAGTGTGAATAATAATAATAACAATTCAATTTCAATTTTTCCGTTTGCGTAATAACTATACTCTCCTGCAGTTTCGCGAATCGATGAAACTTTCCTAGTTGAGAAGAATACAAATGGAAACGCTTCGTAAAGATAATCCAAAAGTAAATACGATTTTCCACATAGAACTCTGAAAAATAATCAAGTTCGAATATTATAATATAATTTTAAGTATACGTAAACTTTTAATAGTTCTTTTAGTAATTAGCAACTAAGTAACTAGTTTTTTAGTAATCAAGTTTTTTAAATAATTAGCAATGTAGCAATTCGTTTTTTTAAATAATCATCTATTATTTAATCAATTTAATTTAAATTAAACAGTAATTACCTATTATTCAATAGTTTATATTAGCCTAAAAATTCAGATTAAGAAGGACGCGTATAAAAATATTAATCAGAACGATTACGAATTACCCTATTACCCCCAAAAATGTATGATAAACATCGTTCTGCCCTCGCAACTACTCCCTATTACCATATTCTTCGTTACCAATCAAACCAAACGTATTCACCCCGCAAACCACCCCACATCTTACCCCTCTTCCTTCTCACCCCCTCGCGTCGTGATTACTTTTATCTACCTCGCTGACTCAGGATCGCACCAGCCAAACCACGCTCAGGTAACCTCATTAGGCTCCTCGTTTCTTCCCCTGGCCCTCTAACAGGATAACAATAACGCAACCAGACTGGCTGAAAAAGAGGGCGAGAGATGCATCTGGCCGGATTAGAATCTGACCTTCGTAATCGCTTTAAAACCAACGGCTAATTTATTCGCGGCGCACTCGAGCCTCCAGTTCGATGCTCGTTCGTGCGTTAGAAAAATCGCAGGGCCTGGTGACCGTGCAGACCTAAACGACCGCGAATAAGCCAGATTTATACGCATTTGGTGTGTGGAGTTAAGGAGGTGAACGTGTGTGGTCAGCTGACGGTGCACTGTATTGACATCCTCATGGTTTGTAATTATTTGTCGCGTTTTTATAAAAATATTTGTGAAAGTTTCTTCTTTTCTTCAACTTTGTCGCGTTGCTTTTCTGTAGTTGTAAACCAGAGATTTGTTGTCGTTTAGAATAAGAGATATTATTATACATTTTTCTATGTTTTGTCGTTTTTGACGGTTTAATGTCTCCTAGATACGATAGAGAAAATGGTATTATTTACATCATTCTATGTATTATGCTTTGAAGCATATAAACGCTGGAAAGTTCTGAGTTTATGAATAAATATGGTTTCTCGGATAAGATACCTGTCAAATACAATTTAGGTGAAATCGATATTATAGTTAAGATTAGACAGGATGTAATAGAAGGAGAGTGATACTTTTTATTATATGATAATGTAGCAAATATTAAAAATTATTCAAAGTTTCCACTCCTTTGAGATTAAGAATCAGTTGGAACCCCTTGCAAAAGTATAATCTATTTCTTGCATGGCATATTTTAATTCTAAATCAACACTGCCTTCTTAAATTTTGTCGCGTTACTTTTCTGTAGCTGTAAACCAAAGATTTATTATTATTTAAAATAACAGACATTACTACATATTTTTCTATAATTTATCAAATTATCTATCATTTATAAATCCCAACTCTAGCAATGAATGATGTCTCCTAGATACGATTACGTTTTCTAATTCTAAATCAGCACTGCCTTTTTAAATTTCGTTGCGCTATTTTTCTATAGCTGTAAACCAGAGATTTATTATTATTTAGAATATGAGATATTAGTACATATTTTTCCATATTTTATTAAATTATCTATCATTTATAAATCCCAACTCTAGCAATGAATAATGTCTCCTAGATACGATTTCGTTTTCTAATTCTAAATCAGCACCGCCTTTCTAAATTTTGTCGTGTTACTTTTCTGTAGTTGTTTACCAGAAATTTATTATTCTATAGAATAAGAGACATTATTATATATGTTTCTATACTTTATTAAGTTTATAAATCCCAACTATAGCAGTGAATAATGTCTTCTAGATACGATTACGTTTTTTAATTCTAAATCAGCACTGCCTTTTTAAATTTCGTAGCGTTGCTTTTCTGTAGCTGTAAACCACAGATTTATTATTATTTAAAATAACAGACATTACTACATATTTGTCCATACTTTATCAAATTATCTATCATTTATAAATCCCAACTGTAGCAATGAATAATGTCTCCTAGATACGATTACGTTTTCTAATTCTAAATCAGCACTGTCTTCTTAAATTTCAACGCGCTATTTTTCTATAGTTGTAAACCACAGATTTATTATTATTTAAAATAACAGACAGTACTACATATTTGTCCATACTTTACCAAATTATCTACCATTTATAAATCCCAACTGTAGCAATGAATAATGCGAACGTCTCCTAGACGCGATGGAAAAAAAAGTGTAACGTCGGTGCTACAGGCTGTATCACAAACGGGTCGTTTCAAAATGGCTGAACATCAATTAGAGATTGATTTAATCCCACGCTCGTCCCTTTAGGTCCGCGACGTGTACCGTTGCGGATGGCGCCAAGGGGAATATCGATCGAGACGTCGCGATACTCGAACACCGACGGGGCTGCTTGAATTTCGATGAGCGCGCACCTTTTTCTCCGTTTTCTCGCCGGTTTCCTTTTTCTTTGCCCCGTCGTCGCTGGGAATTCCTCGGGGGATGTGCAGGAAATTATCATGTCGTCGATATTACGGTCGAACGCGTTCCTACGGGGCGCGCGCGTGCCAGAAGTACACCGTCGGTGCTCGAGGCGCGCAGAAATGAAAGAATCGATAGAACGCGCTGTGGATCTGTTAATTCCTGGCGGACCTGCGAATGGGAAACCCATTAGCGAGGGAAATTTCTTCGGCCAGTTGTAAAATTAAAGGCGACAAACGCGACGAGCGCGGAGAAAAAATATCAATTTCGAGGAAACTGGCTTTTAAACTGAATCTTAAAGCGAAACTGACATTGGTAGAACTTTTTTTTATATAATATCTCGTTTATTAATGCAATTTAGTTTATTTTAATGGCTTTAGTGTTTGGGACGTCGAGCGTTCACTCGATCCTTTCTTTTTTAGACTTTTTCGTATTTCCCTTTTTGGGCGAGGTTCTGCAATTTGTTTTTCTAATCAAACACTTAAAAAACAAAATATTAAGATTTTTTAAAATAATTATTACAATTACTAAATAAGTTTTCCAAAGTAGAAACCTTGCCAGATCAAATTCTCGTCTTCAAAAATGATATGAAGTTATTAAAATAGCTCGACCTCATTTCAAGATCAAAAAATACAAACAAATATTCGTACCCTTTAACCTTTTATGAATATTAATATTGTTATGAGCCCTGAGTATGTGTAGAACCATGGCCAATTAGTATTGGCAAAGAGATAGTTATCAATCATGATAGATCAGACAACCAATAACAACGAGCAAGAAGATTATAATGAAAACTGTCAGGAGGCGTGTTATCAATTACTACTTAAAGTACTGATAGTTATATATTATTAGGTGATTAATGCACGTCTAATTCTCAACAATATTAAAACAAATATTATTATTTCTAAGCAGTAATATCTTCTACGTCAGGTATTCTGAATACATAAAAACACTACCATTCATTTACATAAATGCTACAAAAATTTCCATACATTTTCTAACCCTGTTGAAAAATACCAAGTCAAAAGAACGTTGCTCAGTTCTGTGCGTTCGCACAGTGAAAAAAATTCGAACGAATAATTTTCTGAGAGTTGGATCACTCGCACAAAGTCGGAAGAAGAACTCCATTGGTGCGAAACGATGATTTTCTCTTATCAATTACTAAATAAGTTTTCCAAAGTAGAAACCTTGCCAAATCAAATTCTCGTCTTCAAAAATGATATGAAGTTATTAAAATAGTTCGACCTCATTTCAAGATCAAAAAATAACATAATTACTAACAAATATTCTTACTCTTTAACCTTTTATGAATATTAATATTGTTATGAGCCCTGAGTATGCGTAGAACCATGGCCAATTAGTATTGGCAAAGAGACAGTTATCAATCGTGATAGATCAGACAACCGATAACGACGAGCAGAGAATCGTAGTGAAAACTGTCAGTCGTATATTACTAGTTGTTTAAAGTATTCTAAACAGTTATTAGCAATTTATTTTTAAATGACAGAGTAACAATATTAAAACAAATATTATTATTTCTATACAGTAATATCTTCCACGTCAGGTATTCTGAATATATAAAAACACTGAATACAAAAATTTCCATACATTTCCTAACATCACTTTCTAATCCTGTTGAAAAACACCAAGTCAAAAGAACGTTGCTCAGTTCTGTGCGTTCGCACAGTGAAAAAAATTCGAACGAATAATTTTCTGAGAGTTCGATCACTCGCACAAAGTCCACTGGAAGAAGAACTCCATTGGTGCGAAACGATGATTTTCTCCGCTGGAAATCCAAAGGACTCCTATGTCATCGCGTTGTTCTCGCGTTCAAAGACAAGCCTGGAGGCGCGTTTGCGAATGACAGTGCCGCACTTCTCGTTCCCATCCTCGGTTGTTGCGCGAGCGCCGCGATTGATGGATCATTTTCGAAGCGAGTCAAGCCCGCATCATGCGCCCCGAAAAATCGATCGATCGATCATGACAGCTGGAAATTCACCAGCGCAAAGAGACGCTCCCAGCCGTCGATTGTTTCCCTGTCAAGGAAAGCTATCCGGGAATCCAAGTGGCGAGGCGTTTCTGTTGCCTTTTTTACCGCGCTTTGGGAAAAACTGATCAGACGCCGGCTGCGGGAAATTTCAACCGTCGGGCGAATTGAAAAATTCGCCTGCTTGCGGAATATTAATCGAGACGCTGCCCACGGCGCGTGAAATTGCTCAAAAATACCTTCGAATGCTGGGAAATATTTTTCGTTTCATCGGGAAACCGGAGAGTGCCATTGAGTGAATAAAATTTGATTATTCCCCAAATATGGATTAAATTACTCTTGTGAAAGCATTAAAATTCTTTGATCCAGATCGCGTGAACAAAATATGGCTGCGTTTCGTGGGAAATAAAACTCTTCGCGTATTTCATAAAACAGTCAGTTGAAGATAATTTCGGATTACTTTTTTATTTATCTCTTATAAAGAGAGAGGGAGAAGTATTCAGTTAGCATCATGGATCGTATCACCGATTTTTTATCAAATTTGACAAATTTTAACTCTTTCTTTTATTGTACATCACAATGAAAAATATGTATTAGAGAGTTTTTAAAATAGTAAAAATTGCTTTTCAAATAAAAATTAGTGACAAAAATATAATTACTGTTCTATACGCATACTCTGCTATGATTTCTACCACAAACGTTGAAGTAAATTTGTTAGTAGCCTTCTCTCGAAAAGTATTTAATTAGCATCACAGATCGTATCACCTATTTTTTATCAAATTTGACAAATTTTAACTCTTTTTCCTTTATTATACATCACAATGAGAGGAAATTAGAGAATTTTAAAAAAGTAAAGGTTGCATTTCAAATAAAAATTAATATCAAAAATGTAATTACTCTTCTATGCACATACTCTACTATGATTTCTACCACAGACGTTGAAGTAATTATGTTAGTAGCTTTCTCTCGAAAAGTATTCAAATCACAATGAAAAATATGTATTAGAGAATTTTTAAAACAGTAAAAGATGCTTTTCAAATAAAAATTAGTGACAAAAATATAATTATTATTCTATACACATACTCTGTTATAATTTCTACCACAAACGTTGAAGTAATTCTGTTAGTAACTTTTTCTCAGCGATGTTCATTTTGTCACGATCAGTTAGGGGTAGTTTTTCATAGACGAGAGTTTAATATGGGATAATGACATGTTTGACGAGCGATCATCCATCTCGTTTTAATCGATATCGCCGTGGATGACGACAAGTGCAGACGGTAATGCATTAACGTATTAAAATTTCGATCTACCGATAAGGTGGCGCGCGTGAAACTTTGATCAGGCTAAGAGACATGTTCAACAAATGACGCGGTGCCGTCGTGGGAGACATAAATTGAAAGGAAACATTCGAAAATCCACGTGAAACGTCCGATCTCTCTTCTTTGGATAGCATAAAATTGAAATGGGATATTGAATTTACGATACAGGAAATAAAAGGAAGCGAAACGTCGAGTAGAGTATAAGGAGGAGGTAATCGAAATATTTTCGAAAAATAAAAGTTACCTCGAAGTGAAAACCGCGTCGGGACGATCGAATCGATTGGTCTATATTTTTCCATATAAATTTTACAAATTCGCAACAGTATGATAATTCTTCCTGATTTTTGCGAAGAAATTTGAATAAAAGTTTGTTACTTTGTTAAAAATACTGGAAACAATTTTCTCGGCACAAATAAGTATACTTTAACCCTCGAATGTCCCTTCTAAGGGGACATCACTATTAATTAGTAATTACGGAGGTTAAATTTATTCCACTGCAGTTTTCTGTTGAAATGGAAATTTTCTATTGCTGGAGGACGTTAACAATAAAAATTATTGCTAAAATAGCAATACTTTAGCTACTTTAGCAATTATTTCTGTCGCTAACGCCTTGGAAGGAGCCGAACGCAAAGGGTTAATCGTGTTAAGTACAATTTTACAACTATTTAAAGTTAGATTAAGATTCAATTAGTAATTCTTTGATATTAAGTTGATGTTTTTATGAAGTTCCACGTTATCATCATATTGGAATTGAGTTTTCTATCCGAGTTTAAGCTCCTCAATTTCAGTCTCGATTTTACTACCCTCAAGTTTTTTAATCTCCTCTGATACGTGTGCGGTTATTTCGTAATAAATCATGTACTTTACGTCCCAGCGTGATTATGCGCAGCTTGTTAATAACCGAATTTGCACAAGGTATTTTTACTTCAAAAGCAAACTTCGTTTAATCGAAACACCAAGTATACTTAATATCTATTCGCTGCAATTTTATTTTCATAACTTTCTCGAAGAGTCATTTATTATTATACTACACTTCTATTATGTATAATATTTTACTATATTTTTATTCTAGCAAACTATGAAGAGTACTTAATTTATAGAACTGTTAATTAATTTTCTCCATATTCTTTCTTCAACAATTTTAATACAAAACGCAAATCTTGTTACATCAATTTTTACACTCTTTTACTTTACAAATTGGACTTTTAAGACGGCTCCTTCTTATTTTTATTTTATTTTGCATTGCACATATTTCACATTTTCAATCCGCTCCTTGTAATAAAAATATTTTGAGGAGCGCCATGCATACACTGTGTGCAATCCGTCTTTTTGGCTCGGAAATGTATTGCACACACATTGCAATTCATCTCGAATGGGTTGAAAAAATTGTACAATATTTATTTGCATTGTATTGGAAATTTATGATTCAAACACCAAGAAATTTATATTCGCAAACTATAAAGGCGCAGTCTCATCTTCAACGTCTTCCTTAATCGCGCAAACTAAACAGTCTTAAAAAAATTATATAATATTGTTGGATATATGTTATTTAGTGATATTTTATTTGTAGATAAACGGATTAACAACTACAGTAAGTACAAATAAAGGAAAATAAGTAAAGAAAAAAACTACAAATTAGACAACGAAAAATTATGCAACCGCACGCAACCCCAGCCCCTTCTGGACTAACTCACACACATGAGCACATGTATATAGGTTTAGATACATTTCAACAAATATTTATTTGCGTTGCATTGAAAATTCATAACTCAACCACCAAGAAATCCATATTCTCAAGAGAAACTAACCAACTACAATAAAGATGCGATCTCACTCCCAAACGTCTCCCTTAATTGCTCAAACTAAACCATCTTAAAAAAATTATATAATATTTGCGCTGCATTGAAAATTCATAACCACCAAGAAATCTATATTCTCAAGAAAAACTAACCAACTACAATAAAGATGCGATCTCACTCCCAAACGTCTCCCTTAATCGCTCGAACTAAACAGTCTTAAAAAAATGATACAATATTTGCGTTGCATTGAAAATTCATAATTCAACCACCAAGAAATCCATATTCTCAAGAAAAACTAACCAACTACAATAAAGATGCGATCTCACCCCCAACGTCTCCCTTAATCGCTCGAACTAAACAGTCTTAAAAAAATGATATAATATTTATTTGCGTTGCATTGAAAATTCATGATTCAACCACCAAGAAATCCATATTCTCAAGAAAAACTAACCAACTACAATAAAGATGCGATCTCACCCCCAACGTTTCCCTTAATCGCTCGAACCAAACAATCTTAAAAAAATTATATAATATTTATTTGCGTTGCATTGAAAATTCATAATTCCACCACCAATAAATCTCTATTCTCAAGAAAATCTAACGAACTATAAAGTGACGATCTCATCCCCAGCGTCTTCGTTAATCGCTCGAACTCGAACCAAACCCGCGAACCCTCCCGAGAAAATCAGATCGCGTGAAATCCCTTGCTCGCCCCATAAAAATCCTTCCCGCCGTATATGTCGTCGCGCAACGACGCACAGCCCGTCAGCACTCACGCGCGCACCGTTTCGAAAGGGTGCCTCGGGAATGGCCTCGTCGAATCGCAACCCCCGATCGCCTCGCGTTCCAATTAGCGCGCTCAGGTCGCGCGCCAGAACGCAGCCGTTAGCCTGAAAAAAACGCGCGCGATGGTGTCCCCCGACGGAACAACAATGGCCCGTTGATTTTGCATCCGCGTACGAAGGGGGTTCTGCCCCTTCGATCACCCTTTCACCCCCGTTGTTCGCCCGAAAAAAAAAACCCCGTTCGTCCCTCCGCAGACTTTCTTCACCGTCCCTCCGAGCCATTGTGATCGCTGCCCGGTGATTCCTGCCCGTCGATGTTTTGACGTAATCCCATAAAGCGCGTTATTCTTGTGTAAATAGCCGTTCGACCGGTGGAGGGTTGGAAAACGATACGCGCGCGCGACGGACAGGGGTGCGTCCACGGTTAATTGCCGAAACGTTTGCCACGCACCGACACCGGTGGGAAACGAGCTGTCTGGGTCCATGGGATCCATCGGTTCGTTTCGACGCGGACGCTGTCCTGGGACCGTGCGGTCACAAGGGAGGTCTCGTAAAAGTAGAGGGTGGTTTGCGATCTTCTTAGACTTCTCTGCGGGTTTCTTATCGTTGGCGGTCAGGTTGGAGCAGGGAACGATTAGTAGAACTGTTGCGAGAAAAAAAGGAAGCTATTTCTAGCGAAACAATATATAATAATAATATGTAACTATCTATGTTTAGTAACTTTACTATCTTGCAAAAGGAATTTAGAGTTGTCGAATTACTGTATACGAAATGTAATGATATAATTGTAATAATAGTAAGTACTATAATAATATCAACAAATATAAAAAGAATAAGAAAAATATTGAAATAAACTTCCATTAATGTAAATATAAGAAGTATAATCTAGTATTGTGAGGATAATGATGGGTTCGACAGAAATAGAAATATAAAGTAATTTAGTATTATTATTAATATTGTTATATTGTTCAGTTTTTGCAACAGTTTAGAGTCGATAAATCTAACTAACTAATCAACGATTACGGGTTCAAGAAACAGATTCTAGAATACTTTTTGTATAAATAAAAAAAAAATAAAATTCATCAGTTATCCCTGCAAAAGTCATTGCAACATTGCGAAAAAAAATGTAACACAAAGTAATAATTTTAAATGAAATTGTAAAACCAGTCATCTCGACTGGCGTTAATTTTTACGTGATACGTACAATGGCTGTAAAATGTGTCGACAGACCATTGTTTCGCGGCATTAATAATTTCTTTCTGTTCATTATTTAATAAGAATATTCTGTTCAAATCTAAAATATGAATTTCCCTCCTGTGCGCGCTCGCTGTCTTCGGTAATAAATATGAATACAAATTTATGCGTTAATAATTATCATCGTCAATAACATTTCAGTGCGCGATTTTAATATATTGCTCGAATGAAACAAATAGAAATACATCAGATTCATGAAGGGAATTATATTACGAATTACTGCAATTTTGGATAATTTTCGTTTAATATGTATTCAGCGCACTAAATAAATTAAATGTCTTTGTTTTAAGTATCTAAAGAAGCCATAGTAAACGAAATTGCAATCCATATATGAGTATTCGTGCGAAACTCAAAATACAAAGAAGCTTACTTGGTGAAAATATTTAAATCTAAAAATATTTTGTATCGAACAAATTTTTCACGCGATATTATTGTGATCTCAGCTTTTTCATCGTATTCGAATACACATTTATTTGTCCAAAACTGAAGAAAAAAAATTCTTGTCGGATGAAACGAAAGAAAGACAGTGTTAAAGCAAAATCTGATTTAGACTCGAACGTTTTTTGTAAAAGTTTCGAAGATGTTTTCGTGGTTCGGTGCTACTAAGAATCTCAAGGCCTTTTATATTCATTGGGATAGTTAATAAACTATTCGAGGATCTTAAGAAATTGTAATACTTCAAAACTTTCGGAACCCTCGACTTCTTAGCTCTTCGAATTCAAGGACAGGAGACTTCTCAAGATCGCTGAAAGCATTTCTAAAGACGTCTAATCTTCAACGTAATCGAAATATGATTATTAGAATTTCTAATTATAAAACAATACTTTTACTTTGTAATAAATATATAAAAAATTTTATTGCTCCCTAAATTCTTTATTTCTTTAAACTGTTGGCATTCAAGTATGGTATCTTTATATATTTATACATTTCCCTACACAATTTGCATACAATTTGTATATTCATATTTTACACAGCTATTTTTCATAATTTTTAATTTTTTATAGTCTGCAGATATCCAAAGTCTTCAGCTTCAATATCCAAAAAACAAAATGCTTGTGCTCCGCATTAAAATTCTAAAAATTCCAAACTTTTTCGTATTCGAATCCCAAATCACTCCGCTCATTAAATCCCTTAATTAAAAACTCTTTAATAACTAAACTCTCCATAAATTTTAGGAGCAACTCGCTAGCCACGCAATGGAACGATAACAATTTCACTTGCTCTAAATTTAAAATTCGTTCACTGCTTCCTTCAGAAAATTTCTTCAGCAGGACGTGGCTACGTGCTCTTAAAAAGCTAAACTTTAAAAGCTTCTGAACAGGCCAATTGTCAACTTTGCAATTTCCCACGCACATGTATAGTGGCTATAAAAATATTGACGCGACTTATACTTCTTGCAGTGCAACGCTGCTTAGCTGTTTCACTTCTCGTTTCAAGCATACACAATTTTTATAGCCACATAAAAGTATTATTAAATAATAGGAAACTCGATGCACTTCGATCTAAACAAGTGATATCAAAATATTTTAGCACACTTTAGTTATGATTCTTTCTCAAAGGCACGACTACTATTCTCTCTTTATTTTCCAATTTTATTTTTGAAAATAAGAGAAGACAATCTAAATGCAAAGGAAAATCATTCGATTGTTAATATTGCAACAATTCTTCAACACACACATAAAATACTTGTAAAATAAACCAAACAATTCTTTAAGCAATTCTTTCGTTCATCCCCATTCACCACTGGAGTTTCAAAAATATTCTTTCTTTGTACATTGGGTATAATGTATATCATAATAATCCCTTAGATAATATAACCAGCTCGAATAATCTACGGTGAGAAAGGCTGAACGAATCCGAAGAATGGCTCATCGAGGATCGTCCATGCTTTATGTTTGTTTGATTCGATATATGGGAAGGGAGGGCACGTTTTAGGGCGCGGATGGGTTGCTTAATCCCCGTTTGGGGGGGCTCGATTGTAAATAAATTATCAGGATTGAACAGGGCTGCCAAGAGATTTCGTAACCAGGATCGATGTCCCGCACTTTTTTATCCTCTTTTTTTATTGGCGAACAGTAGTCTGGGGCTTGTGGCGCTTTGTGTATCGTTTTCAGAGGGTGGACTGCGAAATTGGTACTCGCTTGACTTCGTATGAAAGCGACCAGTCATTCTTTTAAATTCATAAATTACAGTTTACAATTTTATTTGATTAACGTTTTCAATTTTATTTGATTAACGTTTTCAATTCGTACAAAATTGACGAATTAATATAATCAAAAATTGCAATTTCTTTATTCTGAATTTTTGTAGAACTGTTCTGTATAGTTATTTTAATACATTCGCGAAAAATTCGTTTCTAATACTGAATACCAGCGAAATTAACCCTTTGCACTCAAATGTCCCCTCTGAGGGGACATCAGCATTGATTGGTGATTACAGAAATCGAACTTATTCCATCGTAATTTTTTGAGGAATACTTTTCGCTGAAGCTTTTTATCGAAATGGAAATTTTCTATTGCTGAAAGACGTTAGCAATAGAAACTATTGCTAAAATATCGCTGAAAGATTGCTGTTTCTATTGCTAACATCCAGGAAGAGTCGAGTGCAAAGGGTTAATAAAATCTTGAAGCTGGTTGCCGCAAACTTGAATCGTTAAGGCGAGGATACAAATTATAAAATTTGCTTTGAAATATCAGTGTTGCAAATATGTGTTGTTTAAAATAAAAATAGACCAGTTGTTATTACTATGCTAGAATTTTAATTGACATAACTTTACGTTAGTGGTCGCAAATGTGTTAAAATACTTAGAGATTATATTTTTAATTATTTCTTCATTTAACGTTGTATAATATATACAACGTTGTTTTCATTTTTTATAAGAAAATTTTAATCTGAAGAACGTGTTCGCTTATCTATCAAACATATCGAGCAAGGATAGATTTTATCTAGTTATGACAGCATCAATTTCACCAGATGCCAGTTTATCATGCTTTGAATACCGTAACAGTTCGATAAGACGCGATATAATGCATCATGTCTGGTTAGATAAAGGGTTAGAAGCCAAATAATACATCTTCCATATTTACAAGTTCTACTTATCGTTGAAAATAAATTACCAACAGGAATAAATTACCATCAGAACGTTCAATACATTATTCATTTCCTGCATTCTTCATTGGACACCGCATTTAATTTAATCAACATACATTCAAATGCGTAAAATATTATATCAACGAAAAGATTTGTTAAAATCAATTGCTATTGTAAAGAATGCAATCTTTTATTATTCTATTATATAAATTTATTGAATTGTGTCACGCGCACACGCGCCTACTCTGTTTCGGTGAGTATTATTCTCGACTGATAACAGGACTGGATTTTTCAATATTCCAGGCAGGATTATTCATCGACGGTGCACTTAAAGCAGCCCTTTTAACGAAAACACAAGCCACGCCGTTCTCCCCCGGTTTTTTTTTTTTTTTTATTTTACCGTGGCTCGTCCTGAATTCTCATTGAAGTTTCGGCCGCATTCAGATATATTCCATTCTGCCATTCGAACTTTCATTCATTATTCCAGCTGGGAATCGTTTCGAACGGGAAACAATCGCGTATTAATTGACGTCCCTGCGATTCTTGTCCCAACTGCGAAAGAAATGTGCACGCATTCACTAAGAAACGTATAACGATGAACAGCTTTGACGCTTGGCCTCGTTTACCCTCGCGTTCGTGCTGTGGAACTTCAATTATTCCGCAAATACGATTTATTTAACTTAAAATTAACGAATAAAATATTGTGGGATCAGAAGAACAAGCGTAATTGTAGAAAGTAGGTTTAATAGATGACGCGTACCACGCTGATGTCTTCTTCAACTCTGCCTAACTCTGCCTATCGCTGCGCACACACATCCTTATACATATTCCAATCATCGAACATTCTAGATTCTTTTCCATTCATTCCCTTGTTTTTCCAGACACTCACATACACGCACACTCATACTCTTTTGCACAGAGTTTGGAATATTCTCGAACAATTAATGTTCGAGAATATTCTCAATTTCGTCTTATGTTTTCACGCACACAAAGTCACACGTAATACTTACACATTCTTTTGGAATATTCTCGAATAATGGATATTCGAGAATATTCTAAATTAAATTTTATTCCTGCACACACAAAGCCACGCATTGCAAAATCATTCACACCCTACAATATTTGCAATTAGAAAGATTTTCTCATTAGAAATGTTTATCAGAAAGCAATTATTTTTATCCTAAAGATTTAGAATTACAAAGTTCTCTAATACAGTTGTTGACGTTCTAAAATATTTCTGCTGTTTATTATAAAAGGGAAACAAATTTTATTTTAATTTCTGCGACCTTCGCTACTTTTATAAACAACGACTCGTTTTTTCCACTACTTTGTCCAACTGTACGCGAAGGTTGCTATTTATGTATCCGGAACAACAACCAAAAACAAATATGTATCGTTGAAAATGGTTTTATTGTTTTTCAAAATATGCTCTGCGATAATCGATATACTTTTACATACGTTTGAACCAATTTTTATATCACTTTTTCTGTTACAATTGAATTATCTAGAAAAAATGCATTTTGAACGCATCAACCCCTTTTTCTGACGTCGAAAATCATTGACCACGTAATTTATTTTTCACGTATGGATACAAAACATAGTCATGGGTGCCAAATCAAGACTGTAACATCAGATGACCCACCAGTTCGAAGTTTTGATCAGTCAAATATTGAATTGTTTTGAGCGATTGTCAGATTATGCGAGATCCAACGCGAACGAATCTTTTTCACGTCTAAATGTTTATGTAATATCGTACGTATGCTCGTCATACTAATGCTCAGAGATACCTCAATCTCACAGTGTGTCACACAAAGATCTTGCGATACCAGTTTGTGCTCAGCACAATGTTTCGTGACGCAACAACCGATTTTAGAAGACCTTCTTTAAATTCGTCCATGAGAGCGACAGCTACGATCGAATTCGCTAAATCAGCGATAGTTTTAGATGGTCCTCCATCGCCAAAAGTCGTGAGTTGATCGATGCACTGCTGTTGAGACAATCCACGACGAATGTCGTAATAAATCATCGCACTGTGATGTCCGGTTCTGCTTCAATGCCTCGACGATTGAAGCGGGTTTTGGCGTAGCACGTAGATTAATGTTTCGTAGAAAACAATACTTTGTTCTTTTAATGGGACTACTAGTTTATGAGGTGTGAGTGACAAGGTGAAGACTGGTGAAATATGAGAAAGTAGGACTATTTAAAAGTTTAGATGAAATGAACTTTGAGCTATAATGGAGGGTTGAGAAGAGAATTGAAAGATGAGGAGTCCAGCGTGAGTAAAAGAAGTGAAAGTATGATAATTAATGAGTGATGGTGACAAATTAAGGTTACTTAACCCTTTGCACTCTGCGTCTTCTTGAACATTTGCAATAGAAAGTTATTGCTAATGGCTATCAGTAATAGAAAATTTTCATTTCCATAGAAAACTTTAAAGAAACGCGATGGAATAACTTTAACTTCCGTAATTATTAATCAATTCTGAATGCCCCTCAGAGGAAACATCCAAGTGATATACTTGACTTGCGATGTCTCCTCAGAAGTGACATCCAAATACAAATTCCAAATGAAAATTTTCACGAGTTAATTCCATTCTTTTAAATTACTATCTAAAATAATGTCTGTATAACAAAATTACGAGTACCTACACCACCTAAAATATCAAATTTTATAATATTTACGTCAGATGTAACCTAGCAACATCAGTGTCATCAATTCCAAATACACAAATAACAACCCTCGAAACTACAATTCTTCTAAGTTTGCCACTTAATAATTAATAACAATCAAGATAAACGAATCGAACGCAAATTCGAATACACTCGCCTAAAACGTGGCTCGCGAACTCCAACGCTTTCAATCGAGAAATACGTCACAGACTCACAAGTTTCTTCCGCGAACGTTAAAAGTGAGAGAAATTTCTTCGCTCGATTAGCCACGTTGATTCACTCGACTCTTCGTCACGTTCAGTGGTTAATTCGCACGCTGCAACCCCGTGAGCGATGAGCGGAAAAAGGGAAACACCATCGTACCTCTGTTTGATCTTTTGCTTACTAAATTTCCGCTCCGCGGCCCCAGTTTTTCCCGTGAGGAATTTAACGTGAAAGAAATATCTTTCGCCAGACCGTCAGGATTTACAGAACAGCAGGCTCCGCTTTTTTCGGTTGTTAACCGTCGGTTGTTGTTTTTGCGGGACGCGTTAAGTTAAAAGATTAGACTGAGTTGCGCTCCGCGCTGGGGATTATCCGTGAATTTGCGACACAACGGCTTAAGTTGCGTCGACAATTAACGGAAAGTGAACTTTCGGGAACGTTTGATCGCTGCGAAATAAATTGATGATTCTCGTTAATCGTTGACGCTTTTAATAAAATAAGAATTGTTAGATATTTCATTTAGAGAGAAATGGATAATTAAACAAACTAGGAATAAGATTATGCTTTAAGAGGAACAAAAAACGCTATGGACTTTTGGAAACGTTTGATCGCTGCGAAATAAATAGGTAATTCTCGTTAGTTGTTCACGTTTTTGGATATTTTATGTAAAGAGAAATGGATAATTAAACGAACTGCAAGAAATAACTAGGAATAACATTACGCTTTGAGAGAAAAAAGAAACACTATGGACTTTTGTAAACGTTTGATCACTGCGAAATAAATAGGTAATTCTCGTTAGTTGTTCACGTTTTTGGATATTTTATTTAGAGAGAAATGGATAATTAAACGAACTGCAAGAAATAACTAGGAATAAAATTACGCTTTAAGAGGAACAAAGAGACACTACAAATATAAACAAAAAACGCTATGGACTTTTGGGAACGTTTGATCACTGCGAAATAAATAGGTAATTCTCGTTAGTTGTTCACGTTTTTGGATATTTCATTTAGAGAGAAATGGATAATAAAACAAACTGTAAGAAATAATTAAGAATAAAATTAAGATTTAAGAGGAAAGAAAAAACACTATATAGATTAATCAAACTGCAACAGAAAATCGCGCAGCAGCACAAGAAAAAAACAATAAACAAACGATCCTTTAGCCCCTCTAGAGCCCACACACACATACACATATACACATTATATAGGAATCGTAGTTTAGAGTGTTATTAAATCAAACATCCTTCCTGTAAGGAAAGCTCGTAGAAAATATACTAGCTGTATATTCAACTATGAGAGCGTTTATTCGACTTGTGTCTAACCCGGAAGTTCGTATAAAAATGCCTTTCTAGGCCACTCGTGTTATCCTCGAGGACACCCCCGACGCCATGGCCCATCCATGGCGTTTAAGTGATGCCGCACAGGATTGCACATGGCTGCTCGTGCACACTGACTCGATATTCTTACATTCCCATAAGTAAGGGAAGAATAAAGTATATTTATTAGAATGAATTATTCTTGATTTCGTGCGTGTACCGTCTTCGACTCACCTCGACAGACTACTGTCGACGACTGGTGCGAACGGCTCTTAACTCTCGCTCTTCCATTTGTTTACACTAGGTTGTAGGATCTTCTCGACGTATATAATTCGAGAAACACTTGCACGCATCGTCAAGCTTCGCCTCTCTCACACACAAGCACGTGCCTCGCGACAGAGTTTAAAAACAAGTGTTAACGATACCGAGAATCGTTCGAAATAAAAGTACACAAACATATACATCGTTATAGTCGACAAGCGAACCGTCCAATTTCTTACGAACCTACAATAATAGTTTAAAATATTCCAACAAGAATTAATTCTATAACTTTGTAGAGAGTAATAGATAACAATATTTATATTATCGTTAATAAAGAGCAAGAGCAAGCTTCGTCTCGATTTACCATCTTTAGCACCCAACACATAGTAATAATATCAAAACTCTTCATAAAAAAATAAAATCAAGCTTCGAATAGATCTGAGTACCTATTTTACCATATTTTACCATGTTTCATGATACATGGTCTCTAATACTTTACTACGCAACTATTCTGCAATTGGAAAATGCCATTTAGACTAATTAAACGAAGAACGCAATTATTTCCCATTATTTTTAACATCCAACACTTACAAATCATCAAATCCATTTTATCTGCTCGCACAATCGACTGCTTCTTTTGCTGCCCTTGCGTCTGATCAGAATTTCAAAGGAAATCTTCCGGTCGATCCATCTTCTCGCAAAAACCCAATTAAACAAAGAACGCCATTAATATCCCATTATTTTTAATATCCAGAACTTACAAATCACCAAACCCATTTTATCTAATCGCACAATCGACTGTTACCTTAGCTGCCCTTCAGAATTTCAAAGGAAATCTTCCAGTCGATCCATCATTCCGCGGAAACCCAATTAAACAAAGAACGCCACTAATTTCCCATTATTTTTAATATCCAGCACTTACGAATCATCAAACTCGTTTTATCTCATCACACAATCGACTGCTTCTCTTGCTACCTTTCTGTCTGATCAGATTTTCAAAGCAAATCTTCCTGTCGATCCACCTTCCACCAAAATTCTCGCAGAAACCAATTAGACAAAGAACGCCATTAATATCCCATTATTTTTAATATCCAACACACGAATTATCAAACTCATTTTATCTAATCGCACAATCGACTGTTCTTCTTGCTACCCTTCCATCCGATCAGAATTTCAAATGAAATCTTCTAATCTTTCTTCCAGTGGAAACCCAATTAAACAAAGAACGCCATATCCCATTACTTTTAATATCCAGCACTTATGAATTATCAAACCCATCGACTGCTCCTCTTGCCATCCTTCCATCCAATCAGAATTTCAAAGGAAATCTTCTCATCTTTCCTCCAGTGGAATCCCAATTAAATAAAGAACACCACTAGTTTCCCATTATTTTTAATATCCAGCACTTATGAATTATCAAACCCATCGACTGCTCCTCTAGCCACCCTTCTCTCTGACCAAAATTCAAGAATTCAAAAATTCACCAAGATAATCTTCAGTCGATCCATCTTCCACCAAAATTCCCACGGAAAAAATATCAGCCCAGTCAAAGAGGAAGTAGAGGCCAGCTATTCTATCCCATTTGTACGCGAGAACCTGGTCACGAGGCGCACGCTTTAACGGGGGTATAAAGATAAATCGGCGCGCAGGGTTTTATCGACGCGACGAGGCGTCGTAGACGGAAGCCTGCGAGTCGCGAGGACCCGTGCCCGGGGATTTTATTCAGTTTCGTCTGGCGTGGCACGACGCGACGTTACTTCCGTCGACGGGGACGCGCGGGGGTTGATTTATGGCCGATTTATTTGGAGCCACCGAGGACGACGTTCGCGAGACGCCTGGCCGATGTTTCTTCGCGAGAGCGGAATCCCAGCCGCTGTTCGCGATACACGCGCGTAAATCGTACATCTTCGCGCCCTCTTGTCGAATTTCCGGCGCGGAGGTCCACCGTGAAGGGGTGGAACAGCGCGAGTTGGACTGGTCGCGTTCTTTAACCCCTTAAATACGATGCGCCACTATAGTGAGTCTCGCGGATGTCGTCTTGTATTATGATGCGTTATTATAGTAATTTCGCAGATGTCATCTTGTATTATTAATTATTAAGCGTTTGCACTCGAGAGGTGATTCTCAGTCACCAATTTGAACCATTTTTGGAAAGTAGTGCAAAGGGTTAATTTTAAAGTATATGCATCACGCATGTGTATGCGTATGCATATGCAACACGTGGTAATGCGATATTTTAGGTGGCAACGAACCAAATTTTTGAGAAAAACGGAAATGTGATGATTTTTAAGTGTTTTGTTCAGCTGGTTGTCGCAGCTATTGTGATAGCTTTAGGAGTGGATAAATATTTAATTTCTTTGCGCCCCTTTGTCGAGTGTGATTCGACGTCGCTAAATAAGAAAAAGAAATAAATATAAATTATAACAATGATTTAGAGTTATTTTAGAGTTTACAAATAGCAGTCGAGGAACTGTACTACAATTGACAACTTTTTTAAGTAAATTTGAAGTAAATTTCAAATAAAACCCTTAAAATAGTAAAGAGTTGTTGACAACTAACTACTAATTTGAAAAATAATTCGGATCGCAAAGGGTTAATGTCATTTCGATGGTTATTAAGCTTAATTTCATTTCGTATAGAAAAATTGTTAGGTTCTTATGCCTCGTCTTTAATCTGTTGTATTTAAGTTTTAAAAATGGAGCAGGTAGGAATTAGAGACATTTTTTATTAATCTATTGCTAATAATGTCGAATTGCTAAATGGAACTTAGTTGATAGATTCGAATTCTCAATGTTTCAAGCTTAGAATGAGATTTTCAATTTTATTATGCGTAACCAACCCTCCTATAACACGATAATTTCTTTGAGAACATGGAGTGATCTTCATGCACTGCGAATTTTTCTATCGTACAGATTTCTTCAAAATAAGTAAAGAATTCTCCGTGTTGAGCAAATCTTAGAAATAATTCAAATGAAGATATAGAAATTTAGAAACATTTAAAATAATCGATACTCTATTAATACAAAAAGTATTGTACTTAATTTTGAATTGAAGATTCCACACCAAGAGCATTAAAATTAACTATTAAAAAAAGAACAATGTAAACTTTCAGAAAAAGCAAAATTTGAAGGAATATGTTGTATTTAAGTTGGTATCAGAGAAATGCACAAGTATAACTATAAAAATTGACAGAACATATAAAATTTTCCAAGAATCATCACACAATTAAAATTACAATAATATAAAATATATTGAATTTAATTTTCAATTGATGATTCCACACAAATAGCATTGAAATTAATTATTAAAAAGAAAAGAACAATGTAAGCTTTCAGAAAAAGCAAAATTTGAAGGAATATGCTGTATTTAATTTGGTATCAGAGAAATGCACAAGTATAACTATAAAAATTGACAAAATATATAAAATTTTCCTAGAATACATCACACAACTAAAATTACATTAATACACAATACATTGAATTTAATTCTCAATTGAAGATTCCACACAAATAGCATTGAAATTAATTATTAAAAAGAAAAGAACAATGTAAGCTTTCAGAAAAAGCAACAATTTTGTACTGCACTTAACTTAATATTCAGGAAGATGGTGACATAAGTATAACTACAGTAATGAACAAAGTATGACACGATATATAAAATTCTACGATTATAATAAAATCTCAACTTGTACAATTAATAACATAAACCACTGTATCGCTAATTTGACAAATTGGATGATCCACTGCTTCCCTTATCACGTTACCCCCTATCTCGCGCTGCGAACATACACGCAGGCGAACTTTCGACCCGGGCTACAGACGAAATATCGTTTCGACGATAATCCGTAACAGGAACGTAACGTCGTCGTCTGGTCGGACGTAATACGACGTATTCAAATGGAACGTAATATCCATGGTGACATGCGTGTCGCGTGTCAGACGTCGATCGTGCTGGACGCGTGGAGCATCCGCGTCGATCACTGCGCCAAGCTGTAATTGAAAAGGCTCTCGAAACGAAATAATCGTGACAACAGTTTTTCACGGACGACGAAAATAATTGCCCGTAAAACTAGCCATGTGTTTATCGGAAAAAACGTAAAACACGCGAGAAGCTATTTATTTAAATTTCACTTCTGAAAAATTCATTTCTCGAGTTAAATTGTGACAGGATCATCGAAAAGTTTTATTTTCTACTTTCGATTCTATTTGACGAAATAGGCATCGACACGGAGATTGATAATAAAGATTGCTCGAGTTTAAATAAACGAATTTCAAGCGACAATATTTTTAATAAAAGGATAGTAACGTATCAGAAAAATCGCCATTCAAATTGTTACAACCAAGTTTATGGAAACTTATGTAGATTAAAAGCGCATCAAGCACAACACCCATACACTATTTTGCTTAACTCGTACATTTCGTTTACTGTGAACAATAAGTTTTTATTTGTACTCCTAAAAAAATTCTGACAAATTATTTACTCTCAACAAATTCCAATTTTCAATATCTCCAGTAGAATTGATTCTACCCACTTTGAAAACGCATATATCGCCATCCATTTACCCGCATCGTGCGGAATTCTCGAACACCCTTAGCTCGATGTCCTCCAACCACCTCGAAGACCGCGTAACTGCTGAACCGCGACGCGTGCCAGTTCTTATTTTCCCCCTTTTTCTCCAGACGCTCGTTCGCGACTTCTTCATGCTTGTCATCCGCGGAATTTACGCGAGTCCGTAAAATGTACATAAACGATAAGCGGGGCCCCGTTTTCTTTTATCGTTCGTTACGAGGGGATTCGTTCTTTCCGCCGCGGGGCTATTAGGCGAACGGCTCTAAGGGATGTTTGCACGGCCACTTATCGCCGTGAACGAGAGATAGACATCTCGTACGGAAGAAACGCACGCGAACCAAAGCTCGTAAAAAGCGTGCCGGTAATTCTCGTTGAACGATGATAAACCAATCCGTCGTGGCTCTACCTTGTTTTCCCCTGGAACGATTCAACTAGCATCCCCTTGCTCGGGGGAAAATGTACACGGACAGGACGCTAACTCAATTTGGTAAAGTGTTATATATATATATTTTGTTTTAATTCAGTTTACTTGATTTTTGAGGTAGTGTCTTTTTCTTTTTTATTTGTATTAATTGTTCGTGACTGAATGGTATGTTAATTTAATATTTTTAGTATTCTTAGTATTCGTAAATTTTTTAATGCACGAAGTGTTAATTTTAAATCGAACATCGAAAATATTTACATTACTGTTAAAATGGTAAAAGAAGTAATACTATAAATGAAATTTGGAGCTTTTTTATCATTATCAGATTTTTCCTATCTGTGTGACGTTAAAGAAAATAATTTAGATGCTCAAGCTGAAAATTAACACCTTGTATAAAATATTTAGCTAATTATAAATAAAGCGTCGGTGAAATTTTTAAAGAAAGGAATAAATTGAAGCTTCCAAATAATCGAATTTCAATTATTCAATAACTACACTAAAATTTTGTGTCCACAAAGGGTTAAGTTCAAATATTGTATTACAAACCAAATATACTCTTTAAAATAAAAATAAAAGTGCAAACTAAAGTAATGAAACTCGATAAAATTTACAACTTATATTACAAGAGCTTTTCAACAAATTAACAGACATACATATGCAACGATTACTAAAAATACTTAGACAGCAATATAATTCTCTCTTCAAAACTGCATAGTATACCTAAAATGAATTAACAAGTGTTCTTCCATTTTTCCTAATACTCAATCACTACTTATCATACTTCTACTCGCAACACAAATAAAATTTATATTTGCATTTTACCGTGAACGATTACAAAAGTACTCAGACAGCAATGTAATTCTCTCTTAGAAGCTATGCATTATACCTCAAACGAATCAACAAGTGTTTTTTCATTTTTCCTACTACTTGATCGTTGCTTGTCACATTATAGTTTTACGCGAAATTAAAATAAAACTTGTACCAGCGTTTGAATATTTTTTCCATCGACTGTATCCACGTGCAAAGAGCGCATACGTAGAAAAACGCAGGTGAATCTCGAGGGTGAAAAGTGCGAGCCCCGTGACGCGACGGGTGTCCAGTTGGAATTCAATTTGATCGTTCCATTCGTCTTTGCATCGGTGCTGGGACACTGTTCAACCCTAGTGGCGGGACACCAGCCGCCCCTGCCACCCCGCCGATTCTCGATTTATCCGCCCCTTTGTGCCAAAGGGGCGAAGCCACCAGCTACCCGTAAACGTTTATTAATGCGCGTAAATCAAAACGGTGCTCGATTACGACGAGCCCCGCTCGAGAGCGGTTTGCGTGGAAACTAGACCCGTTAGACTGCTCTAGTCTGGAGTAGCGGAAGGGTTTCTTTAACCTTTTCGCTGTCCAATTACGTCCCCCATCTGTCCTTCGAAATTTGCGTAACAAATGCATAGGGAAAATGATTGAGAAATTTTTGTTAGAATTTTGTTCTTTTGTTCAGAGATCGTTTAGCTATCTCAGTAAAATATCTGAAGTGTTCTATATTATTAGTAGTAACGTGTTCCATCTGTCCTTCAAAATTTGTGTAACAAATGCACAGGGAAAATGATTGAGAAATTTTTGTTAAAATTTTGTTCTTTTGTTCAGAGATCGTTTAGCTATCTGCAGTGTTCTATATTATTAGTAGTAGTGGAAGGGTTTCTTTAATCTTTTCGCTGTCCAATTACGTGTCCCATCTGTCTTTCAAAATTTGCGTAACAAATGCACAGGGAAAATGATTGAGAAATTTTTGTTAGAATTTTGTTCTTTTCTTCAGAGATCGTGCAGCTATCTGTAGTAAAATAACTAAACTGTTTTATGTTATTTTCGAGTGAAAAAATGAGAAATTGTTAAGGAAGTGATGAGAAATATATCTTGTCTGATTAAATTAGATTATTTAATTTTATGTATGCCGAATGATGCCAAATTTTGAATCACATGTGGTTGGAATAGAACAACGTTGTAATAAACTGTACAGGGTGGATTTTGTCACTTATTTTGTGACTTATTAACCACCATTTTTTCAAGCATCTTCGATAACCAATATAATCAATATAATTATTATAAAATTCCAACGATAACGATAAGTAATAATTCAAAAATATCATTTTTAGTAGATTCTCACCTAAATTTCTAAACAGTTACATTCTTAATAATTATTCTTCATAAAATTCATAAAGCACATTTGCTTTAAGCAAGTGCCATACTAATATGTCTATAAATTCAGATTTCTATTTAAAAAAGTCCAAGTGACCCAGATATTTCACTCAAAACAATTTTCTAATATACAAACCTGTAAAGCACACCAAACGTGACCAACTTCTATTAGAAAATATCGATTTATATCGTCAGAATATACCAGTTATTAACGTATACCTACTCGTTCCAACCTAAACGTTCGTTCTTCGATTTCTTCGAGCAGACTGACGGATCGACAGAGGAATTTTTCGTCTATCCGTCGAATCGAGAGACGGAGATCCCCGTAATTAAACGATTGTTCGATGGCTTGGCAAGTTCCACAGCGTTCTTAGGTAACCGAGGACTGGTTTCGCGTGTCGGTGCGGAGAACTTGGAAGTTTCGAAACTCGATATAATTTGTTAGGTATGTGAATACTTGGAAGTCTCAGCGATTCGCGCGAAACAACCGAAGCTTCGCTCGAGCTGCACCGCGTCAGACGCTTCCCTGTCTGATAAATATTCTGGCCAAGGATCCGTCGTCTGTATCGTTCGTATGAACTTTGTTTAAATCATGCGAGATCGAGGAATCTGCGAGTCTTCGCGTTTCATTCGTTCGATTTCTTTGTGGAATGCGAGAAATGAAAGAACGAGGGTTCGAAGTGAATGGGGTGTAAACGTTTATAATTGTGAGTGTTCTCGAGTAATTGTGAATATTCGAGAATATTCCAAACTTTATTCAAAGTGATGCAAGAATTGAGAATGTTGAATTTTGATGAATGAATGTATAAAAGGATGTGTGTTGAGCGTCTTGAGGTTTCTGAAAGAAATAAATATACTGCGCCTGGTCGAACCACCTGTCCACAATGGAAAAACAACCAGTAGAAACAAATACTTGGATGACACACCTGAAAATAACAAGCAGTTGCCAATGACCCAATCGTGTTGACGCGACTTAAAAAATACAAGAAGATGTGTGTATTGAGCGCGAGTTTAGATTAAAAAGAGCACGAAAAGTGTACTTTCTATAATTATTTATTCGTGTAAGAGAGTAGTGGACGATCGAAAATTGCTGTACACGAAGTTCATGCGAGGTATTTAAAGGTATCTGCTGTGAAAAAAGAAAACTACGATTATTTGTCCAGAATGCCATGAGAATTTTAAGTTTACTTGTCTATATTTTAATGCTCTTGTTATATAAGAGGAAATTTAAAGTATGAACGATACATTTTGCAATTATTCAGCAGCTTTAGTGTATAAGTATCTTCGAAAAATCTTATATTTGAAAGTTAATTAGAAATCAGGAAAATTGACAGTTTGTTTAAATATTTGTTGACTCCTTATCGATCTAGTTTTTAATTCACATCGTTTTTGTGTCAACACAAGTACTTGTAAATGTAATGTAAAATTGATTTAAAAAAAGAGACGTAACTATTAAAATACTTGCAACAGAAGAAGTTATCGTTTGTTTAGACAACAGATTATAGAGCATCGTTAGAGTTAGCTTAATATATTGTTTACATATCAGTGTGTGTTGTGTTCAACAGGATATGTGAAGCTTTAGCGTAAACACACATTGAGACGTCTACAATAGACTATTATATATTCCAAAATCTAATATCTAATCTTCTTTCTTCAGACTTACTCCAACTATAACTATAATATAAGAAGTATAAAATGTATTCAATAATACATATAAAATGTATTTCAAAATCTAATACTAATCTTCTTTCTTCAGACTTACTCCAATTCTGACTATAATGTAAGAAGTATAAAATAGAAGATATATACAATACTAGAAAAAAATTTAGAAAAATCTAGATTGCTCCAAACCTTCCAAATGCCTGAAACTATTCATAAATTTCTCAAAACCCAACATTTTGCCTGCGAAATTCTGTCCAAATTTCTAAATTTGAGAAAATTGATTCAGATGTGGACGTTAATCCCTTGGGACGTCCTCGCATTAGTCGTTCCGCAAAAATCGCCATCGTGAATGGGGGTATTTGAAATCTCGCGTGTACACCAATAAACCACGATCGCTTTCAGAGCTCAAGACTGGGATTCAGCGTGTAATTTCAAAACTAGAGGTGCATGTATGTCGAAAAGTTGTGGACAAGTTCGTTGAAAGAACGAGAGTATGCCTGCAGAGTCGTGGAGGGCATTTGAGTAATATATTTCATGCATAATCACAAATAGCATACAAGTAGCAATAATATCTAAATTACTTAATTTCATCAAAAAATTTGTATGTTATTATGCACTCTAAAGTTGCGTTCTTTATGGAACACACTTTATATCATACTGTAATAGAAGAAATTTTAAAGCTATTCAAATTCTAATGGTATTATAATGTAATAAAGATATTCGTATTCAAATGTATCGAACATTTGTATTACATTTCTCTAATGTTATTACAAATATTTCTAATTCCGCAGATATTTAAAATACAAGCCAATTGATAGACATTGATAGACATTCTGATCCGATTTCATGGTGAAATGACATAAACCGCGCGGAATTCTCCAAATTATCGGTTATTGGATTGTACTGGATTATTAGCTCATACCTGAAATTATATTGCATCGTTGAAAAATTTATTCAAACATTTTTATTTATAATTTTTGAAGCTCTTAAACAAAATAAATATCATTGTTTCACGAGAAGACTATGATGAGGATTTGTTATAATAAGCAATGTATTTAAATCAGAATGTAAATCGCGGAAATTGAAACACTCTGAAACTTGATTTATAATATCCATTCACGTTTCTGTCACGTATTAAATCCAGTCACTCAATTTGAAATCGTTTCAGTTTATATATATAATAACTTAAAATCATTTGATAACCTGAATCTGTCGATCTGCTTAACTTGAAACGTCATTTCATGTTTGTCTCCAGCCTGTTCCTTCATTTTTCTATATTTTGAACATTGTGCAACTATATTGTGCAATGTAAACTCTAATCAGATGCATTCTGTTTGTGAAAAATGATATTATAATCGTAAAGCACGAATAAAACTTGGTACCACTTCATTCATTGTTAGAAGTAAGGTTATTTGAAACAATTCAACTTACATCAACATTAAAAAAAATGTAGATTGCTCAAAATCTTTCAAATGTTTGAAATTTTTCATAAATTTCTTCAAACTCAACATTTACCTGCGAGATACCCTTTGTTATGATATCTGTCATTGAGCACAAATCACTCTTTTTTAAAAGTTCACTGTCAGAAGTCAGATTACTTAAAATGCTTTGACACTAACACAAATTAACAAAATTTTAACTGCTGCAAATCTTGCAAATAGTCAGAATTCTTCACAAATTTCTCATAACCCAATATTGACTTTATATTGAGTTACCTTCAATATCAGCCATCACTCTTCTTAAAAATTCCCTGTCAGAAGTCAAATTACTCAATATTCCTTGACACTAACACAAATTAAAACAAATTTCAACTCCTAAAAATCTTCCAAATATCTAGAATTCTTTACAAATATCTCATGACCCAAAATATTCTCTCCAAGTTACCCTCGATACCAGCTCTTAAGCACAGATCACTTTAAAAATCTGGAATACCTCTCCCAAGGATGGACGCAGGATGCAGTACGTGTAAAACTGTCCGACGCACGCACGCAATTATTCTTCGTCGATATTATTACGACCACCCCTCCAGTTTCACCCCTTTTTTTCCTCTCCCACGGAGTCCCGCGGAATATTTTCAGAGGCACGCGACCCGCGTTCGCGCGCGATGACCTAAAAATTCTAATGGCCGTGGCTACGTTGTGATTAGAGCTGGGCTGCGTTCGTCGGGCCTACAGAGAAAAGGAGTGACCCTGTGCCAGCTAGAGCGGAGAAGTTAATTGCCGGCAATTCGCTCGGCGGTATCGCGCGGGGAGCCACGTTAATGGCCCGTTTTCCCTCTTTTCTTTTCTTCCACGCCGCGAAATTAATTATCAGCTGGGCTCCGCGTCGACGCCGCGATTCGTTCTGTTGCGCGTGGATCCCAGGCCTTCGTTCGCTCGCGATTTAATTGCCGCTACTTTCGAATGAATCCTCGGTTGGTCAATAAATTGTATAGAACAACCTTTGTATTCTAAGTATTTCTAATTCTAACTCAGTCAGACGGATAAATTGTGCAGAACAACCTTTGTATTCTAAGTATTTCTAATTCTAACTCGGTCAGACCGATAAATTCAGTTGAAATTAACTTGAAAATGTTGTCAGTTGCATGACAATTCCTCGAGTGTTACTTGTAAACTCTGAAACAGCTCTAAAACTTTGTTGTAATTTATATTTGCTTCTTTTTCTTATTTAGGGATGTCGAGTCACGCTCGACAAAGGACCGCGAAGGGTTAAAATTCAGTCAGACCGATAAATTGTGTAGAATAACCTTTGTATTCTAAGTATTTCTAATTAAAATTCAGTCAGACCGATAAATTGTGCAGAATAACCTTTGTGTTCTAAATATTCCTAATTCTAACTCAGTCAGACCGATAAACTGTGTAGAATAACCTTTGTATTCTAAATATTTCTAATTAAAATTCAATCAGACCGATAAATTGTGTAGAATAACCTTTGTATTCTAAGTATTTCTAATTAAAATTCAGTCAGACCGATAAATTGTGCAGAATAACCTTTGTATTCTAAGTATTTTTAATTCTAACTCAGTCAGACTGATGAATTGTATGGAACAGCTGTCGTATTCTAAGTATTTCTAATTTTATAGTATCTTTGCACTCGGTTCTTTTTCGGACGTTAGCAATAGAAACTATTGCTAAAATAGCAAAGTTTTCGCAATATTTTAGCAATAGTTTCTATTGCTAACGTCTGGGAAAGAGTTGAATGCAAAGGGTTAAATATCTACAAAATTAGAAATACTTAGAATACGATAGTTGTTCCATACAATTCATCAGTCTGACTGAGTTAGAATTAGAAATAGAACATTAGTAATAGAAACTATTGCTAAAAAAGCAAAGGTTTTGCAATATTTTAACAATAGTTTCTATTGCTAACGTCTTCCAGCAATAGAAAAATCCATTTCAATAGAAAACTTCAAGAAAACGACATTTTTCAAAGAGTTGCAATGGAATAAGTTTGAATTCTGCAATTACTAATCAATGCTGATGTCCCCTCAGAGGGGACATCCGAGTGCAAAGGGTTAAAATATATGCCAATTGATAGAAATTAATCGATAGTCTGATGTGCGATCTGCGACTGGAAAATTAAGAACGTTTTGATAATGTAGATAACATCTGAGAAAGTTATTAATTTACTGTCAAAATTAATGGCGAATCGAATGCTCTCGTTGAATTTTACGCGGTGTATACAAACAGAAATGGATATATTTGCTATATTTGCCAATTGTTTACATTGATTTTCGAAACTTTAATGTAATCAACTACAGTACTCGTCGTAAAACTCTACAAAAAATTCAAGTATACAAAACATTTTAAAGTTAGGTGAGGAAAATTTATCAAACGTGTATGTAAGATGTGAAAAATTTATGGCCCAATTATTATTATTATCGACCATTTGAAAAACACTGTTCAGACGTTTCTAGGCACGAAAGGTTCTGATACGTGTAAAAAGTTATGCAGAGATTATTACTATACATAAATATCATATTAATGCAATTTCTTGTGCGATAACTATGTGTCACGTATAATAATAGGGAATAATATCCATAGTTGACTGAGTATCAACACGTGCAACCTAACTATGCAAATTAATACGTGGAATACCATCTACACTGGTGGCATTGTAATTCATCGATGCAAATTAGATTCGCAGCATGGTTATTGATAATAATCGTTAGTAATTGCATATAAAAACTGTCGGAAATTAAGTGGCTTAAAGTATGTACTTACGTAATGCGATAAAAAAGTGCGGTAATAAAGCAGTAAACAAAAGTAATTGGAGCAAACCACGATGTGGGTTAATGAATTTTTGTCGAGTCTGTTGAAAGTGGGAACTTCGTTAAACTTTTCTACAAGATTCGATACTCGAATTACCAGTCAAATGCAATTATCTTATACAATAATTTAGATAAAAAAGAAAATACTAATGCATAGCTATGTAAAAAAATTACACAATCAATTGTAAAACTGTGGTCCGTTCATCAATCGCTGCCACGCTTGGTAAAAATTATTTGTCAACCCCTAATTTCAACAACACAATCTCCCTTAAACCAGCGTTTCCCAAACACTGTACGGATCACTGGTATTTCACAAACAATTACTAAATATTCCGCAAAAATTTATGAAATTGAAGTTAAAGTATAACAAAACATTGTCCGTTTTTATGCAATTTAAAACAACTCCCAAAGAAATTGTAATTGAAAACCGAAATTTACTCTAACGTTCCTTAAAAATTTTGTTTCACGCAATTTAAAACAACTCTCAAAAGGAATTATAACTGAAAACCAAAATTTGCTTTAGTGTTTCTTTAAAACTGTAGAACTCAAAAAGTGTTTCGCGATGAGAAAAATTTGGAAAACACTGCCTTAGACTATTTAATATAATAAGTAGACTATCATCTGCTAAATGAATATCAAGTTCAGAAGAAATTATTTGTCAACTCCTAATCTCAACGCTACAATCTCCTTTAGACTATTTAATATAATTTATTGGGAATTTTATTTAGAAAGAAATGGTTAATTAAACAAACTACAAGAAAATACTAAAAATAAAATTATACTTTAAGAGGAAAGAAAAACACTCTGTCAACTGATCAAGCTGCGACGATCGACTGTGCCAACTAAAAATCGCGCAGCAGCACAAGAGAAAAACAATAAACAAACGGTTCAGCCTGTCTAGAGCTCACACACAGACACACACGTATACACATTAGTTCAAATACATTCCAACACAAATAAATCCAGTATAACAACTTTATCTAAAATATACGCGAATCTCAGTCGCACGCAACGCTTTCCAAAAATGACGCGAAACGACTGCTCGTGGTTACAAACGGCGCGAAACGCCTCAATTACCGCGAACGTTTCCATTTTTAACTCCTCCTTAAAACCCATAACGATCCGAAACTTTCATTCGCTAATGTACATCCACACGCCAGGAGAAAAGCGCGCGGGGGTGCGCGAGGGTGGTTTAGGCCGGCGGAAGAATGCTTTGAGGCCCTCGACGGCATAAATCGAGGCAGCCTGGTGGATTTCGACGTGGCCGTGGGGTAATAATTCCATGATTATTTCACGAACAGAAACAGCAGTCGAAGCTGCGGGGGTTGCTGCGGCGTAGGGTAGGAAACAGGGAAGGAAACGTGTAGCGCGAGGGTCGCGGACGCGCACGAGACGGCGCTCGCAAGACAGAGAAAGAGGAATCGGCGGTCGTACTTTTCCCTCCTCCCCGTGAATATGCATGCGTCGAAATTTATAGCCGGACGAAGAGGGTAGAGGGCGCGTAATTGTAGAGCGGGCACGGGCATCGAGGGGCCGCGGCACGCTATAATGGAACCAAAACATCCCTTAGGCTGGCCACCGGCGAACCTTTAATTATATTTCGACTCCCCATCACGAAGGTACACAGGGGCCCGCTAATAACCAGAAAGCACTGTTTTGCGACCTCCCAGCCTCCTTTTTTCCCGTTCTACCCCCGTTCGTTACCGCGTCTCGTGGTCGCACCGCGGGATCTCCTGGCGCGTACCAACGTTTTCCACCGGATTCCACGCGTTCCGTGGGAAGGAGACGCGACGAGAAGAACCAGGGGGGTCCACGGGTTTCTGACTGCCGCCCAGGGGCGACTCAGGTTCGGTTCTCGACCCTCAGCGCCCGTTTCGACCCTCCCCGATCGAACGGACGCTGATATTGTTCGGAGGACGAGCGAGCACGTTGTTTGCTGCGCGTTTTGGGGAATTTCTGCAGTTCGATGGGAGTTTATGGAGTTTATGGAGGGGTGTTGAGATTTATTATGTTTGTTCCCATGGTACTGCGTTTTTGTAATCGCTGAGAAGTAGCATTCAATGATCTTCGTGAATCTTGTATCACGTTGATTTATGGGGAGTCAAGAATGTCATTCGAGAAGAGATTTAGAAAAATTGGGAAAACGTGAAATGTATGTATTAACGGGCGTTTTTTGTTTAGTCTGTGTTCAGCTGCGACTGAGAGAGATACATTGTAACGCGCGCTCGATATTTTTATTTAGAAAGCTTAAAGGTATTCTTCTTACTCATTTTGTAAAATTTTTTCGCGTTTGTATCCCATTTTTATTTTATTTTTATCCTAAACCAGATGGAAACAAAACGCAGTTTACATTCTACTCTTTTTGTACGAGTTTAAATTAAATCATACCGCAGCTCGAGCTTCAAGAAATATTAATCAGGCATTCGGAGATGGATCCAGCAATGAAAAAAATGTTCGATATTGGTTCGAAAAATTTCGTTCTGGCAATTTGAGTATCGTCAATGAGCCTCGAAGACCTAATTTGGACCCATATTGATAACGAGGAATTAAGGACGACTGTGGAATCCGATCCACACACAACTAGTCGAACACTTGGGTCTAAACTAGGAACTAGTCATACAATTGTGTTAAAACATTTGCGTGCAATAAATAAAGTCAAAAAATTCGACTCATATGTGCCGCACGAATTGACGCAACTGCAGATGATCGCTCGTTTCATAGTTTCCAACCTAATATAATAGATAGTAGAGATTCTTGATTTGTTATTGGTAGACTGTAGATATTTCCATAACGTTAATAACGTTAACAAATTAGTTAGATTATTACTAATAAATTTGTTTTTCGATTTCAAAATATACATTGACACCTATATTTATATCTGTATAATTAACAATCTTCTTATCGAAATATTTATCGATAGTTAAGAGAATTATTTCTATTAGCTGGTTTGGAAAGACACAAATATTTCCAATCGCATAATTCACTGGAAAAATAAAAAAAATAGAGAATTCCTCAATAGTTACATAAAAAAATAAGAAGAGTCGCAGATCCCAAGGCGATCCATCTGTTTCCCTTTTTTCCAAGTTAAAGTTTGCCAGGATGATTCACAGCGATTACGCACCGCGCGGACTGCGCCCTCCGTAATCCATTAAAAGCACTTTAATAAATTGACAAATATATGAAATATCATACCGTCGTCCCTTTGTTACTCCCCTCTTTGCATACACCATGGAGGATACGATTACGGGGCAGGAATCTCGAATTTCCTCGCGGATACATCTGCTTGATTCGACGAGAGGGAAACAAATATGCAACTTCTTTGCCGATAAAATCGATCGAAAGTGTCGCTGTCTCGATACTGTCGTAACTTTGGACTCATTAATGAAGAATCGAGATAGATTATTTGTATTTGAAATTATTATTACGTATTCTCAAAATTAAATAATTTGATTTAGATGCAGAAAATTGTGAAATGTAGAAGGGTGGTTAAAAATTGAATCAGTTATTTTAGATATATTCATAGGATTGTAATGTTCTATATATCAAATATTGAATTTTGCTTTACTTTACATTTACTGTAAATATTTTCGTCGATAATTTAGACTAATTTGATATATTTCGAATTTTCCATTGAAAAATTAAAAATTCTAAATCTTACTAATTAACAAACAATCAATCTTATATCATAAAAGATTTCTGAAGCGCTCACAATATAGATAAGAAAAGCGTTGCTAATCAATAACAAAAGATCTTAAATTATCACATACAAAAACCTCAAATCAATTACACATAAAATATTCACCACCATTCCTGTGTACAGTCTTTAATTAAACATAACTCTAAATCTAACTAATTAACGAAGAAAATCTTATATCATAAAGAACTGCTGAAGGACTCACAAAATAGATAACAAAAGCGTTACTAATCAATAAGAAAAGATCTAAAAGTATTACATACAAAAACCCCAAATCAATTACACATAAAATATTCATCACCATTATTCCTGTATAGAAAATCTTATATCATAAAGAATTGCTGAAGGACTCACAATATAGATAACAAAAGCGTTACTAATCAATAACAGAAGATCTTAAATTATCACATACAAAAACCCCAAATCAATTACACACAAAATATTCACCACCACTCCAGTGTCCAGTCTTTGATTAAATATATCCACTTTCCACCCTCGGATCAGGGGTTGTAAAACATCTTCCATTACGAACGACGACGAACACCGTGGACAATAACGCCAAAGGGCTGCGCGACGAAAAATAGTAGCCCCAGCTATTTAACAAAAATCCAGGCCCCTTCGAATGCCCTGGTCCTCGAGAGCCCGCCTCGAGCGTAGACAGAGAAAGGGCCTTTATCATCGGCAATGACGCGTGCGATACGAATAACGGCGATCGACTACACGGGACAAACACATAAATTACGCCCCATGGCCTTTGTACTTTTGTCGTCGATCATTCTCGCCCGGTGCACGCCGCCAGAAGAAAGTTGGTGCCCCGACGGGGGACGTTTTGTCAGAGTCGATCGCACCACTGGACGTAATGGCGGCCGTGGAAAGGGTTCGACGACTTCGTGTTGATCTTCCGGGGAAGTTCGAGCGGCGGGACCGGGATATCGAAGCCCGTGGAACTTACACGGTGCTCGAGAACTCGAGGATCGCTAAAAAGAACCAGGAAATTGGTGAAGCTGACTGCCGCGATAAAGATGAAAAATTTAAGGGGCGATTTTGAAAGGCGAAACAAGATTCAAGTAAAAGATGACAAGGTTGCGTTTCAAACTTCGCGTTTGGAAATCTGCGAAATTACGCGTACTGAAAATTGAGGTAACGTTGGTTAAAGCGTTTCGCAGAAAGGAATCGTAAAAATGATATTTAATATATTTCATAAATTTTTGAATTTTTAGAATTGACTGAAATTAGGGTGATTAAAGTAACAGCCTTTCTTATTCAAAGCATTTACTTTGCTATGTGTATCGTAGAAATGTATCATAGAAATAAAATTTGATATATTTCATAATCGTGTAATATTAATAAATTTTTGAATTCTTAGAATTGACTGAAATTAGGGTGATTAAAGTAACAGCCTTTCTTATTCAAAGCATTTACTTTGCTATGTGTATCGTAGAAATGTATCATAGAAATAAAATTTGATATATTTCATAATCGTGTAATATTAATAAATTTTTGAATTTTTAGAATTGACTGAAATTAGTGTAATTAAAGTAACAGCCTTTCTTATCCAAGGCATTAATTTTGCTATGTATATTACACAACCATACTGCGCACAAAAATTTAATAACACCAAACCATTGTTTTGCACATAATCGTGTAATATTAATAAATTTTTGAATTTTTAGAATTGACTGAAATTAGTGTAATTAAAGGAACAGCCTTTCTTATCTAAGGCACTAATTTTGTTATGTATATTACACAACCATACTGCGCACAAAAATTTAATAACACCAAACCATTGTTTTGCGCATAATCGTGTAATATTAATAAATTTTTGAATTTTTAGAATTGACTGAAATTAGTATGATTAAAGTAACAGCCTTTCTTATTCAAAGTATTTATTTTGCTATGTATACTACACAACCATACTGCGCACAAAAATTTAATAACACCAAACCATTGTTTTGCGCATAATCGTGTAATATTAATAAATTTTTGAATTTTTAGAATTGACTGAAATTAGTGTGATTAAAGGAACAGCCTTTCTTATCCAAGGCATGTATTTTGCTACGTATATTACACACCCATACTGCGCACAAAAATTTAATAACACCAAACCATTGTTATTTACATTTTATTTGCAACGAGGAAAATTGATTTTATTTAACAGCAGACGGGATTTCAGATCCGTAAAACATTAATAAATGCGACAAGGGCAGAATTAGCCATTATTTAACGCGATATAGCCTGGGTTTCCCGCGGAATCGAACAGCCCGTGGAGTGCTCTTTTAATTCCATTTAAACGAAAATTTTACGATACAGCAGGAGAGAGAATGTACGCGACGTCCGAATTCGCGTCGATATTTTTGTATCGGGCCCTGGGAGCATTTTCAATCGAGATCAGAATTAAAATATTTGTTACAACGTGTCCGATCGTAGCGTTGCCTCTCGAATTGTTTTCGCGGGAAGGAAAAAAAGAGACAGACGGCTTGATTTTCTCGCGCGATTATCCGGCTCGCGTTTAATAATAAAATTTTGCAGCTGCGCGAACGCTTTATGCTCGATAGAGCCCCTAACTTTTACGCTTTACGAGCGGAAATTCGTTTTCTTGTTTTGTTCCAACGTGTTCATTAAACTAATTTGTTTCGAGCATTCTGGGGGATTTTTCAATCTTTCCTTTTGTGACAATGGATTTGGATTTTACTGTACCCTTTTTGGGAAATATACAATTTATATATTGAAGATCTGACAGGGAAACTTCCGTGAAATATCTTAATTTGCCAAATTATTTTATTGAAGAACAGTTGATAAAAATTCTTTTTTTTATTTCTGCTTACAATATTTTATTATTTATCAGAATTCAAATTCCCAAATTAAATTTATAATATATGACACCCTTTGTTTTTGTAATATAATTATTTATTCCATGGTAAATAAATTCCATTTATGATTGGCCTTTGAACAACAAATAGAAGAAATATCTTATATTAGACTGTTGTAGTAGTACTTGTTTGATTAATTGGTATAGAAGCTCACTATCGAGCAAACATGAATATTACAAGTAAGACTCGTGAATAGATAGTCGAGCCAAACACGAATATCGAGAGGCAGGCTCGCGAACAGATAGTAGGGCCAAACATAAACATTACGAGCCAGGCTCGCGAAGTCGAAGCCAAACGTAAACATCGTAATATGACGATTGTAATTGAATGTTAGTTCCTATCGGTGCGTCGCGAGAGTCAGTCGCGATTCTTACTTTGCTCTTAAATTATTGTTACAAACCAGTTTAATTATCGAAATTTAATAAACCCGTGCAAAATGCAAAGTACAAAAGTTTTAAATGAAAGCAGTGACAACGAATCCAGTGATAGTGACGTGTTTGTGCCAATTAGAAAACGTTCAAGGCGTGTGATGAGAGTAGCGAAGAGGAAGGTACGACGCGTCGATCATGGATTTGGCAGAAAGTAGAAAACGCACTAATAGTTTGTAAGTATTCTGAAACTCGTGGCATAAAAGCGTCTGTTTTAAATAATTTAAGCGAGGATCCAAAAATATTAGACCTATTTTCTATTATATTTGATAAGAAACTTTGGAAAATGCTTGTTACGGAAACAAATCGCTTCGCAGACAATTAAATGATGCAAAACACATCAGACGATGCACGACGAGCGTGAAAGACAGAAAGTGGACGACATTTGCACAATATTGGGCTCATTTCCCAACAAATATCAATCTGACGCCTCGAAAGAAGCATTCAACAAGAATGTGTAAAGTTTGTTATAAATATAAAAAAAAATACGAAGCGAAACGAAGTGTATAATAGCTTTCAATCTGCCAGAGTGTTTCAGGAAGTATCATACCATTGTTTATATGATTGAAAATCATTTACAAATCGTACGAAAACAATGGATAGGGGTACACTTTCGGAAAAGCGTAACGTAACGTCTGTCACGTTATGCTACAGCATTTGCTATATCTTATCGAAGAATGACATAATCGTATAGCGAGCAATAGTTGTGTATTATTCGAAGAAATTAACGTTACGATCTGTCACGTTATGCCGCGTTATGCTGACATATATACAGCTACAGTATTCCTGCGATATTGCGACATTGATTTTCAATCTTTTGATTCTTACGCGTATCGTGAAATCTGCAAATTTTTTAATTTCATTATAATAATAGTTTGTTGATTGTATCATAATATTTTCTTAATTGCGCTTTATTCTTACTGTGTTAATGAAAAATACTTGCTTTGAAATCATCTCACTGTATTAATGAAAAATACTTGTCTTGTAACTCATTGAAGATATTATTATACACCGGCTGTGCTGATTTTATATGTATTTTGCATTACGTTATCTACACGGTGTAAAAAAAGAGTTTTCTTGTCAAACGAATCGAGTATCGATACGAAAATACATATAAAATCAGCGCAGCCGATGTATAATAATATCTTCAATGAGTTACAAGACGAGTATTTTTCATTAATACAGTAAGATGATTTCAAAGCAAGTATTTCTCATTAACACAGTAATAATAAAAGGCAATTAAGAAAGTATTATGATACAATCGACAAACTATTATCATAATGAAATAAAAAAATTTGCAAATTTGCACGACACGCGTAAGAATCCCATTTCGCGGGAAGGGAAGCAACAGCAAAACTGGACAAACAAATTCCAAACGAAAGTTATCGCCGAACTCGCATCAATGCAAAAATATATTGTCAGCACAGCAAGTGTATATAATATATCCTCGATAATTTACAAAGTTTAGTAGTTACATTTCAGTGAAGTATTTTCTCATTAACATATTTAAACGCATACAAAATTATTAAAAAATATATTGTCAGCACAGCAAGTGTATATAATATATCCTCAATAATTTACAGAGTTTAGTAGTTACATTTCATTGAAGTATTTTCTCATTAACATAATTAAACGCATAAAACATTATTACATTTTGATTAATACAAATTAGTACAATTTTTTACAATTTCTTATATACTTTATTACATTTTCTTATACTTTATTATATTTTATTACACTTTTTTACACTTCACTTTTTTACACTTCACTTCACTATACTACACTTCACCACACCACACTTCACCACACCACACTTCACCACACCACAATTTTGGGGCTGGGTTGGGGTTACGCAGGGTAGGGCGATCGCCAGGGTAGGGGTAGAGCGCTCTAAGGGGGTAAGGCCTTACAGGGGGCAGGGTTAGGTCAGGGAAGGGGATAAAAAAAGTACATCGAGACCGGGATTGTCTCGATAGTACAAAATAATGGTCGATAATGAAAAATTCACATCGACACCTTCGACCCCCCATGGCTCGCCTTATAAGTACTGCGGTGGCGAATGTTACTTGCGAGAATGCAAATTGTTAATTGCCATCTGGTGGACGCGCTCGAAGCTCGCGATTTTCGGTCTAGCGATGTGCTATGATGGCGCTATGCGCTAAACGCTCGCCCCCATTATTCATAGGTTAGAAATTCCGATCGAAATAAATACCAATACGTATTCGACGCTTTCATTTCGATACTAAATATTTTTAGTGGCAGTACTTTTAATTACGTTATCTATACGGTGTAAAAAAAAAGTTTTCTTGTCAAACGAATCGAGTATCGATACGAGAATACATATAAAATCAACGCAGCCGGTGTATAATAATATCCTCAATGAGTTACAAGACGAGTATTTTTCATTATTACAGTAAGATGATTTCAAAGCAAGTATTTTTCATTAACACACTAAGAATACAACGCAATTAAGAAAATATTATGATACAATCAACAAACTATTATCGTAATGAAATTAAAAAATTCGTAGGTTAGAGATTCCGATCGAAATAAATACCAATACGTATTCGACGCTTTCATTTCGATACTAAATATTTTTAGTGGCAGTACTTTTGATTACGTTATCTACACGGTGTAAAAAAAAAAGTTTTCTTGTCAAACGAATCGAGTATCGATACGAGAATACATATAAAATCAACGCAGCCGGTGTATAATAATATTTTCAATGAGTGCTGTTACAAAGCAGTTTAGTTATTGAAATTTAATAAACCCGTACAAAATGCAAAGTACAAATGTTTTAAATGAAAGCAGTGACAACGAATCCAGTGATAGTGACGTTTTTGTGCCAATTAGAAAACGTTTAAGGCGTGTGATGAGAGTAGCGAAGAGGAAGGTACGACGCGTCGATCATGAATTTGGCAGAAAGTAGAAAACGCATCGATAATTTGGAAGTATTCTGAAACTCGTGGCGTAAAAGCGTCTGTTTTAAATAATTTAAGCGAGGATTCAAAAATATTAGACCTATTTTCTATTACAGATGTTAATAAACTTTGGGAAATGCTTGTTACGGAAACAAATCGCTTCGCAGACAATCAAATGATGCAAAACGCATCAGACAATGCAGAACGAGCGTGAAAGACGGAAAGTGGACGACACTTGCACAATATTGGACTCATTTCCCAAAAAATATCGATCCAACGCTTCGAAAAAAGCATCCAACAATGTGTAAAGTTTGTTATAAACATAAAATACGAAACGAAACGAAGTGTAAACGAAATGTAAAGTAGCTTTACATCTGCCAGAGTGTTTCAGGAAGTATTATACCATGGAGGTTTTTAGAGTTGCAATTATTTTCTTATTAATTTTGGTTCATTGATTCAAGGTGAACATTTCTTATAATTGAATTTTTTGTTTATAATATGCGTAGTATTATTACGTACCTTAGGACAAAATCGTATTTGAAGATGCTTGAATTTCTATTGAAGTATTGTATATTCATGAAATATAATTTTGAAACTGTCATCTGTTACAAAATATTATATATTTCTAATATCTATAAAAGGAAAAAGGATTATAGTTTACTTCCACAACAGCAGTATCGCGTAAAACTGACTGTATCACGGGTATCGTATTTGAAGATGCTTGAATTTCTATTGAAGTATTGTATATTCATGAAATATAATTTTGAAACTGTCATCTGTTACAAAACATTATATATTTCTAATATCTATAAAAGGAAAAAGGATTATAGTTTACTTCCACAACAGCAGTATCGCGTAAAACTGACTGTATCACAGGTATTTACATTTCGACTCGTATTGTGATTGTTCTCGAGCATCAGTCTGGTTTGTTTACCACGCTTTGAAGCTTTATCACTTGGGCCTGAGTTTCGTCGAACTAAATGGCACGAGAAGATGTTAAAGTATCCTTTAATTTCTTATTCCAATAAAAAGAAAGAAAGAAAAGATAATGAATTAAAATATTTAATTTATATATAATCGATAATAATCCTCTGTCTTTTTTTTATGATTGCAATTTAATTATTAACTATGGGCTAGAAAATTAATATAATCTAACAAAAGCAAAAATTAAATGAACTTGTTGTAAATAGAAAAAATTAATTTCGACACAAAATATGCACCATTCACTAAAAATTTAAGTAGATTATCTAATATTAAAATATTATAATACTATTCGTACGTTTCATTAACAGAAGCTAAGATTTATTCAAATTAAGTGGTCGAAAAATGCAATCTATTGTTTTTAAAGTGATGCATAGATTCATCGCAGATTTAATAATCGAAGACAATCATAGGCAGCGTATATTGTTTATAATCAAAATGCAAATACAATCGGATTGGCTTCTGAAATGTGACGCAATAAAATTGCAGCCCTTCAACGATCTGTCTAATTGCAGTGACCCAGAGTGGTTCTCTCACTTGGCGAAATTCGACGACTGCGTGCGTTAATTAATTAATCCCGCATTGCTGCTCACTTTTTTCGCCTTTGGCAAACGTAACGCGCACACGCGTAAAAGTTAATTAATTAATCCCGCACTGGTGCTCGTTTTTTTCGCCTCTGGCAAACACAATGCAACCACGCGTAAATGTAAAAAGCAATTTCATGATTACGTTATTAACGAACCAATTTTTATAAATTGCGAAGCGAAATCGGAATGTTTTACAGATTTTTTTGAGAAATTGAGGCAATTTATTTTCTGGTTTTTTTTAAGTCTATTCGTGAGAAGGATGCAACGATTATTAAATTAATAAGAAAGATTTTGAAAAATTATACAATATGTGGTGAAATTAAACAGCAAAATAAATATTTGGAACAAGTTACCATGCTTTACGATTTTCAGAATACTAGAATAATTTGTATAATATACCTTTATCATTTTAATATATATAATCATAACTCTTGATACTAATCAGATTATTAAATTTTGCAAACAGAAATTGAGAAAAATACGAACTTTAATAATGTTTCAAATATTACATTCATCATTTTTCTTTTGATGTATAACATTTAGCAATTCTTAATATATCAATAATTCTTAGAAATGTGGTATAGTAATTACAAAACAATAATTAATAATACTTGTTCTTATTTGTATTATAATAAATTTTATGTACCAATATATATATACATACGTATATATGTATATACTTATAAGCATACGTGTCCTAAACTAAATAGAACAAAATTTTCTGTCTCTGGTATTTAGTTCTTATCTTTGGAATTTCAGAATGCATATTAGTTTTAAGTCAATTTGAAATTCCAACCCTTTAAATATTCTCCAGCGATGCGGGCATTGGGTAAATGCTGAGAATACTTGAAACCAGACCGGTATGTTATAAAATTTCCATAATTTCCCTGTTTAAAGTCCCAATCCCAGTACTTGTTATAACATGGGCATACTTCCTAAAAGAGTGAATTCCTTCTATAACCTTCAAGAAGGCTCCCCAGCTTTATGGATTGCGCTTTACAGAAAGTAACAAAAATTATACGTTTGGAGTATATCTGATTATACAAAATTGAAACTTCTATTTTCCTACATTGCAACAGCGTGAAAACATTTTTACTAGCAGCAGTATACTTGGTTACATTTAGAAATAATAGTACAGATCCAACACTTCCACTCCTAATAACAGTCCAGAATTAATTACAGCTATTAGACCTTAAAGCAATTTTGCCCGCTTTCGTTTCAAAGTGAACTCGTTCCTGTACAAGGAAATTCATTCGCTCCTCACTTTATTCGACTACACAATCATTAATAACATTTCATTTAACCATCCAAATACACTTAACAATCTATATTCCACACGTATACTCAAACAATACACGTACAATAAAAAAAAACAACAATTAGTAACCAAAACAGCTACCCAAACGCGATAAAAGTACCCCAAAGTTTGACTCAAAAATACAACCCCTTCCTCTAACGCGATCTTGAATTTTCTACATCCATTAGAAACGTTAGACTCTCCTCTTTAAAACGCCTTTTAAACGAAGTCGATACGCCTTACCGTTCTCGAGATATCGTCGTCGGGAGCGATCGGTATTCTCAGCTGTTTCGTTAGCGTCGTCCTCGTCGCACTCTTGGACCTTTCGCTCGCACTTTCGGACCTCTCGCTCCCACGTTCTGACCTCTCACTCGCGCCTCTCGTAACTGACCTATCGCAAGCGCGCGCCGCGTGCGCTGGTCAGTGACACGCGAGGTACCGTTATTTTACTACCGACGTACGCATTTCCAGGAAAAGAACTAGGTCACGGCGCTTCCGGGAATTTCGGTCGCCATTCAACTTTCCGCGCGCTTCCAACGCTATGTTTGAACGCCTATATCTCGGGAACGGATAGAGATATCGGGATGAAACAAATTCGAGGTTACAGAGCGTGCGTTCCTCTATCTTCTGAGCTTATCTCTGAAACGAATTTTTTGATTCATCGAGGTGTATTTTTAATTATAAAGTGACTCGTTTGTGATAGCAGTATGAATGAATGAAATGAAGATATATATAGCGATTTTGGGACATTTTTAGGACGTATCCACCTTTATCTTCTGAGCTTATCTCTGAAACGAATTTTTGGATTCTTCGAGGTATATTTTTAATTATAAAGTGACTCGTTTGTGATAGCAGTATGAATGAATGAAATGAAGATGTACATAGCGATTTTGGAAAACTTCCAAGGCGTATCCTTCTCTATCTTCTGAGCTTATTTCTGGAAGGAATTTTTTTATTCTTCAAGGTGTATTTTTAATTGTAAAGTGACTCGTTTGTGATAGCAGTATGAATGAATGAAATGAAGGTATATATAGCGATTTTGGGACATTTTTAGGACGTACCCTCCTTTATCTTCTGAGCACATCTCTGGGAGGAATTTTTTAATTCTTCTAGGTGTAATTTAAATTATAATGTAACTCGTTTGTGATACCAGTATGAATGAATGAAATGAAGTTATACATAGCGGATTTTGGGAAACTTTCAAGGCGTATCCTTCTCTATCTTCTGAGCATATCTCTAGGAGGAATTTTTTGATTCTTTGAGTTGTATTTTAAATTATAAAGTGACTCTGTACAAAGATATACATCTAGTACATTCATCAGAAGAATTATCAGACTATAAAAATATACATAATGGATTTGGAAAACTGATAGTGTTACTTCCTCATTGATTCGAATAAGATTGAAACGATCATTTTATAATGTTCATATAACCGGAAAGTAATAAAACACGACAGTCGATCGTAATTTTGGAGAAATAAAATACCTGGTTGTTTATCAAGATCTTCTACATTTATGGATTTGAATGGAATATTTAATTAATTTAATAATAATTATTAATCACTCTGTTATGACGTACAAATCACAGATAGAATAATTAATTCTTTGCATTCGAGAGGTGATTCTCAGTCACCAATTTGAACCATTTTTGGAAAGTCTCGAGTGCAAAGGGTTAAATAAGTTCATGCAATCTCTACAATATTTAAAATTTAGTTCATATTAGTATAAAGATGTATAAAATGCTCAAGTATTGAAGTAATGCATCAATAGTTATTAACTTGAATATCTCTGTTGTACCATTAACTCCTTCCCATGCTTTAACGGGTCTAACTCGTGATGAAGATTTTGGCTCAAACATGAATATCATGAGTGAGACTCGTGAACAGATAGTCGAGCCAAACATAAACATCACGAGCCAGGCTCGCGAACAGAAAGTCGAGGCCAAACATAAACATTGTAATATAACGATCATAATTCACGCTTTGACGCCTATCGCTTTGGCCCGAGTTTCGTCGAGCTAAATGGCACGAGAAGGGTTAATACAGACAATATCAATCTGCATATCTGTTTTACGAAAATAAACATTAACCCTTTGAACTCGGATATCCCCTTTGAGAGGACATCAGCATTGATTACAGAAACAAAACTTATTCCATCGCAACTTTTTGAAGAACGCCTTTCGCTGAAGCTTTTTATTGAAATGGAAATTTTCTATTGTTGAGAGATGTTAGCAATAGAAACTATTGCTAAAATATCGCTCAAATATTACTATTTTAGCAATATTTCTAGCTTCTATTGTCAACGTCCATAATTCCCTCAAGTTTCTATTGAAATGGGATTTTCTACTGCTGGGAGACGTTAACAATAGAAATTGTTCCTAAATATTGCTAAAATATTGCTATTTTAGCAATACTTCTAGTTTCTATTGTTAACATTTGGGAGGAGTCGAGTGCAAAGAGTTAGCAATGAAAAGAGCGAAAGGAGAGTTTCCTTTGCTGAACAAAGAACTTCCATTTGTCCTTACTTCTGATGGTATCGTTCTCATGGCTGCGATTCTTCACAGAATCGTGACTCTAAAATAAATAAAGTCAGGCACGCCGCAGCGTGGCTTAAGATTCAAAGCCAGACATCGAGGACGGAAATGTAATGCCAGAGATTTAATTTCTCATCGCGGCTAGTGGAAAGCGATACAATTTATCTGGAGTGTTCTCGCGGAATAAATGACTAGCTAGGTAATTAATGTACCTGCTGGATATTTAAGGAGGGACTGAACAGTCGAGCAGAAACGGAAATTGGGAGAGAAATACCGCCTGAAAAATGGCATAGAATATTTAAAAAATATAACACGTTGCTTTACATGAAATTACTTAAGAAAATATATGTAATGAATATTAAGCCAAGTTTATTACAGTTCCATGAAGTCTATTTAAAATACATCATATTCCAAATATAAATTAAGAAAATTCACAAGTTATGAATGTCAAAATTTTCCAAATTTGGAGAAGAAAAAAGTCAGAAGGATCAAAATAAAATTCACTGCCCCTACTTTCAATTTCACACTTTCCTTTGCACCATTTTATAATATTTTAAAAAGCAAAATTGGCTGATCACTGTTGAACACAATTAAATGCTGTGTATCTTGAAGCTAAGACGTCGACTTAGTATAACACAATTCAAATGCTGTGTATCTTGAAGCTAAGACCGTCGACTTAGCATAATACAACAAGATCAGTCTGGTTCTTTTCTGTGATGGCTGAGAGTAATAATACGATCACAAAGGGTTAATATTCTTCTTTAACTAAAACTTGACACGTTGTTTCATCGCGATGCATTTTTCGCAACGCTATACCAAACAAACGAAATCTAACAATACGAATACACCTCACCGCCCACTGCCAGGGTAAATATGAAAATCCGTGGGCGTGTGATCAAGAGGAACGCATCCATCCAGCTTGTCACCAGCAGAAGCGTTTGCATAACCAAGAACGAGCAACACTGGTGACGAGAAGAGCGGCTTGGAAACGAAATCGCGTTGGATCGCGTTGTCTTCCAGGCTGGTGATCCCAGCAGGAACGAAGCTCTGCCCTTACGGAAGAAACCCAAAACGATATTTCATCCCCTTCGTTTCACGGCTGTCAATGGCCGCGACTTTTATACGCGAGCGCTGTAAGTGTGAATTATGTAAAGCACGGGGCGGAAAAAAAAGGGAAGAAAAGATAATAGAGAGAACGGAGGTGGAGCCTCGGGAACCCAGGGCGGAAATTACAAGCTGAACCGAGGAAAACGATCGAGGGAAGAGGACACTGGCCTGTGTGTCTCCATGGCCGCGCAAAAGGAGCAAGAGGCTGCGTCGTTTCCAGGTGACACTTTCAGGCCAGACGAATCGATCACTGGTCCGTTCTCTGCGATACCAGGGTCTACTCGAAGTAACTCCAGGCTGTATTTCAGCATGGGGTTAAATTGGAAATTGGGAAATTCGATGGGAAAAATTTTGCGCTCGGATGCCGCCTCTAAGGGAATTGATTGCTGATCGCGAAGGTTAAAGACTTGTTCCACCGCAACTTTGTGAAAAACCCACGTTTCCTCCAAGTTTTCTATTGAATTGGGAATTTTACAAATTGTTTGGTAATAGTTTTTGTTGCTAACTTTTACCAGCGATAGAAAATTGCTGGAAAAACGTCGAGTGCAAAGGGTTGACACAGTCGCGACCGCTGACGTGAATTCTCGTCGTTTGAAATTCTATTCCTGATGGACACTTCGAATTCTAGCACAAAAATAACAAGTAGTTTGTTATTTGTCTGAAAAGCAAGTATACAAGTTATGGAAATCTTTTTGTTTGAAACAACTCGCATTAACGATACAAGTTTGCAACAACCAGCTTCACAATTTCATTATTTTTCAAAGATATTCGATATTAAAAGCGTAAAAAATTTGGCCCTCGCAGATGTATTAACTTGTATTTGAAATTACCATGTAGTTTAATTAGGAATGTTCCATCTGAATGAGAGATTTAAAGCAGAGAAGTATAAAAGAAGAATGTTCGCTAATGTATTTCGATCTATACCATATTTATATTTGGAATGGACCATATCAAGTATGATAAACAAGGTGTTTCCTCAAAGTCTGTGCTGGACATTGATATTCAAATTTCGTTTTAATTCAATGAAACTGTGGAGGCTAATCTGAATCGCTTTTTCCAATCTTTTCAACTCATCGTGAATATAAAAATATATAGAATCACTGCTGTTCTTATTTCAACGAAATTCCATAATTTTACTAATTCTCTGCTCGTTTCTTTTAGTTACGCCCTGAAAAGGCTAACTCGCTATTGTTTTTCTTTTTCAAATAAATCCTCGGATCCGAACCATTCATCCCTCCGCTCTGGTAGACTCTGTAGCCTGAATTATGCTTCTTCATTTCATTGGACCAATATCAGAGCCTCGTTCTATGCCCACGAAGCCAAGTACGGTTTAAATCTCCCCGTTTGCCCGAATTAAAATTCTTTTACGGACCCATATAATCTTATCCGCTGTTTCACGCTACAACTTCTCTCCGCCGTGGTTTCAGGATGTAACGCGTAAAAAAGTTACACCGTATTAACCCCCGCGAGCTGCTCCACTATCTGCTCTAAGAACGCAAGAAATAATCTTGCACCTTGACTACAGAGCTAAGATAGAACATCAAACGCTCTTTATGCCGTCCTTTATCCCACTCGTAATCGTGCCTCTTACACCGCCGACTTTGCATTTTATCAAACTAGGATCTAGCGCAATATCTCACGGAATTATTTGAGGGGAAGGACTCGTTAAAAATTGAGGGAATTTCCTTCCTCTGCTATTATATTGCGAGATTGTTCGAGCGAAGGGACTCGTCGAAAATTAAAGAAATTTCCATTTCTTTTAAATTGCAATTCCAGTCGACCGTTTTCTACTCTTCTAGACGAATGCTGGAAATAATTTTGTCAGATAGACTTTTACTAGATACTCTTCCATTCGAAGGTTATACACTTGTATCACATTTTAACTATTTAGATAGCATTTGCTTCTTGCAAATAAAAACTGTATAGAAAAAATGAAAAAGAAAAGAGTTTCACAGTGTTTTATAATGCAAGTTGTATATCAATCTTTTTCAAAAGATCGAATAAGAACACCATTTTTTAAATACAATTATATATTTTTCAATGCATTAATCAACGCAACTCTTCTATTCTCATAAAAAAATGTTACATTATTTCTACAAATAATCGTTAGCTTAAGATGTTACATCCGTAACAACATGTCCATCAATATTCCAGCGTACCATATCAATACACATAATATAACAATAAAACAGATTAGAGTTTCAAATTTGTAAATAGTATTTAATATTTGAAGAAACTCTAATCTGACCCGTAACAGCATCGATCATCATATACTTTCTATGACCATTTTATTTTCGACTTAACCAGCTTTCAGTTAATTTTATTTTTATTTTGGATGTTTTAAAGAAAGGTCAAGGTGCGTGATAAAATTATTACCTATTATGGTAAGAGTACATACAGCACAGACTCTGAGGAAACACCTTGTTTATCATACTTGATATGGTCCATTCCAAATATAAATATGGTATAGATCGAAATACATTAGCGAACATTCTTCTTTTATACTTCTCTGCTTTAAATTTCTCATTCAGATGGAACATTCCCAATTAAAACTACATGGTAATTTCAAATACAAGTTAAAAGGGTGCACTTGGTACCTGCGAGTGACCGTTGCTTTGGGGGCAGTCATTTTTAATCAATTTCTAACAAATCTGTATGGAAACTATTGCTAAAGTAGCAATATTTTAGCAATAGAAAATTTTGTTAAATTAGCAATACTTTAGCAATAGAAGCTATTGCCAAATAAGCAATATTTTAGCAATAGAAACTAATGCTCAAATAACATTATTTTAGCAATATTTTAGCAATAGAAACTATTTCTAAATTAGCAATATTTTAGCAATATTTTTGGTTTTGAGGTGGTCATTTTTAACCATTTCTCTAACAATTCTATGCAACCAATCACTTTTGACGTCCGCTTCCCTCACCAAAATTCGACGAATCCGTTTGTCTTGGCCTCATAAGCCACTCCCATCACATGCTTTATATTTTATGAGAATCACACAGAACACCAGAATTCTAATCAGACAGTCCACCCTGACTCTTCAGGCTTGCACATTCTTTAAACGCATTCATCACAGTATAGTTCACAACTAGTCATACATTCCAATCAAACATATTAAAATCAACAAACAACGATTATCTGCACGTATTATTACACCTACCCCTAAATATTCAAGCGTAACTAAAACATCGCTTGAAGCGCATAATAGACAACCTATCTATTCCGTGCGCACTGAACATAAGATATACTTTTATTATAATATCTATCATTGAAAGGAATTTTTTTGCTTTGAAAGAGTACAACATTTATTCGAATTTTTTCAAATTATTTTTCTATTAATTTTGTTGCCTGAGATTCAGTGCACGGCTGAGCAACGAACAGAGCCGCAGATTGTCCTCCCATCCGGAGGACTATATTTCCGGACGATAAAGCTCCCAGAAGCAGTGAGTAGCCGAGAGTTTGGCGAACTTAAAACATTTCGGGAAACGGATGGTTACGCGACGTAAAGATTTAAGATGGGAATATTTTACGCTTAGCTAACAAATAGAGATACATTGTCACGGCCAGTCGAATTTATATACCGACACGAGGAACAAAATGTGCGAGCGTTCCTGAAATATGTAAATCAAGACCGACGCTCGTTATAGAATGTTGTTTATTATTCGCGCAGCCTTTCATGAAAATTTATCGCGAACCTCAAGGCAAACGCAATCACTCAATCATCTCTAAATTAGAAATATTCACGCGTGCTAGAGAAAAAGTCGTGAAAAGTTTATGAGAATCGCCATTTTTAACTAGAGACAAATGGAACGATAAATTTGAATTAAAATGACGCGTGTTTCGTGCTGGGTAATTGCGATCCCACAGAAAAATGAGTAATTGGTTTTCAATTGAGTAAGAATTACCATCTTCACTTGGCAACATTTATAATAAGTTGAAATATAATCGCAATGATCGTGTACTCTATGTGGAATAATAACAGATTTTTATGATAACTAGATTTTTCTCTAATTTGAATCATATTGCCTTTGAAACAATATTTTATTGAAAAAAATCAGGCTCGTTAAATTATTATGCTTCTTATTAATGTTTACTCACACTGTAGTAACGTGGTTTATTGTTTCAGTTCACTATAATTTTTCTAAAAATATAAAATTATTTTTCAATGTTATTAAAGAGATAACAAAAATATAACCAATAAGAAATTTCAAATTATCAGCCAGATACGTACTTTAAAAAAATATATAACATTTAATGGAATTAATAGATATATAAAAATATTTATTATCATTTTTACTTGGAACAATGTTAGATATACAGTGACATAGGTTTGCAAAGTATAACATAAATATATACACGACTTAAACAGTCAAGTTCAGCAGATAATCTATAATTATCTGCTTTAATGTCGACTGCAATTAATCTGAGTGCAACCATTAACATACACAGCAAATTCTATTTTCTATTAATTCATACTAAGTGTGCTGGTTGTTCACACGAGTCATAAACACGAGTGTGTTACGTCATCTATTATTTATGTTTGTCAATTCAATTTCATATGCACCTTTTATTTATTTAGCCTTTAATTCTGATGAATATATTTATCACAGATAATACCATAATTATAAACGCACGAATATTGAAAGTGAATTAGGCCAGAATAAGTCTCGATTATCTTGATTAATCCGTTTACAACTCGTAAATATATTAGTAGGTATATCCTCTTCAATCAACAAACTAATATTCCTCCACCGTGACAATTATTAACCTTTTGTATTTTGCGTCTTTCCTGGACGACAATAGAAGCTAGAAATATTGCTGTTTTAGTAATATTTTAGCAATATTTAGAATAGAAACTATTGCTAACATCTCCCAGCAGTAGAAAATTCCCATTTCAATAGAAAACTTTAGGGAAATGTGGACTAAATATGGGCTAAAATAGCAATATTTTAGCGATATTTAGCAATAGAAACTATTGTTAACGTCACCCAGCAGTAGAAAATTCCCATTTAAATAGAAAACTTGAGAGAAATATGGACGTTGGCAATAGAAGCTAGAAATATTGCTAAAGTAGCAATATGTTAGCAATATTTAGAATAGAAACTATCATTACCCACTCCCAGCAGTAGAAAATTCCCATTTAAATAGAAAACTTGAATAAAAATATGCACTTCTCAAAAAATTACAACGAAACAAGTACAATCAGTAATCAATTTTAATGTCCCCTCAGAGGGGACATCCCAGTTCAGAGACTTAATGTCGTCGAACGGAACGCTCGACAGACAAGCCTCCTTACACAAAGTAAACAGATCGATGCGATCCAAGGACACGCACAGTGTGACCGCACCTTTACACTGCGACGCATTAGCACGCGACGTAGTCATAAAACCCAATTTTCATCCACTTCTCCGAACGTCAACCAGATCGATGGTTGCAGCCCCTCAAACACCAAGCACCAGTCAACCACGCGTCTCTGCCACGTCTACCGGAAGTCTTTCAGCGGAGACTCCTCGTTGCCGCGTCTCGCCGTCGGCCCTCTTCTCCCATGTTTTACGTATACACTTGCAATTCACCACAGCTCGTCCCGTCCGCGTAACGAGCCTCGTTAAGGCGGCGAAATCCGCGAACGACTGCTTTAACCCGCTATGTCCTTAGACGAAGCCGCTAATCTGCGCCGATTTTTACTCGCCACCGTGTTTATCGAAAGCTTGACGAGCAGAAAGAACGAATTGGGGTTGCTGCTGAGTGGAGCGCGGTGCTCGCGGATCTTGTCGTTGCCTGTAAACTTGTTTCGAATGCGATCCTTTCAAATTTCTCTGAAATTTTGTAATCTAGTCTCGCTCGAAATCTGTGCTCGATTTTATCGGAGGAGGAAACTGCCACGAGTGTGAAATTTATAGAATTGTGAATTATGTGTATTTCGTTTTATTATTGATAGAAATCTTTTGCTGTTATTTTTCCGCGAGCTGCATTGATATTCTAAGTTTTTTAAAATATAAAAATTTTGAACGCACTCTCTACTTTCTAAAGTAGAATGGATATTTAATTTCAAATCTCCATTTTTTCACGTGTTACATTGGTATTGCAAATTTTTCAAAATCTAAAAGGTCTAAACGCAGTCTCCACTTTTCAAATAAGAATGAATATTTAATTTCAAATCTCCATTTATCAAAGAAAGAAATTGTTTAATTCTTAAAAGGAATAGTATTTTACAATCTATTTATGTATTATGAGAGTGTATTAAATATAAACGTAGTTAAATTTAACGATAGTGATTTACATATGATAAAATTTCATTAAAAAACATCCTGCAAATGCTTTAATATTTCTCAAAAGTACGATGCACGTGTATACGGAGTCCAAGTAAAAAGATACAATTTTAAACGAGCGAATCGCTTCATTACCACCACGCAGAAGTCCGAAATGAATCCATGTTCGCGAAAAGAAATGAAACGAAAGGAACGAAATCGCTGATTATCAAAAGGCAAAGAGCAACGCGTAATACAAGACGAAAAAGTACTCGCGACTACTTCATTAATATTCGTAGTCAATTTTTCCTTTATTTTTTCCGTTTATTTCCTCTGGACTTTCCCTTTGACAGCGGCACTCATCATCGATTTTAATTTGCCGTTAATACCGCTGCGCGAAAAATCTCCTCTTCCGCACCCTTTCCCTGCCTCCCTCCTCGTTCTCTTCTTTTTCCGTGGTTTTCGCATTTTTCCACCTCTGTTCCCTATATTTTTTTGCAATTCAACAGCTAGACATTTAAATCTCGCGTGCGTTCCGAGAGAATATACGGATTACCAACCGAGGCATCTGTTTTTTGCTGCTTTCGTTTCGTTCTCTTTTTTTTTTTTTTTTTCCTCGCCAAAGGACGAGCCAGGAGAGGAAGAAACGTTATCAATCGAACGCGCGGTTTTCACGGCGGGGAAAAATGTTTATCGTGGAAAGGATATCTAGCTCGGTTATCCTCGTCCTTTGGAATTTGATGCATGAGACGGTTCTGAAACGAGGGATCAGAGTTTCACAGGGAAATGTGAAATATTCGCGGAGAATTTGTGTGACGATGCTAAGCTGGTATTGTGATGGCAAAATGGTATTACGGGATTATCTGTAAGGCGAATCGATATATCGCGGGGGAGATTCGCGTTGCAAACTTATAATAAAAGGTCTCCATAAAAATATACATGCGCTACGACACGCGATTTATTTTATACATGACACACGATTTGTTTGTTAGTTTTCGTGGACGAAAATATTTCACCTTTTAATAATTCATCGATGTTGTCAGTTTATTCAATTTGAGATCATTCGATATTCAAATATGGGTGATTCGAATCTTCCACGTGCATTGAAGTGAAAGACAAACAGCTCGAGTGACGCCAACAATGTACAACAAGTACAATGTACACACGATTCTACTTTAGATCCATATGTAGGTTCAGACCAAAGAATACACTTTACGATGCGATAACGTGCTGACAAAACACCCCCTTGGCGGACAACAGCGTACGAATTATCGATTTAGAAATTCAGGCTAATGGTACGTCTCGATATCTTGTGGACTATCAATCAAAAAATCCTGATTATTATTGTGTAACAATATTTGCAATCTAAAATGAGTGTATGTAGAAAATGAAATGTTCAATTTTTATATCTTGCATCATTAGGCTGAGAAATATAGTCGTTCGATTGAAAAAGAAATTAAATACCTAAATTGTAAAATTAAATAACTAAATACAAACATTTAAAAATAAAAGAAATAGAATCGAGTTTAGAATAAAAGTTATAATTATAATTCACTTTATAATTATAACTCACAGTCTATAAAACAAATTTTTCTTTAATCAAGTAGTGCATTTGAGACTTTGAAATTGATTAATGACACTACCAATGTCTCTTCTTTCTGACACATCACCTTTTTAACAGTGTAACAACGTTACAGAATATTCGAAAGAGCTGCGAACAATCCTGCAGCCAATTTAACGTCATATTCTGTTTTTAAAAATCAGAATCACCTCTCGTTCTCACTTTTTTCCCCCACGTCACACATTACTCGTAACCCACCCCATCGAGCAATCTCGCGCCAAACACATTTTCACGAAGAGATTTCGCCCCGATGCGACGAATTTCGCCGGTCCATCCTCCGCCATCCCAGAAAAACTGAATTTTCCCAGGCACGCAATTATGCAAAGTGCCTTCATTACGGCTGGCTGAATTATTTCCACGTCCATTTTTCGCGATCAACCCCCTACCGTCGTGTGTCTGGCCTGTCTGGCGAAACAAACACTCTCTCTCTGTCTCTCAGCCTCTTAAATGATATACAGTATTATCCAAAAGTGATACCTTATGAAAAGGCATTAATGTTTCCCAAATGAATTGAAAAATATTCACTATTTTTATATTTTAGCAAGAATTTAACTGCAATATTTTTAATTGTGTAAAAGACAATTCTTTTTGAAGAAGAGATTATTGAATAATTCTTTTAATAAATTCATTCGGTGTTTTCTATGATTTACACTAATCTTCACAAATTCGAAAAATAGAAAAATTCATCCCCCTTTTTTTCTACAATGTCTGTTCGAGAATTTCAGAAAATCTGTGAGCCAAATAAAATCACAAGGGTCTAATGCGATGAATAAACCACTAGAAAGTAAATTCAATAATAATTAATCATTCTGTCTCTCTAAATTCGAATACTAATTATCTACTCTAGTACCAAACACATTTTCAAAAAGTAAAGCTGGTCACTTCGACATTTGAATAGCTGACTAATAAATAATATCTAATATCTAACAAATTCAGAAATATTCTATCCCCTTGTCACATTAACACCTTTATTAATTATAATTTTTCAACGTTTAAGAATAATTCACAATTAATTTTTATCTTAATATCTTAATATCATATTTTATCTTATTATCTTAATATCACTCCCGTTTTCATTTCTCAAACGTATAAACTTCCTCAGAATATATTTTAATCTGTTTCAAATATAGAATAGATAATTGCCTCGAAGAAGATACTTGATTAACAAAGGCAATTAAATCTCCAAATTTAATACCACTCTCGTTTTCGTTTCTCAAACGTATAAACTTTCTCAGAATATATTTTAATCTGTTTCAAATATAGAATACATAATTGCCTAAGAAGAAGATACTTGATTAACAAAGGCAATTAAATCCCCAAATTTAACAACGGCAAAATTCTCCAAATATACGCGTCTAGATTTAACTATTAAGACTTTTGCGCAGCACTGTAGCGGAGGACTGCTATGAGATAGCAGTCGTTTCGGTTAGCTGCACAGAAAGGGTTCTTTAAGTTATTCCAAGGGGGTTGAACGCGTCGGACGACCGGCACCTCCTCGACGATGTTTCGCAAGGCTGTAGGGAACGTTTCGTGGTTGTTTCTTCGGTTTCGCGAAGATCCTCCGCTCTGTTTCTCGTTACCCTTTCGTTACTGGTAATGAATGGCTTCTATAGCCTGTGAGGTTTCCTGGTTCCAGGAAACAGACTTGCAAGGAGGATTGCGTGCCGGTTTTTTCGTGGAAATGTGTGTGCTGGATGGAGGAATCGGGCTGGAATGGAAATTTTCTGTGGCAGATCGAGGATTGGTGTTAAAAGTGCACGAAACGGATGAAAATAATTAAATACTATTAAAATACTGGTTAGAATTTACTTTATTCAAAATCTTTGCATACTGTTTTAATACTGGTTAGAATTTACTTTATTCAAAATCTTTGCATACTGTTTTAATACTGGTTAGAATTTATTTTATTGAAAATGTTCTCTATTTATTATACGACTTAACTTTATTTATCAAACTGTGCAAGGTCAACAATTAATTCGAAAGCAATATTCCGTGAACCATTAAAGCTTAAATAGGTATACTTAGATATTTTTCTACAGTATAATAGAATACAGTCAGTCCTCGACTTACGCGATTTGAAAAAACAAAGAACAAAATTTAATTTCATATGGATTCTGGATGGATTTTTATATGATCCTGGTTTTGAAGCTCAGGATCCTAATCCTGAACGATCTGCGAAAGTTAAAAAAGCAGTGAATAATGATATTGTATGCTACACTTCAATTTATGAAGGAAAGAAAGGGGTTAATAAATAATTAACAGTGAACCGATACTTGAAGTAGTTCGTCCATAAATATATGTATGTAGATTTTGTTATAATTCAAAGGTTTTGTTATAAATACTAAATATTATTTATTGCACCAATAAATATGTACAATAAATAATATTTTCTTGAGTGTATATGTATAGATCTATTTTATTTCCACTTATGCTTCGAAACTAAAACATATTTTTTCCCAAAAATGCTAAATTTTGTGTTTTCCTTGACACACACGAAATCCTTTGGAACCAATTAATCGCGTAATTCGAGGACTTACTGTACAATACAATCTCTTCTTCTGCAATACAATACAATCTCTTCTTCTACAATACAATAAAAATTCTGAAAAAACATTGATTAATAAGTTCGTTTAACGATAAAAATGAATTTGGATCTCAGAAGAACCTAGAACCCTGCTACGCGTCCCTCGACCATGCTTCCAAGCGCTTAGATCGGGTATTCGCAAGGCGAATCATCGATTTCGCGGTTAAAGCGCCGGTTTCATCGCGGATGGAACGTAAATAAACAGCAGCATCGCGGAGAGAGTTCGCGGCGATAACTTTCCCGTATGTATAATCGGTGATACGAAAACGGGGTCGGCTGGGAGAGGAACTTCCGAGTAGTTCGATCGCGTGCGACCCGTCGTTCTGATCGAGTAAATGGCGGCGAGCATAAATAAGCAAGCGTGATGGGAGACGCTAAAGCGGCTCGAGAGCTGTTTATTATCGGCATGTAAAGCGTGCTGGTGCCTCTTGTTTCAGTTCGTATTCTGGCTCGTCGGAGAGGCTCGCGCGTTGAATAGTAATGGCGGCTGGAAATTAAAACGAAGCTTTCTTTCCGGGATACCGTGGAAACGTCGCGCCTTTGGGAATACTTAGCTCAGTTTCAGTTCGTTCCACCTTGACGATTCGCGATTTAATCTCCCTTCTTTTATTTTCCCTCTTTTTATTGTTGCCCTTCCTCCGTTTCTTCGTTTGAATTCCGTTCCACTTTCGATAATAACGAGTGCGTCGTGATTTCCAAGCAACTGCAGTGACGAACGAGAATTATTTAGCGATGAACGAAGTGTGGATTTTCATATATTGTTGTGATACGTGGGCTATGGATGTTTCACGGCGAATAAGAGAAAATAACAGAAAAATTGGGGGGAAAGATTGACACTTTTAATAGAAATAGTTGAATGAAACGAACTGCGACATTACTGCGAACATTAATTCTGTTTAGAGAAAATTTAAGAAGGAAGAAAATTAATAGTACTTGTATATAAAATGAATGTTCGTCTCACAAAAATTCTAAGAGGATAGAAAAAACAGGAATACCTCCGCAACGAACTTCTTCTTAGCTGTATAACCATAAGCAAACATCAAGGACAATAACAGAAACAAGAAAGTAGCTGATTTCTGAAAAGAAGAGAGTGGTAATTCTGCCTGTTTAAAGAAGCTTAAATCTGAGTTTACCAGAGGAAAGGAAAGAAGAATGCTTTTTGTACGTGCAATGGACTCGTTTCGAAGCGAAGCAGAACAAGCATGAACGGCAAAGATAGCAATTAAAGGAAGAAAACAGCAATTTCAAGAAAGAAGAAAGTATTTATTTCAAAACGACTGGATAACAAGAATATTAGTTCTATTAGAAGTGACATCAGTTCTTCATATACAACGCATTTATTCTGCTATACGATCAACAAAGGAAGCAATCATAAGAAGACAGCAGTAGATAAGAAGAAAATATTAAATTTGAAGTTTAATTCCATCAGAAATTATACCAACTCAATACGTATAATGCGTTTCTTTGTAACATCACGGATTCAATCGGACAACAAATATAACAATCACAAGAATAAACCAGAAGAATCGTAAAAAAGAAGAATAAGTTGAAGAAAGTTACATTTTAAGTTTAATTCCATCAGAAACAATACCAATTCGATACATACAACGCGTTTCTTTGCAATATCACGGTTACAGTCAGACAACAAATATAACAATCGCAAGAAGAAACCAGAGGAACCGTAAAAAAGAAGAATACGTTGAAGGAAGTTACATTTCCATGTCTTTAATCTCTATTATAAGGTTAGAAAGGAAGGAACGTAAGAACGGTTGGACACGAAATGAACTTGTTTCGAGGCGCGCGGACGGAAACAAAGAGCAAAGGCAGCTGGTCGAAAGAAATTAAGTCTCGATACAGAGGAGGATTCCCGTCGGCCATCGCGGGTTTCCGCCGCTTATCGAGAATATGTTCGCAAGGAGATAACCACAAAAATGCAAATCAGAGCAGCGAGGAGGCAGAGGGAAGGATATTCAAGGTGCACCGCCTCGAGGTAGAAGATGGCGTGTGCCCATCGTTCCAGAGTCAGCGGCTCTTGTCAGCCGATTCGGGGAATCCCTTTGTGCTGCAAAATTGGCCGAGTTCGCTAGCTTGTCTTCTATAAACAAAGCTGGCTCTGGCCGTTGGAACACTGACGAGCGTCCGTTTCCTCTTGCAGACCAAGCGAAATCCACGTCGTTCGATCGGAGGAGTAACGGTTAGACAGCGAGAAGGGAGTGGTCGTCCAAGGGTGAGTGCATAATTGATCCGTTGGGCATTGAATTTTTGATGAGACCAAGAGAACGATCGATATTTTGAGTATTTAACAACTGTATATATCTACGTGATAAGTTCGACAGAATTTTATATTGATTAGTATTCCCAATATCGAACTACGTGTCACACCACGTGTCTGGTACTTGACGAAACGATTGACATTTTCAAAGTATTGGAAAAATTTAAAAATCTATACAGATGAAATAAAATAAATTATAAATCTTATTAAATTGTTGCAGAAATTTATAAAGGAGTTGATTTCTTCGATTCACGAGAAACTAAAATAGTTTGTCTGTCAGGTGAATCGAGATCAAATTCTATAATATATAAATATATAAACCAAACAACAAGTTTCTATATAATCTAATCGCTAATCTACTTTACAAATTTACAATAAACACAAACTCCAGATTCGACTTCAAATTTACAATTACAGTCAACGAAAATCCATGCGACATATGAAAAAATTCCTAAAAAAACTGGAGAACTCCCAAAACACAACAATTAACATCGCATGCTGATTCGCGACGAAGTAAAATAAATTATAAATCTTATTAAATTGTTGGAGAAATTTATGAGGGAGTTGATTTCTTCGATTCACAAGAATCTAAAATAATTTGCCATATAAACCAAATAAAAAAATTTCGTTTACGATTAATCTAATTTACAAATTTACAATAAACACAAACTCCACATTCGACTTCAAATTTAAATTACAGTCAACGAAAATCCATGCAACATGTAAAAAAATTCCTAAAAAAACCAGACAACTCTCAAAAAAACAACAATTAACATCGCAGCGAAATATTCCATTCGTTTCAAGAATTCAACCACCGCTCGAGAAGCGTTCGCAAAAAACGTAATCGTAAAAATACCGACGGACAGGGTGAAACGAGGTGAGACGACGTCCCCGCGGCGAGGATTCGTCCGCGTCGGGAAATCCAGCCGCGGGAAATCCATAAAGGTTCATTTTTCTTGCGCGATGCCGCTCTTAATATCTTCCGCGGGCATCCCTTTTATTTCAGCGGCGCGCGCTGGGAACGGATAAGCCAGGGCGCAGCGACGGAGGGCGAGCAGGAAGGGCGGAACGAAAGATGAAAGTCGGAGGGAAATAAAACGCGCGCGGAACGCCGACCTGTAACCGTATTTGCCTTTCAGACCGCAGAGTTTTAGGCAACGGAGGATGAATATCATATCAGAGCAACGTCACGGGGTTAATACGTGATTACGTGGTTGGGGTTGTTTGACATCCGATGCTCCGTTCTGGACGGCGGCGAAGTATGTTCAGGAAGTTCGCGAAGTATGTACGGTCGAGGGTACTTGCGTTTGTTAAATAGAGGATTTTTTTGGGTAATTAGGTCGATCAAAGGGGGATCCTGTAGAAAAGGAAATTAAGGAGTTCTTTTTTCATGTAATTGTGTGTTTAGTGTATTAAATAAGATTAGTTATAGCAAGCATTCCTGGAGATTGATACAAAATAAAATAAATGTTTGACAATATTGATTAAAAAAGAAGAAGGGATTTAATAATTCTTTATTCCAAATATCCAAATATAGGCTTTGAATGCCTAATAATTTAGTACCATTTTTGGGGGTAATTAGGATGTTGATCAAAAGGGATCTTATGGAAAAGAAAATTAAGGGATTCTTTTTTCAAGTAATTGTGTCTTTAATATATTAAATAAGATTAGTTATAGCAAACATTCCTAGAGATTGATATAAATTAAAATAAATGTTTGTCTATGACGATATTGATTAAAAAAGAAGAAGGAATTTAATAATTCTTTATTCCAAATATAGGCTTTGAATGCTTAATTATAATAATAATTATTATTATTTTGGGGGGTAATTAAGACGTCGATCGAAGGGGATCCTATGGAAAAGAAAATTAAGGGATTCTTTTTTCAAGTAATTGTGTCTTCAATACATTAAATAAGATTAGTTATAGCAAGCATTCCTGGAGATTGATAGAAAATAAAATAAATGTTTGACGATATTGATTAAAAAAGAAGAAGGGATTTAATAATTCTTTAATCCAAGTATAGACTTTGAATACCTAATAATCTTTTATTATTGTTTTGTTTATTATTTCTGCTATTTAATGTACCAAATAAGATTGTAGTGAATCTCTTTTTAAGAGATTAATTAGAAAATTATTATCTTTTGAAGCATAAAGAAGAATCTTCAGGACCATCAAATTTTTATAGTTTCTATTAGAAAAGGACAATTTTCTGTCGCATATAATCTTTTTATTTCTTTCTTTCATCGCTAGAAATATTAAACAGGATTATTATAAATTTTGTAAGAAGTTGATTGCAATAATTATTGCCCAGTAAAAAGTAGAAATGGATCCTAGAGAGACGAAGCTTTTTTCAGACCGTAGTTCTCTTCGCCAATTCTGTTTTATGTTGCTTACAGCAAATGAAACTGTAAAAAAATATTGAAGCCCCCGGAAAAATAATTAAAAACAATATTGCGTAATAAACTAAATGCGCGTCCCCATAGAAAAGTGCTCGACCATTTCACGAGCACCCCAAAATTAAAAAATTTATTTTTGAGACAGCTTTCATCAACCAAAGATTTAACAAGACTTGCAACAATTTCAAAGAAACTTTGACATACATACCTAGAGCGCAAGAAATTAATTAATGAATGTTTGAATTAAATGGGGTATGGACGTTTGTAACAGTGAAGATGTAATTGTGAAAATAGGAGATGATTGTGGAGAACGGTTTCCCAAATACTCTCGAATATTCAATATTCAAGAATTCCAAATTTTATACATAAGAATGTGTGTGTGTGAGTGCCTGGGAAAACAAGAGAAAGCATGGAAATCTGGGTAAAAGAATCGAAAATATTCGATGAATGAATGTATAAAAGGATGGGTGTGCGGAGTGCGAGTTTAGTTTAAGAAAAACAACGGTGTGCTTTCTTTAACCCTTTGCACTCCGAATTATTTTTCAATTCTGTTGCCAACAGCTCTCCACAATTTAAAGTGTCTTCTATTTGAAATTTATTTCAGTGAAACAGCTCCGCAACCGCATTCGTAAACAATTCTGTTTACTAATTCTATTAAATACAGTTCTCAAACTATGTTGTTTATATTTATGAAACATATTTGTTTCTTGTTTCCATTTACTGACGTCGCGTCACACTCGACAAAGGCGTGCAGTCGGTTAATGAGAATAAAATCAAGTTTTCATTTCCCACACATATATCATATCCAACGAGGATTAGTTTATAAATAACGAGTACACGTTTTCTCGAGCACACAGAAATTGCGCGAACTTCTCGAAAACACCGCGTACTTGAAAAAAAAAACTAGCTCAACTCGTGCACCCTCAGCCACCACCGAAATCAAGAATAATCCGAAGCACGATGGCGGAATAACTCTTTTCCGGCGCGTAACCCTTAACCACCCTTAGCCTCGTGAAACGCAATTTGCAGGGCGTAATGTCGCAGCTCGTCGAGCATTTATCAAGCCAAGCCCCGATTGGCTCGGCTGGGAAACAAATTCCAACCCTCGTTGAAAGATCCCGTCGAATCCTAACCATCTCTGCCATCGCGTCGCGAGTTATAATCCCGCGAATTTCGAGGGAGCCAGACTCGACGCTTGTCTAAATTAATAGGATGCGGGTCGATGCGCAGGCAGGAGCTGGATATTGCTGTCGATTAACCTATTATCAGCCACGAGGACGCGTTTATCGCGATAATTGTCTAGGCGACGAGCTCATTAACGCTTCCGAGGGAAACGTATCTCGAATCGATGGGAAAAATGTCGGGGGTTGGGGTGTTGCGAAATGCGAAGCTGTATCGCGGAATAATTTTGGGGTGCAAAGGGGATATTACGGTGATTCGATACGCTGGTGACGAGGTGGATTGAGGGTTTTTGTGGTTGGTGTGCGTTACGTAGTAATTAGCCAGTATAGAGGTTGCGAGGGTGGAAGAAGCTGGTGATTTTATCCGCGTTTTCTGGATTATGGTACAGGGCAGTGGTCTGCAATCAGTTGTGCAGAAGAGGTCGCTGATGGTACCAATAAATAATTTTTATTATTACATACGATATAATGCAATAAAATATATATTAAATGTGGTATAATGCAATAAAAAATATATTAATCCTTTACACTCGGCGCTTTTCCAAACCTTAGCAATAGAAACAAGAAATAATATAGTGATAATATAGTATAAAGCAATAGTTTCTATTGCTAACGTCTATCAGCAATAGAAAATTTCCATTTCAGTAGAAAATTTGAGGGAAACATGCATTTCTGAAAAAATTGCGGTGGAATAAATTTAACTTCCGAAATAACTAATCAATTCTGATGTTCCCTCAGAGGGCACATACAAACGCAAAGGGTTAAATGTGGTATAGATTCTAGTGTGTACAATATTCACAAAAATATAGCAGCAGAGTAGTTTAATCTGGAAATGTTTTTTTTTTGAGATTGCGATCATTTAAATATTTTTTATCGTTTTCACGTTGAGGTAAAAAAGTGCTTAATTACGTTACGATTTTTGTTGAATTGCGTGTTTTGTCGAATATGTGAATTATTTTTTGAGGTTCGGAGTTTCTGTGAAACTGAAATGGTTTGGAAAAATATTTCTATCATAAATTTCCTTATTGCATAATGTATTCTAATTATAAAAGCGATGTAGCGCAATGACTGAGCTATCAGTATGAACTGCTACCGATAATCCTATCGATTTTCCTGACAATTCATCATTCCCCATCCTCCGCGTTAAAGATCCCCGCAACAATGATGGAACATGGCAAATGATGTTGAAAGATCCAACTCGAAGGCATTCCATTTATAAAATGAGGAGAAGAAATTCACGTTTTACTACACTTCAATCAGATGATTAATCGACGTCCACTCGATTAATCATAAACTTATTGTTACGCGATTTCGTTTTTTTACGAATAATTGATGGGATTCCGCAAAAAAAAAGAATTCGCGATAAAACTTTTCCGAAAAAGTGAATGAAATATCGTTTAACTTGTATGTATCATGAAATAATTAACAAGTACGCTTTCTATGAATATATTGAGAGAAACTATTATGTGTTCCGATTTGTATTTCCATTCAGAATATCGTTTTCACTCCCGTCATGCGTTCTAAACAGTATATTAGCTTTTAATTGAAAATTTTACGTTTGCAGTTACACTTGTTGCGTCCTTCGAACTAGGAAAGCGTCACTTTGAATAAAATCGCTGGACACTTGGTATACGTGAATTAATTTTTCGTACTTTTGGTGAAATTACCCTTTATCGTCCTTACTTACAATCAACCTAGCAAATATATGAACGTTTACAGTTATAATATATTATAATAATGCATCAATCATATTTAATACGTACGTTTTAACTTTCCATATTTCTGTGAAATCGCACTTTAAAATAAAAATATTTTCAATCATGATATTTTTTGATAATAGCCCTATTGTGTTATAATATGTTATTTATTATATTTAGATATCCAAAAAAATTTATGTAAAAGGTGAATAGAATAGGATCTAAATGAAGTCCTAAATTGTTTCTCTCCTTTTACGTTTTTTAAAATATCTCTTCAAAATTGAAACAAAATTTCCAACAAATTAATTATCCCATCAATTACGATTTTAACACAATCAATTTTTTCCTTCAAATTCCATGAAATTCTACGATAACGTTGCCTTTAATTTTTCAATGTTCACATTAATTCACAACGTTCGACGCAATTATAAAGCTCGATGCAATCAGTGAACGAAATACAATATCATTTCAAAATTTTCGTCGAACAAATTGAATCGAACGAAAAACATAGCGTTTCGTGCTACGTTATTCGCAGCTACCCCTCTGTTTGCCTTCAAACAAGATTCTCCATTAAAGATAACACGATAGTACTGTCGTCAATAATAACTATATTGGAAAGCTCATTAGTATTGCTTTGAGGGGAATGCGCTATTATTATCCTCGCTAAAAATCAGCACTCCTTTTCTGATAACAATCACCGAACGAGCAGGTAATGTAGAATGAAAGACACACTTGTTCGAGCCCCTGTTTCGTATGTCTCATTATTTATGCACGCTCCACTTGCAATAGAGAAAGGACTGAGAAGCAGAACTGCAAATAAAGTGGAGATAAATTAGGAATAAGCTAAAAAAAAAGTTGCAGATAAAATAGATAAAAGATTGGAATATTACATTCCCTTCCCTACTTCCTTTAAGATCGTCATCCCTCATGATGGCTGGCAGCCATGTAAAGGTGGTTCTTTTGATTTTAACCCTGAAGACGACTTTCTACGGGACTTTTCCAAGGACCAATTTCGTTCCCCTGGACGATCTCTATCTTATTCCAGAAAAAATTAGGGAGTTAATTTTTTTTTTTTTAGGATTATGGCCTCTATTGCAGTCAACGCAACAAGGCAACTCGCTTAAACATGAAATTGAGTTAAATTTGATTAGAATCAAAGTTTTCATTTTCAATTTTCTGAATCCCGTTAAAAATTGTTTAAATAAAGGGATACCTCAACAATGAACAATGGAAGCCATTGCTAAAGAGTCCAAGAGTTCGAGAATTAATAAATAGCAACAATCTACTCCTAAAAAAAAAAAAAAAAAAAAAAAGTTAACCCCCTACTTTTTTTCTGGAACTGGGTAGAAGTCATCCAGGGGAACAAAATCGGTCCTTAGGAAAATCCTGTAGGAAGCCGTCTTCAGGGTTAAAATCAAATCCAAAGGGAACAACTAAGTAATACTCCACAGTCTTTTATTTATTCTTTTCGAATTTGATTTTAACCCTGAAGACGGCTTCCCACGGGATACTTCCAAGGACCAATTTTGTTCTCCTGGATGACCTCTATCTTATCCCAGAAAAAAATTAGGGGGTTAACTTTTTTTTTTTTTTTTTTTTTTTTTTTAGGATTAGATTCTTATTCTTTCTTAATTCTTGGTTCTTTCTTTCAGAATGGCTGGCTTCTTATTGCCACCCTTTCCTTTCGCTTGTAGTTAATCTTAATGTTTAACAGGATGGAGGCAACTCGAGAGGAGAGCTTTGATTCTGATGAAATTTAGCCTAATTTCATGTTTATCCGAGTTGTTTTGCTGGGTTTGCAGTCTATTACTCTAATTTTTCGAATTTTTACATCTAACCCTCTGCCACTGCCTCCACTGCTTACATTTTCGCGGTTGAACTTCGGAATTTCAAGTCGGTCGACGAGGGACTGCAGTCGCCGCATAAAACGCCAGAGAGGTTGTCTCCTGATGGCGGCCATGTAGAGACAAGACGGCTCTTACTTATTGTTTTTAAACTTCATTTTAGCCTTGAAGATGGCTTCCCACGGGATGTTCGTAAGGACCGATCTTGTTCCCCTGGGTTACCTCTGTATGATTCCAGGAAAAAATTAGGGGGTCAACTTTTTTTTTTTTTTTTTTTTTTTTGGATTAGATTGTTGCTCTTTCTTGATTCTTGGGGCTGAATAGCAGCAATGACTTCCATTGTTGTTGCCCGTCTTCTTTTACAATTTTCGACGGGATTGAGAAAATGACGAAAGTAATGGACTCGCCATAAGGACGACGTATTGAAACAGGAAGTGAAGCTACAAGGTTCCCAATCCCATCGAAAAAAGACGGCTAACAACAATGGAAGTCATTGCTGCTATTCAGCCCCAAGAATCAAGAAAGAGCAACAATCTAATCCAAAAAAAAAAAAAAAAAAAGAAAAAGTTGACCCCCTAATTTTTTCCTGGAATCATACAGAGGTAACCCAGGGGAACAAAATCGGTCCTTACGAACATCCCGTGGGAAGCCATCTTCAAGGCTAAAATGAAGTTTAAAAACAATAAGTAAGAGCCGTCTTGTCTCTACATGGCCGCCATCAGGAGACAACCTCTCTGGCGTTTTATGCGGCGACTGCAGTCCCTCGTCGACCGACTTGAAATTCCGAAGTTCGACCGCGAAAATGTAAGCAGTGGAGGCAGTGGCAGAGGGTTAGATGTAAAAATTTGAAAAATTTGAGTAATAGACTGCAAACCCAGCAAAACAACTCGGATGAACATGAAATTAGGCTAAATTTCATCAGAATCAAAGCTCTCCTCTCCAGTTGCCTCCATCCTGTTAAACATTAAGATTAACTACAAACGAAAGGAAAGGGTGGCAATAAGAGCCAGCCATTCTGAAAGAAAGAACCAAGAATTACGAAAGAATAAGAATCCAATCCTAAAAAAAAAAAAAAAAAAAAAAAAAAAAAAGTTAACCCCCTAATTTTTTTCTGGGATAAGATAGAGGTCATCCAGGAGAACAAAATTGGTCCTTGGAAGTATCCCGTGGGAAGCCGTCTTCAGGGTTAAAATCAAATTCGAAAAGAATAAATAAAAGACTGCAGTATTACTTAGCTGTTCCCTTTGGATTTGATTTTAACCCTGAAGACGGCTTCCTACAGGATTTTCCTAAGGACCGATTTTTTTCCCCTGGATGACTTCTACCCAGTTCCAGAAAAAAAGTAGGGGGTTAACTTTTTTTTTTTTTTTTTTTTTTTTTTTTTAGGAGTAGATTGTTGCTATTTATTAATTCTCGAACTCTTGGACTCTTTAGCAATGGCTTCCATTGTTCATTGTTGAGGTATCCCTTTATTTAAACAATTTTTAACGGGGTTCAGAAAACTGTAATATGGTAATGGATGTCTTTGAGCAGTGATTATACGAGAAAATGTAGAGAAGTTGCACAGAAATTGCAAACTCGTTCTGAAATTTTATTGACGTCGAATTATTTCAACTGATCGATGTAATCATTTCGATGAATTTTCATTTATTGCAATCATTTATAGACATTCCGTCGCAATTCACCTTAATAATTCACGGTTTCTCATTAAAAAACTATAAAACAAGGTACATACGCATATATCGTTACTTCGAAATCAACAATATGCAGCCTCGTTATTTACTCGTGCATCGTGCATAATTAATTACATTTCTTGCGCATTGCACATGAAGCTTGTACTGTAAATTCGTAAATTAAATTGCAAACAGATTTTTTTGTTTCGAAAATTTCATGATCAGAAATCAACGATACTTACAAATGATATGCTATGTTTGAATACAATAAAAATATCAAAAATTTAGGTGAAACTATAAAAGTAAAAAATCATAAAATATATATATAAATTCATATTCTATAAACCTTTAATATGATATAGATAGAAAATCCTTTCCAATCTCTGTCCACAATCTACAAATACAATAACTGTATTAAGTCACCTCAATAATTAATGCTAAAAAAGCACAAATAAAAGAAAAGAAATAGAACCAAAAAATACAAATTCAAAGTCCACTAGCAATTTACTGACGACACGAGAAAGGTAGAGGAACCACAAATTCGCGCAAAACGATCGCCATAACGAAGTTCTGAAAGAAGAGAATTGTCGAAAATGGCGGGCGCGCGTTTACGAAAATGAAACTCTAGACGTAATTTGCGGTCAAGCATCGGAGGGTCGTTTCGCGGTTGCAATGGGAATGTTGTACCAGGGGAAACGGCCGTTCCCCCGACTAATTTTAATCACTACTGATTTCGCGGTTCACTCGCTATTTGCCAAGCAAACTGTTCCGCCGGAGATCGGCCGTCTGGGCCCTCGAACCCACCGCGCATTCAAATCACCGCGCTGCTCCAGTTTAACCATATGCTGATTGCCGGCTGCCCGCGATTGTTTACGCTTCCTTTTCCCCTTTCGCCTTTCTTTTCACTCGCTCGTGTCTGTGCGCCACATTTTAACACGCTTCGATGTTCCATTGATCTTGCACGGTTCTTTTTATTATACAAGTATGTGGCGCGCACGAGGTATACATTAGAAGCAGGAGTGGACAATTGCTCGGAGGCCACTTTGTGGAAGCGGAAGTTAATGGAAGACTGCATTTTTTAAAATGATTGCATTCGTTAGTGTGAAGGATTGTAGCAAGCAAATTTATGACAGGGTCGCAGGTAAGGGTTATTTTTGAGAAGGTAGAAGTTTAGCACAATCTGCGTAACAGTTCTAGATGGTACGTGACTTTTTCCTGTTTTATAATTTAGTAGTTTTAGTTTCTTAATTCTCAATAGCAATTACGCTGGGTACCAAATGTTTAGGACCAGCAAGTGGTCTCTGCACAACGGTTGACCGGATAGTTGCCATCACCCTTAGAATTAAGAGCTTTGTCATCCCTTCTGTACAAATGTATCAGGAGTACTGAAAAGGATGACGAAGTAGCCTTTAGCTGAGTATTAGAATGTGGAAGTCAAAAAGTAAAAAACGATAGTAAAAGTCAGTACCCACCCCTACATTAGAGTTAACACTTAGCCAAACAAATGGGGAGATTTCCCCACCTTAATGACAGGTACTGGATGAACGATCAAGGAAATCTCCCAATCTCCCACTTGTACCTTAGCAATGCGTGGCCGTCGCTATGCTTACTTTCTTTTGTTGTAATTAATCATTTATTTTGTTATTATTCGATATGATGATTCAAGATCGTTACCGCAAAATATAATTGTGTGAATACTAGTCCACGTTAATGGAGAAAAATGCGCTGTGAACAGCGTATAGTTTGGTTTGTCGCAGTGGTTGAAATGCTAAAACAATGCCCAAATAAGGCAATGTTATAGCTTCGTGCAGCGAATCGCCTTGTATGGGCAAAATGTCATTATGGAGGCAACGTCGTTAAAAAGCGAGGGACGAGTTGTGTCAGAATTGTCCGTAAAATGTTCCTTTTTTTTTAAGTTTATGTCGATTTTTGTAAAGGAATCAATGCTGTCCAATTAGCCAGAAATTTAGAATTATTACTCATTTCGAAGATTAAAAGGAATGCACAAAATTGTAATTAAAAAATTTATCAATCAAGGAACCGCTGGAATAAAAGTAATTGTTGGAAGCTAAAGCAGAATTCCACGTATACAGGACAGAAAGTGATTGCAGACTTTTAGCCAGTAGTATATATTTCTTTTATCTTGCTTTTTGTCTCTCCTCTTCATGTTCGCGCTGTGGTAACGTACAAGCTGTGGAATGCGAGTGAACCGCGTGCAAGTTTGGAAACTCCTTTCCGTTAAACCTGGAAATGGTTTAGGGAGGGCGGAAATCGCGTGAAAAGAGCGCAAGAGGTGATCGATTGGGGATAAAATGGTTAGTTTGCCACGTAGATTGCGATTGATTTCAAATTGAGTGGCGAAACTGCTTATCCTTTTACAGTAAATAAAATGAAGAATTTATCATGATAAAATAAAAATAGTAGATACCTTATTGCTTATGTGAATTATGATGTGGTATAAAATAATAAATTTCCTTTATTTAACTAATTTTAATAAATGTGTTGGACACACAACGATGGTGGATAAAAGCTCAGTCAAGGACTTTCCGCATAATTTACAATAGTTTTCCCCCAAACCGTTCAAGGAAGGAGATGCACTGAGAACCACAATTCTGTCTTAAAAAAATATAGAATGCATCGAGCACAACTCACTTTATATTGTTTTTCCATACGCTATTTCTTTGTTAACTTGCATATTTCTTTTATCGTCAGCAATAAAGTTTAGTTTATACATCGAAAGAAATTGAAATTCTAAGAAAATATGATAAAAATAGTAACCCTAGTATGCATAGAAAATTGTAATCCTTTGGAAGAAATATTCAAAACAAAAAATACGAATTAAATCTAAACAGTGATGATGAAAACAGTGATGAAATGAAGTTCAGAGTTAAAAAACACAACAAACTAAATTGAGAGAAGAAAGATATAATGACAGAGTCATAGCTGCTACATTAATTAATCAAGACAACGAAAATTACTGTGCACATCTATAACAAATAAAACAACACGCATAAAACAATTCTACAAAGAGCAGAAAATGTTCCTCGTTCCAGAAGCCTCGCGCTTCGAATGACACCGCCGATCGATGTCGAATCAAACTATGCAGACACTTTAAACATTTATTTTCAGGTCGCACACGATCGACTATCGCGGCTCGATACGTTTCCGCTTGTAAAATCGACGCGAGCGATGGAATTACGGGTTACAAGTGGCTGCGCCAGCCTTTGTCGACCAAAAACACCGCGAAAGGGCCCGACTTTCTCGTTTTGTTCGAATTCATGGCGTAAGTTTACGTTCGAACGGGGTAAGTTACAAAGGATTTCAAATGGGAGCTCGTTGCTGTTGAATAACGATCGCCACTCGGTTGAAAATGGAAAGAAAAGGCGCCGTTTGAGAATGGAAATGTTACCCCTGCTTATTTTCCTTTGGCGACTCGGTGTCGGAAAATCCAGGATATATTTGTTCCGCGATAGGTTCACAATTCGTAGCGAATAATAATGTAGGAGCAATTTCAAAAATTTGTACAAATCAAACGTTCGAAACGACTGTTGGAATTTTCCATTGTTGCAGAATCGAGTATCATCGATGTTGTTGGAACCTTTGTTTCTCAGCAAGCCTTTAATTTTGATTCTAAATATTTACGAATATAATTACGTCTGTTACGATTATTTAATTATAAGATTGATTGTTTTTCACTGAAGTTATACGAAATTCTTGAGATTAGTGTGCATGAATCGCTGAGAATACTCTTGGATTGTTGTAGATTCGTTCATTGTCGAAATTGTTAGTCTAATTAATTAATTATTTAATTAATTACTATTGGAACTACTGAAGTGCTTTAAAACAAAATTTTACAATTCTTTTAGAAGTGATTAGTATAAAAATTGTATGACTTTCTCAGGATTTATTTAAAAAAGAGGCTACCCTTTGATTGCTATCAAAATTATTGACAATCGTGAGAAACACAGAAAAGAAGAATATTAAAATTATTATTACCTATATTTAATATGTGAATATAAAATATTCTATCAATTATTATCTGCTAAACTTATTACAACTCCCAATGAAAAAATTGAATAAAGACAAATAATATTTATTTCTTAAAACTCCCAAAAGAAAAATATTAATTGTCTTTACTTAATTTATTCTTGTTGACTCAGTGATTACAAAATATTCTAAAAATGCAATACAAAAAATAAATTCTTAAAAAAGAGCAACGAGTGTAAAAAATCCGTACAGAACAATCACTTTTCTTGCACAGCCTTCAACTTCAGCCCAAAAATTTTTGACACTTAAATTAATTTAGCTTCGTGCTTCTCCCAGTGGCGTTTATACAGTGTGGTATTAATGAAACGAAAAGATAGAGATGGAGCAGAGAAGGAAGGAAGCGAGGAGAATGGGGGGCGAGTCAAACTTTAGTTGGTGGCAAATATTTGAACGATTTAATAAACGACTTAAAACGCGTGACAGGCACGTGGTCAGGGGGTGAAAAGCAGATAACGAAATTTTCGAGTTACGCTTTTGTTTGACGCCCTCGAATCGAACGGGTCGTAGTGTAAATAATGGAATATTTTATTTCACGCAGTGCTATCCGACTCGTTGTCACGTTAAGATGAAACCGTTCGATCCTAAACCTTTTAGCTTCGAATTGCGCCCAATGAATATTCACTAAAAAAATTTTTAGATAGGAAAACAAAGTTTAATCCTTCGAGCGTGAGCTTTTTCACTCTGGAGAGATCGATTTTTTCCTTTTTAATATTCGTATCTTTCTTTTGCATATCGTTATCAGTTGTCGTTGTTTATTGTTACATTTGGTTTTTACGCAAAACACTAAACCGAGTGCCAGCGAAATTTGCAAGTCAAGTTTTATTTTAAAACAGGAATTTTTGCAAAACGATGTGACGTATCATTTTTACTTGTTTTTTTTTACGTAGAAATGAACGAAACACGAGATTGGCAATTTATTAACATTGCAAATCCATTATTTAGCGCTATTGGTTACCTGCGGACTGAAAACAGTGGATTTTGTCGAATGCAACAATCAATTACAATGAAATTGATTGAGATTGGCATTTTTTCTTTTCGATCATGTCAGCAAATAAAGAACGTTGTTTCTGCAATCAGATTATAAATTCATCGAGATAAATCCCATACTAATCTCTTTCGTTGTAACAAAATAAATCGAACAATTGCACAGATACAGTTAGATAAAACTGGACCTAGGAAAGCACTTTACGTTTTCCTGAAATGAAATTGTAAATAGAATTTTATTATCTTTTTCATTCGGTCATTCAATTGGTCTATAAAATGTTACAAAATATGGATTGAATACAGCCTGACAAAGACTGTATCTTCAATTTGTTACAGCGTAATAACCAATCAACTGCTTGTTGCGTTCAATTGTTCCTAAATTTAGTGGGAAGTTCATCAGTCCATCTTTCACGCCTCCTTAACCCTTTGCACTCTGCTCCTTCCTGGACGTTGGCAATAGAAGCTGGAAATATTTTAGCAAGATTTAGCAATAGTTTCTATTACTAACGTCTCCCATCAATAGAAAATTTCCATTTCAATAGAAAATGTGAGGAAAACGCATTTCTCAAAAAGTTGCCATGGAATAAGTTTATTAGCTGTGAGTATCAACCCTTTGCACTCTGCTTCTTCCCAAATGCTACAGATACAAATTCTGGCTAAAATAGCAATCTTTGAACAATATTTTGGCAATAGTTTCTATTGCTAACGTCTCTCAGCAATAGAATATTTCCATTTGAATGGAAAATAAGTGGAATAAATTTAACCTTTGTAATTACTAATCAATGCTGATGTCCCCTCAGAGAGAACATCAGAGTGCAAAAGGTTAAGTAAAAATCCAAGTATCAAAAACCAAGCATTGTACTTTTATTCAAATTCGGATCAGGTCGTCTGAAGTCGTAAATGTTCGTCAGAGATAACGAAATATATCAAAGTGCGAGTGAACAGACGTGATAGTTGAGCATCGAGCGTCGAAACGAAAACAATAACAGAACGTATCGCGTTCCTTCTGAAAACCTGCGTAGTGCTGCTGTCGACGACAGTGTACCAGCTGCGAATTATCCTACATCGTGAGTATTTTACAATTAATAAATACACAAGAATTCTACAATATTAAATTATCCTAAACCCAGTCTCAGCTAAACACAATACTATTTATGCAAGAAGTTTAGAGTACGATTTTTTGAGAACTCTTCTTTCTTCAATCAACTCGAGAAGTCGTTCTTAGCATTCTAATCGAGCAAATACGCAAGGCGAAGCTACCAACGCAACAATAAAAGTTAAGTATTGTTTAGTATAAGTATTTAAGAGTACTATTTTTTGAGAACTCTCCTTTCTTCAATAAACACGAGAAGTCGTTCCTAGCATTCTAATCGAGCAAATACGCAAAACGAAGCTACCTACTGCTCATAGAATTATTAAAAAAAACTATTTAACTGCGTATTTAACTCGATGCATCCTTCATGCGCGTATGAATGACGCACCCCCGCAATAAATACTAGTGTCACGTGCGTACGTGAATAACATGGCGTGCGATATGAGCGATTTAGAATCGTGTCTGAAAGCTAACACGATTTTCACGCAATTTTTGTAATCTTTCAAAGGCCCAAGTTTTTAATCCTTTCGCCACCCCTCTCGAGCAGAACCATAAATATAAACGTCATACATTCTCGTCTCTCGTGCACACTGATAAACTCGCGAGGGCGTGTGTACGTGCGTTTCGTAGTCAAAGGGTTAATAACCAGTTACCATCGTACTTCTTCCTGAAGTTCATACGTCGATGTGAAGTCAGAAATCTGTTACTATGGTCGTCGATTGTCGTTCACGTGTTCGTCAGTCCTAGCTCGAGAAACTGAATTTGCGATACGTCAATTGCTATCGAGCAGGAACGACCAAACGCCTAAATTGCCAATTAAGATTTGGCGTTACCCCCTCTGGTATAAATTAACCCATTCGCTGCCAGCACGCAATTTTGTAATTGCATTAGTATTGCCATTTCTTTCTGAAGTTTTTGCGTTTATACATGCTCCGTTATTTCTATATTATTTTGCTAAAAATATAATATTTGTTTTGTTTTTGTTTGAAAGAGATAATTATATAAAACGATAGAAATCACCAGAGCATTGATACATTTCGTTTTTCAAATTCATTCATCGGTTATACTCTTGCAAAGCGCTAACGAAACCAGAATTGAAACAATCGTCTCGAATTGACTCATCGTTGATTCAATTTTTCTAAGATACCTTTTATTTTAAACCAGTCTTATTTCGACGCCCACTTTTTCCGTACTGACTCATAATTTCAATTCAATATCATCGCACAAGGTGTGTGCAATCCTTCTCGAATGGGTTAAGCATCCACCCTTGTTATGCACAATATTCACTGTCCGTTCATTCAGCGAGTGAAGCGTGGCGCACAATGAAAGTTCCTTTCGAACGTTGAATCAGATCTTTGTTCACGTCGAAACATAATTATTGATCGATCCAACGCGACAGAGGTGGAGCATATTACCGCGTTTATTTAATGAGCTCGCGGAAGTAACGCTGTGGCAGCTCGACGAATTTACGCGTCGTCGACGGTGGCAACCATAAATTAAGATCGAAACAAAAGCCAGCGTCCCGTCAACGGCGTATTTTGAAGTTACTCGTTGTCAAAGTGCGCGGCGCGAAAATTATAATACATCGCGTTAGCAGCCAAAACGACGAAGAAAACCGTAAATAATGGGATCAGCATAGATCATCATCTCGAAATGTGTGACGTGAAAGTTTGGATCAGTTGATTTATGACCTCTCCATATGCCACGGTCGCGAAATTGAATTACAGCTGGTACTCGCGGCTGTATTTTCAACCAGTGCCTCGTTGGATCCGAAGATCGATTCGGTTTTTGTAGATGAGCGAAAGACAGGGAAGTAGAATTGATGCGTAACGCTGTTGCGAATTAAAACAGCACGTATATCGTGAAATGGGTGAAATATAAGGGATAACAAAATGGTAGAGTTCAGATTTTGCATCTGCATCTGTGTTTTGGGAAAATAGAACATTGCAATAAAATAAAATTTGATTCTGAACGTCATGCTGAAGATCAGCTGCTGCGCTGCTCGAAATATGGAAATAATTTGTATACCTTGTATAAAAGTTCATTAATTTTAAATCATTTGAATCGGTTTGTTTTGTTTCTTAAGTGAAATGGAAAAGATAGTGCGCGATCGTGTCTTTCTAGCTAGTAGTCTTTAGCATAGCAGTTGTTCCATCTTTCTCAAAAACATACTTAAACCAAGTTTATCCATAGGTCGCTTATAAATACCTATTTTTTAAGAGTCCCAACTTCTATTTATCACTTTTTCTAATTAATTTCTTAATTCAAGATTGCGTTTCATCGCATCAATTGTCATCTTTCAGCGATCATTTTCTATTATCAACACCTCAGCGTAACTTTCCGTTTGTCAGTTATCACTATTCACTATCCAGAAGTACAAAAAATTAAACGCTCAGAAAACACGAAACTCCCCTCTGTTCGACGTAAAACACTCTGTTTGGAAAAAAGTACTCCAATTTACACGCGGCTACGTAAACAATCAAATCCTATAAACGTAATTCGTGGTAACAATGCGGGGAAAAAAGCGAGCTAAAACAGAACGATATACGCGAGCGCGCGTTCCCCAACGAAAATCGAGACGAGCGCGAAAACAATAGAGAAAGAGCCATTTATTTCGCATTTCAACGGGAAAGTAGAAAAAATTGGGCACGTTTGCCAGCCGCGCCCTTTCCCCCGCGTCGAATGGCTCGAAAATCGCGGGGCGCGATTCGAATTCGCGAAATTGTCCGCGCCGCATTTGCGTCGGTCCAGCTTCGTTTAGAGTCTCGACGCGGATTCGTCCGGGCGACAATTTCGCTTTGAAGCGATACGCGACGAGCCCCGACGATTATCTCGTCACGCAGCGGTGATTTCTATCCGATGGCCCCGTCCGGACGCAACATTTCCACCGCAGCGATCCCCTTCTCCATTTTTTTTTTTTTTCTCCCCAGTTTCCTATTTCCCTCCTACGAGGACAATGGATAAATAGTTCGACGCTGGATCTCGCCGATTTCGTTCGCTCCTTTCCCCTTTTTTTGTCCACATCGCGACTAAACGACGCGACGCCACGATGCCCACTGCATTCTTGATTTGCCAAGTATTCACGCGAATCCTCCTCGATTATGGGACGGAAACGTTTCGCGTTAAAGGGAGTGGTCGTCGAATTTAAAACAGCGCGCTGTTCGTTATTTTAGGGTGGAATATTGAACATTCGAACATTCGCTTTATGGGTGAAGTGTAGCTCTTACGAATTACTTTGTAATAAGGGTTGTTTCCAAAACGACTCGAACGTTTGCGTTTAGCGGTATGAGAACATTTTGTGAATTTGATGGAATTTTATACAGACGTACGCGAAATGTTAAAAATTGTATTTTGTGGAGCTCCATGGAGTTTCCTTCTGTAGGTATAATAATTCTATAAAAGTTTTCTTGCGCGACGGAAGCTTTTGGTGGAGTTTTAATGAAACAAATTTTTAACTGCGAAACAAGTATCTAAAATTGTGTTATAGTATGTTATTATTCAGACCTCGGTTTGACAATTATATTAAAAATTATTTCGAATGAAACTTCGATAATTTTAGGAGATTTAATATAAATGGCTTTTCGAAAAACATAATAAACTGTTAATATTAAAATATTACTAACTTTGAAAATATTATATTATAAATATATTATAAACAGTGAAAATTATTAGATCATTGTCAATTATAAAATTCCCTTTTCTTCTGTTTTATCTTCATTTTTTCATACGTAGTTGAGTTATCGATAGCAATTAGGATTGAGAGTCTAAACACTCGTCTCACTTCATGAATGTCACATTTTACATAAAACCTGCTTTTCTTCAATTACCTTTCGTATTATATACACATTTATATTACAAAACTAGACGAAGAATCATATTTTTAACCCTTTGCACTCTGTTTCTTCCTGGAAGTTGCCAATGGAAGCTAGAAATATTGCTAAAATAACAATATTTTAGTGATGTTTAGTAATAGTTTCTATTGCTAACATCTCCCAGCAATATAAAAATTTACATTTCTCAAAAAGCTGTAGTGGAATAAGTTTAATCGTTAATCAATTCTGATGTCCCCTCAGAGGGGGTGCAAAGGGTTAAAATTCCTCCATGAAACCATCTCTTTCACGAACGTAGAACGATTCCTCCGATATACTTAGCTAAAAATCTAACCGCAACGAACAAAAGATCGCCTAGTAATCCCTCGAGGAGCGCTATCCCATGAATTTAAATTACATCTGGCAAACCAGGTCCGCGCGCTCTTAATTCCCCGCCCTTTCATCGTGGGAATTTCTAGAATCCCGAGCGAGCCAGTAATAAAACGCGGTATTATCCGCTCATAACTACCAACCGAGCAAGCAATTATCGGTAACGAAAATTTCTCAGATCGCTTAACGACCGTGCTGGGTCTCAATGGACGAATCAGCCGCGATTCATCGGAAACCCTCGTCGTCGGATCGCGCGCGGGTCCCCGCGAATTCGAATTACGCTTCCGGATCCGAGACAGCCCCGCAGCCTCCGACAACTTTAATGTAACGAGGACTTTTATTGTTATCGCGGGGCCAACGACTTTCACGAAAGAGTCAGGATCACCAGCGAATAATCGAGCCGCGATACTGTTTCGCGAGCTCTCGCGGCTGGCTTCTTCTTAATCGGAAGAACGTTTCGAGCGGCTCGAAACGATCTGTTGAACAGCCGTTTCGACGGTAACTTTGGCGAGGAAATTCGCGGAACAAAACCACGTCTCGGATGTTTATTCGAATTTTCGCGAGAGCTGAATGGCGGTTTTTTTGGGAACAAGTGGATATTTGGTTAATTAAGTTGTTGAGCAAATTATCACTGATGCTTTTGTTCTCAAAAAATGCAAATTCATGTTTTCAAGATATACCATTTTTACTGTTACGTATTTTTGTTTCGCTGGTTTTTAATGTTTTTGATACGAATGGGCAAATATCCGCGGGTTAATTTAGAAATTTTCTTCACAATGCATCGGCTGAATTTATAGTTAAAATATGTTGCAGCATTTTTATATTCGCAAGAACTACAATCGATTTAATTAAAATTCTTTTTTTATTAATTTATTAAGAAGTGGTAATTTGTATCAATTGATTTGCTAGCAATATTTATTTCATATAAATTGATTTATTATAATTATGCCGTGGATAAACATGCAAATTCAAATTTGTTACAAGCACAATGCAAAACAGTGGAATGTTTAAATAGATATTTATTCCACCGCCCAAATATGCTTTACTTCGGATATTTTGTATATTTTTGCATATTATGTACATATTCAGCGATTTAAATATTCTACATACTTAAATATTCCATAAATGCATAATCAGCCACAGTCCAATTATAATAACAGAGAGCAGAAAACATGAATAACAAGTTCGAGTGGCCGTTTCAGTGAAAACGTGCAAAGAGTTAACCCTTTGCGCTCGAGAGGCGACTCACAGTCGTCATTACGTTTCGTGCGGCAACTTTCAAGTTTTTCATCGACTGATTTGAAATTTCGAAACCCAACAAAAGTGGATTTCAAAAGTGAAATTAGCTCGAGTGAAGGTGAAATTGATTTTCAACTGTTGCAAAACGAGATCAATTGTATTCGCGAAGAAATTAGGGTTAGAGAAGATGATGTACGACCGCAAAAGTCGTCGAGTGCAAAGGGTTAATCCTGTAAACGGAAAATTTTGCAAGAAATTTTGCTTTGACGCCAAAAGGTTTGCCAAGCACAATGCGCGTCGCATAAAAAGTCATCCACATCGACGATCGATGAGAGGCTTTGAGATTCTTCGAGGCTAAAGGGACCGAGACGAGGTATTTTGGAAAAGGTTCTCGTCGTGGACCATCGGTTCTTGCGTTGCAAACGATCCGAGGTGGCCTCTGGTGCAAATAGAGGCGCGTAAAAAGGAGCAACAAACAAAAAGCGTGGTGCGAAACGCAGGGACCATTTCCCAGCGTTTTCTTCGCGAAAATCGGTCCTGCCCCTTCGAGGGAGGATGCGTCGCACTGAATAATTGAGAACCCAATTTTCTCGTTGAAAATGCCGCGTATCGGCTCGAGACTCGTTTCAACCCCCATCTTTGTCCTTTTTCTTAAGTTCGAAATACCCTACGTGGACCAATATGGAATACCTTGATGAAACTCGCAGCTTCGAACCATTTTCACAACTTTTTCCATTCGTGTCTTGATTGGTGAAACGAAATAATAAATAAACTTACAGAAATAATAAATAAACTAGTAATATAGAAAAAATGATATAAGTTTAGTTTAATAACGTCATGCACTGTTGCTTTTCTCCCAAAGATTGATTCTCGCTTCACACACGCATTGTTTATGTATAAATTCATTCATCGAACATTCTCGAAATTATGCGTTTACTTATTTTCAAACATTCATATTCACACACATACAAAATTTTAGGAAAATTCTTGAATATTGATTATTTGAGACACGCACACACATACTCTTAGGAATATTCTCGAACATTGATAATTCTAATTTCACAATTATTAAGTCGTCTATACGTTATTTTTATTTCAAGTTCTGATACTACAATAATAAATAAATAAACTATAACAATAGTATCAATAAATAATATAAAACATAAAGTAATACATATAAAGAAAGGCTGTGAGAACAATAAAAATAAAATAGAAAACATAACAAATATTAAAACATAATATATTGAACGATCTGTTTCCTACAATTTAAAGAAGCATATGTAATTTCCAACGAATTATTATGTGTCTTTATGAACCAAAATGTACGATATTTATACGGAAACGTATTTAATAACAGCCTGAAATAACTTCAGTCTCATTTTCAACAAATATTGAACTTCGAAGTTCCATGAAACCTAAATTTTTATTAGTTTCATATGTAGAATATTTTTCTATATTAAAATATTATGTAATACTGTGTAAATTATCGATTCGATGCGTGGACTCAATGATAAGTTAGATAACATTTCGGTCGAGTAATATTTCATGCAACTTTTTCCCATATTATTTGCTAAACCAGTGTTCATTATATGATTTCCAAGGAAAATAGGCACTGAAAAGTTTTCGATATCATTTCGAATGATAGAAAACATCCATACGAGTGTTCAATATTTTCCAAACTAATAATAAAGCGAACAATATCATATAACAGTCGCAGAATAAATTTAATTACTATACACATAGCAAATGACAAAGAACGTTCACGTAAAACTTGGTCCATATTTTTTTGCAAATTTTTAAAACTATTCCAATTGTTGCTATGCAGTTTTAAGAAACGAATTTATCGTTTATGCAAAAAATCCAGGGAAACGTTCAAATATATCTTAATTATCCATGAAGATACATTTTTTGCCGTCTACTTTGCCTATAAGTATACCTTTTAATTAGCTGCCAACCAAACACGAAACGCACCAGTTTCTCTTTTTAATGACAGATCAAAGATTTTCATGCGTTTGTTTTTAAAAGAGGAACAAAAAGAATTACGCAGGCACGCGTTTCGCGTCCAATTCCATCGCTTTGCTCGCAGTTTACTTGGTTAATGGATTGAAGCGTGGTTCATTAGATTGATGCATGCTCGATTAATTTAAATGAAACAAGAGACACAATCAATTGCGGACCAGTGCTAATCATTTTAATTGCAGCATTTTTGGACACGATGTATCCAGGCAGAAATTTTTACGTTTCAGCCAACGGAGGATCTTTCTTTTGTGCCTGCGTTCCACCTTTTTTTTCCTTCTTTTTTTTTTGAAATTTCAGCGAAAGAATTAACGAAGCACGGTTTTGCGAAACGTCACGATTGAATTGAAACCACGAGAACGCGGTTCGTTCGAAGGGAAGTTTCTTAATTAAACGGATTCTGAACTCGTATGCGGCGTTCTGGGCGAGTAATCGTGATTTCTAGTTAAACTGAAAAGTACCACCGTATATTTTCGAGAGTCCCGTAACAACTTTCTACGTGCGTGTGTATGTGTCTAATTAAAATGGCAAAAAATCGGAAGTAGCCGGGAATAATGAATTCTAGTGGATTTCTGGTATACATCAGAAAGTCGATCGCTTCAAATTCACCGAGTTTTAATTAGAAACCGGAGTGGAAATATTGAAGTGAAAATATGGACAACTTTTTGCCCCTCAATTATACAAAAAAAAAAACGTACATGTCCTTCAAGTACTTAGTCGTATTTCTGCTTTAAAAGAATTAACATTTAATTTGATCCTAATTAAATCGCGACTGTACTCATTCAATTAGCGCCAGTACCATTAATTAAAAATATTACAGTTTCAATGGTCAACCTGTAAATGGAAAAAGTTTGTTTCTTTTCAATATAAGAAATTACGTATATCAATTGCAAGATTATGATTAATATTTATTATATATATATAAAACTCAGAAAATGACTCTAAATCTGGTACAACACAATCGTGGTACAACAAACGCTACAAAATTTTAATTAAAATATTATATCACAAATTCTTCCTTAGGACAAACCATAAATCAACGTGCACCGCATAAATCATCCCCAAAATCGCGAAACTCCTCCTCGAAGCCATTACTCAACGCGGATTCTCTTTTCACGCATCGTCTCCGCGACATTCAACATCCCTCGACGCGTCTCATTAACGTGTGTATCGATTTCGCGGGGAAAGAGCTCGCAATTACCACGTAGCCGGTGTCGCGCTACCTTGTAATTTCCACGCGGCATAATTGTACGTATCACCGTCGGGGGTTGTTGCGCGAGGCGCGTCCTATAATAAAGACGTCCACTCTTCCTCCGTCCAGCCCCTCGCTCGCCCCATCCCTCCCTCGCGCTCTTTACCTTTCCCACCCACGAATGAACCAGTCGACGAAATTGGAGCCGGTGACCGTGAAAATTCAACCGTGGATTTCTACGACGAGGGGTGTCTCGATCCTCCCCTCGGGACGAAAAACAACTCGCGGACGGGGGTTGGGGGGGCGAGAAACGAGGGAACGCTCGAGGACGGACGAGGGTGCTCAGCCCAGTGGCGAAGAAAGGGAAACGAACGGGGAAAGTGAGAGGAACGAAAGTGAGAGGAGCCCGTCGAAAGCGAGCATGGTGCCAGCAGAGGGGCTGAAAATGGAAATAGGGGGGTGCGGCGCGTGAAACTGCGGAGGTCGGTAGGCGTGTCCGTTGTATTAGGTTTTAATCATTCAGGGGATGAAATTTTAGGCACGTAGGCGTGGTAGTCTGCGTCTCTGCCGGGGTTACAACCCCTTCACGACACCCCGCTCCGTACCCAAGCGAAATTCGTCGCCGATGTATCCGCGTTTCGACGCACATCGAGTGTAACCGAGTTTAGGGTTGAAGGTTAGAGACGGGGGTGGAGGATTCCTCTGGTCGACTTTGGACTATTTCTGTGTCTGATGCGAAATTGATGGATGGGGGTTGGAGGGAAGATTAACGCGGTCCTTGGGTAAGAATGACACGCGAAATCGAGAGAGGTGTACTGAAATGTGGATCGTTTCGGGAATTTGCGTGTCACTCTTGCGTAGTTTTAATATATGTGGTAGGAAAATATTTATGTCAACCCTTAGCGTTGATAATTCTTCTTCTTAACAAAGAATTATGGTATACTAGCATAATGCGTATAATTTGATGAAGGATATCGTTGCAGTATATAATATTTAATACCGTAGTAGTAGTTTTGCTACTGCAAAAAACGATTTTTCTATAGTCAATAGAAATATTTAAATGAAGGAATAATAGATAATCATTATTGAAGTTTCACGTAATTGATATTTATAATTTAGTGATAAAATATTATTTCGACGTTTATATTTGCACAAAATACTTCTGGTGAAGCCATTCTACCGACATGAAAATTTCCGAAAATGGTATCCACTTAAAAAACAGCTCATTTTTATACTGAAAAGGCATAATTTTCAATGAGACATACTGATACATAAATGTTTATAAATCCAACAATTCAGGATCAATTATCTTCATGAAGAGAAAGTGATAATTAAAAATGTAATTGCATAAAATACATTTTACTGTCATCATCTTACAATCATACTTAACTATGAGTTAACAAGTGGTGGAATAATGGTGGAATAAGGATGTACATATTTGCATACTTTTGTCTTGGAAGACTCTTGAATATAGTTAGCATTTGTTTTTAAACGCTGTCACTATCGAAACTGTATGCGTGTGTGTGTGAAAGAGGCGAAACGTGAAGATGCGTGCAGGTGTGAGTCTAGAACCTTGTGTAAACAAATAAAAGAGCGAGAGCCAAGGCCCATTTGCACCAGTCGTCGATAGTAGCCTGTCGAAGTGAGTACGCACGAGATCAAGAATTTCTAATAAATATACTTTATTCTTCTCTTACTTAAAGAAAGTTTGACTTAATGGCACTCTAAACCCCGATTCCTACAATAATAAGTTATCTTGCAGCCAAGATTGGTCGATATGAACAAAATAATAGAAACAGAAAATCAATAATGTGTCTTAAATAATACAACGTTTAAATTATTTGTACCATTTTTCGCTTTCATTTAACAGATTTCTACATTGCGAAAGAAAGAGAAAGCGCATTTGTTTTCCAAATAACAAATGTTTATAATGCACACACTCGCACAAACAAGAATTTGAGTTTAGTCGAAATCTTTCGACCACGAATTGAAGCTCGATTTCCTCTCTCGCGCTTCGAATGGATATTTCTCGACTTTTAAACTTTCTTCTTTTCGAGTTTCCTTCATATAACCACTGACCACACAAGTGTTCAGACCGGTTAGGGAGCAATACAACGCTTCCAGGTTACTGTTTCACGAGTTCCCTAGAACTTCGTATGTCAGCTGTTATTGAGAATCGTAAAACAGTATTCTAGAAAGGGACAGTACCTGAAATAAAAAGGAGACTTTATTTCTGAGGTTCTCTTTAATTCTCGAAAATTTAACGAACGAATGTCAGAATTTGTAACATTTAAATTAGTATTGGACAAATGGGATAGATAAAATTTCAGGTAATATAAACTGTGGCGTGTATACAGCGTGTACAATTATTAATTTATTTATTTAATTACGCAGATATGGTACATTATAATCAAACTAACAAAATTAAATTCAACTTCGTAATGCACCGCAGCGTAACATACGAAATAACGAGTACAATATCCATTGTAGGTCTTCGCATGAGGCTAATTAAATAATATGAATTAACAACAGAACAGTTAAAGTCTGCGAAAGGCAAAGTTTGAAATTATTGGAATTCATGGACATACAATTTGCAGTAATTATAATTTGCTATAGAGAAAATCTCTGCAATTTTAATCAACTGACAGTAGTCTAAAATTGCTGAAGGTCTTCAAACAATAAACGTCCAAGTAATTATTATACATCTACTTAATAAGCGAAGCAGGATGATTGCGATTCTCAAGCTAAATCAGTATAAACTGAATTAACTAAACTAAATTAAAATAAATGTAAAAATTTAAAGTTTAAGTATCAGAAATTGCACAAAAGAAAATTTTGATATTTCTGTTAAAAACTTTCATATCTTTCAATATTTTACACTGCGCTAAAGAAATTAACTTTTCATGCTTCCGTAATAAAAAATACGAAACCAATTTAATAGAATACACAAAACTTTTCACTTCCAGTAACTTAAGACACGATAATCGCTGGCAGACAACATCGAACATGAAAAGGTGAAGTCACAAATCGCCATTTCTTTCGATAACAAATTCCTAGCTTCAAAATTTACCAACGACGAAATCTCGCTATTGCCAGAATCGTGCCTCAAAATACGTAATTTTCTCTCGACTCGCTCCAAGAGCAAACGCAAGCTTGTAACTCGCGGGTAGCGATGGTGGCCTGCGCGTTGGAAAAAGTCTGAGAGCCTGCGAGTTGCAGGTAATCTGCAGTAAATTTCAGAGGGGCGCGATGCCCTCGACTATACGTGGATACCACCCCGTGGACCCGCGTTATCTCGCGATCTCCCACCCCGATTTAGAATCTCGTACCGGACGATTTCTGTGCCCTCAGAATTTATGCGAAAACATTATGACCCTTTCGGACATCAGCCATTTGCGATGCCAAAAATCGATTTTTCGATCAAGATTCTCGAGTGGGTGGGACGCGATTCATGGGTTTCTTTCAATATCGCATTCTAAGGCGAATCATGAAAAAGGATGAGGAGATTTAGTTGGTAAAGTCTGATAGAATTGGATGAGATTTGGTTTTGTAAAATACAATTTTTTATGCACGAAGAATAAACTTTAATCAATTATATATTTGCCATTTCGTTCGATGATCTTGTGGTTGATGTCAAGTGTAAAAGGAAAAAATCATAACGTTATCTATGTGTGAATATCGAAAATACTGTTTTGCCATAATAGTAAAACTTTGTAATATTGTATAAATCGTACTTTAATGGTACTTTAATGATAGAATATCACTTCAGTAATATAAAATTAGAATGTATACTTTCATTTTCATTTTATTCTTCTTCGACTTTGCTAAAGGCACCCGCAGAGATATAAAATTAATTTAATTAATATATTAAAGAGAAAATTAGAATGTACATTTTTTTTGACTATGCTAAAAGCACTCGTAGTTAAAGGACTAACGAAGTTACAAATACTATAGATACATATAGAAGGTCGCGTTGCCTTCGAGGAACAGCTCTTCCACGAATGATTCGACGACAGTGGTCGGACTGGAAAATAGATTGAAACAGGTTGAGAATGCGAAAGAGAAGTGGATGTCTTATTGGTCGAGACGTCGGACGTCTTCCTGTCCCTCGTGCTTCGCGCGACGACTTTCTCGGTCGTGGCATAACTTAACGCGACAGGCTTCTTGCTGCGCGAGCTCCCATTGTCGCAGCTGTTGCAGGTATTATTTCGCTGGTGACGCAAATCGAAGCCCACTGGTTGGCCCATGTCGAACGGGACAAAGGGCAGACGCGAGGGGTGAAAAAGCAGAATGGCGAAAGACCTGTTTCCCGTCGAGAATTGCAGGCATCCCCTGTTCTCTATTAATTTTTTAAGCGGCCATCCCTCGCGATGCTACGACAATATCAATAGTGCATGTTGCGCGTGTGCCCTCGCTTGATTGCCGTTGTAGTCGCAAACACACGCGTCGAACTAACCTTCTGCGTGGAGTGAGAAAATAAGCGTGGACTTGAGGAGGGTTAACGCTGTTAGAATCGAGTGAAACACTTTTTCTATTTTTCAAAGAGGTTTATTCACAAGCTACGTGGTTTAGCGAGAGGCGAATACAGAATTTTGAATATGTAAAAACTGTCTGATCCTTTTTCGGGTCCTATATTTAAGGAATTTGTAAGGAGCTTGAAAAGGGGTAGTTTTGGAGGGAGTAGTTAAGGGTCGAGGATGAGACAAAGGTTAGAGGTGACGCAAGGAATGATTAATAGTACATCACTGTTTGGGATGAATTCGTATTTATAAAAATAGTGATTATGGCTATGGCTATGTCAAATAATGAGTTGGCATCCAACAACCCTTTCGCATAGGAAGACGAGAATTCTCGTTTTACACACGAAAATTTCAATAAAACATATTAACTGCAAAAACAATTATTGCAGTTCTAATACATATTTATATTTTAATAAATATCGCAGTTTAGATTCAGTTAAAATATCTTTAAGTCACACCTCGATTTATATGGAAAGTATTGGATATGGGTGAACGAAAAGTGAAATTGTCTTTAGTTCTATTCAACTATTTTATTTTATTGCTAGGGTTAGAGGAACGTCTTCACACTTCGAGAGCTATACGGTTTGTGAAGACACTCGATAGAAAATTATTCAGGGTCTTCCCTCTTAAGAATGAAATGACGACGCAAAGTCTGCACATAAACAGTTGGAGGCCCTACTCGACCGATAGGTTTCTTTCACAGTTTCTATTTCTTAGCACAAGATTCACTTTTGTCACTATGTTGACATGTTGAAATAGTCCAACAGAAAGTTCGTGAAAAATAGCCCAATGCAAATGTGTTAATATAATTTGCAATAAATCAAAATTCAATGAAATTGCTCTAACTAACTTTCTAACTTTACTATTTGCTCTTGTTTAATCATAAAATTGCTCTGCCCTTTTGCACTTCTGCAAAAGGTCCAGCAGCTTCTGCAAAACGTGTGCATGGGGGATGGAACACGTTGATTTATCGACAACAAAGAGCATGGAAAGAACTCACAAATGAGTTTTAATTCGTCCTCTAAAATGATGGAGCTAGAAAACTAGGGGTACCTTGCAGAAACCAGTTTCACCCCCGGCTGAGACAGATGGAAATCTCACGTGTCGCAACTGACCATGGCGAGTAATAAACCAAAGGAGTGCCTCGACTTCTGACAATGGGAGGTAAAAATTAAATACTCGACTAATGGAGCTATTGTCACGAATATGAATACAGCAGTAAAGAAAAATGAGAAATTCTGACTAAAGTAACGGCTCCTTTGCTATTATTATTTCTAGAGTTGAATGCTATTGAATTATTCCATTATTATATATAGAATAATATATATAACGATGCGTATTATTTAATTAATTAATGGAACAGAGGGACAACAATATAACAGAACTTCTGACTTGTCCCTAACATCTCCGCGTCTAAGGCGCGACTCCGCCATTTTGGTAGCCTTACTAATGAGTCCACTAGCAGGCTCAGGATGAAACGTTCTTCCTCTCGCTTTTTCTTCCCTCTCTTCTTTGATATACACAGCTCTGCACGAAGCAATGTGCTTTACTATTTGAAAAAATGTATAAAATAAAGAAACGGTCTAGAATATACGTTGGTTTCGATAGTATGCGATGAAATATTACAGTACTGCTTGTGCATGCATACGATACTGTAACATTACGTAAAATTGTTTTTTACTATAATACAATATTGTAATTTTGCAGTATTCGTTAAGCTTCCCTCGATTTCTTGGAAATTATGAGAATATTTGATGTCTACACGTACTATAGATTACATTAAGTAAATAACATAATAATGATGCTCTTTAAATTATATTTTTTAAATAAAAATTTATATCAGTGAAGGTTGCTAAGAGTTAGTAAAATCTGTATCTTTTATCTAAAAAATGCCATTACCAATATTTCTTTTTAAAAATTAAAACAAGAGAGTAGCGCAAAGAATCAGAAAATAAATAATTAATTACTTGTACTATTTTATATTTCAATCGATATCCATAAAATCAACTGTACCATTTTTATTTAAAGAATGCCATTACCAGTATTTCTTTTTAAAAATTAAAACAAGAGAATAACGCAAATATTCGTTTAGTCATGGTAATACTTGGAATATTTTACTTTTCATTCGATATTCATAAAATCAACTGCACCATTTTTATTTAAAGAATGCCATTACCAGTATTTCTTTTTAAAAATTAAAACAAGAGAGTAACGCAAATATTCGTTTAGTCATGGTACTACTTGTAATATTTTATATTTCAGTCGATATTTATATAATCAACTGTACCATTTTTGTTTAAAGAACGCCATTACCAGTATTTCTTTTTAAAAATTAAAACAAGAGAGTAGCTAATATTCGTTTAGTCATGATACTACTTGTAATATTTTATATTTCAACCAATATTTATAAAATCAACTGTAGCAATTTTGTGAAGCGCTAAAACTATTCGAACAGCATTCAAGAAAAGTTAGAGATATTAATCAAGAGAAAGCGCGAGAGTCCCGTACGACAAACGCTTAAACACTGAACTACCCCTTTCCAGCGTTGGATACCCTTCCTCAGTGTTCAGCGCGGATGATCTCGGTAACAAAACGCGGTGCCGTCCCTGCAGGGACGTCTAACATAACCCTCCTTCGGTATTCACGCGAACTTCTCGGCTAAATTGAAATTCTGGATTTAAGAGGGTCGCCTGGCGTAAAGTTACATTCGCTGCAACGCTCGTCGCCGCCGTCGTCAAACGTTGTTCCGTCGTCGAGCGTACTACGTACAGCGTGGCGTTTACAAGCTTTCGAGAAATTCGAGCTTTCCTTCGCGATGTACTTTTTTCGCGGCTCAGCCAAGATTAAAGTGCCAATCCCTCTTTTGTGAAGGCAACGAGTCGCGTGTTCGTCGTCCGTGTCCCTTAGGAGCCCGCGCGCGTAGGTTTTACGCGAACCAACCGGATGTAATAGCGAAATTCACGAAATTTCGATGCGATTGTTCAACCTCTGAAATAGATTGCGAGGAAAATGAACGTTTGAAAGAAACGTCACGATATAGTAAGTCGTTGTGGTATTTCCGAAAGAAAGCTCACAATATGGTAAAATTGACTGGGCTTGGTATCAAGGACAGTTATTACTTAGATACTTCTTATTTTTACATGTAAAGAAGAAAATTTTTGGGTTTAATAGTAAAAAATAAGAAATTTCAAAGACGCGTTCCCTATTTTGGTTCATAATTCACATATTTCTTATTTTTAGACGTAAAGAAGTTTCTTGCATCAAATGGTAATAGATAAAAAATTTTTAAAATACGTATTCTCTTCTTTGATTCATAATTCACATACATGAATTATAAGAAAATGGATTATCATTTAAGAAAAATTATTTAAAGAATTTAAGTCCCTAACGTATTATTTAAACTAGAGATTTCTCTTGTTAAAGTTTCTCGTATAAATAGTTACCTGATTTCTACACTCTCCAGTTTGTAAAATATTGAAAAAAACATTTTTCCAATCACTAAATTTCACTGCTGTTATCATCCGTTTAACTTGGACAATGACCACTAAAACATTTTGTACCAAATATTTTTTTGGGATCTATCTACCATGTCAGTTTCATCAAACTCGGTCTGTGCGGTTAGAGATGTTCTCGTGTCAGACCACAGAGTTTTCAATTAACCATTGAGTATAAAAAAATTAATTCTTCGGCCATGTTTTTGCTTTTGTGGGGAGTAATACTTGTTTTACATGCTCGACATCTCGAATTTACAGTTCTTCGTTCTGTTGTAGCTTTTTCAGTGTTTTTACTACTTGGTCATTAACGATCAAACGTTAATAACTTGATTTCAGTAAATATTGTGACATGAAATAAATAGCTAGAACTATAATTTTTTTATGTACCCTTTCTAGAGCAATGCAGAAGAATTATGGATCATAAAAATCATAAATTATACTATTAAATATTTTTTAAATGTTATCCAAATAGAAATCCAATTTTACAAAAAGATTGAATTAATAAGAATTAATTAACCGACAAATTCCATCGTGAGTAGTACCATTTCACATTACGTTCATGAACTTACGTTCGCTCACAATATGAACAAAAAATAAAATAAATACCAGAAATAAAATAATAAAATAATAACCAGCCACCCTAATATTTGTCTCGTTGAATACAGTATTGTTTCACAAAATTCAAACAATTACCACAAATTGAATAAAAGATATAACGAATATTAACAAATTTAAATCTTAGACAAATGACAATATTAGGATTGTTCAAAGCTATCGAATTTTCCATTGAACACGTATTCTACAGTACACCAACTACCCCCAACGTACGTATATAAAATAAGCAAACAAAAATGTTAAAATCCATCGTCGAAACGACGAACCACGTTCTTTCCAAACCTGGCTATCGCGGAACCACTCGACCAAAAAAAGAGCAGAGTTATTTCAATTTTCCAATTCGTTATATCGTGCCGCGAAGAAGGGAGCACCTGCGCGTTTCGCCAATTTACCAATCCCGAGCGGCGGTCGACTTGTCAATTTCCGGCGCGGAATCTCCCGGAGAACCTTTCCTGGACCCGATCGTCCATGTTTGATTAATTAAACAAGCGTAAAAGCCCCGGTGACCAGGGCGGAGGGCGCGCGTGACTCGCTGGAGGAGGCGCTGAACTACCGGAAGTTTCCCCGCCGTTAAATCCTCGTTACCGCGAAGATTAATCCGTCCCGGTGGCTACGCGAGGGCCAGGTAACTCTTACCAACGTAACAGGCCGTGTAATGTGTGCAATTCATCAAAAGGCAATTATTAATTCCTCGCGCGGCGCCAGCCCCGCGAATATCCTCGCTGAACCGGAAGTTGGGCGGGACGGTGTCGGTGCGGTTCATCGAGGAGTTCGAACGGGATTGCGGAATTTCGGTTGTTGCTGGTAGCGATGGTCTGTTGTGTAATGGGAATTGTTGCGAGGCGATAGGGTTAGATAATTCGTTGATATGATTTAACACTTTCGCTGGCAATCTAGTGTCAGCGCGTGATGTGACGTTAAGGTTGAAGAGGTAATCACGCACCAGAGCGTGTCTGAAGTGATGACTCTGCATCCTTTTCTTGATAATTATGGTCTTTTTAGTATTGCAAAAATTGGAAAGTGTACGTTAAAAGTAAAGATATTTGACAATTTTGCTGGCAATCTATGGCAGCGCGTGATATGGCGTCTACGTTGAAGAGACAATCACGTGCCAGTGCGTGGTCTAGAGTGATGACACCCTTTTCATGATAATTATGGTCTTTTTAGTATTGTAAAAATTGGAAAGTGTACGCTAGAAGTAAAAATATTTAACACTTTCGCTGGCAATCTATGGTAGTGCGTGATGTGGCGTCAACGTTGAAGAGCCAATCACGTACCAACGCGTAGTCTGAAGTGATGTCAGTACTCTACACTCTTTTTGGATAATTATGGTCTTTTTACTATTGTAAAAATTGTAAAGTATACGCCAGAAGTAAAAGTATTTAATGGTAAAGACTTGAATGGAAAGTGCTTAAAAAATTGTTAAAGGAGAAGTGTTAAAGGGAGTTTGGAAGTTGAACTGGAAGTTGTGTGGAAATTGTATTCAATGATATATTATAATTATTGTTTACAGTATAGTATTGCTACTTGTTGCAAAGCATTATTATCGTTGTTTACAATCTCGAAAACAGCATATAATGTAAAAGTAGAAAGGAGTTAAATGTAAATAAGACTGTCTTATATAATTTAACCCTGTATAATGTGAATTTTGAGCTTGATATTATTTCCACGTTTCAAACGAAAGAATTGCAAATTTTTACGTAATTTGATAGGACACTGCTATGAAAGAGAATATGAAAGTAGATAGAAAATTAAAAATTCGTTTCATTTTTAATATCTTCATCTTCTATAAATGAGTACAATATGCTATCAGAGGGATGATCATAATACAGTGTTGTCTTAACTGGGTCAAGTTAATTTGAAGTTAGACATTCTTACGTTAAATTAATATATAGAAACTTTTTTACATGTTGAATAAAAGTTTGCGAGAAACTTGGCAACCAAGGCCAAGAATTATATATATCACAGGAATATTACTATATATAATATTCAAATTTTTGAATACGTTTCTAACTAGAATTTTACAAAATTTCGACAGAAATCGCTGACTGCAGAGGGTTCGATCTAAACAGCTGGAAAAAAGTCTGCCATTAAACTCGTTTGTCTGCAAATTAAGTTTATACGACTTTTAATAGAACAGACTGGTTTTTAATTGGAAACATTTTAACTTACCTTAATGCGCACTTCGCGACGAAATAACAGCACGTTGTTTTATTTCATTCAATTTCCGGAGTCACTCGCGCCCAGGTAGCGTAAAGTTAAAACGTGTTTCAGCTTGTTTAATTCGCGGCAACATTTCAGTTGGCTCAACTTTCCAGTTATCACGGTTCTCGGTTTTACATTAAAAGACGAAAGTCGAGAGCCGCTGTTTCCCTATCGAGCAGCCTTATTTTCGAAAGGACGAGTTCATTTTACTTTTTCCGTTCCATCCGGCAAAAAATAAGTGTCCGAATGATTTCCGTGCGAATGAAACGAAAATATTTGACGTCAAATCGATGGACGCAGCACGATCGCTGGGGAAAGGGTGGAAAGTACGTCGAAAAGACAGCGCGATGTTGGACGAAGATCAATGGTCTCTTAGAAAGCGATCAATTGAAATACGATGGCGATTTGGTGAATAGGAGGAATTGTTTTGCTGTTTAAAGAAGCTCTGAACGAGCTGAACTACGTTTCTTGGCTGGTTTTCATTACAAATTTAAATCTGAATGGAAATTTCGTCGCGAGTTTAATTCGAAGTTATTCTCTCTCTGACCCTCTCTCTTTCTCTTGCAATTTTACTTTACAGAAATTTTAATTCTAATTCAAATTTAAATTACCTCGCGAAATTGTAATTATAATTTTAATCGAAATTTAGGGAAGCAACTTTTGACGAACTCTTCAGTGTGAATAAAATTTTGTTTCCTGTTAAATTCAAATCCATTCCTTCCAGATTAAAATAAATATAGGCCCAACCAAACACGATAAACAGTTCTTGAAATAAAGAATCCTAAACGCGATTCATATTCGCGAAACTAGGCAAACGTTGGAAACTTCAAAGCCCCGTGTCTCTTTAATAAATTCGAAATCATTAACATTCTCGTTGGTACTACTCGCTGATTAAATATAAATAAATTTAGCGAACGGTAAACGTATTTAAAATTAGTCGCAGAAGAAATATTACGAGAGACAGTCTCTTGGATTAATTTAACACGCGAATGGCAAAATTCGGTTAACCCTTTCTGATCGATTCTACGTAGACCAATCTGACTCCAATCAGACGCGAAACCGCGTCGTCTGCTCGAACTTCGACTATAATTCCGCTTCGAAGAAGTATTCGAGGGCCAGCTAATTTCTAGCGATATCCGAAAGTGTTCTCGTCTCTGCAGTTCGCGTGAAATATTTGTCTGGAGCGCGTGTTTTCGCGATATATCGCGATATCACGCAACAGGGCGAACCCGCGCTGCTTATCGATTACGTTCTATCGCTTTCGTCGCGTCGGTCGGCTCGTACGCCAGCGATAAAAATGTGCAAATGTTTTAACATCGTCTGAACGAGGAAGAGGCGATGGCGGATGGAAGAAAAACAGGGAAAAAGGGGGGCTACGATAAGGAGAAAAGAGGTTCGATGTAAGTGGGATGAGAAATGGAGGGGCGACGAGGGTGGGAAGGGGTTGAAGTAAAAGGTTTTACGGGCCCTCTGTTTTTAGGAGGGAAAGGCTGGATTTTTAAAGAGAAAAACGTATTGGCGGATGGTGTACGTTGTTAGTTATTCGAATAAGAGTGAGAACTTCGTTTTTATGCGTTGCAAAAGTAACTCTTTTTTTTAATTTGAGTGATAGGATACTAAGCAACGTTCTTGAATGAATTGTATATGTATTATTCTGTGAACCTTAATCCTCTTTTTGGGATAAGAATTATTTTAACCCTTTGCACTCTGCTCTGCTATTTTAGCAATATTTTACCAATAATTTTGCATTGCTAACATCTCCCAGCAATTTTCAGAAAATTTCTATTTCAATAGAAAACTACATTGAAACATGCATTTCTCAAAAAGCTGCGATGGAATAAGTTTGTCCTCCGCAATCACTAATCAATGCTGATATCCCCTCAGAGTGCAAAGGGTTAAGCATGCAATAAAAAAGTAAAAAATTAAGAAACTACATATTTCTTGCAATTAAGTGTAAATGGGAGTAGATAATATTAAAAATATAATTAAACAAAACTGTAAATATAAAGAAAATGAACAAATAAATAGTTTTAAAATTGCTTACAATAAAAAAGAACTATTTCTTTGAAATTGACAATTTAATTAAAGATATTTATTATTATTGCGTTTAAGTTTTCCTCTGCGTTTCGTGTACAAGTGTACTTATTGCAACAAATGACGAGTTAAATTGTTGCAGAAGAAGTTAGTGAAACGACGTGAAAGAAATAAAGATTAGGTAAAGAAAGGGTGGAAATGTACTGCAACGTGAACAAGAATTGAATAAAGCCAAGAGCTGAACGAGTATAGATAAGAGCACAGAACGTGAGATAGAAACTCGATCGAGACGAAAGAAAAGAAAAAAATTTATGGCCAACCGAAAGGTGGTAAATAATGCTAGGAAACAGAGTGAAAATTACGAGAAAGAAAGAAAGAAAGAAAGGGAGAAGGACAAAGTACAAGTAGAATAATAGCGGAACACTGCACAAAGAATTAAAGTTCCTCTTTCTGTGAACAAAGATACCGCGAAGTTTCCTTTTCTCGTTCGTGGGGAAAGAACAAGATAATTAACCAAGAAGTGGAAGAAGAATTAAGTCGAACGTAACTGGAACAAAGACGCTGATAATAAATGGATAAAAAATTTAAGTATACAAATAACGAAAGTAAACGATAAAATTGCACTGGAAGAAACAAATTAATAGCAAATTAACAAAAACGATCAAAATTATATTCTTTAGAAAGGGAGGACTTGAAAAATTTACAAGATGATATAAAATAGATAGAAAAAGGCAATAAAAAGTAGACTTGAAAAATTAGAAAAGAAATCTAAAATATTTTTAACTCTTTGCACTCGACTTCTTTCCAGACGTTAGCAATAGAAACTATTGCTAATTTAGCAATATTTTAGCGACAGTTTCGATACATTTTTTATTACTGAGAGATGTTAGCAATAGAAGTTATTGCTAAAATATTGCTATTTTAGATATTTATTGCTAAAATACTGCTATTTTAGATATTTATTGGTAAAATATTGCTATTTTAGAAAATTTATATTCCAATACAAACCTCCATAATCACCAATCAATGTTGATGTCCCTAGGAGGGGAAATCGTCATCGTTTATTGCCACTAAATAAAAGTATTTTCTCGAACCACAAATAAATGCTAGAAATGCTTGCAACGAGTATTAATAGAGTATTTTTACGACACTGTACTACCACGTTTCGTTCGTCAATCTAATTAAACGAGAGGGCAAAAAGGGTAACAAGGAATTAAGAGAAAAAGGCGGGTTGATCAGGAGGAGAAAAGGAACGGCGGACAAAAAACGGGGCACGTGTGGAACAACAACTAAAGATAACGAGAAAAATAGGGGAGTGTATCGAATTAATGAGCGAGGGCCAGAAAAAGCAGCTCGTACGGAGGAGAAAAAGTGGATAAAAGGCACGGAAGGTAAGGGATAGCGGGTAAAGGAGAGATAGGGGATGAAGTAACGAGCAGAAGAGTGGAAAAACAAGTGAAACGGAAGGAAGAAAAAAGTGAGGACGGATGAAAGACAAGTGGAAGAGAGATATAAATAAAGGGGAGGCAAGACGGATCAAAGTAACGAGGGGCGATGAAAAAAAAAAAAACTGGTGGTATGGGACGAAGTGCTGGAAAGAAAACCTGGGTGAAAGATAAGAAAAGAGTCGTGAACAGGTGCGGGGAAAAGGGCGCAGCGGAAAATACATCGGAAGCAAAATAAAAATGCTTTTTATTTCTACATCGTATAGGTATAGTATCGTTGCTTTTTTAAAATCGTTGGGGAGAGGGCAGGTTTAATAAAATTTCACGATTTTAATGGAAACACTGATCCGTTGCGTGTCCATTAAAAATGTCTGAAATGTCACCGATTGATGGGCTCAGACACGACCTACCACTATGAAATACATTTGCTGAATGAGCTAATACAGTTTTAAAAGTTTTCAACTTCAAATAGTAGACTATCAGAGAAACTTGTAATCTAAAAAAAATAGCAACAAATTAATACAGAAGTAGGGGATAACAGATAGTTTAGAGTTAATATTTATATACGACACATATCTTGTTATCCATTTTTATTATTTTACATATTTATAAAAAATTCTTAATTTTTAAACTTTCTTTCCACCACTACTCTACATATAAACCCTTCAAATAATTTCAATCCCCATAACTCTGGTGTTAAACAAAAGCCAAGCAATTCCACTTTCTTCTTCTCTCATTACAAATAAAAAAATTTCGTAAAATTTTCTCTCTTCAACGACTACCAGAAGACATTCTCATCGACCGTCTTGCAAAGAAAAATTCCAGCAAGAGAATCAACAAGAAGGACAGCCAGGGTCGCCATTTCGTCGACGTCGCGTTCAGTTATGTCAAAGCAGGACAGGATTAAAATTCGATACGGATATCGCGTTCATCCCCTGTCAATAGTATCTCGCGTCTGTTCGACAGACAACACCGATCGTTAAATGATTCTTGGCAGACTTCTTGGCAGGAAAGCGCTCTTTCTCGTAGATCCGCGGATGAACGAAAGTATGGCGGACAGATAAGGGATGGAACGAAAATCAAAACTGCCAGCATGGTCAAGGGTATCGTTACTGCTGGAAAGCGAGTGAATCCGGTTACCAATATCGACGATCAAAGAGAACGAGGTTCAGGGGTGCAATGTCCTAACGTAGCGGCCAAGCTATTCAATTTTTCTGGCGGATACGCGTTCACAGTATCGCGCCATCGACAGCGCGACCACGTCGTTGTCTTCCACAGCCAAGGAATCGAGAATCCTCTGATGGAACCTGTATGGCTGGCTGACCTGCCAATAGGGGAAGCTTCGTGCGAATAAGTGCAGATTTTGAGGGCTCTGGTTGATGTATATTAGGTGGTTGCAAAAGTTTGTGCTTCATTTTCGTAGATGGCTAAAGCATGCATTTTGACAGTGTTGATGTTTCTTTTATGAATCATATTATTATCATATTATTAACTGACTTATCTAAATGGGTCGTAAGTCAAAGAAATCTTAAAGAGCAGGTTTATTTAAATTAATTTGTGCGCAAGGTTAATATTTAAAATGGAAAATGAAAAGTTACATTTTCTTCGTGTTATGTTATATGAGTTTAAAAAAGGAGTGTTGGAATCGCGAGAAAAAATATTCAAGACGTTTATCTAAATCGTGCTCCTGCTTTTAAGACAGTTAAAAAGTGATTTAGTCGATTTCGAAATTGTGACTTCAATTTAAACGATAAATCTTTGCTCTGGGCGATCTTCCGGCATTGATAATGGCTTTATTCGTGATTTAGTGAACTATAATCCACGGATTACCACTAAAGCGATTGCTGAGAGACTAAATATTGACTATTCGACTGTATTTCGCCATTTTAAACAACTTGGATACACTTTGAAACTCGATTTGACAGAACGGAACAAACCGGATCGTGTTTCCACGTGTCGTTCATCAAACACTGCAAAAACTTAGAGTGTTAAAATGGTAAATCCTCCATCACTCGTCCTATTTCCCTGATTTTGCCCCTTTAGATATTTCTGTTTCGTTCTCAGCAAAATAATTTGATTCTAGATTTGATTTTGTTGTAAATTGTTAACAATATATTTGAGTTTCATATAGTAACAATAATTATATTACAATACTTGAAATAATATATATTAATAATACGACAAATATTAGTAGCTTTTTTATTACTAAATGTTATTATATAAATGTAAATATCAGCAGATTTTTTATTCCTAAATATAATTCTGAAATTTGCGATTTTTACCTGATCTCTATGCTCAATCTGCTCGCCAGGTTTGCACATTTATTTTATATCGCGTTTCGAAGCTTTGCTTAATCGACAAGAATGAATGAGAGTTAATTTTTCCACGCGAATATTTCGGAACTGATTTAAAAAGGAGTTAGCCGTTCGAATGACATCAATTCTCCTTTCTGTCGATATTTTATACGTATGGAACATCTGTTCGCCAGACATTGAGATATAATGGCATCAGTAACAGCTACGGGGACGTCGCGCAAAGCGTCGCAATAACAGTTCAAATAATTTCAATCCCTCCGATTGCTTTGGCGGTCGTGTAACACAGCCAGCGCGTGCAACTTAAATTTTCGTCGATCGATTTTCGATATTTTCACGAGATACAGGATTTATAGATTCTTCGATGTTTCATTTTTATACCAGTTGTCGAGGCCTGCACGCGTGAGTATGAATACCAAGGTGACACTCTCGTGTTGTAAAAGTTGTCGCTGAAAGTATCGAAAGCGTAACTTGTCTCGATAAAGACCGTCGTTTGCAAGCGATATGTCAGTGTAACCCTTAAAATTCATATGCTGAGAAAATCTCAATAAAATTAAGAGCACTGTGTATATAAAATTTGAAAATAGAAATAAATAATGCATATTCATTTATTATTTTCGTTACGTGGCTATTTAACAATTTGTAGATTGTTTTTAGTTTATTTGTAACTTCGTTATGTTATTTAATGCATTTTAAATAATTAATAATGCATTGAAATGTCATCTGTCATTGTCAATAAATGTCATTTAAAAGCGACTGTTTCGTATCCAAAAAAATGTGATAGAATGGTAAAGGTAAAGAAAAATCAGAGGAAAAAGAAATAGAAAATAGGAAAAAGTCGAAAAATATCTTATTCCATACAACAATAAAAAGAGTTATTCCAACTATTTATTTTTACTAAACTGCACTTTCCCACGGAAATAAAAATTCCTACCGTGTTTGTCAAAACAATGAACGGCAAAGAGAAATTAAGAATCTCGGATATCCGTTCTCCAAATAATCCAAAGCGTGGAAGAGCAGCTGAAAATTCCTCGCTACACGACAATTACCGTAACACAAGGGGAGCGCAAATAATACGAAAAGGGGCAGATGCGCTGTTATTAGAGAAGACTCAGCCAGAAAATATTCTTATGAAAGAGAAACTCTCCTCGAGGAATACCGCGCTGTTCATATTCCCTTCGCGTGGGCACGTTTCCCCTGGTAAAAACAAGAAAACGACACGCCTTCGAATAAATACGGCTACCACGCTTTTGTCCCCCTTTTTACCTTCCATCTTTGTTTTCGTTTTCAATAATAAAACGAGACACGACGGCCTGGTGCGCTCGCAAGCTTCAGAAAACCCCGCTTCTATCAGTATTCCCTGTAATATAACAGCAATTTGCATCGTTTGTGATATCTCGATATTCCAGGTACCATTGTTATATCGATTGTATTCGCAAGTCAAGTGGTCGGCTTCTGACATTCTTTAATAAGACACCGGAGGAAATGGTTGGCACAACATCCGCGTGTGCACGCGATCTTCGAACGTTGAGTGCAGAGAAATCGCGCAAATAAATTTTAATTTCACCAGAAAGTGCTCCGTTCATTAACGTGTCTCGTAGAATAACGAAATTTTCGAGTTTGGGCGGAACTTTCGCGAAACCAAGTGAAAAAGTTCCGTCGGAATATTTAATTAACTTGCGAACGAAGTTTGATCTTGTTTCGCAGTTAAGAGGAGATAACGCGTGCAGAGTGAGAACTGTTGTAAAACACAGGGTTCCACAGTAGGAATAGTAAAAAATGTTGAAATTATTCGACACTTTTGATCATTAATATTTGAGTAATTAACTGTATCTTTAATTTACTGTTTTGTGACGCAACTATGAACTATTAACACTATAGTTTAATAATATCAATTTATTCCGTGTAATTTTATAGTTGGAGCAGTTTTCATTTTTTAATGAATCTTTCAATTTTATTCTAAAACGAGGTCAGGAAATCGAAATTAATATTTTAAGAAAATCTCAGACGTATCGACAACTTACTTTTCTTTGGAAAATTATGTCGTCGCGGGTATCTTCCGTCAACCACGAATTGGTCCATCAAAATTATAGATTTCCAGTCAAAATTAATGTTTAACCGAAATTATTTGCAATATTTAATACTTTTTAGAATTTCTATATGCAATCAACATTAATATTAATCAATATTAATATTAGAATTCGCTTTACTGAAGATATTTTAATATTCAGTTTAGCAAACTTTAGTGAACAAGTTGAAAATATGTTAATCGTCAACTTGCCAACATCAGAAAAGAAATATTTCATTAACCTTTCGAAACGATTTTCTAAGAACGACACGTGTACCACTTTCTGCAAACGGAAGGAAGTTGAATCGTAATCCGTGGAAAACGATATCTCGGATCCATCGCACGCGTAAATCGTTCACCTTCGCTGTTAAAAAACAAACTTCTCGCAGCGCCGTTCTCCGGTTTATCAATGAACGCTTGCTCCATCGAAATGGACCCGCGAAAGAGGTAACCAAATCCTGGCGGAACGGGCGAACGCTCGTATCCGGGGGCTGAAATTGTATCCGAACCGCTGGAATCAACAGGAGCATCGCGGAGAATGGAACACTCGACAGAGCAGCGGTGAAAAAGGCGCAAAAAGCGGAAGAACGGAGCCAAAAAACGAGAAGAAAATCGGGCTGAAAGTTGCGAAACACTCGAGGATCCTCGATTGAATCCTCCGCGCCGAATTTCGCTGGTCCCCGTCGCCCCACCCCCCTTTTTTTCCTTTTTTTTTTCTTTTTTTTCTTTCGTCACGCTCTCCCATTATCGGTCTCGCGTTCGAACCGCTTCAGAGGGAAACAAAACGCGCATGGCGCCTCGATAACGAATGGAAAGTTGCGGTTGGCGCGCGTAAACTGCGCAGCTTGCACGGACGCGGATTAATTCGGGAATTAGCGATGGCCAGCGTCGATATCGGGCCCGCGACACGGCAAATAGATTAATAAAATGAATCTTGGATGGTTCCCGGAGCTGGTCGGCTTTCGCGGATTAATGGATCCGCGACGGGGGATGACGGATTGTTTTAGAGAAATTGCGAAACGCGGCCAGCCGGGAATAGGGGAGAGGCAGCGCGTGGTTCGAACTTTTTCGAATTAATTCTGTAATTTAAAGCGGGATTAATCGAATTTTATCGCTGTCATGTTCGAGAGGCATTCAAACTGCGGGTAACTAGGACTGGGATATATAGGAGCGAATTGGGCGGGCATTTTTCGAAATTAATTCCGTACCGCAAAGTCAGATTATATTAAATTTGTTAGTCTTTTATATTATTTTGCGGATATTTGTGAAGTATTGGTAATTGTTATCGATGCAGGTAGAAATTAATTTTTTTTATAAAACATATTATTTTTCTTTTTCTTTCAGAGTTATGTAAAGGTAACTTTCCTATAACACGCCGTGTTGTGTGCAACCATGTTATATGAGACCCAGAGCTAGTAAAAAAAGGGGATTACGTTCCGAAAACTCATTAAAAACATTTTTTTTTTAATTTCATATAAGCAACTTAATATTTATTAGAAAATATATATTTTAATATATTGGAAGTACCTCTAAAACGACAAACCTCGTCGACGATTTCCGCTATGACATCAGAATAAAGTTATAAATGAACAAATTATAATTTGCTTATACATTTTCATGTAAAGCTGCTATAGTTCATTATTCCTTCCCGTCACTATTCGAAGATTAATTTAGATTTTAAATGTGTTAAACAAAAATCATGTTATCTAGTGCTGCAGAATTACAGGGAAATAGAATTCTTATCGTGTTAGAGCGAAACCGTGTTACAGATTGCAATGTTATACGAGGGTTTCCGCAATTTAGCTATCGTGTTAGAAAGAAACCGTGTTGTAAGGTGCCGTTCTGTAGGAGAGCTATCTGCACTCTTCCTTTGTTCTGTAAGATAATGTATATGTTGCAGTAAAAGCTTGAAGCATAGTAAATGTATGTACTCGCGTTAATTAGTATAGGTGTACATTCACTTAAGATATTACTGAAAGCATCAACTCGATATAAAAGTGTTTACTGTTCCTGGTAAATGTAGATACACACGTACTAGACAACGCATACATTTGCTGCAACTACAACTAGCTAAATCAGATGTGAAAATATGCATTTGCCCGTCAAAGTTTACATTTGATTGGTTGCGAATACATTTACTTTTCAAATTAGCATGTGTATGCACTGGTGAGTGTATACATTTACTGAGTTGACATTTCTACCGACGCTACTGCTACATATAGATATAAGTAGGTTTCAGAGGAGGATAGACTAGTATTGCCTTGATTCTCCATATTTTCATAGGCAGACTGTCATGATTCTATTATAACTCTCCATATTTTCATAAACAACCTGTCTCGATTCTAATAAAAAATTAAAAATTCAGTTCTTTTACATATAAATAAATCCAGTATCTCCAAAAATCTGTCACGTCGATTCACCTGAAATTTTCAAGACAATTTCGTCTTTTATAAGAAAGATATTTACAAAAAAAATTACGAAAAACGGTTCATCATTTCAATGACTTTTTAAATCTTCCACGCTTCGACTTGACTTCGTGTCGTACAAAAGGGATGTTTTCTGGAAAAGGAGGCTTCCGACGTATTTAACGTTTAACCCTTGCACTTGGATGACGCCTCTAAGGGAATTGATTGCGAGTTAAAAACTTATTCCATTGCAACTTTTTCAAAAACGCGAATTTCTCCAAAAATTTTCTATTGAAATGGAAATCTTCTATTGCTGAAAAACTGCTTGGCAATAGCTGCTATTGCTAACTTTTACCACCAATAAACAATTGCTGGGAAAACGTCGAGTACAAAGGATTGATATCCTTGAACCATAATTTTCTATCCGCGAATATAAGCAATTTTCGCGAAAGGAATATAGCGACGATGAATTCGCGCGGCGTCGAAAATGGGTAACTGACGGCGCGCTTAATAACGCTTGGAAAACGGGGAGCGTGATCGATAATGAGCCACAGTATCGACGACGATCAATCTCGGGGTCACTGAAGCGTCGACTGGCCGATTTATCGTTTCGCAGTCGTCGCTGGTGAAACGAAAAGCCCGGATAAACGCGTGCCTGCGGTAATAGCTGCTTTTACGATCCTGTTCGACGCTCTATCGACGCTAGTCCAGCGATTATGAATCAATTTACGAGTCCCTGGGAGCCGATCACCGATTCTCGAGTTGAAACACTTCATTTCCGGATCGAGCCCGCGATTTTACGTACCCAAGAGCGAATGCGGAGTTCGAGAATTGACGATCAACGAGCAGTTGACTTTTTGCAGCATTTAACCCATCAGAGACATTTTTCTTATTTTTTTGGGGGACCAACTCCAGAAGTTGAAATTTGTTTTTGCTTTATATCGAGCATTTTTAATCGAAAACCATGTTTGCGACAGAAATCAGTCACTTCGTAACTAGCTTCGTATAAATAAAATGATTGCACACTGTGTGTGCAGAACGGTCCTCAAAATATTTTTATCACGAGGACCATGCGAGGTGCGATGCAAAATAAAGTAAAAAGACATCATTGAAATGGATCAGATCCGTTTTTGATGGTCCAAGTGATACGTCATCGCTATCTGGCCATCTCTCAGTACCTTTACTAAGTTCAGTTTCAAGCTTTTCAATTTCACTTTCACTTTCATTTTCAGCAGAATCTTTTCAATCAGTTTTTTCAAATATCTCATCAGGTGTATCGTCTATATTTGTATTCATGTCTTCCTCATATTTCACATCACTGTTACTATCCATAATAACAAAATTTCGATTCTTTTTTCTATTTGCTGTAAACAATAAATCATCACGTTCTTTATCATTGCTCATTTTCTGCATTTCTGATGGTTCTGGCTTTGGGTCACTCATTTTGGAGACTAAATCGAAGTCAATACCGAATTTTATGTTTGCACACTTCTAAGATATATTTTATTTAAAACCACGCCCACTTTTTCCATTCTGACTGATAATTTCAATACAACATCATTGCACACACGATGTGCAATCTCGAATGGGTTAAGAAGACGTCATCTTAGACCCTAAGAATATTCACTTGTATAATAACTATGTCATCATTCATAAAATCAAACACCATCCAAAAAAGAAACTTCAACAAAACTGAGCACCAGCATTCGAAGTCTAATAATGTTAAAAAGAAGTTACTTTGCTTTTTTACTTAGCATAACCAAGTATGCTGTTTCCAAGGTTGTTCGTAACTGATAAACAAAATTTTTTCAAGATTTAATCTACCGCTTATAAATTGAATATGTTGAAAATACAATACTTGTTTTGTTTTTGTTTGAAAGAATAGAAAAATAGAGATAATTATATAAAAGAATAGAAATCACCAGAGCGTTGATACATTTCGTTTTTCAAATTCATCCATTGGTTAAATTCTAGCAAAGCGCTAACGAAACCAGAATTGAAACAATTGTCTCGAACTGACTCATCGTTAATTCAGCCAGCTGACCAAGCTGTTTAATTGTTTAATTGATACTGTGTAACGTTAAGAAAGAGGAAAAGTCTAATAACACTGAGAACAACTCGAGGCTGGGTGCTAGAGGGCAAGGAGATTGTGTTTTGAAGAAGCACGAGGACATTCATGATGCATAGCGTGTAAATAATTTAAAGTACTATAAAAAATCTTTCATATCTGTTCGACAGAAACCTGTTATTGTTTGATAGCGTAAATTCTTTAGCTTAAAATGAAACTGGAAGTAGCCATGTGGGAATTAAAGAAGGGTTGTTGTTGAATTAGCCTAAACTGCATCTTGATAGACTTCTGATATTTTTATTGAAAACTAGGGTTATGGATTTTGAATATGATAAGTAATTAAGCATTTCATGTAATATTGTTTTCTGTTTTTAATATTCTTTCACGACCTACTAATTTCTCTTTTAACACTTTTTGCTTGGTAATACTTTGTTGTAATTGTTTTAAAAGCTAGTTTCCCGCTTCTCGCGATCAGTTAAGTAATTATCTATAACAAACTCTGATACTTTCAATATAAATCAACAATCAAATATATTAACGCGATTTTGTCTTAAGAAAAATTGGATTTCCCTAATCATAAGATGAAAAATATTTATTTCATATGTGTTTTTGATCTACATTTCATACATTTATGAAAAGTTGTTAAAAGTAACAGAAATTAATGACAAAATAAATACATACACAAAACACGCAAAGTATAACATTACACATAACGTCTTGAAAATAAAACAAACTTCCCTTCAAGTCCCATTTTATACTAACAATTATAAAAAATATAATTAGCATAAATATCCATAGCAATCGATATACAGGAGAACGAGCAATATTTCGCAAAAATTGGGAAACACCGTGATACCTTACAACCAATAAACCACGGTCGCGTGCTTACGAAGCAAATATACGTCGAAAGCGCAACTGGAAACGAACCGGAAAAAAAAAAAGAAATTGAAACACACCATTTTCCCGTTTCGATAAATATTCAAGGCGCGAACGCGCACGTACGTGGTCGGACTTTAATTCCGGAATTAATGAACGTTTTGTCGAAGTTGACACGGTTAACCCTCGTTAGTCGGCTCCGTTCCCGATTATTTGGTGAAAAATAAAAAAAAAATAAAAAAAAATTGGAATTCGCTGAAGTTTAATAAACATCGTTCGGCTGGAGAACGGAATTTATGAGTTATCGGGGCGAAACGGAACCTGGCCACCAGGCAATCACGATCATTCCACTTAGCTGCAGTCCCATCCGGCTGAATTACGACGATGCTTGTAATTACCTGGTTGAAAATCGCTCGACGCCGGTGTAACGGTGATTGAGCTCCATCGATGGCATTACCCGGTTATATGGACATGATTTTCGAGGTTCACGGGAAATTTTCGAAGCTCCGCTCGAATAAAGAGATTGTAAAATTTGCCAAACGATATTGAAATAGAAAAAAGAGATGCACAGCGAGGATTGAATTGTTGAATGGCAATAATAAATATTGGACTGTTGTATCTCTCTTTTTTTAATTTCACGAGTAATCAAAATTTGTACAAAAATATTAGAACACCGCACAATACATAAAAGTAGTAATCAAAGTGAAATAATAAATAGTGAAATGATTTCATGAAATGTATTTCCAAAGTTTTGAATATTCCGGTCTTGATTGGAGTTTTGAAAATCCTGTTGGAATAGTGAAATCATGAAATTTGTTAACCTGCATGAAAATCAGATGAATTTATAGAAACAGCGATTGAATGAGAATAATAGATTGGTAAATTTTTCAAATATTTCGTAGTTTTACGAATATCTTATATAACTACGTATCTGCAGATTTACAAAAATTTTTATGTATTTTAAATAATGTAAATATTATCTGTTTGTAATATATGTTCCAATATTTTTGTACATCGTCACACATTGTTGCGCTCTTCCAGCACCTCAAAATACATTGCAATCGAAAATCGATCGTAACTGTTTGATGAAGACAAAACCTGAAGTGTCTCCAGCGCTGATTAAATTTGAATCTCTGTCGGTGCATCCTGAATCAAATATCCATCTTTAAACACTCGTCCTTAATGGAACTTTCGAGACCACTTACAGTATGCACGCCCCGCTACACTTACAACCGCTGCGCTTTTTGTCAAATATAAAATTCCATTTCCAACCAGACTGCCTCCGAGTCATACTCGCACTTCCAGTCGAACCCAGCTATACTAAAAGGCTTCTGCCCTCAGAAAAAACAAAAAAAAAAAAAAAGAAGAAACGAGAGAGAAGAAAAGGAAAGAAAATAGAAACCATTCCCATCGCTCGAATATTCAAGACTCCAGAAATACGTCTGGCGAAGAAGGGAATTAGATTCCACTTCTAACCGAAGCCTCAAAGAAAACAGACGGAACGGTTCCGCCAAACAAAATCATCCTCCGCCGTTCCACTTCCTCCAGGAGCCTGGCTGACCTAGAACCAACCCGCAGGGTCCTTGAACCAGCAGAAGAACCAGTAAAAAGAGAACCGATAGAGAGAAGAAACGGGGATCGACCGTTAAGGAAGGACCCGGTTAGAGATTCGCTGGACGTACCCACGTAGATGAAAATTCCAAAGTCGAAAGGGGCGAGCAACGAGGGCAAGGAGAAAGGCTGCGAGAGGGGGTGGGTCGCGAACGAGTGGCGGAAGGCTCGGGGTTCCTCCTTTCTCTGTTTCCCTCCGCGACGAGAGGACTCTTTGCGAGCTCTCATTCCGGACGATCGATCCTCGATGCCTTCTGTCTGGCCTGGAAGGATCAAAAGGACCACCGCCAGGTCTTCGGGAACCGCCTGTGATGGCGGAACCGCTCGAATAGCTGCGGCGGTTCCTCGCGTTAGCGAGGAGAGAAACTGCTTCCGTCGGGGTGGTGCGCGTAACAATAATCAAATACCGCGGAAGGAGAGAGCCTCCTCGTGGGAAATAAAGTTCGATGCCAACGGAAACCGTGGATGCCATCGAGCGGAAGCGACCGCGGGATAGGTCGATCCGGTTCGAAAGTCGGTTTATGCTTGTTAGGGGCGCGAGCTGCGGTAAGGTGATTTATGGCCGGGGTGTTTCGACCATTTCCAGGGTGGGTTAATTGAGGAGATTGTTGGTACAGGTGATTAGGTTAATGGAAATGCTGATTGGGGGATCTTCATTTTTGGCTGGATTCTCCGGTGGATTCAGTTTTTGTCGAGTTTCAGTTCTGTGGGCGCTTGATTGGAGGTGCTAACGCGTTTCTTTTTGTTTCCCTTTTACAAACGTGTCTTCTTGTTGCATGTCTGTCTTGCGTTCGGTAAAACTTACTTTTTGTAATATTTTTGATGGTTAGATAGTGAATTACTTTAGCGTTATTGTTAACTGGAACGATTTGATTAATTTGAACGACGCTTTCTAATAAATTCATTTTATTTTGTATGTACACTTTAACGTTATTATTAACTGGAATGATAGAAAAGAGTAGTAACTAGATTTACTTGAATTCAAAAGGTTTATCTAATTTGAACGACGCTTCCTAACAACTTCATTTTATTTCATATTTACACTTTAACGTTATTGTTAACTGGAATGCTAAAAAAGAATAGTAACTCGAGTTACTTGGATTCAAACAATTTGACTAATTTAAATGACTCTTCCTAACAAGTTCATGTTATTTCATATTTACACTTTAATGTTATTATTAACTGGAATGACAGAAAAGAATAGTAACTCGAGTTGCTTAGATTCAAACGATTTGATTAATTTAAATGACGCTTCCTAACAAGTTCATGTTATTTCATATTTACACTTTAACGTTACTGTTAACTGAAATGCTAAAAAAGAATAGTAACTCGAGCTACCTGAATTCAAACGATTTGACTAATTTCAACGACACTTCCTAACGAGTTCATTTTATCTTGTATTTACAATTTTCCTTTCTACGAACTGCGCTCGAAAAATGTTGTTTCAGTTTGACTGTGCCATAACGTTCTGCCACGACACAACGCGAATCATTTCGAGTATGCGAAGTAGCTACTGAACAGGAAGTCATTAAGAATCCTGGATTAACATCGGCATTGTAATTAAAGTTAGTTTCGCGCAGTTTATAGACCGACGACCCCCGCGACGGTGCTACACGTACCAGTATCAGGTGCAAAGTATATAATAGAGTCGCAGTCATTATTATCCAGATAGTCTGGTTGAAGTTTCCCAAATCCCTTATCCTTACCGAAACCTAAACTTATCCTGGATCCGAAGGGAATAAATTCATGAAAGGGATAGGTAATATCGAGTTCAAGGAAGTCATTTGGAGAAGGTTGAAGGAAGAAATTTGATTTTTCATATAATAGAACATTTTACTGTATTTTTATGATTTATTTTACAGTTATTTCTCTTTATTTTCTTCATTATTGCAGCGTGAAAGAATTCTATGATAATTTTAGTTTCCTTTTTTATATTTGGAGTTCATCAGTATTTTTAGTTCTTCTACTATTTTTTGTTATTTAGTATTTTTATGTAGTTTTATGATTTTATTGCGTAGCAATTTTCTTATTTCAGAAATTTTAGAATCCTTTTTTTATTCGATTTACAATTTTATTACGATTTTATCTTGCAATTTTACGACTTTCAATTCGTCTGTGTTTCTTTCACCATTTTGAATCATTTCATACTTTTGTAATTTCATCCTCCCTTTGTTCGAACTCTTCATACCTTTTTAATCATATCAGTCACTGCTCATTTCGTAATATTTTGAATACTTTTTTATTTCAGTCGTTCGCCACTTTGCAATTCAATAATTTCTAATTCCTTCTGATACGCTTCATAATCTCCTTATAATTTGAATCGCTCGCCACTTTGTAATTTCATAACTCCCAAGTTCGCTAATTCCATCGCAATTTTCCCAAGATTTTAAACACTTCAGACCTCGTAACGTTTCGAAAGTTTACCGCAACGAAAACAAAGAGGCGAAACAGTTCTGTTAATTATCCCCAAAGACGAAGTTGGCCGTGATTCCTCGCCCAACTTCGATGATCTTCACCCGGAAGCTCAACGATCGGTTCCACGATCGTTTGTTCCGTTTCATCACGTGAGAGACGAATCCCTCGCAGGCTTTCACTACATCATCCACGAGAACTATTCCGCTCCGGTTACATATGCGCGCATCTGACGCTTTCATCGCCATCCAGGAATCAAAATCTCATTGAAATCCTCTGAAATCAAAGTTCTTTGCCCTTTAAAAAGTGATTCGTAACGCGTGCTTTGTAATCGAAACGAGCTACAGCTTTTCCAAACATCTTTGTGAACCGACTGACTGATTACTAGAGAGCTTCAGTCATCTTTTTTCCTTTCTTTCTCCGCGGAAGAAGCTTTTTCCGCGCGTAAAAAAATTTCGTAATCCACCATAAGAGGATTATTACGGGAATTACTTATGCGCACGTATGAATTCTAATCGGATATTGCGTTATTTATTTAAATGGCAAAGATTTCATTAAAATACCTGGTAAATCGATGAGACATAAATTCAAATCAAAGACTGTTTCCTGAGAATATTTTTGCTCTAACTATGAAATGTACTTTTATAAATAATAAAATGTGGATAAACAACGTAAAATTCAGAAGTAATTACTAAATTACCAAAAGAAAAACATACAAAGGAAAGGTCACGGTCGATGCCTACCTGCTATGAAATTAGCGGACATCGATGAACCTTTTCCTTGCTGTTTTACTCAACATAGTCTATGAATCGAACGATTAGTTACAAAGTAACACTGATTTCAGCAGTTTTAAGCTGACAAGCTGATAAAATAGAATTAATATCGAAGTCATTCTAAATTCATAAAGACTGTTTCCTGAGAATATTTTTGTTCCAACTATGAAATGTACTTTTATAAATAATAAAATGTGAATAAACAACGTAAAATTCAAAAGTAATTACTAAATTACCAAAAAAAAAAACATACAAAGGAAAGGTCACGGTCGATGCCTACTTGCTATGAAATTAGCGGACATCGATGAACCTTTTCCTTGCTGTTTTACTCAACATAGTCTATGAATCGAACGATTAGTTACAAAGTAACACTAATTTCAGCAGTTTCAAGCTGACAAGCTGAAAAAATAGAATTAATATCGAAGGCATTCTAAATTGATTTGCATCGTCATTCAAGAAATTCCTGCATTATCGTTCGAAAGCATTCTTCCGCAGCCCAGATAATTTTTCAACCACTGCGAGGTCCCTCCGTTGCGGGAAGCGGACCATTCATTCGATTCCCTCTCGATACAATCAACGATCGGTTCTCGATATGCCCTGTAACCCAGCTCGACCTGGACGTTGGTGGAAAATAGCCGAGAAAGGGAAATGCTGCCCGCACGCCTTGTCTCTCCTTTTGATCTGGCGTTCTTCGCGGCGGAAAATCCTCCAGCCGAGTGTTATCGCTGATTGAAAGCGGTTTGCGTTTCTGGATGCGCTCAGGAAACCGTCTAGAATCTAGAACGAATAGGAGAACTGCGAAATAAAGATTCGTTCCGAGAGTGAAACCCGCTGGAACGGATGAAAGTGTGTCTAAATTTTCAGGCTTCGGAAAATCTCGAACAATCACTTTTTCCCCCTCTTTTTCGATTGGCCTCTAATGGGTTTCGCTCGTGGATTAGTTTTTTTTTACGAGTAGCATTCTAAGCGAATGAAAACTTCAGAATTTTTGTGGGGAATATTTTGAAATTTTGGGATTTGGTTGCTTGGAATATTAACCCTTTGCAGTGGGATGTACCCTCTGAAAGGACATCAGTATCGATTACTTATTTGGCCGCAGCTTTTTGAAAAATGCATATTTCCTTGAAGTTTTCAATTAAAATAGAAATTTTCTGTTGCTGACAAATGTTAGCAATAGAAAGTGTTGCTAAAATATTGCTATTTAAAAATAGTTTTTATTGCTAACGCTCAGGAACATGTGGAACAATCGCAAAATGTTAATATGACATATGCAACTATATTTTCGTTAACTCTTAACAATCAACAATTTTTTCTATTGAAAATCTGTCAGTGGATGATGCAATAATAGTTAAAGCAAAGTACGAGAAGTGAATCGAAATATAAGCAATATTCTTTACATATCCTCGTAATAAGGCATTTCGTTTTTCATAGTCTTTCAATATTTAAGAGTTAAAATAATGTATACATTCGGAATAATTGTAAAATTAATATTTTTTTATAAGGAGATGGACAGAAAGCTGAGTAGTTATCCTCATTCTCATAAAATTAGCCGAATGCTCTTTTAACCTTGACAGGGTTTCAGTGTATCTTCAGACAATGACTTGGTGTAGACGATGACATTTATTTCCACAAAATTCTTGAAACTCTTAGCAAGATATTGCAATATTATTACAAAAGACGCGTTGTTTTTTTAAATACACAAAATAATTTTTATATATTACTATATTACTACATTAATAATGTATAATAACATATTATTACAATATAGATAATAATTTTTGCTTAGAAATTAGAATCTTTAAAAAATTAGCGAGCTTTTTAATCGCAAAAACATACTTCGAGGAATAGAAATTGGTAACTGTTTGATCTGCTTATGTAATAAATTTATTAAACTTACCTAATCACTTTCGAAATACACCTCTCAACATCAGAATGTCAGAATTTAATTGCTGTTCAGCATTATTGAAAGTAACTTTATCTCTTTCTACTTTTCCATCGCACATAATTCGCAACAATTTACTTTCCTCTTCATCGTACAAATTCGAATACTCGTTCTATTATTCGAACGTGCCCACTCGAAACGTCGAACTTAAATTCCGATACTCCTAAAACATTTACCAAATAAACGCTTTGGAACGACTTCTGGCGAATTTTTGTCCGGTTTCAGGAGTAATTTCTTGGAGAAACCGACGGTTCCGTCTCTATTCTTCTCCTTTCCTCTCTTTCTGCCTCTGTGTACACCTTCCGTCGTGAGGAAAAATAGGTTCAGCTCACAGAGAAAACATTTGAAAGAGGGAAAAGCTAGCGGTACGCTGGTCCTCTCTGCGCCCTTTTGATCCTTCATCCCTTGCGTCAGGATTTCGAGGAGAAATCGTAGGGTCGATTGAAAACAGTTCTCGAGCGCTCGTTCTCGTCGAAGATCGCTGGCCCAGCGGATGAAAGAATTCTAAGACCCTGGCCAAGGTTTATCGATGACCCCTTATGAAATAATAAAATGTTTCACGCAGCTCGTCGAACATTCGGTTCGTTTCTATCTTCTCTTGTTAGGATTAGTACTAAAGGATCTTTCAAGTAACGCGATTGATCTTCTAATATCCCTCTTTTCTTTGGCAAATAATGCACCTATAATAATAATTTTTATCGAAATAATTAACGCGTTATAGAAATCTTTCTTTCTTGGACTGACTTTCTTTTTTATGGTTATATTTCTTATGAAACTAAAGTGATATTTGACGTAATATTTTCCACGTTTTTCTTGTTTCTGATTGCTACATTTTCGGATCAAATTAATCAGTAATCAATAAATTAACTTTTTATTAATGCTTTTTCTATATTCTCTACGAGAATTCAATTTTTTTAAAAATATTTATTAAATATTTTCCATAATAAGAAAACCTATCATTGCACTGCATATTTTTTCAAAATTGTAAATGTGTAAAAAATTAAAATGTATAAATGTGTAATAATTAATTAATATTTTTTTCAAAATATAAATGTGTAAAATTAAATAATTATAAATGTGTAAAAGTTGAACTTACGAAGTTTACGAGTTAAACTCTTTTCTTTTATCAGTAAACGTTTCCTTTATCTAACCAGAAGAGATTGGATATCGGATTCATTTTATACATATTCTTTTCTCCTAGCTTTCCGTTAGAATAAAAAATGGCCAGCAACGATTCGAACGAAGCTGAATCGGATATTTAAACGCTAAACGTCGAAATTGAAAGATTCATTCGTTTGATACGCAAATTTCGACGATTCGCGCGCATTTAATCAGGACGCGTTCCGTTGAAAAATTATTTAGTAGGCATTGCCGTTAAATGTCACAGTTAATGGCCGCGTATCGACGACGTGCGCGCGTTTAAACGGTTATCCTGTTTCATTTTCGACTCGTTTGTCGCCGTTGAATAAATCCTGATTGACACATTTCGCAATCGACACGAGCGCTGCCGATAATCGTCGGATCGAGGCTCATAATTATGACATTTTCCCGCGAAAGAATCGATCAACGCTAAACTGAAGTTTTAACGAAGCGATTAGGCAATATTTCTCTTTTAATTGTCAAAAGAGATACAGAAACCAACTGTTCTCACTTTTTCCTTCAGAAACGTGCTATTAACTATTTCCGTAAATAACATAAGCTCGCGTAAAGCTCATATTGTTCTTTAAATTGTTCAACTTTGGTCAAAGTCTTCGAATCCTTTCATTCTCGCAAATAATTACAATTTTACCATTTTTTAAATTTAAAGTCGAATCTTATCATCTATAAATTAATTTCTTCTAAAAAAGTGAAGTTAAAATTTGCAGTGCCTTGCAATATTTTTACAAAAACCATATAAATTTGTAAAGATTCACTGGTTAACCCTTTGCACTCCGAATTATTTTTCAATTTAGTAGTTTAGTCGCCAACAACTCTACTATTTCAAGTGTTTTATTTGAAACTTATTTCAAATTTACTTAAAAAATTTGTCAGCTGCAGCACAGTTCCTCGACAAAGGATCGCAAAGGGTTAATGAAACAGACCAATCGTGACATTATTAATTAAAAAACCCGCCATCCCTCAGAAAGTCTGGCAAAAAAATGCCAAAACAAACGAGAAGCTACAAAATATAACGATCAACTCAAAAACGACGACCTCGATACAAAAATCACAGAGCAACAAGCCACGCTTCGACAGATAGCTCCTTCAATTTTCCCACTGGCTCCAAACGAGCATGTTGCGGTACCAGCGTCGGTGTTTCCTTCGATTCAACGATGAATCGAGGCTGCATCGTATTCCGAGCAAACAAGGAACGTCCTCGTACACCGCTTCGTTATTCTTTCACTGGTCAGTCGACGACCGCGCTGGTCGCAGCGTGTACGGCCTTTCAATTTTCAGTGCTAAATCCCAGAGGGCTTGCGGAACTCGAAACTGTCGGTCATCATGAAAGATGCAGGAAGAACGAGGCGGAGAGCTACGAGCCGCTGGCATCCACGTTGAACGTACGCCGCGGTAGCAATCAAGGGCGATAATGTCGTTCGAACCGGCTCGAGAGGAATCTCTATGCTAATTCACCCGATCAAGCTCTCTCGAGCACTTCCGCTCGCGCGAGGAGTGTGTTCTTATACCCTCTCTCTTCTTCGTTTTCTTTCCCCTCTTTCTTTCTGTGCAATAAAATAGAAGAAACTAAGATTAAAATTTTAACAAGCGCGAACTGTCTCTTTAAAATACTAACTATAGCGATTTAGAAAAACTGTTCCTTTTGTACAGTAAAATAGAAGAAACTAAGATTAAAATTCTATATCCTGATAATATGTTAATTAGACACAGAGTATTTTAAGTATTTAACCAGCGCGAACTGTCCTTTCAAAATACTAACTATAGCGATTTAGAAAAACTGTTCCTTTTGTACAGTAAAATAGAAGAAACTAAGATTAAAATTCTATATCCTGATAATATGTTAATTAGACACAGAGTATTTTAAGTATTTAACCAGCGCGAACTGTCCTTTCAAAATACTAACTATAGCGATTTAGAAAAACTGTTCCTTTTGTACAGTAAAATAGAAGAAACTAAGATTAAAATTCTATATCCTGATAATATGTTAATTAGACACAGAGTATTTTAAGTATCTAACCAGCGCGAACTATCTCTTTAAAATACTAACTAGTGTGATTTAGAAAAACTGTTCCTTCTGAAATAGAAGAAACTAAGATTAAAATTCTATATCCTGTTAATATGTTAATTAGACACAGAGTATTTTAAGTATTTAACCAGCGCGAACTGTCCCTTTAAAATACTAATTATAGCGATTAAAGAAACTGTCTCTTCTGTACAATAAAATAGAAGAAACTAAGATTAATAATTACATATATATTATTTATATTAATAATGAATAGAAGAAACTAACATTAAAATTCTATATCTCGTAAATATGGTAATTAGGCACAGAGTATTTTAAATATTTATAATAAAAGTATCTCTTTTGGATGGAATATTTAATTTATTAATTTCTTTTTTCTTTCGAAATTCTTTTGAGAAATGTTTCTCAGTGATTATTTTCAGTGAACATTCAAAGTATTTAATATTTTTGGTATATAGTCAGAATAGCAGTGGTGCCTCTAGAATAGTTCTTCTTTTTTTGAAAAAGTTTTCCTGCAGCTATTTTTGAATTTCAATAGTTTAACCTTCGAATAGTCTAATTCCTAGCGATTTACTAACTTTTCTGAACCCCATCCATGCAATCGTGGTATCCTTAATCTCCAAACAAGAACAGGGACAAAGAAAATTGTGCAAAAATATCACAAAGAAAATGAATACGATTAAAAACCCGAAAATCTCTCCGCTCGTTCCACAATCCCATTCCGTGGTCTAAATTTTCAAATATCAATTTCACGGACAGAAAAAGTTAAATAAAGAGTTTAAAAATTCATTCGACAGAGACCCATTGCTCTAATTTCCAACAAGAAGTTCAAGGAACAAGAATTTAGCAAAGTGCTCGAAGACTTTCATTTCCTGTCGCCCTCGTTTTTCATCCTGGAACAAAAAAAAAAAGAAAAATAGAAGAAAACGAGCACAGAGATCTCCGCTGTTGCAGCTTTGAAACCAGCTCGGCTCGAAACACGTGAATTAAACAGATATATCGCCGAGCCGTGCCGCGGGACAATGAAAGCATGATAAACGGAGATTGAAGGGACAGAGACGGTTGTCTTGGCTAGTCTTCACTCACCGCTCCTGCTGTTATTATGAGCCATTATGAGCTTCAAAGCTGGAATATGGAGCAAGTTACTATATATACAGGGCGCGGTCTCATTGTTTCGAGGGCCGCTTTAAAATAATTGCTAAGCGCCATTGTCCATGCAACAATCACCGCGCTCGTATCCATTACACTCGCAGAAACGAGGTGTTGTCTCCTGCTAATCCTTCCTCACTGAATCGAAAATAAAACGGGCAGCTTCTACGGCGTCTTCTGGTTCACCCTCCCCCATCCCCTCGCCACTCCATCATGGAAAATGAGAAGAAGATGAGATATTATCGCCACTTTTCCCGTAAATGGCAATGAATTTTTTGTCATTTCGCTACCACTCCCTCGAGAATATGGAACTGCATGGAATTGTATAGATCGCTGCGAGTTTCGAGCATCGTTTCCTTTTTTCATTGAGCGCGTTGGTAGAATTTTCTCGAGCATTTCAATTTCGTTGATCGAGGAATTTGAAATTTTAATTACGAAAATTTTAGACTTAGAAAACGCGTATCATAGATTTGTGTGGTATAGGAAATATTGTAAATTCTGATGGAAGTTTTCCTTTACAACCTGTTGATTATGCGTGATACAAAAGCGTCATGTTTATTTCGCAAAATCATTCACTTTGGTAAATAAAAATACTGGAATACATGAGAATAAGTTTTACCTGACTAGTTTATATAATATAACAACCAACTTATGAAACCAGAATTATATAAATAAAATTGCGAAAAATAGATACATTTTTTACTGTACATAAAATGCCAATAAAATACTTAGATACAATTTCAAACAATCCTCTGCAAAGAAAAAAAAATGATAAAGCATCAAAGCATTAAAAAAATTCGCAATAAAAATGAAATATATCTAAAAAATTGAAAAAATACTATTTGAACTAATTCAACGTGTAATTACTTTCGAAAATGTTTAAAAATACTTAAAACATTACGCATGTAAACAATATACTATAAATTTCATCACATGTACAAAACTACTGGCTGTTCTAAACAATTCAATATGCGCGGAACTTCTCGAGGGGGAATTGCAAAGTTCAAAAGTATTTACCAAACAAGCAGAGAAAAGCAAGTGTGTATACATCAGATCTCGCGAAGGATAAAAGAGAAAGCAATTTAAACTAATTCAAAGTTCGCAGGAAGAAAGTGGAAGCCCCAGTTTTAAAGTCGTTCCGCTGTTCCTCGCAAGTGAAATAAAGCCCGCCATAACATGTTGGTTCCGCTTTAATTGAACCAGCGGGGCGGAGCCGCATTTTCCGGAAAATTAGATACGGCTCGCGAGAAAAGTAGCTCACGTGTAACCCGTATCACCGCGGTGGGTCCCTGAACGATCGACCGTGCTCGATGAGATCGTCGAAACGGTTGCATGGACATCAACGACCGAATGATTTATTTATTTCAGCCATCTTGTCGACGATTTTACGCGAGAGCGCCCGGAAACTTGGAAAAGAAAACGGGTTGCGCTTGCATCGAGAGGCAAAATGTGCGATTATTATCGTTCTATCGATCAGATATACGTATGTGACGTTTTAAAAGATATTTCAGGAGATATTTCGAGGAAATTGGACCAATTTTTAAGGTTGCGGTGGGTTAGATTTGTTTTAACGATGGCACTCCTCGATTTCTATGTTTAAGAGTGCTGGGGAAATAGCGCTTCTCAATTTTTACGTCCCGAAGTTTCGAGCAATGCGATGGCACTTGTCAGTTTCTACGTCTCAAAGTTCCAAGCAGTGCAATGGTGTTTCTCAATTTTTACGTCTCAAAGATCCAAGCAGTGTGGTGGCACTTCTCAGTTTCTACGTCTAAAAGTGTTAAGGAACGCGATGGCACTTCTCAATTTTTACGTCTCAAAGTTCCAAGTAACGCAATGGCATTTCTCAGTTTCTACGTCTCAAAGTTCCAAGCAATACGATGGCACTTCTCAATTTCGACGTCTAAAAGTGCTAGTGTGTACGAGGGAACTTCACAATTTTTACGTCTCAAGGTTCCAAACAGTGCCATGACGTTGTTTGTTTACTTACCACTAGAAAATCTTGTGTTATTGTTGTTGTACCACTCTTGTGAGCGTCCAGTGTATAGTCAATTTGGCTCTTCTCATCGAGTAGCTGACACTTTTAGAAAAAGCACTCAAACGGTTAAGGAATTGTAGAAAAATTGGAAAATTGAAAAGAGGTGAATTCTTGATGCTACGTTACACTTTCTTACGTTTCGTTGATATTCAGAAACACGAACGAATGTTACAAGGAATTTTTCAAGAAAAGAATAATTTCTTGCAACTGTGAAAAATACGAATTTTTGTTTAAGGCATCACAAAGAGACATGAAAATCGAAAGAGAAGGAATTCGCGATATTTCGGTACATTTCTTACGTTTAACTTGGTATTCAGAGAAAAAGTCGATAGATATGCGGGAAGAAATAGAGCGGAAGGTGAAATTCAGTGAAATAGATATTGAATGAAATGAAAACACTCGTGTGGATTTAATGTTTCCAATATTTGCCAGAAACCATTTCGATAAAATTTTATTTGATGTTCAGTTCAGCTCGGTTTTAATTATATATACGTTTTAAGTGCAGCAGATATAAAAGCAGGTAACGTCTGGAAATTATACTATGATATTATTACAAAGTAGCTAAAAGCATAGTTGAGAAGAACAATTATTGAACAACTATTGAAACTATTTATAGTATCGTTCGAACATTAAACTTATTATTAAGATAATATTATTCTGTAATTTTTGTTTTAATCTGGAAAGAGTCGCCATTTGGCTGAAATACAACTATAAAAAGAATTAAAATACCAATATTATTTGCATACTAATTAATTGAGTTCAAACGTTTACCAATACTTCTTGCATTCACTTTACTTAAAAAATTCCTTTATCTTAATTACATCAAAGGTCGATAATAATAAAAAATAAAACCATTCTTAAGTAATTCACTCTTGAAACACCATCCAATTCATTAATTATATTACTACAAATATCCATATTTACTATATAAATCAGAATAAACGAAAAACAAAATCGAAGGGGAAGAAATGTTTAAAAACTATTAAATCTATGCCACAAACACTTACACATACTTTTACTTTAACTCTTTGCACTCGGATGTCTCCTCTGAGGGGACATCAGAATTGATTAACGATTAAACTTGTTCCACCGCAGCTTTTTGAGAAATGTATACTTCCCTCAAGTTTTCTATCGAATTGGAAATTTTCTATTACTGGAAAATAGAAACTACTGCTAAACAGTGCTAAAATATTGCCATATCAGCAATATTTCTAGCTTCTATTGCCAACGTCCAGGAAGGAACAGAGTGCAAAGGGTTAAAATATCTTCGATCAATTCTTCGTAAAACACTTTCGATAAACCATATTCGATCGATGACAATTTCAACAACTTACGAAAACATTGTTCAGTCGGCGATAATCGTATTAATCTGAAACGCGTTCAAGGGACTCAGCTGTCTGCGCGTAAATAATTCAAGAATGGGCCAGGGTATCCGCACGAGGATAGCCGCGTCCTGACCATTCTAATTAATCGTTTAATAATACAGTTTCGGCGGTAGGGTCGCCAGCACCCGAATTTCATCCCCAATGACCCTCAGAAATTCATGCGTCTGCTGTGTGTCGAGCGTACATAACCGTGTACGAGCAACGCGAAAGCCCCATCCGCTTCTTGATTTTCCACGGCCTCCCATTCTGACCGCTTCTTTATGCTTGCCACTCCGTTGGAATTTCTACGAGAAAAGGTTTAGCTTCTCGCAGTTCTGTCCACTGCTGGCGGCCCTTTCGGTCCATTTTAATGAGTTCCGTTTATTTCCCGGCTCAGGGATTGGGGATACTTTTGCGAGCCTCGAATGGCGAGAATCTTGAGAATTCGAGGAAGCAGCGGGGGTTCAGTTACGATAAAAGGGTGTTACAACGTTTAATTACAGTTGTAATGCGACGTGCAGATTAAGGACGGACTTGTGCGCAAGTGTATTACGTGTTTTATGTGTAATGACGTTATCGAAGCTCATTGATGGGATTTCTGCGCGAAATAAATATTTCTTGTTTAAGCGTAAAAGAGAAGTGTTGTTCTTCTCGTTTTAAACGCGTGAAGCGCGAGTCCATTTAATCAAGTATCGACTGTTCCAGGCAATCGACTGATCTGCGACTGCAAACTGACATGGATTTGGGGCCTGAGAAACGAGACGAAGAACACGAAGCTACGGGAGTCCCTTGAGAAACTCACTTGCCTCCTGGAGAGCAATAACGTGACGCTCGACAACGACGAACTCGGATGGCCCGAGACGCTCAACTCAGAACAAAACTCAGGTGGGTTCCTGATGCTTACACGCTCTTCTTGTTTCCGCTGTTCTCTCCAGCCATTGTGTTAGCCAGATTTTCCTCTTGAAATTGTCCCTGTTCTTTGTATTATTGAACACCGTCTATTATGACGGACAAAAGGTATTTGGGATTGTAGATTAACTAATTGGACTTAATTATGCTATAACAAGTGTTTCATCTCTCTATCTCTCTTTCTGCCTCTCCCTCTTATGCACTTAAAATATCTTTTTAATTTAATTACAAAGATTTAATGTAGATCATAGTTCTACAAAATTCACGTTAATTTCATTTAATAATCCTCTAATAAAATATTTTTAATTTATCAAGGATTCTGTTACAACAAATATAAAGAAATGAAATTTGAAAGTTTATCGCATACTTTGGACTTCATTTTTTTTTTTTTGTTGCTGAATAACTAGAAAACAATGTTTATTAAATCTACTAAACCACAATAAAAACATTCAAACGCTTAGGTAACACATTTTCGTTAATTATTTTTATTATTTAGAATTGTTTGTTATTTTATACAATTGCCTATAATGGCAGTCATTAAGCTATTTACACAAATCACTATAGAAGCTTCACGTGTACGAATTCCCCAACTATGAAAATCGATACTTTCCGTCGACAAAGAACAGCAGTCTTCGTTCCCCAAACAGTGAGTAATAGGAATGAAAAGCGGCACATAATTGAAAGAAAAGCTCGTTGAAAAGCGTGGAAAGGTGTAAACACATTCTGCTGCCATTGTACGCATTCAGAAGATGTTAACTTTCCTTCTAGAATGCTAACTTTCATTGTAGGGGGGAAAAAGTGTTCGAGACGGTAGACTGCATTCATTTATATGCAGTTTCCTCATTGTAACGAGAGAATAAGAGTTGCTCCGTGGGGTCCTCCATTGTCCATTGGATAATTAATAGGGTGGCTTCTTTTCTTACAGTGTTTCTTAAGCATTGATTAGTGGAGGGGGTAAACTTCCCGGAATTGTACTCTGAATCTCGTTTTAAATACGTAATTGGCCCATTACGTTTTAAAATACGAAGAAATTAGTATTGCAATATGCCACAGTTCACAATTTGCGTTCTATGCAACTGCATTTTTGAACAGTCGTCTTTGCGCATTCTTAATTTACACAAACCTTTCTGTTTTCGATTTTCGTCTTCGATTATGTGATGGCAAGTTTCATTGCAAACTTTTACAAAAGATTTATTGTGAATTAAATACTGTAGACTCTCGTATAACACGGTTAATATGTGACGCGTTATAGGAAATCGTGCTATACGGAAATTTTTTTACGCATACTCATATCGCTATACTAATCAAGTCGATAATGACGAGAAAACGAATATAATACTCAATTATAGCAGATTTAATTTGTATTATTTGCAGCGTTGTACGAAAAATCGCGTTATTTAAAAATAGTAACAGCAATATTTGTTGAATATTGAGTTGTAGAATTGAAGCAACAATTTTTAACTTAGACTTTTAATGGTTCTATTTAGAAAATGCAAAATCCGCACTCGATTACGAATTATAAAAATCTAAGCGATGACAAAAATGCTTAATTATTTATATGGTCGGGGTGAGTGATTTGGGGTGCAATGTACTTATCTTGTTTTGGCAGTAAGCCGCCATAGTGTTGTACAATATAATACATAAAAGCATGTAAAATATTCAAAATGCAAACTGCAGATGCTTAAATTTAAGAAAGATTTCAAATAAAAAAGTTGCAAAGTTTCAAGTTGAGTCAGCGAAATAATTAATAAATATTCATTTATCCATCAATTCTTTGATTTGATATCCAATTTTGTAAATTGATATTTCAAAACGAGTCAATGAAATAATTGATAAATATTCATTTATCTATCAATTCTTAGATTTGATATACAATTTCCAAAAAGTGCCACCATTGCACAGTAGAATCGCCAAGAAGAGAAAAAGGAAGCAACATTCATTACTGCATGGAAACAAACAAATGTATCATACAAATGAAATAATTATCTATCATGGAACGGGTTATTTCCCAAAGATGAGAGGGAAAAACAATTTCCAGTATTACTTTATGTGCATCATCTGTTTTCACTCGGATATTCCTCTCCGTGGAAAATTTGATTCCAGGACACGATTTAATTGAATCGTACAAATACTCGCTCGCGTTACAAATTCTTTCGATCGGAACGAATTCTGCTAGAATATTAACCTCTCGCAGCGAGCACTAACGTGGAACTGGCCCCATTAAATTTGTCGATGCGTCGTTTATTTCCATGCGCCATGCGGAAATAAAAGTACCAAAATACAGTGAAACACGAGGAAAGAATAAACGCAACTAATTAATAAAATTTCGTTATCGATAATACCAAAGATTATTCTTGTCTGTTCTTCTTTATTTTTTTATTTTCAATTATTCTTGTGCAGTTTCGTGCAGCGTTATCATTTAACGAACAGGAATTCAGTCTAATTAATAAGCAGTGTTACACGCGAACGAAAAAAGTAAATATCACCCGGTACGAATTAATAAAGATACTGAAAATTGTATTTGACTGTTTCATTTAATTCCTGCTGGGCCAACAATACAGAGTTTGCCTTTAATAATCGAAATGATCCATTGGAATTTATCGATATTTGAAATATTTATCATGCGATTGGCCAATGAAACGAAACTGCCGACACTCCACTAGCGATCGATACTGAAGATCTTCAATTGTTTCGAATTTCAAATTCCTTTCGCTCGACGATTGCATCTCACAAAGGAGAGGAAGCTTACAAAGGAAGGTGTAGATTTTAATCGAACTTCTTGGCGCTCCTCGATAGTTTTCCATTCGCTTGTTTGCCTGTCAAACGAAATTTTCATTTACTTATACATTTATTTATTCCAACAGACGTACAAATTCCCAATCGTATAAACAGGAAAGACGCATTCTTCACAAAAATCGACTGCAAAATTATACGATATAAAAGCGATATAAAAGCAGTATTGTACGAAAATGTAAATTAAAGCATCGCAGAAGCTTTTATTTATACAAGGGCCACAGATAAAAACATTTACTCTACTATTATTAACTAGATCTACAAAATATTAGGAATACACATAAAATTATCAAAGAACACAGAAAGTACCAAAAGTCAAATAAAACAAATTTCTTCTTCAGTTCTATTAGTTTAATTAAATTTCTGAAATCTGAATTTGCACGCTCCAAATTATTACAAATGTATTCTATTTACCAAATTCTTTGCAAAAGTAAAAAAACTGTGAAACTTGACAATGATAGTTACTGTTCCATGGAACATCTTGTACACGTGTATTCTTCTTTTTAATATTGCACGAAAATGTAAATTAAAGCATCGCAGAAGCTTTTATTTATACAAGGGCTACAGATAAAAAAATTTACTCTACTATTATTAACTAGATCTACAAAATATTAGAAATACACATAAAATTATCAAAGAACACAGAAAGCACCAAAAGTAAGATAAGACAAATTTCTTCTTCAGTTCTATCCTTCTAATTAAATTTCTAAAATCTGAATTTGCACGCTCCAAATTATTACAAATGTATTCTATTTACCAAATTCTTTGCAAAATCAAAAGAATTGTGAAACATGACAATGGTTATTACTGTTCCATGGAACATCCTGTACACGTCTACACTTCTTCTTAAACACAGATGGTTTCTGCTTTATCCCACTTTACGCCGACAATGAAATTTCACTTCTCTTCTGCAATCGCGCTCGCAGCAGCGGGGTAAAAGTGGGAGGAAAAAGCAACAACCTCGATCACATTTTCAACGGCTCGCCCGATATGCATTTTGCTCGAATTTTCGTTTTCTCCCCTGTTACAGAGGAATATCGTGGCGAGAGGTACAGAGGCGGCAGCATCGAGGACGATGACGCTTACATGGACGACGTCTACGAGAACAAAGATGGATACGACGATTCCTCCTTGAATTCCGATTTTCAGCTGAAGGTAAGATATACGTTTACCTTTTATATTTTTCTTCTCGCCGTCAAAACGGGATCAATTTCGCCACGCGTTTCTTCGATTCTCACGCGGAATTAAGGGATGGATCACGCGCCTTTGTATGTATTTTCTGCTTTATCGTAGACGGTTTTACTCGACCTTATTGTTAGAAATCTGTAAATCATTTCATTGGAACGTTTTTTACGCAAAACTTTCTGTGTCGAGAATTGTTCTAGAATTATTTTTTAGATATTTGTTATTCAATCGTAGAATTTCGATTATTTCTTACGAATTTGGATATAGCTGGAAAATAATAGTTCTATCTAGGGTGAAGAAGGAATTGGTTGTAGCTCTTGTCACAGATATGGAGTAAAATTGTTAAATTTGATGGATAAATGTTATTCACCGAACTTTGAAGTTTGAAATTAATTTCTAATTTTTAGATTTAATTAAATCTCTTCTGGTTTTAGTTAACTTTGTATGCGTGGATGTTATATATCTAATACTTTAATTTCTGCTATAAAAGTTCGTTTTAATCATTATTTTGTATTAAATTAATAAAAATTCTGAAGAGAGTCATATATTTTTTAACAGACATTTTAAGGTCAAAAATATAAAAGTCGAAATTATTGTTTTAATTACCAGTAGTTGAGGGATTGAAAGCAGGATATACATAAAACTGAAAGCAAATTTCGAGGTCGATTAATTATATAGTTCAAAGTTTGAGAATTTAATTTTAGGTGTAATTATTCTCATTCACCCTAATAATTTTAGGAGTAACTATTCTCATTCACCCCAAATGTCACTCGACAACCTCCAAAATGTGATTCATCCTGTTTCTGATCCACGCATGAAGAATTAAAATTTTTCTTTATTCTTAATATTGAGAAAATTAGAAAAAAGTCTCGAACGAACTCACAACCAAATAGATTCTTCTTCATCCTCGAAAAACAGAGTTCAGTTCATTTTTTAAGTTACAGTTTTAGAGTTTCGAGCAAGTCACACGTAAGTATTTACATTCTATCATAAACAAGTCACACTCTTTTGCTTTTTCCAAATAAAATCGTTAAATACAGTTTTTACTAATATTTTACATACTTCATTCATTTAATCATCAACATAAACTTAATTGAAGATGCATAATACACGTTGCATTTGCTTTAAGATTGAATAAACAACGGACCACTGATAAAATTAAGTTTTGTGATGTTTCTACATTTTATTCTTTTGTCTTCAAAAAAATATAACATTTATAAATATTTATTTAAAATGTATATTTCTAATAAATTTTATAAATATATATTTTTATTGGATATATTGTGAGGTTCAACAATTAACATAAAATTTTATTTTTGATAGCTTGACAAGAATAGTAATAAATATTAATTTTATGATTTCCAGAACATACATTCTGTTTTTGGTAGTTATTGGATATAGCTATGCAGTTACTGTCCAATATAAAAAAAAAATATTGTAAAAGACTGTCTCTAACGTTCCAATAAATTGAAAATAGTTCTAAAAACTTGTGAAAACCAATACACCACCACGTTTTACTCACTTATAAAAAAAAAAACACTTTCCCAGTAACACGAGAAACTCTCTCGTTATAAAACACTGATATCAAATTTTTTATCGCGAAGGCAGATTTGGTTTTTCTAGTTTTCTGGCGTGTACAGAATATTTCGTAGACTACTTTTTTTATTTAAAAATTTCGATTCACGCAGACTTACGATAATACGGATAAGCTGCTCAAGCGTGATAATTTTTTTTTTAATGGAACTACGAAACTGCAAACATGTTTTTTTTCCTTTGGTCATTTCTTAAGTAATATTTATTACGTTATGTAATTCAAAACGAAAGAGTTCAATAGATTGTTGAGAAAATTTGTTCAACAACAAACCATGAAGTTTCCATAGTCTTCAGGACATATTTTTCTTTTTCCAACTGATTATTATCGAAATAAAACTACGTAGATATAATTCGATCAAGCGTAAAAAGCAATTTCGAGTAAGTGTCTTGGACGTTTCTAATTTTTCACTCGTATTCCTCAAAAATTAGGAACAATTTTCTCAATTGGAAATAGAGGTGTCATTGAATGATTTCTACTTTAGATTTGAATGATACACTGTTTCAGTGATTGGATTAATTGAGTTAAATATCGTATTTAATGTATATTAATTGTTGACAAATCACTGAACGGGTATGATTAGGAGCTTATAAATTGATATTTCATTGCACGCAAATATTCATCGAATTGTACTTCCAAATATAATAATTTACTTTAAATATATACTATATATACGAACGTGTTTTGTATTTTGTCACACAAAAAGTGAAAATATAATTTGTGACAAGATGAAAAATCAAATAATGTGTTAATAAATAATAGAATGAAGTTCATAATATCCAATAAATTATTTATTTTGTCCATTGACAAAGTATGCAGACATAATTCACACAGTAAACCTGTAAAATTTACTTTATTAATGAATTGTAATAACATCGACTAGAACGAATGTAAAAAGAAAAATTAATAGCACTAATATAGAATTCCGTTTCTGCCACTCTTATCACCTAATCCACTATCAACTTTTGCTCCAATATGAAAAATCAACAATGAAACATAAAAATAAATAAAATCAGTAAACTGTTATGTTATTTGTATGTATAATAAATGGATAAATGAAATTCTATAAAGAATCGAATAGAAAACAACGAGATCTGAACTTCTATTCGCTAAGTTCATCTTACTACAGTTAATACACCTGTGTGCAATGAATTTTTAAAGTCATTTTTCTCGAAAACGAAATTCCAAATACAAATCCATTATCCTTGATTTGAGTTTCATTTTGCATCCTAGAATCATTCTTTTAAAATTTCTCCTTGAAAAGGTCAAGCACTGGGTAATTACAAGACTGTCACATATTTGACTCATTTTGGCTGCCTTCCAATTTCCTCTGCAACATTTAAAGCACACAATTCTTTCACGTGCATTCTTTAATTATCAATTTAATCAGAAATTTTCGTCCATGCTTGTGTTGCACTTTTAATACTAAATAATATGAATCAATATAGATATAAAAAGTATTGAAACCACCAACTACCAAAACTCCATTCGTACCATTTAATCACAGACACTTGCCCAGAACACTCGTGACCCACTATAATAAACATATAAATATATACACATATATACATATAATTACAAAACTGTCACACACTGACACATCAATAAAAATAAAAATGCATCAAAATTTAAAGAAATCACAGAATTTATTCTAATGGACCCCCTCCACGCACGCAACCCGCACTAACTCTGCTTCCCAAAATGTTTCAGACTCAGATGGTCGATGGTAAGCTATGCTACGTGAAGAACCTGTTCGACCTGAAACTGGAGGATCTCCCGTGCCCGGAGCCCTCGAGAGAGGACTTAATGGCGTCCGAGCAGCCGTCGAGTCGCCACGAGAACGCTTACGTGAGCTCCTCGGGTTCCATCTGGTCCTCCTCATCGCCAGCCCTCGCGCGCCTCGACCTGTCTGTCCTCCTATACTCCGTGCTGCTGTTGCTGTCGGTGCTGTTCACGTAGAAGCGGCTACGCTCGCCGGACGACCCAACAAACAGATCGGAAGGACGGCCCGTGCACGAGGACGAGGACGGTTCTCGGTATCCAGGAACGTAAAAGCGTGCATAATCGAATCGCGCGAGGTGTGTGTACGTGCGTATGTGTGTGCGCGTGTGTGCGCGTCTGAGTCTGTCTGCGTGTGCGTGTATCGTCGCGCGTGTCCTCAGCCCATCTGATCGACGCTCTGGAAGCACTGACGCGGCTCGAGCAGGTCCCCTTCCCAAAGCAATTTTTCATTTCTTCTCCTTGGTGGTCTCGTCGTCGCTATCCGGAAGAATAAACCGTATCGTTGGTTGGAGATCAGGGGAATTCGGGGAATTTTGGAAAGTCGAAGGGGTCATTGGAGAGAGGATCGTTGGTTGATCTTCAGATTCGTTGTCAGACGTGGAATTTAGCGAGTTTCAAATGAAACATTTGCGTGGAAGTAATTAAATTAGCGATGCAACGCGGCTGGTTATGAAATTTCGGGACGTAGGAATGTTAATTTGAAAGCTGACGAGCAAGTGGTCCCGCGATCCTTTCCACCCTTAAAAACGATCGAATTGACCACCTCGCTCCTTGCTAACCTCGAATTCTCTCAGAAAGGATCGATTTTTGAACATTGACAAGCGAGACGAATCCATCGTTTGCTTCAAACTATCCACAAAGTCGGAACTTGCCACTACTAGAGCCTGAATAAGATCAAATTGGCAGTTCGGAAGTGTCAGTTATTAGTTCTTCGGTACCGTAAAAGCAAGATGAAGCTCGAAACTTCTCCAACACGACTATCGTTCGAGTCAGTTCGTTCTTCTGCTGACGAAGAACGCTACGATCGCGTCAGTCCGTCCCAGACGATCGATGGATCGTCCACAAGGCTGGATCACCAGCTTGTAGTCGCTGAGGACACGTCGGAAGCGCGTCGTGTCGGACGTCGAAGAGACTCGAACGGATTTATCGGGCGCGAAGTAACACGGAATATTCTTGGAGGGGAAACACGTTCGATTCGTTTTTCTACGCACGGACTTGTTATGGCCGCGTACAATACTGCTCGTAATCGTTCGAACGATGCTCCACTTCGATTTTATTGCCAGAGTAAAAGGATTTAAATCGTCTGAGAAACAAACACATTTGTTATTCGGTTTTATTTTGTATTTTACGACAAACGCCTTGAATCTTCTGATTATTGGGAAGTGTGCGAGGAGAATGTGACCTTGAACGGCCTATACCCTCTTTAGGGTACTGTTATTGGATGCCACATTGAACTGAGTGGAACGATTTAAACTTTTCTTCTTTTCTTCGTGTTCACATTCCTCGTGGACACGAATATTTGATTTTCTTTTTATATGTAAATAAGGCGGCATTTGCTGTCGCAGTTTGAACACCAATATTCTTAATTGAGAGTTCAGTCTTAATTTGCTGCCACAGTTTGAAAACCAATATTCTTAATTGACAGTTCTGTCTGAATTAAAATTGTTCCTGCAAAAACTTTAATTGTACATATTAATTTCAGTAATATTCGTACAATAAGTAAGAGCGAAGGACAATTGTTTTACGACTGAAATTCTTTTTCTATATTATTTAAAATAATCAAATCTGATGATATTATTTTATTTGATAAACACAACTCGTCAACGCGATAAATAGCAAATAATTTCGAATGTAATTGTTATTATTCAATTCATTGCTCTCTGTGGGAATAATTAAGACTGCTTTTTTATTCTAAATCGATGAAACATACGTTAAATTTAAATTACCAATGCAACAGTGATCGACTTTTGAAATCGTTCGAATAATCACGAGCAATAATTTACGATCGCGGGCTACTTACCAGCTGGCACTTTTCAGTGACCATTTTCTATTATTGACTTTTCGACGTACTTTTTCCTTCGCTACGGTGTCCGTTTTCGGACGATCGATTATTATTATTACAACTAAATAGATTTTTCCCGCGCGACTTTTTCAGTAGCTCGATTATAGAGAAGTTTGTACATAAACGTAATCGGTCAGGAACAGTCTTCAGGAATTGTGTTCTACGAGAGCCTTTTACACTTTTCTCATTTTTTATACGTACTCGATGTTAGGCTTAGTTAACAAAAAATTCCCTATTCACCTAGAACAATCTACTTAGACATTGAAACTGTCCAGACTTTCACCCCGTGATTTTTCTTCCTTTTACGCTTTTAGCATTTAAAATTAGCGAGTATTCTCGCGAAGAAGGCATTCTTGAGAAAAACAATCGTTAAACTCTCGACAAGCAACGTTCAGACTGAATTATCAGCACCATTTATAATCCATCGTTCAATTTCAATTTGGTAATTAATCAACTAAACGTAGCGATCACCAATCGAATATAAATTTACAAATGGATATGGAAATAACGATCGCATAGCAATGGACGTAATTATCATCGGTAATGGACTCCAACAATACTGACACACAGTAATTTTATCAATCACAGCGCGTCTCTTATCAATTCATTTAATTACACATCGATTCTACTCGCTGCTCTTCGCGCGCCACAAAATCCCACAGAAGACGACCATTGTATATCCACGTTCGGATCAACCCCACCAGAACTCAATCAAAAGACATACTGTCGTGCAAAAAGTACAATATTTCCCAATTCTCGCAGAAAGTCATTCCGTGACCACGAAAGGTATACCAATGTTTTTGATACGTGTATTTTTCTACCCTCGCGAAGACTTTTCTGACCGAACCTAATCCATCGTCGCTTGAATCCACCTATATATATACATATATATATATACATAGACGCATACTGTACACATTGTATGTATTCTACAAACGCGCGCACACACACACGTATACAAGCATTAAGATTGTTTCCACGAGTTGGCAATTTCTGGCCTGTCGGTGCGTCCTCGCAAGGCTACGTTGCTCCAACGGACAGAGACGATGTACACGCGAAAGCTTAGTCAATTCCCCGTGCAATCGGGCCGGTTTTATCGCCGTGGATCGAGCTCGTCTCACCCTCTGTGTCTCGCTCTCTGGAAACGCACAAAATCCCCCGGAGAACCGCAACGGAAACCGTGTCTCAATAACGTTCGATCGGCGAACGCCGTAGACGTTTCTGCGGGTCGTGCAGCCGACTGTTTGGAACCGTTCGCGTTGGCCAGGGTGTTTCGTTGCGATATGGATTCATTGAAAATTGCGTTGGAGGAGGAATGAACGGATTTTCGTCGCGATTCGGGTGTCGTCGAATATTTTGGGGGTAATCGAACGAGGGTGGAAGAGGAAAGAATTGTGGTGCTGGATTTAGTTCGAAATTAATTACCATTTGAAGGCTTCTAAACTAGGGCACAATAATTTCATTTTGAGTAATCAGTTAAGCGTGAGAAAGGAAGAGATTGTGTTCAATACGTTATCGAGTATAATAATTCTTGTTAACCCTTTAACTGCGGGTACTTTTAACACAGCCAAAGAAAAATAAAATAAAAATAAGTGTATACGTTCAAATTTTCTATTACTAGAGTGATATTCTAGTTTAAAAGATTTTTATATTGTTTTATTTTAGTTTTATTTTTTATTAGATATTTGATATGAATTTTAGTGTGTGGTTTATAAACCACTCAAGTAGATAAAGGGTTAATAAAACAATTGAAAAAAGAGATATTGAATAAAGAAATTGTCTTGTTTGAAATAATTTATAAGGGAAAGAAAAATGAGAGAAATATATATTAATTACTTCACTGTGATTTAATGCGAGAGGACAAAGGAAAGAAAGGTATAGTATTAAACGATACAACAGCCTACTTGAATCCAATTCGAGTGTGGAAGGAAAACTTGAAGTAGAATATATTAATTTATTTTAATGAGCAGTTTAAGAGTAGCTATAACACAAAGGGGATGGAGTGAAGAAATAAAATGATTAAAGGAGCTTGTTTAAAATTAAATCAGGTTCAGGAAAAAGAAATAAGACGAAAATCTACTCGTTCGTTCTTTAATAATCGTTGCATTACACGATCCAATAAGAGCATGAAAAAGAGAAGAATTGATTTCGAGGCAAAAGATATTAAAATTCATTTAAAATTCATTTGGACGTCCAAGAACGTACGACGAAAGGTAGTTTGTTAAACGATAATAATAAGCAACAGCTTGTTTTGCAATATAATTATGTTTGAAGTTCAGTTTACAAGTTCGAAATTGGCAGTGTCAATGAAATTATAAGTCATTGGAAAGCGAGATTTCGGTGCGAGTTTCCGGCCACCTGTTTCGGATTAACCGAGGCTGACCCGGAAAATGAGATTTCAGTATCGATTTATCGCCTCCACCTAAGCTATACCCAGTCCAGAACCAAACTCGTGTCTCGTTCATTAACCCGTGTTAGATCAGAATGAAGTATGAATAACTAATAACTTCCTGATAACTCCGCAAGCACGAACAACAGCAGACAAGATTCTGATTTCAATTTACGATCAGTCAAAATCGGTCTCTCTTAAGCACAGCACGTAGAGAGAGAAATATTTCATGAAAAGGGTAATTGAACGAGTTAAGGAGCAAATAATCGGCAGACAACCGGTTTAATTCTCATTTCAGCCGATTAATTGCTGTTTGCCTAAATTATCGGGGAACAGTGTTTTGCCTTGAGTGGAATTCAATCGATCGAATGAAAATGGTAATTGAACAGCGTTTGCGATCTTCCCTGTGCTTTCACTCTTTTTACAGTTGCGTTATAATTGATTGTTCTTAAATTTAAATGGAATTTAGTCGCTGCTGTTTTTCAGGAAATGAAACAGAATAACGATGAAGAGATTACTTTCTTCATTGCTTATTATTCATTCACCTCTGCAATTAAAATGGTAAATACCATCTCTTAACGCATCTTATATTCGCATTCATTGCTTTTTTCTTCGCGGAGAGATTAATTTAAACAGATGGTGACGATCTTCTACTTTATTCAATTTAATTACTTTCTGTCAGAAGAGTCACTTCGCTTCAAAATTTTATATTTCGCAGTCTTTATTCATTCCTAAGTGAACCCCTAAGAATAAAAGAGGCAATTGCGGATTTCATACATATTTTCATAAACAAATTCCACTCGAAAAACTCGAAAAAATTACAAAATTATCTTCAAATTAACAAACATCCAAGCTTCGATTTTTATTTCTTCATTCACACCCAAGACATTACCAAATACTATTAAATATCTTCTCAAAAGATCACACGATTGTTCTAAAGGCCTCAACTCTATTCTCCAAACGCAAATCATCGACCTCTCATTCTCACAAAACGATTCGAAACCCGCGATCGACGACTGTAACATTCCTCCTCCTCAGACGCAATTCGCAGCGTCTGCGAATCGAATTCCGGAACCGAATCTTCACCCCAATCTTGAGTGAGCTAAACGCGGCTCCGTGACACGCGATGAATAAATGAGCGCGGTCCCAAAATGTCGGAAATGCGCCCGCGAGACGCGGCTCCGTCCTCCCTTATTCTCCGTCGAGCCTTCTTCTTCGCCTATTTGGCTTGATCGCGCCGCTAATTGAACGCCAGACAATCGAGAGAAAGGCAGTGCGAATTGATCGTTCGCGACGATACACAGGCGTATCTTCTTTTCCCGTTCTTTTCCACTTTTGTGCCCGCGATGCGCGAACAGAACGACGAGAGAACCGCGCGCGATGGTCCAAACAATGTCGTCGTTCTTCATTGTACCATAAGCAGAGCTGCGTTCTGTGTTTCAAGGAGTACCTCTGTTTCGCTTCTCGACCGCCTCTCAGTGCCATCTCTTAGCTGTTAACTTATTATTCGTAGAGATTAAGTTTCATCGAGGCTAGAGTTGATTTGGCGGGATTCGGTTAGGGTTTTATAGGAAGTCCTTCCGTGATTTTGGGGAAGATAATTGGTAGGGGTGGAGTTTGCGGTAGAATCTTGATCACCCTTCATTTTCAAATTGATTTCAAGAGAATTGGATTTTTTTAAACGAGACTTTTTATTAATTTTTTATTGGAGAGTTTACTCGAATTATTGGATCGAATACCAGGCATGGTTTCTTAAGATTTTACGATGTAATTCTAATTAACTATATGCATATTTGAGTTTCGCTTTAATTGTTGGTTATTTAATAAAGCAGCACGAATTTCAAATTGGATATAAATGAAGTTGCACGTGTAAATGGCCTCAGCTTCGAAAATTCGAGCCACATGCATTTCTCTTTGTTAGCGAATTAATCGACTTTGCGTAACAAAAGCTCGTTGAAACAATCGACAACGCTTGACTTGCTTTTGCTGCGTTCATCGGCTTTTCCACGCTGTAAAGCCGAGTGTAAAAAAAACCTTGAAATATAAAATGCCAATTATACAGCGAAACGTAACGAAATTTTTGCTGCCTTCTAATTTTCTTCTACAATTCTTTCACGAGCATTCTTTAATTATCAATTAAAATCAGAACTTTTCGTCCATGTTTTTGTGTCGTACCTTTAACAGAAAATAATATGAATTAATATAGATGTAAAAAGTATTCAAAATATATCCAAACTCCATTCATACCATCTAATCGCAAACACTTGCCCAAAAACGCGGAACACTCGCGTGATCCACTATAATAAGCGTCTACATTTAAGTTCACCTCCATTCTAATCATAAGTTTACTAATTTAATGCATCGATTTCAAGCAGAAATCGATTATGATACACACGATGACACGAAACTGAAAGAAAGATAAAACAGCTTCTTATATTTTCTTTTTTTTTCGCGCAAGATTCCCGCGCTTTTGTCATAACGTGAAACGATCGAAGACAAGATGTCGTCTAGGCTCGCACAAACGAAATGGCGCCCACTTGGTTCCCCCCTCAATGACGGACTAGCCGTCGATAACGTGGAGTATCGCTTGCCCCGCGCGATCTAGAAAAAAAAATGAAAAAGAGGAAGAAAGTAGGAAAATGGATAATTATCGATGATGTTGAGATTGTTTGTCATAGTATATGCGTTATCATATATATATAATATCGCGATATATAGTATATGAATGGTCGGACTGCAAAATGACCTTGGCTGGGGACGACGGGGTTGGTGAGTTGATGCAAGAAATTCGATTTCAGCGTCGAGCAGTGAAGACGCGGCTTAATCGTGCGACCTGTAGAAATTAGAACGCTGCCTCTGACGGAGCAACCATTTTTTCTACTTCTATTTCACAGTAACATACGGGAAAGAAAATAAAGCGGGACAGGATGAGAATACCAGAGGGGTGGCTTCTCCCTTTTCTCCGCCTCTTTCCATTTTGCTCTTTCTCCGGAGAAAATGATTGGATGACGAATGATTCCGGTAAAAGGGTTCTTGTTTGGAGCGGAGATCTGAATTTTTTAGGCACGGACGATCTCGAGATTGAGACGAGTAAGTGAAGTTGCTGGATAACGAAAGGATTGGAGGATTTGGGCGACTAAAATTGAATGCAAAATACATTTCCTTGGGAGAATTCCTGGAGAAGGAGGGTGCGGAGAATTGGAGACGACTTGTGGGAATTCGTGGCATTACTGCAATCAAAGATTAAAAACAATCTGTTTTAGTAAAAGTAACTTCGCGTATGTAGAGGAAGCGCAACTAAATCAAAATACATTTTGCTTGTTGAACTAAATTTTAGTTTACCAAATCTTCCATCCTATTGAAACCAAATAAAAATATAAAAAGTTAACGTGCAATCTTCATATTAGAGAAAATGGAATTTTTTTGAGGCAAGGCTGATTATTGTTCGCCATATTCCATCGATCTCGAGCTCAGCCACGCAGAATATCAATTCCAAGTCACGTACCCTTGGCTCTCATCTTGGCTCGCGTAATCTTAGCCTAACTCTTTCTCATCGTCATTGTTCTTCGTCGACTTCGTCGTACATCGTCATCCAAGCGTCCTGCACGATGGCATTTTGTGGCACGACGTCTGTTGTCAGTCGAGACGCACGCACGCGTACAAAGGGATACGAAAACTAGAAGAAAGCTGATTGTAAAAGAAAAAAAGACAAAGAAACATAGAAAAAAAGCAACTGACAAAAAGAAAAGAGAAAAACGAACAAAAAAAAAAACTGACTAGAAAAGGAAAACCGATAAAAGGGGGAGTAAAATTGTACCAAACGGGGTTATCGCGTGCGCCACGTTATTCCTTCAAAGCTAATAACGAAACTCGACCGGAAGTCTCGTAAATGCACCGATAGCCGATTTCCCAATGATGTTTCACGTGTGCGTAGGGCGTTCTCGCTCTAATCGAGGATATAAAATGGTGTTCTAGAAAACGTTCCGAGTTTTTTCAATGATTCTCGATGAGCATAGGATAATAAATATAAAACAAGAAGAAAAGAAAAAAAACGGTATCTCGTAAGGTAGGCTTAAGCACGATTCTGATTAAAAGAAAAAAAAAAAAATGTCTATCTGTCCCAAATCTGTCTCTTCGTCTGTCTCTCTGTCTCTCCTTCTCTGTCCCCCTCTCTCATACACACAAATGTAAGACACAAGTACACACACGTTCATTACATTACACTGAATTCTCTGGAAACAAAATATTAAGCTCGTAGGTAAACCAAAGATAAGGAAAGTTCGGTGTTAGTCGTTAGGAAAGCTCATTAACAGAACCGGATGTTCATGGTCCGCCTTTGATCACATCTTTAAACGCAGGATTTGTCGTCTTTAAAAACTCGTGTTATTACCAGGAAGCATCGAGCGGATCATCTGCTACGATGTGCGAGAGAGGAAAGAAGAAGAAAAAAAAAATATATATATGAGAAATAGCGTAATCGCAATTAATTCTAATTGTATTTTAAAAGAAAGGACCGTTCTTCGAACCGTCGTTGCGAACAACGGCAATAACGGTTCTTCGATTCTAGGCTAAAATCGTGGAAGTTTCGTTTCGATTCGTTCTTCACGGAAAAAAGAATTCGTTCGACGGTGAAACACTGCGAAATTTTTGCGCATTTCACTTTTTTCTTTCCTTCTTTCTTTCGTTGTACGTGACGATTATATATACGGCGGTGGTTTCTATTTAAAAATAAATAAAGAGACGTCGAACTCACGATGGTGTCGTACGTATGTATACATACACGTGTACGGTGGCTACACAAGACATTGGAGGGTACATTTTCCAATCTGGCTGCATTTAATGAGATTATACATTCCGTTCCCACGTTATTTTAATCAGACAAAAAGTGCTGTTAAACAGCGTGAAATTGAACACGTTTGGGCTTGATTAATGAACACGCGACTGGTGAAATCGATGCAATTACGTGCCAATATATTTTGTAGCCACTGTATGTATTTATACGGCCCTCTGTTTCATGTGCACGCGCGCACGCTATCGATACTTTTGCCGATATATAGTTATACATATAATATATATTTAAATATATTATACATATACCTGTCTCTGAGGTGTACGTATACAATACGTGCCGCGTTTTTTCTTACACCGAGTGATTCTAATTTTAAGCTAACACGTACGGGCGTCAGCGCGCCGCGATCTAAGTTCTAAGGTTTTGAATATTGTACTACTTATGGATTCACTGTCAAGCCGTAATATGTATTATATGTTCTTTTGTAAGATCTAAATGATAAATAAATAAATCGTCGAGAAAGAAAAACGGACGCATACGTTTCACCCCTTCGCGGTGAAATATCCGCTCGTAACTACCCCTTCGCGGTGAAATATCCGCTCATAACTACCCCTCCATTTGGAAATGGTAAGATAGTTTTACAGATTGTTATATTTTTTATTTTTGAAAAGAAGAAAAAAGTATTTTTTAATTAAATGCTATTAATTCAACCCTTTGCACTCGGCTCCATTCTAGACGTTAGCAATAGAAACTATTAGTAAAATAGCAATATTTTAGAAATAGTTTCTATTATATATTGCAAAAATATTGCTAAAATATTATTAAAATATTGCTAAAATATTGCTATTTTGGTAATAGTTTTTATTGCTAAAGTCTCCCAGCAACAGAAAATTTCCATTTCAATAGAAAACTTCAGAGAAACATGCATTTCTCAAAAAGCTGCGGTAGAATAAGTTTTACCTCCGCAATCACTAATCAATGCTGATGTCCCCTCAGAGAGGACATCCGAGCGCAAAGGGTTAATTATGTACTTAAACTTAGTTTCACTGGAGAAGTCGCTGTGTTTGAGTGAGATACTTGCTGGAAACATTTTTTTTACCACCTTTTAAGTTTAAAATAATTAATATCTAGGTATATATATTGCACACAAGCTTTGAAAACTATTATGCGAATGCTGTACTGCATTTTCCGTGGGCTTAATACTATTAATTACTACGAATTATACTTTTTTTTACGGAAACAGTATTACAGTACATATTATATTGTTTCATCCCCTTCTTTTTAATTATATGATACGCTTACTTTTTCGCCAACGTTCCACTTTCTTCTTACTTATTCCTTTTATTAAATATTAAAGACAAGAGCTATCTAAGAAGATTAAAGCTTTGCAGTAGCTTCATAAGAGACTCAGTAAAAAGCTGAAACACGAAATAACTGCGAAAGATGTTACTCTCTTTCTACGCTATTTTAGATCCACTAGAAGATGAATAAATCTGATAAAAATGAGCCAATAAAAAAGGCAAATGTAGGCAGAAAAAAACATTAAAAATTGACTAGTTTATATGATGAGCAGTTCGTACAAAAGTGTTCAATATAAAATTTCCGTGACCTTCAAAACTATGTACAGGAGATATTGCAGTAACATTGGATCAATAAAGCGAAATGTAAAAATTTAGGCGTAACAATTTGACCAAATTGACAAAAAAGTATTTACATTTTACGATAACGTTCAACAATATTTTTTCATTTCGTGCCATTGATTATTCCTGAGTATAAAATAATAAAAACTAGCTTCGTGACCTATTTGTTTGTAGTTCATGAATTAGTGTTTCTGTTCTACATCTTCTTTAGAGGTCTAAAGGGTGCGCACAATGCATAACGCTGCACTGCAGTTGTAATAACTCTAAAATGAGCGGAATAAAAGTTAAAAAGAAGAATAAAGTTTTATTGTACATCGCGATAAATGTTGCAAAAAAATATTTCGAATCTTTTACGAATAGCAGAGCGTGGTTTCGATCCACGGACCTCTGGGTTATGGGCCCAGCACGCTTCCACTGCGCCACTCTGCTCTGTTTGAGAAGACATTAACAACGAAAATTGCTCGAAATCGGCCAGAAAAATTTCTTTACAAATTATTTATTTAATTTATAGAAACATGTATTATTGTCTGACTGAGGACTTCTTATCTGTCCTTGCTTTTTCGTCAGAAATTTAATTTAATTTCCACTATTGCCTCACAGTGGAACAACGTGGGGGTTGAAGATACTGTCCACGTAGTTTAACACATTATTGTCGTATTTGCATTATCTATTTCGATTTATGAAACCCAGGGCCACATAGAAAACTGCAAAAGCTTTATTTATCGATTTAGTCGTGTCTGCTTGATTATAAAAAAATACTTTTCTTGTTATTTAGATTTTTATCACAATTCTAGTATTTCAAAAAGACAACTTCCACATTCTATTACAAAATAATAGACGTAAGATAGCTTCTGTGTAAATTTGCTGGTCAACAATGTGTTAAGTACCTGTTTAATAACACCAGAAATTTACAGAAGAAATTTTAGACTAAAATAAATATTTTTAAGCCTTTGCACTTAGCTCCTTCCATTAGCAACAGAAACTATTGCTGAAACAGCAATATTTTAACAATATTTTGTAATAATAATTTATGTTGCACCGCCTCATACCGATAGAAAATTTCCATTTCAATAGAAAACTTTAGGGAAACATGCATTTCTCAAAAAGCTGCAATGGAATAAGTTTAACCGCGTTAATTACTAATCAATGCTGACGTCCCCTCAGAGGGAACATTCAAGTGCAAAGGGTTAAGCTACATAAGAGGAATGACACTAAACAAAAGTAGTACAAATTTTATTCCCTATTCGAAAACCAAATGATCAATTTTGTTCAAACTTCGCATATTTGTAGATCTATATGTGGATCATCAATTACCAGCGTAACTTTCTGACAGGCCTTGAAATAACGAAGGGGAAAGGGTTCAAAATACGCATTTAGCGAAATATTTCGGAAGCTATAACTTTTAATTGAAAAAAGATATCGACTTTGTGTCAAAAAATCACAAAAAATTCAAGCCTTCGAATGATATATTACTTTTTATTTTTTCGAAATTTTTAAGTCAGTTTTTACGCATATTTCTAGTTTCCGGGGTTGTGAAATATTGTGAAAAATTGCAATACCCCAAAAAAGAACCCCCAATTGTAACAAAAAACACAGTACAAGTTCATTTTATGCTCTTTAAGTGGCATAAATCTTACCTTGGGGAAACTTTTCGTTTCAAAGTTATAACATAAAATTTACTTCGATGCGCAAGCTGTAGACGCAATGTTCGAACAAGATGAATGCTTTTTTAATATATAATGACTTAATACTCGAAAATATATCATTGGAAACCAAAATCCGTGTTATTGGACTATTTTAAAGAGTTCTGTCGCCATTTATTGTTGTATTGTTTAATGTTTCTTTCAGCATGCGACTCTTATCCAAGCCTCTCTACATTTCTAACTCTTCTAGGTCATTTAACTAATGAACTTAACTACCAAGATTAGTATTCTTTCTGACTTTTTAGTGTGAACATCCGTCAAAGTTAAAAATAAGTTACTATGTGGCATATCTTTGATTAATTATATATTATTGTACAAATATAGCCTCCCCTCCGTTATTTCAAAGCCTGTCAACAAGTTACGCTGACAATTGACCCACATACAGATCTACAAATATACGAAGCTTGGACAAAACATATGGTTTTTGAATAGTGTCCTTTCCATTAAATCTAATAAATTACGATCGTAACACAGACTGCACAATATGAAATAAAATGTTGTTCCAATAGACAAACCGTCACGACTTCCGACAGCCGACTTCCTACAATTTCAACGAACTGTCTCTACATTACGTAGACCTATTTACGTTAGCCATCTGTCGCAGCGCATAATCGCGTCTGTACACGATCGCCATCGATTCGTATCCAGTCGCGAATCGATCGCGTGTCATCCGACAGCATCGAGCGACCGTTTGCTTCGAGTTCTGGGCCGCGCGTCTCCGAGAGAACAGCCTGACAATTTCCCGCGATACCATCGATCTCCGCAAAAACTCGTTCCGCAACGATCCGACCTCGATCCGTTCGAGCAGCACAATTTATTCCACCGTCGCTCTTTTCCGCCCTTTTAAAGATTCATCGCGTTCCCTATATTCAATTACGTCCGCCAGAAAATTACCGCGCTTCTGATTGGAATTTTCAAGCCGAGCGAAAGTGAAACCCGGCGGAAAGATCGTTTGGCGCGCGAATTTAAAACACCCCTCGAGTGGCTGCCGATATGACAGCGTAAATTGCACACAGAGTGGCCCAGTTCCATCCGAGGCGCTTCTGCAGAGGCACGGTAAGCTCGAGTAGAAAATGCAGCCCGGTAAGTAGCTCGTAAATATAATAAATACCGCCGTGTTCGATTACTCGGTAACGGCGTCCCGAATTTATGAATCCTCGTCGATCAGCCACCAGAACCGGCTGTTTTCCGCTTCGTGAAGAAGGCGAACGAGGGATACTGACGTTTATGGCGGCAGTGTTACAATCCTGTGATGTTGGAGATTAATAGGGACAGTTTAGATGATTCTGTGAATATCGAAACTTTTTACGCGATTTTAATACTAGTTTTATCCCTTGCGGACCAAACGACTTGCAGAAGAACGTTCTGTAAGGTCGAGTAGCTATAATGATTGTCGTTTGAATAGATATTACAGTAGTGACCATAGAAATTGTATAATTCAAAATTTATTAGTGTTTTTTTATTTAAAAATCACGCGAGCCGTAATTGTTGATTGATGAGCCGAAAAACTGTTGAAAGACCATCATTAGCAATTTACCAATATATATACTTTATAAATTATGGTTTTAAGGACTAATAGTGCATGTGTGAGTTTGTTGACTATATTTATGGTTCACATTGAACGCATGTATGCGTCAACTGTCCGTAATTATTACTGTTAACATCTCTACAATAATTTATTTATGTTATTAACGCTGTGCTAGTTCTGTCCCTAAAAGGCAAATTAATGCAGTGATTTTCATTTTGAAATTTTTATAAATGTAAATGGAGATGAATTAAGCTGAAATGTTAATTGACCTAAAATTCTGGGCGAAACGACCAGCATGCATGAAAGCTCTAATTATTCAGTAGCCAATTCTCTATGAATCTTGAAGTTATTAGTCAAAATTCAATGATTAATACCATTCTCATATAATCGAACAATTCTAAGTATATATAATTATGATTCATGGATTAATTCTGCATACGCTGAAATTATTAATGCAAATTCTACAGAATTCTGTGTGATGGATTTCAGTGCACACGAGGAATATTCAAATATAGATAATATTAATAGTAATTTATACAATATATCATATCAGTATTGTCATCTTTATAATAATTATTCAGAATTTTATGAATCTCACATCCATTACGAATAAGAAATTAATCAAATTCTGACGATGGTCGATCTTTCTCATACGGAGAACAACACTCGAGTGTTTTTATAACTCTGTATATCGAAATGATTAATAAAAATTCTACAAAAACTTAGTGCCACGATATTTATAATTTAACAAATCTTTCTGTAAATTTTGCAATTTTTACGCAAACTTCTTTTGAATGTAGAATCAATGGTAATAGAATATAAAAAATATTCTATGAAATTTATCGAGAATTAAAGGTTTTGAACCCAATGAACGTTAGCGAATGATGTTAATGATGTCCATGGACAAATTTGCAATTTATTTAAACAAGCTGGAAATTGTCTCGCTAGGGAAACGTCTCTGGCGGTATTATACCCGTGCCGTTAATTGAGCAGAGGAGATCGATACGTAGCCAGGATAAATTAAATCGAATCTGTAAATGCGGACCAATTACCGCGGCTTTAGCCCACCCCCTGTGTAACTCACTGTAATTTACAGCTGACATTCCGCGTGTTGATGCTTTCGCGAGTCTGGTTTCACTTAATCTCCGGGGCTCACTGCGTGCACAAGCTGGTCCACAACTAATGGGATTAAAGATCTCGTGTTATGTGCGACACATTTGCAATTCAGTGGAATTCGAAATTGAAAACCAAAAGAAAAAAAATTAAGTGTCATCTTTAATCTGAAATATTGGGGGAAAACGAGGCTTCGTTAAAGTATATCAGCAAAAAAAATGATTAAAATTGCTTGTAAAAATATTAAATATATACGTATATGTTATTCTATATATGCCATTTATAATGTAGAATGTTACACATGCTCTAGAAAGTTTGATATAGTATCAATTTCTATCTTTTCGATATAATCGCATATTAATTGCGAATAATTTTTTTATATTTCTATACTTTTAGTTATACTTCACTTCTCCAAGTTTAAATAATAAATGAATAAACGACTGGAAAACATTCAGAGCACATGTTTATTAAACTTTGGTGACGGCATGAACGTTTTATGTTTTAATCATTTCGTGCATTGCAATTAATTATCAATGGTTTCCTTACAATCTGAGCAGAAGTATATAGTAAATGGTTGGCAAGTGCTATAGAATATTAGATATTGTACCTGGAAATTCAAGAACACTTCAGCGTATTTAGTTTAAAAAAGTATAATAGAAACGTCTCGAGGAAGGAAGTAATCGTTACACAAATATCTCTCGACAGTCTCATTCACCACAACATGTTTATTAAACCTTGACGATTGCATGAACGTTTTATGTTTTAATCATTTCGTGCATTGCAATTAATTATCAATGGTTTCCTTACAATCTGAGCAGAAGTATATAGTAAATGGTTGGCAAGTGCTATAGAATATTAGATATCGTACCTGGAAATTCAAGAACACTTCAGCGTATTTAGTTTAAAAAAGTATAATAGAAACGTCTCGAGGAAGGAAGTAATCGTTACACAAATATCTCTCGACAGTCTCATTCACCCCAACAATTCCTCCACTTCGCAACAAGAACCCTTTCCCACCCGCAATCTTTCTCGGAAGGATTTCTCGAAACGCGCAAAATAATGCTCCATTCTTCTCCTCTGCCTGTTAAAAGCGTTTAAAATGAACCTTTTATAATTCGCCCGTTCTCAATGGCGCCGCGTTTAGAAAAGAATTCCGCCCCACTAAGAATTGCATTAACTTCCCTCCCCTCGCGCAACGTTTTCCTTTTCTCTCTTTTTTTTCCCTCTGTTTTCTTAAATCGCGCGCGCTGTAATCCGTTTCGAGCGAATGGATTTTTTTCGATTCGATTCACCTGAAAAACGAAATCATTTTAACCGAGTCCGCGTAATGAAACGCGAAGGGGGGCGGCGAGGGGCGTAATTATGCGAGCGCTTTGTGCGGGGCAAACGAAACGAAAACTATCGGAGGAACGGCGTTCGCCTCTTTTATTACGAGCCTCGTTGACAAACGTCGAAAACACTCTCCCTCGAATGCTCGCTTTCGAGCCGGCTGTTCGAATATAATTAGCGATGGAGCGATGGCGCCGCGAGGCCACTCGATTTTCACCATTTTTCCGCCTCCGGAACGCCGCGACCGCCATGTAGATCTGTCGCGGAACTTTTGAAAAATGAAGATAACTAGTCGCAGGAAAAAAATCGACCGTGCGGATGTTTGATATTGTCGCGACGTACAAAAGGACGCACGAAATCGTATAAATTTTGATAAAAGAAGAGCGCGGCAGAATTGCGTCAAAAAGCTCGAACGTAACGAGTGCAACGAGGTTTGAATAACAACTAGGTTGATTTTTAAAACAAATTTCGCGGGAAAAATAAGGTGTAAATGGCTTTCGTGGAGTTGGACGATGCAGTTGTTAGCACTTTGGTCTCTTCGAATGTCAATGCAGAATGTCGGTAAGGAAAGGAATAAACGTTTGTTTAAAGCGCGCGTTGCTTCGTAAAAACAAGTTACGTAAAACGCAGTATAGAAGCTTGCGAATAATAGCCGCAGTAAAAGGTTGCGCAACAACTGGAATAAATATAATGAAAATTATGAGGGTTGGATAGAAAGGAATCGAAACAAACGAAAGTATCGCAATTATAACGATCTGAGGGTTTCTTTATCCCCCGTTCGCGAAAAGAAACTTGTTTTTCATGACCCGGACACTCGAGAGTGAAAGCACGTCGCCGTGTCCCGAGAAAAAGTGGAAGAAAATAAGCAAGCACGAAGAAAAGTGCTAGGTTAAAGAGCAGTTAGCCAATTAACGCGAGAGCTCGAGCGACGGCCAGTTAAAAATTTATTTTGCCCATTAGGAAGTTCGTAAATTCCATTTAACCAGCAGCTGTGTTGGAGGGTATTTCTTCTTCTCGCTAGCCATTCCGTTCGTGATCGATCAGCTAGTCGAAAGGAACGCTCGAACAGCGAGTATTACCCTTTCACCTGTACGATATTATTCGACGTTCTGTGCATTTGTCCCTTCTGAGTATTGTTTATTACTTTGCACTTGGATGTCCCCTCTGAGGGGACATCAGAATTGATTAGCGATTAAAGTTATTCCATCGCAGCTTTTTCAGAAACGTATATTTCCCTCAAGTTCTCTATTGAAATGGCAATTTTCTATTACTGAGAGACGTTAGCAATAGAAACTATTGTTAAATATTGCTAAAATATTGATATTTTAGCAATATTTCTAACTTCTATTGCCAACGTCCATATTTCCCTCAAGTTTTCTATTTAAATGGGAATTTTCTACTGCTGGAAGACGTTAGCAATAGAAACTATTGTTAAATATTGCTAAAATATTGATATTTTAGCAATATTTCTAACTTCTATTGCCAACGTCCATATTTCCCTCAAGTTTTCTATTTAAATGGGAATTTTCTACTGCTGGGAGACGTTAGCAATAGAAACTATTGCTAAATACCGCTAGATATTGCTATTTTAGCAATATTTCCAGCTTCTATTGCTAACTTCCAGGAAGGAGTCCAATGCAAAGGGTTAACAATGATCTTATTTAACGATTCTATTGCGAACGTTTCCCAGCAATAGAAAATTTCCATTTCAATAGAAAACCTGAGGGAAACATATATTTCTCAAAAAGCTGCGGTAGAATAAGTTTAATCACTAATCAATGCTGATGTATTCTCAGAGGGGACATCTCAAATATTGCTATTTTAGCAATATTTCCAGCTTCTATCGCCAACGTCCAAGAAGGAGCATAATGCAAAGGATTATATTATTTTCAAAGAGAATAAGAGTCATCGATCAACCTTGGTTAACTTAATTGATTAAAGTAATCGCCCAGCAAGTAGCTATTTCTTCTCCCACACATCGATAGTTCCTTTTTTAAATTAGAGGCATAAAAATATCTGCAAAATTTTAGATGTTTGATAAGCAAATATGTGAGATGATTCAAGAATGTGACGAATTGTTTCAGATTATAAACTCTGTTGAAATTTATTTGCGTTGACGAATTTAATAATTATCTGCACTGTAACAGTTCAACTAATTGCAAGGATATTTTAGACCGAGTGACATCGTAACTCATCGTTGGTTTGAAATAGCATCTCTGCGTAACAAAATACTCTAATCACGGGAACAGCTGGAAGTCAAAAGAATGTTATAAAAGTCTGATTATTTGAGGTCATCTCATGACGGAACAGAAGTCAGGAGAGTCGTTTCATTGGCATTCTAGTCATTCCATAGTGGTTTAGAAGTTATGGGATACGTGTCAAGATTATTCGATGATATTTAAGAGATTGTCACAATACTAATACACAGTGTTATTTATAAATGTGAGAAAACAATAACGTATCAGCAAAGTCAGAAAAACCAATCATCTGTAGTTGGATTAAATTCTAAGGACTGAGCCAAATAAAATTTTATATATAATTGAAAAATTACATTACGAAGATAAACTAGGAGATCTATAAAACTCCCCTTAAAAATTTAAGAGACCACTAACTGACCTAACCATTTATCCCCAATTTCAATCTTAAAAACTATCCCAATAAACGCAATCCCACATCGCCACTTAAATTGATATCGTAAGAAGTGTAATAAGGATATGAAGTCATCCCATGTCCTTCGTTACACACTATCAGATTCTCCGTACCAAGCAGAAAAAAAAAACGACATTGGGAAAGCTGAAGGAACTCAGGCTACCGCTACGAAACCTTGACTTCGTCCCAATTACCGAAGATTCTTAATTAAACTCCGAACGATCAAGTTCCAGCTATGCATCTAAAAACCTCCAAACTCAGTGACACGACCCGCGAAACAGAGGCTCCAGCAAAAAGGCCAGCAGAGGCTCAGCCATTATGCGAAGTCGCAACAAAGCCGCCCATTTTCTCGAACGAAGCCCTTACTTTGCGAAACCGTCATCCTTGGCGTCTCCTCAGCCTGAAGACGTCAGGACGTCCCTCCTGGCACGGTCCATCGCGTTTCAACAATGCTGTCTCTTGTTGACCTTCCCTCGTTACCATGTCCAACGTCTCGCGGCACTCGTCGCGGGCGTCATTAGCGTTCAGGTGGACTGGACACAATAAATCCTCATTCTCGACCGGCCTACTTTCAATTAGACCGAGTAATTGCCAGGGACGATGCAGCCGCCCGAGTGGTTTCGCGTTTCAGCTTGACAAATTCGCGCGTCGTCGTGGGATCGACTCTATTCTGAGATAGCTGGGGCGCAGCCTAATCGCGTGAATTTATGTAAAGCCACCAATTGCTGCTAATTCGCGGAGTTTATATAAACTTGCTGGACGTCGCAGCGGAAGATCGCAGTGCTCGAAGTGGTTTTGTGCGCGGGAAACGGGTTGCAAAAGTGTTCCAAACCGGAAAAGGTGTCGAGGGACACTCGAGGCTCGAAGTGATCGCTGGATAACCGCTGGATGTTTTGGTTGGAAGGGTCGCATGTACCTTCGGTGGAAGGATTAACACTTTGGGGTATTTTCTGCAGAAAAAATGTTGAAAGTATTAATTTTAGTAGGAGAATTTTTGTAAAAAATTAATTTTTTTGGGAACTTGTGTATTGTTGTTATTGAAAATATTGTCACTATTGTGAGACGAAAGGATGTTATTAGATGATTGTGCAAATTCGTACTTTTATAGACGTAAATTAAAATAGAAATATGTATCAACTTCTAAATATTATAATCTGGCTTTTTTTATATTTCTGTACATTTTTGTAAGGTCTGCTTTTCCACGCATACAAAAAACATCCGTAAACTAATTATTATAGTAGTATAAAGGGTTAGCTGCATAAATACTGGTCTTCAATTGCAAGAAGTTAATTAACTGCGATAAAGAAACTTTCATCTGACAAAAAATTTTAAAAGATTGATATGATTGCTTCCTAGAAGCATATTGTTTCATCCTGTTTAAATTCCACGTCCTATAGATTTATCTTGTGATCCAAACTATTGGAAACCACTCAAATCGAAGCAACTCGATAAAACTATAGCGTTTCAAATATCTACTCGCGGAGAAAATTGGTTAAATGCAGTTTCACAGTTCTTTCGACACGATTACAGTATAATCCTTTTGTATTTCTCCGCTTTAGCACTAAATTTTATAGTTACCGCGATTATTTATAATATCGTTTACACAATATGATACATAACATGATATAGTAATTTTGTATTTCTTTTTTTATTTGTCTATAAATTTCAACATCAATAATCGCACCTTCAAATCATTTTATTTTAGAGGTTTCACAAATTGTTATCGTTAACATTACTCATAAATCTTGCACTTTGTTAGAAACAAATCATATGCTTGAACTAAATGAAACGTACACCGCTTGAACAAAATTCGCGACGAGCCGTATATCCATAAATAGAATCACCCCGCTGTAATACGCGGGGGTGATCGAAGAACGGATGGCGAGGACAAATCGAATCATTTAAACGAGTCCGTGGTCGTTCGATGAAACGGAAACTCGATTTCTTCGCTTCGTGTGGTCAAGAAAATGCCTTGGGTGGCGAAGCCTCGAGTGAAGCAAATCGATTTTCGTGTTCACCCACTCCCCCTGAAGACGAGGAACATCTCTCCTATCCTCGAAAAATGAATGAAAAAAGGAGGGCGGAAAGAGGGTTGAAGGTAGGATGGGAAGAAGCTAGTTACTCGAGGGCTCATCGTTATTCTAAAAAAGCCTCCGCCTCTCTCTCTAAGATAAATCGCATAATTTATGAAAGCAGCTTCCGTATAATCCTTTGCAACGTCTGCAGCCGTGATTTGCTTCTGTTACCATCGGAAACCCATTCCACACTGGCTGAGTTTTTCGCGTGGAAATAATTGCGCCGCCTCGCGACTCGAGCCCTGCCCTCCTTTTCGTCGGTGAGAAACGATTCGGGCAAAAGGAGATTGGCTTGTTTCCTCGTCGTGTTAGCGAGGGGGGTTGTTCGTTATGCGAATTGACAAACGAAGGAATTTTCGAGTTTGTTAGACGACGACTCCTCCGCGCTAATTTCAGCCTCGACTACTTCTTGGAACGCGCGATTTTGATTGTCTATAAGGGTGAACAGTACTTGGAATAATCTTGTTTTCAATATTTTGATACGTTTTACAAATTGTAATTGCAGCAATTATAATTTAAGTAGATTTTTAGATTTTTGTTAAACATACAGAAAATAGGAAAGAACGATTTTATTTAAATGTTTGGATCCTCGTTTTCGCAGTTTTTCAGAAACGCTATTCGACGACCCCGTTGAAGTGAAGCCAGATTTTTCGTCGAATGCTGATTTTTGCATGATTTAAATCAACAAAAATGTAACGCGGAGGAAGAGTGAAACAGTCATGGCACGGAAGAAAGAAACGTTTTGGGGAAAGATTTCAGTTCCATATTTTTCCAGCGCTGAGAAATCATGCAAGTTTTTCAGCGTTTCCAGTCGAGTTTCCATTGAATTCGAGAGCTTTCGCGCATACGATAGACCCAGATATCGACATTTCGCTTTTTTTTCTACCCTCGAGCCTCCCCCGTAACGTACGAACAATCGAAGAAGAACAGCATTTGAAGTCTCCTTCTGGGCGCCATTAAACTCTTCTATGTGGACGAAGCATTTAAATAATGAGAATTCATATAAAATAAAGGTCCTATTGTATTTCTAACAAACGTGGAACCAAGTATTTTTGTTCAGTCCTTGCAGCTTCTTTTTTTCAGATAACAATTTTCCTTTCATTCTCTCACTTCCTTTTTTTAAATACTAATTATTTTCACGCGAAGAATAATTTTCCTAATTCCGTTATATTTTAAATAAAAGTAGAAACAAATATTTTCTTCCATTCATTGCGATTTCTTTCTTTCTGGTAATTATTAATTCTGTCATGTTCTCTCAGAATTAAATTATGGGGCTTACCAACTGGTCACTCCAACATTTTTGTGGAATGTGGAATTGTCGATTTATAACGTTATTGCTGTCTCTTCGGTTAATTTCTTTTTAAATCAACATGCTGTCTTCGAAAAACAACTTACTTTTTTATTTTTCTGCTCCGTTTGAAGTTGAGTAAACAGCTCAGCCTTATTTTTAATACATTCGACTGCAATTTCATTGACAATCGCGTGACACTTTTTGCATTGTTTATGAGAGACCGTCTCTCAAATCGTAGAAGAAAAATCGATCGCTGTGGTTACGAGGTAATTGAGGAATAACGACCGGCAATTGGCTTCCCGTTTTATTGGCTGTCCACGGACGAAAACAATACCGTGAGATTCAAAATAGAAATCCAAAGAACTTAGGAACGCAAACAAAAAATGTGAAATCTCCTAAGAAAATCTGCAAAGTATCATGCAAATTAATTCTTCTAATTCGACATTTACTCGAACAAATTCCAAATTGATTAACAAAATATTCTAAAAACTTTATACAGTTTAAAATTCCTATATCTATCATGGATCCTCCATTAATTAATCATTCGAACCCCGATTCAAAGCAGAAATAACGCGCTCTAAAAGGTATCATGCAAATTAATTCTCCTAATCTAATATTTACGTGATCAAATTACAAATTGATTAACAAAATATCCTAAAAACATTATCCAGTTTAAAATTCCTCCATTAATTAATCATTCGAACCCCGAGTCAAAACAGAAATAACGCTCTCTAAAAGGTATCATGCAAATTAAAATATGCAATCATGCAATTCCAAATTGATTTACAAAATATTCTAAAAACTTTATCCAATTTACAATCCTTATATCTACCATGGATCCTCCATTAATTAATCACTCGGCCTTCAATTCAAAGCAGAAATAACGTGCTCTAAAAGGTATCATGCAAATTAATTCTCCTAATCTAATATTTACGCGAACAAATTCCAAATTGATTTACAAAATATTCTACAAACATTATCCAGTTTAAAATTCCTACATCTATCATGGATCCTCCATTAATTAATCATTCCGATTCAAAGCAGAAGTAACGCGCTCTAAAAGGTATCATGCAAATTAAAATATGCAATCATGCAATTCCAAGCTGATTAACAAAATATTCTAAAAACATTTTCCAGTTAAAAATTCCTACATCTACCATGGATCCTCCATTAATTAATTATTCGAACCCCAATTCAAAGCAGAAATAACGCGCTCTAAAAGGTATCATGCAAATTAAAATATGCAATCATGCAATTCCAAGCTGATTAACAAAATATTCTAAAAACATTATTGTTTAAAAATTCCTACATCTACCATGGATCCTCCATTAATTAATCATTCGAACCCCAATTCAAAGCAGAAATAACGCGCTCTAAAAGGTATCATGCAAATTAAAATATGCAATCATGCAATTCCAAATTGATTAACAAAATATTCTAAAAACATTTTCCAGTTAAAAATTCCTACATCTACCATGGATCCTCCATTAATTAATCATTCGAACCCCGATTCGGAGCGGGAATAACGCGCTCTAAAAATCGTCGATACCTGCTAACGCTGGTCAGTCAAACGAAACATTGGGCGTTAACGTTTTACGGTAGTCTCTTGCACCGACACCCGGGAAATCGATTAACCCGAACAAAAGCCGGGTAATAATATTTCCACCGAGCGGATACCCCCGTGGAAAAACACCGCGCTAACATCGCGACACCGTTCGAGCGTGAAACGCGTCGGCGTTTAGGCGAATAGAGCGTATTTCCGTTGGGGAGATCCAGCCGACGAGGTCAATCAGAATCAATCGCGGTGTAATTGAATCGTCCATCGTCTAAACGGATAAACAATAACGGGCGCTAGTCGATATATCTGGGCACCGTGGAACGAGCACGATTCCGCGACGGAAACTTTTCGTTCTCAGTCTGTGATTCTTGCTGAAACTTTCCGATGTATCGCGAAACGAGGGTCCGCCACTTTGTTCGGAACTGCCGGTACAAAGTGGACTTTGATCAGTTGCCGGATAGAAACCGAGGGCAGTTTCGAACGGTCGATCGGTTGTGTTAATTTTAATGGCGCTCTGAAAGTGTTTGTCGAAGCAAAAGTGGAGGTTTCACTGGGAAATGTGGAATAACGCGGTCTATAGTGCTTCGAAGGCTCGAGAACTCGAATCGAATTCAAGAACAGGGAGAAATGATGTCTGTTAAATGGACTGGAAATAGGAAAGAAGATTTTTAGAAAGGGACAATTTTATTTAAATGTTTGGATCTTCGTTTTCATAGTCTTTCAGAAACGCTATTCGACGACTCCCTTAAAGTGAAGCTAGATTTCTCGTCGAAACGTGACTGTGAGCTTTGATGATTTGATTATGTAATTTTATAAATGGTGTCGTTTGTTGCTATCATTTTATTAATTAAATCTTTGAAGTTGTAGAAGTTCTGGGTAATAGTGGTTATTGAATTTTGTAGTCAAGAGTAGAAAATTTGTGGCAAAGCCGGTAATATCTTAACGAGAGCACCTTTACTTGCTATTATTTCATTAATTGAATCCTTGATGCTGAAAGTTTCTAAGTAGTACTCGTCACTGAATTTTCTTTGAAGATATTTGTGCAAAAAGTGAAGCAAAAGCGATTATATCTTGGTGATAGAAGCTTTACTCATTATCATTTTAGTCGGAGGTTCTTAAGTACTACTTGTTGATCAGTTTTCTATAAAAATATGCAAAAAGTGATGTAAAAAAGTGGAGAAAAATAAAAAGTACTTAAATTATGATATACATTATATTTTAGAAGTTGATACATTTCTTTAATTTTTTTAATTGCGTCTACAAAAATATGAATTTGCATAAACATCTTGTAAAATCCTTTTGAACTTCCCATTATTTAATCAACCAAATATTTAAAGCTGAATACTCTTAAATAATATTTAATAATTCACAATAATCCCCAAAAGAATGTAAAACAAATGATCAAAAAGTGGATACTTTCTCTCAATAATTTTAATAACCACTTCAATGAGAAACTCGTCAAGGGATCTGCCACTGCTTGAAGCTAAAAATTCTCAAACCCTTCCACACGAAACGTTCACACAATTTACAAAATTGAAATTGCAGGAGGAGAAATTTGAAAAAAATAACGAATCCTCTATTCGTACATGTACAGCCAATAATCGTAACAGCGATCGTTTAATCGATGTTTGCTCCAGCACAGTAATTTGTCATCGTCGGTCAAATTAAGATAGCCTCGTCAGGAAACAAGGTCCGCTCCATTTAAGCTCGCAGTTTGTGCAGCGTTCGCGTCGAGGGGCGAAAGAGTGAAACAATCAAAATCTGTCGTGTTAAGCGAAGACCATGAGATGATCGACGGCCAATAAAGGGAGAAACCACCTCATATTTGCTGCAGTCGAAAGTTACAAGGCTATCCGGATCAAAATGGGGAAGGTATCGCCTAAATGATGTGACAGTGAACGATAGCAGTACTGTTACGTCCGATTCAAATTATTCGACGCGTGCTCGTCACGCGCGTGTAATTTTAAGCCTGTGCAGTCGCATGTTTCTTTAATTATTAGAAGACACGATTGTGGTTGATGATTCCTGCTTGGATAAGAGAAATAGAAATGAGTAATTGCTACAAATGGAATGCTTGGTGGTAGTGCAATGGTGCAATGATAGAATGGCAAGTTAATATCGTCGCCAAGCATGCAATACGCTGTTCGAATAATCCATTAGCTCTGTTTTCCTGTAATTTATAGTACGTAACCACGATACATGGTATTGTAAAATATAAATAGTATTATATAATAGTTGTCGAAATATTTAAAATATTTAATATAGTATAAAGTATAATATGAATATTTACTGTATTTGCATTCTATATTCAAACAGATACAAAATCCAATATTTTTTTATATTACAAGCACATTTGTTATACAGTTTTATGCGTATTTATAAAAATACACAGCTTTTCATCAAATATAAATAATAAATTTTCATAAAGATGCCTTGCACGTTTTCAATCCTTCAAAATATTACAATAATATAAATCCAAAATTCAGTTTCTTGTCCAGTTTATTTTAATTATATTAATTTTGTATTAAAAATTGTAGCACGTAGAACGTTGAATATATATCATCCTTTAAAATTCCTAAAATTATATTATCAAAATGAAAAGAAAAGTCTCGAGTCGTAAAAAATTGGCGAGGGGTTAAAATGTAATGGCGCGATGGAACAACGCTGAGGGGCCGCGTATCGGCTTCATTAATTTCGTTCCGGGCGATCGCGCTGGCAATTATCCGCTGGAAATCGGCGTCGAAAAGTGAAACGATAAAATCGTTCGAAAATGACAAGGTTGCGAGCGACGCGAGCGAAATTACAGCTTTAACGTTACACGATCACGTTAAGCTGAACAACCCCTCTTCGTATCGCTCTCGCCTCGCTCGCACAATTTGCCTTATAAATATTATCTCTATAAACGATTAACAGATTACCGCGTATTCAGCGACCCTGCACGATCCTTGGAATAATTGCTCGCTAAAGTGACACTATTCTTTCGTTGCATATTTTTTAATATCAAATGAGGAGTACGCATTGTTGGTATTTGCGTAGCTTAATCGCAACCCCTTCGTGTTACGTTTGATGCTTGCGTTGCGTCGCACATCAGCTGAGGATGTTATTTCCTGACATTTCATTTAACAGCGTTGTGGTTAAAGAATTAACTTTTAACAAGAATGATCCTCAACGACTCGTATTTATTATGTAGTTATACTTTTAATTACGGATCGAGAGGTGAAGATAGGATTGTTCGATAAGTTTTTGTAGGTCTGTATCTTACGATATTTTTCTTAACTGTTCGAGTGTCAAGCGATAGTCAGCAAAGGAAAGGTTTATGCTACAGATTGATTGCTACAAAATTAGCAGACCTCGATGGTCTGCTCTCTTTGCTTTACATGTGCTCAAATAGTTTTTAACAGGTCTTAACAGAGGGGTTGTTAAATAATCGTCAAGTATTTTGTAATACTAAATTAAAAACATATACAATTGGGTTGTGTTAGAAATAAAGGATCCTTCTGATAAATAATAAAGATATGTTTAATAGAATAAATTTAGAACTAATTTAGAAAATATAAAATAATAACAAAGTCAAGAAGAAATAGGCGCGTTTTTAATGACCACTTTTTCAACTACCTGCTTCTACTTTTCGCGCAATTCATGCAGTTTTATTATAGCAATCAATTCGATTTCTGTCTTCTTTTTTGATCGTGCATTCGCAACATCGATTATAGTTCCGTCTGCATCATTCGTCTTCCGTCGTGTCTGTTCCCAGCCGTTTGCTTGCCCTATTCTTTCCTGACCTCGTTATTCTTTTATATTTTCTAAATTATAGTTCTAAATTTATTCTATTAAACATATTTTTATTATTTATCAGAAGGATTCTTATGAAAAATGTAAATTATAATGTAAATATGACACAATAATATGTGAAAAATGTGATTGATGCATGTAATTTAATTTGAAAAAGTGTGATAGGAACATTTTGTTATTTTATTTGTTTACATTTATGTATAACTGTAGCATCGATTCATGTTTGATGCTCACAATATGTCAGACCAGTGTGGAATTTATTGAGTGTCTGCGTATTGCAATCTCTGTTTGGTGATCAAGGAAAACAGAATAAACACATTTGCAGAGCATAGCTAATATGATTACAGTATTGTTTACAGTTATAATGCAGTTATGATCAAATTAGAAGGTATATAGAACAATCGTGTACAATAGTGATGAAATCACTAGGCATAAAGTAAGAACGCAAGTACGTTTGCAAAAAATTGTATCTGTAAACAAATACACTGGCATTCTTTCGTCAGATGTGCAAATTAAGCGTCCATGCATAGAATGAAGATATTCATTGCAGTTTAATACTATCAATGCATATGTAACCCCTCTGCGTATATTAATGTACAGTTATGATAGATTATCCATCAAAACTAATAGACACAAATATGCTTGCAATATTCTACCAAACCTCCACAGTCACCATTCTCTTATAATTAATTATTTCCATCCTATGCACCATTATTCCAAATTTTTAATTAATGTGTTCATTCATTTGTTCTCTAAATAACACCAGAACGCTCACAAATGCAAAAATGAAACCTTTAACAATAATTTTTAATATATTACATTTTCATGCCGTACTGTAAGTATAAAATATCAATGGAATAAAAATTAATGGTCCCACATTTGCCGATCTGGAACTATTCTTAATATTTTCATTAGTATTCATACACAGAGTGTTCTATTAACATTGATACAATCAGGAAAAGGAGTGATTCCTCGTGAAAAAGTAGTTTTTGCATATGAAGCTTCACTTTCAATAAAAAAGACTGAAAATTTATTCGATATTCAACTTGATGGATCTGTTTCTGCTCGTGTTTGTATTTACAGACACGAGCAAAATTATTATCCCACTAATACACAGTCCCACTTTTATTACAAACGTTCAAACGAAATACGTAATAAAGGGAACTAATGCAATAATTGTGACAGTAATTATGATAATAATAAATATAGCAAGCAGATAATAACATCGCGCGTGTCTGTAAATGCAAACACCAGCAGTGGCAGATCCGTCAAGTCGAAATTTACTTATTTAACACAAGTGCATCGAACAAATTTTCAAAGTTCTATTTCTCGAAACTGAAGCCACGTACGCAAAAACATTGCTGCATATTTTCTACTTATTTTTTTACGGGTAATCAACCCTTATCCAAGTGTACCAGCACACTCTGTACGTATAAGTATTTTTAACTAAAAATAACTTTTGCTGTACTAACGTACGTGTTTATTTATTTTTTTAATTAATACGAATATTAGCAACGTGTACGAGAAACGGGAACCAAAATCGTACTTACTGCTCTGCTGTTTATTATATCTACTCGACGCTAACTTCGTTCTTTTCTTCTCACCAGGGAATGTTCTCTATAAGTCAAAAGCAACAAGTATGCCAGCTGTTTTTCATCCAAGTCGTCCTAATAGTGTTAATGGGCACGCTGATGACGTACGGCCCCGAGGCGAACGCTAATTTACTAAAAAATCACACAGGTCAGTACTCACGCATCCCCAACGCGCGTGCACGCGCGCGCTAAACGGCGCCATGCGAATTATGCGGCTACGTAACTTATCAGGCTGCGCAGCCACGCCACTGTTATCGTTAAATATTCTGTGACGTCGCTCCAAAAGTTATAACACGCGAGCTTTTTACATACGTTTTTGAAAATTTTCATTGGACGAGAACGTGACAGGAATCCGTCGCGATATGCACACGTACAGGGTGTTTCTAATACTAACTGGACCGGGTTATAATTTCAGAACGTTAGAAGATTTGCTTCGAAATATTTTCTGCATTTTTTAAATAGTGGATTTACTCGATGAACACGAAATATAATAGTTTTGATGATAGGACTCGATTAGTGCATAAATATAAAGTTGTACAAAGTCATTGATAAAGTTTTTATTGCTCAATTTTATTATATATTTATTTTATTATATAGATAGTTATTATTGGTAAAATTTGTTCTTATTTTTACCTATGGACAAAGCTCTCTCAGTCTGTCAAATTAAATTTGGAACACCTTGTACATACCCATACGCAAACAATCCAAATGCACAAACTAAATAAATCAGAATTACTTTTACCTGGACAAATAATTAAAATTCGAAACGTAGTGTAACACATTATTTCGCAAAATTTATTGACTGAAACAGAACAAATTTCGATCCACCATGGAGTACCGTGGAAGAAAAAAACAGAATCAAGAACACGAAATCGAACGATTCGACTATCCAGCCCCGTGCATTGCCTTTCATTCGCTTTTCGAGCTAGCCGCATATAAAATTGCAACGAATCAAATCCGAATAAAGCAGCGAGCACCTGCTGGCGTTCCATTTTAACGCGCATATATATTCGAGGAGAAGAAGGTATTCCGAGTTCGTACACGGGAACAAAGGTCTTGAAACGTCCGGAGGAAGAGCAAGACGTTTTTGTCTCCGCGGTAGGAAGGCGAACGTAACGAGAAAAGAAATTTCCCTGGCGTCGAGGGTGCGTACAGCCCCGCTGAAGTGGTAATTAAACTTTCAGGCGACCACGGCCGGAAGGACGTCAAGAAACCGGATACGGACCCGTTGCGAATTTATTCGAGTGAGTATCCGAACGAATCTGCTTAATTCGGTATTTATATTCGAGCCGCGAAAAACGGGAGCCAGGAAGGTCCGTCCTCGCTTTAACGAGAACGAGGCAGATGATATTGAAGTTGAGGCTCGGTTAGGTTCTCGGTTATGCCTCCTCGACTTGTGCAGTAGCTTGACGGGAAGGTATGCAAAGTGTCAGGTTTATGTTACGAGCCTGTAGCAGTAAAACTTTGCTGTAAAAATTCTGGGTCAATTTTTATCTTCAGTTTAAAGTAACGAAGTTTATAGTCACCTCGCGCAGCTATAATTGTTTAAAAATTGTATAATACCGGGAAACTCTTGGGGGAACTCCTGTTAAACGCGATTAAGAAGAGAGTGTCCTAGTATTTTCATTTTGTAGGGTTTACTGAAAAGCTTAGCGGTTGTTATACAAAATACGTATCTGTTAAATGACTTTTGAACGAAACTTTTTCAATTTTATTCAGGGAGAAGAAAAATAAAATTTAGAAAGATTAGAGAATTAGAGAAAGAATTAAAGAAGAAAACTAAAATTTAGAAAGATTAGAGAATTAGAGAAAGAATTAAAGAAGAAAACTGAAATTTAGAAAGATTAGAGAATTGGAGAAAGAATTAAAGAAGAAAACTAAAATTTAAAAAGATTAGAGAATTAGAGAAAGAATTAAAGAAGAAAACTGAAATTTAGAAAGATTAGAGAATTGGAGAAAGAATTAAAGAAGAAAACTAAAATTTAGAAAGATTAGAGAATTAGAGAAAGAATTAGAGAAAGAATTAAAGAAAAAAACTAAAATTTAGAAAAATTATAGAAAAATAGAAGTTATTGTTCAACTCCCTTTGTCTAGATATAAAATATGGTATTTAAATTAGTAGAATTGCATGGCAAGTAACGTACAGCGACGAACAATTTTCACGCAACTATTTCTCGCTTGAAACAATCATTTTTTCCAAAGCTGGCTGAAAATGTGACTAACAGGAGGAAACTGTCGACCGAGTATCGCGAAGGGCATCGAATGGCCGCCCGTTTAATAATAAATCCACTCGGGACAGACTCTTCCGCGAGATCTATTAATTTAATTCACTCTTTGACTCCGCCTGTACGTTTATTCGAGCCTGGCCCGAATAACCCGCATGAATTCGTTCATTTACTTTGTCGCTTTGAAAATTTGAATAACGCCGCTCGCGTTTCCACGGCTAATGTCTCCGCGCGAATAACTTCGCGGAGGATATAAAGCGCGGCGAATTTCGTCCGAAGTCGAAGTCCCGGGTGCTCTGCCGCGGGATTAATGTCGAAATTGAATCACAAAACGGTCCTAAAACAGAATCCTTTGTGGAATTTCCAAATTAACAACGAAATTACTGGAATACGTCGAATTCTCGTACTCCTGGAATTTGTTTATTTTATGATAATACCATGGAAATATGATTAAACGTTATTAGAACGTGAAACGTAATAATCCGTCAAGCATTTCGTTACCACGATATATTTTTTATGAATTTTCTGTGTCCATCAAATAAGACATACGTGTGAATTGTCTGAAAATTTGTAACGTGTCGATTAGAAGAGACGAAGAATTTCTGGCTTCATCAGCGATTTGTATACGTACTTTACTTTCCAATGTTGAAATTGAATTGCTAATTTTTTCAATACGAAAATTATGTAATTCTAATAAGAGGAACCAAACTTTTTTCGTCGCAGCATCTTTGTTAAGCTAGAACGCGGCACTGTTATCTTCAAAGTGGTTTGAATACTTAGGGAAAGAAGAAAAACCAGTGGAAATTTAATGCTCGGTTGTCTTTAATGCAATGAATGAGACTGTTTGGATGAATTTTTCATTATTTTCTTTATGTTTATGGGGAGTTTAGTTAATTTTACCCTCAAATCACTTGACGTAAAAAAACACACACAAAAATGGCCCACAAGTGACAGATGTAGCATAGACAAGGAAATAATAGTGTTGCCATTTTATAAAAACGGATTCCACTGCTAAATTGCTAAAATCTTAATGAAAATTAAATATTATTTTCGCGACACCCCTGGCGTACCCTCGCAGCACCCAGTTTGAGAACCCCTAATCTAGAGGGCAACTGACTTAAATTATTCCTGTTACGCAATATTTCCACCCTCATGTGAATCATTTTTCGATACTACCAACAATATCGAAAGTATACGAAGAAATCAATTTAAATGTGTATGTAACATATACATAGTCAAAAATGTGATCCAATATATAGCACAATTCATGGGGGAAGAAATGACCTTCAATAGCTAATATCTTAAACTCAGCCCATCCCCTTATTCTACAACCAATCTCATCGAATCTATACCACGGTGAAAGCAATATATGCACGTACCACCCCTCAGACAAAATTCCCATACGTAAGATCGTCGAATCAACTGTGGGAGTCGTTCCGCATACTGAACCAAGAATGCACTCGAGACTGTGCAGCGATCGCAGTTGCATAAAAAGCGTAGATCCGAATCGAATTCATTAGAATGTTTAGCCGACCCCAGGTATAAATTCACGATACGACGGCAAAAATAGAGGAGGCAAAGGCCTCAACCTGCTGCTCCTCTGACGAAACGCCGCTGATCTTTATCGGATTATTCAAAAGATGAAACGAACGTCAGAATGGCACGCAGAAGCTCGTCCATCCACTTTGGGTCGAGTGTCGTGTGAGTTACCAGACACAATTCCAATAAACAGTGTACAGGAAAAAGAAGCATCGGTTGCCAGTGATTTCCTCCGCAGTGGCAAGTGGCTGTTGTACCCTTTTAACGTGCGCTAACGAAGGTAAAAGATTCATTTTGCTTCGATAGGTTTCTTTCTATGCATTCTTCACGAATATCGATTCCATTACTAATGTATTTCTCCATAAATTAACAAGCAGTCGCGATGATCCAACTTTTCAATATTCAGTATTCAGAAGAAAGATATTCTGAATCACTTCAAATCATCGTTGGATCTTACAACTAACAACTAAAATGTGTTACATCTCATGTTAGAGTGTGGTAGATAGTTACTCCTTAGTATTTAAAATCGATGACTCTTTTATTCAGTAACATATATTAAACTACGCTGATTTCAATTCTCCAGCTAGACGATTTTATAAATCTTCTTCGACATTTATTGTTGTTTTTTATCAATTTCACATCAAGCTTTATTTTTTTACATCAATATATTATATTATCATGTGTTAAAATTATAATAAATCCGAATAGTTTCATTACTCACCGCAACCCTCACCCTTTCGTTCCCCACTGCAAGGATTTAACCTTCCCACCCCCAGCTTCAAGAGGAAACCATTCTGAACCACCCTTCCACCCAATTTCCACTGACAATCCAATCTTTCAACTCTTAACTTTTCCAAAAAAAAAAAAAAAAAAGAAGATCGAAAACTCGATATACCATCGAGGTAATAACTCTCCAGAGACACAGAGAACGAGCGATCGGGAACCGTGGTTCGATTCATAGAATCGAGAACGCTCGGGAGCAGCTGGTTAATAGGTGACGAGGCCGCACGGAAACGAAAAGTCACCCACGGGTGCCAGACGAAGGTCCCTGGTAATTTCACGGCCACTATTTCCCGTGACGAAAGGCTTCGACGATAAGAAAATGAGAAAAGTGGAGCAAGGTATGACGACGAGGAGCAGCGTAGCGCACGCGATCGTGCTCCTCTTTATCGAGGGCTTCCTCCTCTGCGGTTTTTTGGCCACGTTCGATTACGCCCCCGAGGCGCACGCCGGTAACAGGCAGAACAGCCTCTCGGCTCATCTAAATGGAAAACGGAGCTCTTTGCCGGTCACGTACACACGTAAGTCCTACGACTCGGTCTTTTTCGACGATTCCCCTCTCTCACCTTATTTCATCCTTTTGTCCCTTTCTTATTTCTCCGATTCTCTAATGTTCTCCTCTTTCTGTCTTACCCTTAACAAAGGGAGCGTTGGATATTTTCTCCTTTGAAGAAAATTGCCACCCTTTTAACAGTGCCATTCAATTACTCCAGTACCTTTGTTCTCTTATTTTCATAGCTTCTCTTCGTCTCTTTTTTTAAATGTTTCAATTATCTTAATATTTTTTTGTTTTGTTTTGTCTGTTCTCTCTGTATTCTGTTTCGTTCTTTTTTTTCTCTGGCTGTTACCTTTTTTCCTCGTTTCCCATACGCATATTGTAATTATTCTAGTTCATTTTTTAAGCTTCGTTTTATCGTATCTTCGATGAATGCACAAATTAAGCGTATCTCTATACAAGATGGGTTTAATTGAACTGAAATCTATCTGGAAATGAATGGAATTTATGACATAAATTTAATTCTATTTAAATGCTAGTGATTTTTATTGGTTTAAGAAGAATATTCAATCTTCTAAAAATTATATATATGTTATTCACAAATAATTTATGAAGGAAATAACACTTATACATATAATACGTACTGTTCATATCTTCAAAAAATTTTACATTGCATATCGACTGTTGAGTCATTTAGACTTAGAGATAAGATAGACTTATCTGTCATTATATTAATCTAACTAAATTTTTAAGTACAAGAGAGAGCGGTAGAATTGTTGCAGTTTATATAAATTGTTGCTATCGCAATTAGTGCTAAACAGAGATGCTCATTCGTTATTATTATTCTACTGCACTCATGCTGGCATTACGCAGTCATTTGCCAAGTTATCCAATTACATGCGTAAAAGTGTTATGGCATAAAAACTGTTTTGGTAAAAGTAGAATTCACGTTGGAAGTTAAAAGTGCTTTTCTCTTCCCTGAAAAGTTCGGATTTTGCAGATTCTCGCTACTTTACTAAAGAAAAGGGCATACAAGTATATCTTGCCTTCCATTTCCGTTTATTTTTCAGTTACCTTGTTCCTCTTGCTATTTTACCTTCTTCAACCTATCTTACTGTCCCTCCTATATTTTGCGTTGCTCTCTCCTCCTCTCTACCTCTTAATTTAAACTTCAACTCTTTATTTCTATTAGACCTGGTGTACACCGGGCAAATTTTTATCGCACGACAGTTTTATCTTCAGTTATGCTAAATTAAGTACATCTCTGTACGAAATGAGTTTAATTGAACTGAAATTTATTTGGAAATGAATGGAATTCATGATATAAATTTAATTCTGTTTAAATGCTGGAGATTTTTACTAATTTAAGAAAAATATTCGACCTTCTAAAAGTGAATATATATGCATGTTATTCATAAATAATTTATGAAGGAAATAACACTTAATTTTATATTCAGAAGAATTTTAGTAATTGTAGAAGAATCGAGAATTTGTGAACAAAAATTGCATTTATAAATTATTAATGAACATTCTGCAAAATTTAATTCCGGTTAATTCAAAACTTTTACACGCTGTAGAATATATTTTAACAAGCTCTTTATATGGTAAAACATTTTTAATTCTACTGCAATGCACCAAAGTTCCATGAATTAAAGTGGAACGTTTAACCTTCCGAGGATTTATATGTCTAAATGGTTGGTGCGGAATGTCCTATCAAATTTAATTTTTTGTAATATTTCTAATCTACAGACTAGCAATATTAAAATTATAATATCTCCCGAACAAATTATTTTCAACATAAATATAAAAAAATACTGTAATCTTAAAATTTCATTAAGAAGCAATTTTGAAATAAAATTTCCATTACTGTTACAATTGTTACTTACAATAGTAGAACTCCTGAGGAATTATTTCATAGAAGATATTTAAGTGCTTCCATTTCAACACCCTACTTTATATATCTCAATACGTGTACACGTATCCTCGTAACTCTCGATGCACTGCAACTTGACCCGAATACTGTTCAGTTCTGCATCGCATAATCATGTATAATGGGCCTACAATGCCCACCCATAGATCCTCATGCTCCTCGTCCCATCCAACTATATTTAATAGACCAACAAAAGTCATCAGTGTACATCCAATGCGGTCCAAAAAAAAGCAAAAATCAGAGATTCAGTTTTCCAAGTAACTTTTCATCGCCTACCACCCAGCTCGTATATCATAATAACAACAAAGGATAATGGAAACGATGAACGATAGTGGCATCACGACAAACTATGATACAGACGACTTTCGCCTCCCAGAAGGCAAGTTTGGCCAACGCTACCTTCACCCCGTCTTTCCATTCCTCTTCTTCTTTACTAGTTCACTTCGCCTCGCTCGTTTTTCTTTTAGTTTCCCTTTCTTTCCACACTTTTCACGTTTGCCAGGAAAAACTACCTGTTTTTCCACCCCCTCCCCCTCTCTGCTCGCGAACTTTCGTGAGGGATCGCGAAAGACTACGTGGAAAACGCGGTTGGCGCGAAAAATAACGAGATACATAGAGAGAGGGGTGGAGAAAGAGAAATGCGTGCATAATATTGCGAGAAACTCGTGTACCTGTGCAAGGATGCAAAGAGGCGACGCCAGGGCTTAACTTCACCCGTGGAGTCGGATAAAGTACGTATATTAACGTCGCGCAGCTACACCAGAAACCTCTTTGTGAGATATGGCCAGCATTGTGTTACGCGAAATCGTATCGCGTCCCCGTTCCCATGGACATTCTACCCATGATTACAGAACTGCCTGTTCGCCATTGATGCTAATTGGCGCGTTTTAGGGCATCGTGTTACGCGTCTAATTGAATCAGGATTTTTAGCAACGATTTCGTATTGCGAAATGAGACTGATTCTGTTGTAATGTAAGAGGTTCTTAGGAATTTCTTTTCAGAGATCTTCGAGGAATTTGCATATAATTCGTAAATGGTTAAGGATAATGCTTTTCTACGTGTGTAAGGTTTTAAACAAGTTTGCGTTCGTAAGTCAATGGTGACATTTTTGTAGAATTCAATTCCAACTGTGGTAGAAGTAATCTGGAATAAAAAATGTTTTTAAAAACATTTGGATGTCGTGACTTGAGTTTAATTCTATTTTAATGTAAAAAGAGTTTTATGAAGCTTAATTTTTTTATTTTTAAGTAATTTACCATTAGTTAATTTACAAGTTTAAAAAGTGACTTGAGACTACATTCTACTTCTAAATAATTGACGTAGTTTCTGCAAAAATTAGTTTCTCGATAAGTTCTCGAAAGATTTATGAAGAAATTCGTGTTAAATTTAATTTTACTGGAATGTCGATACTTTCTTCTGACAGTTTTAGTAAATTCAAAGCATTGAGATTTCAAAGATTGCATAAAGTTGTAAATAGTTTACATAAAGGAGTTTCTGTTCAACGTGAACTCACGTTTGATCGTTGAAAGGGATGTTCGTGCAAAAATAATGAAAACGAGGATACTTCTTTTTTATGTTAGGTGCCTTTAGGGAAATGAAAGGTGAAGCTTCCACTAGTGCTTAGGGGTGAAACATGCTCCTCCTTTAAAACAAGTATTGCATTGTTTACAAAGCCTGTCCCTCTAACATTCTATAGAGCTCAATTTCAGTTGGCCATTTTCTCAATCTCGTACGATAATCTTCACAGATTTGCAAATGAAACGAAAAATTCCATCATTACGTTCGTACAATCTTTTGCTCTTCTAACACACAGATTATTAAATTATTTTGAATTATTTAGCCAATACAAGTGTTTCATAATTAAGAAAGAATTATTTTCAAAATAATAATTCACAATAATTTTAAAAATTACATAAAGTAAATTATATACAGTAAAAGAATTACAATATTTACTTTAGATCTCTTACGCCTTAATAGTAATTTATTCAGTTTTTAGTACTTTTCAAATTTACTTAAAAATATATAGTGTATTCCATTAAAAAGAAATCAAAATACTTTAAATTCGCTATAAACGGAAGCTACATCTCAAATATTTATTATCGCTAGATATTGGGATAGCCTAATCAACACAAATGTTTAATAACAATCTTTCCTACTATTTCGTCAGAAACGATGAAAAAATCACCTGGAAATTAGGGCACGCGAGCTATAAAATGGAGGCATTAAGTATAAGCAACTAAGTAGATAGATGCAATCTAAAGTAAAAAATCTGGAGCACCCAAGGTCTTGCATTAAAATGATAATTGCGAGACGGATGCTGCTGGAAACAGCCAATCCTAAGAAACTGTATTAATACATAATTCAAAATTTCTGAAGCAGGGGAGGGTGCCTGGAGGTACGTAAAGGGAATGTATAAGTAAAAACGCAGGGGAACTAAATTCTTGCATCGAGACGATAACACGCAGCCGGATGTTGCTGTAAGCAATTCGACTTCCCAGTGGCGGACGATAATAACGCGGTTAAGCGCGTTATTACAGGCGTAAACGTAACAGGCGTCGCGGTGGCCCGCGAATTTTCGAAACCCCTGAATGAGCGCGCGCGGTCAACACTTTGGCCGTCCGAATCTGAATTTCAAAGTGATACTTCGCGCGGATTACAAAACCGGGTCCACGGGCAGAGCGGCATAATTGCCAGGCTAATCTCGTTGCTTCTCAAAGATTATAAATTTTCAGCCGTCGTGTTTTCTTATGGAAATCGGCCCTCGCGGCCAGGACGGAATTTCCTTCTCATGGAAATCACGACGGTTAAAGGATAAACGTCGGGAATGGACTGCGAACGATCCAGAAACGCGAACGTCTTATTGTCGTCTCCCGTGCAAGTGTAATGCAAAGAACTCCCTTCCGTTTTTAAACGAGACGATTATGTGGTTCTTGTTAAACGAGTTGACAACATCACAGAGTTTTATATGAATATAGTTTCAGTATATTCGTTCGTATTTCTAGTATTTCTTATGTAATTGCAGATTTTATTGATCTTTTGATTCTTAAGTTGCTGTACGTGATCGTTGTTTATTAATATAATTGGTTATTAATTATTATCATTTAGTATTCTTTTTTATATTTCTTAAATTTTATTTTATTTTTTTAAATATGATTATGTCTATAAATATGATTTAATAATTTAAAATTAATAGATATAATTGTACAACGTATTCTACCCATTGGAAATAATATTTTTAGTATTTATATCGATGGTTCATAAATATTATTATAAAAGATTTTATGGGAGAAGGTTAAGTCTTATCTCAGACAATTTATTTGTAGCTTCACTTTTTTACGATACGCCCTCAAACGGGTTTTATTTCCCTATAAAGTGAATCTTTCTAAAGGCTCCGCCGCCATAATCTCTTTCCAATGGAAACTCGTGGCGAACAATCCCCCACCTTTTTTTTTTTTTTTTTTACCATTTCTATTATTATTCGTCCACGTACAAAACATAATGCCAAAAAGAGCATCGCGGAGCACAATAAAGCGAATAAATTGCATTCCTTTGCAATTCAATTAAACAGTCGAGCGACATTTTGCACCTTTCGTTCGTAACGTATCTTTGCAATTTTTTACCTACGCTTTTTACGACGTCTAATAAATTTCCTTTACAGCCATACCAATGAAATATTCGATAAAAAATCCCTCTTTCCTCCGTACAAAAAAAAAGAGAGGACAAAAGAAGCTGGCGCGCAATTTATTGTATAAAACGCCAATTTATTCTGAAAATGCATTCCACTATATTATATTTAATTCAAAATCGAGGAAGGGAGATAAACGTATCCAAATAAACCAGATATGTTAAATCAACGAAAAAGATTGCAAATATAAAAGGATTACGCGCGTCGAAAATTGATGACGATTAAAAAACGGCTGATTGCCTTTTTATCATTACGATGCGTGCAAAATGGAGACCAATCAGCCTAAAAGAATAAAGCGTTCAAAATTGCCTGGTAATCGTAATGTATCGTAAATATCTGAAATCCAGAGGGACTAGTTATTATAAAGCTTCTGTTGATTAAAATGATATCGTTGATTCAACATGACTGGCATAAAAATATTGTTTGAACGCGAAAGAGATACGCGCAACGACGTGGAACGTGCAAATTTGAATATTCTGAAAGAAACTTTGGCACACGTAAACCTGAACCGAGTTTGACACTGTACATACACATGTACATGCGTACGAGGTCTAAGTTTCACAATCTTACACTGTGGATTGCATATATTTTGACACGCATAGAGAGACAGAGAGCACACAATTTAAAAATTTCGTTGTACTCGTAGTACTGGTCGAGAATTTGACGAAATATATTCCAAAGATTTGTAAAATAAAATTGTGTAAATATTAAATTACGATAAATCTATAGCAACAACCATAAACAGTATACAATTGAGAATATTTTAATTAGAAAAGAAAATGACAAAATTAACACAGAGACGAATGTTCTCTTCCGCTCAAAGAAGAAAAATTTGAGAACATCTCATATTTTATTTTCTTCTTCAGGAAAGTTTGCAAAATATTATTTAAAAAGCTATCGATATCTGTGATTTGAAAATTAGTTTACAAATATATTTCCCCAAAAACTTGAAGGAGAAAGAGGGAAATTCGCAAACTTTCTTATAAATACCTGCGAGAGATCGAATTAGATGATCTTAATTACTCATTCGAGGGAGTAATCGAATCACGTCGTTGCTCGGGGCCAATTATCTTTGGTTTGAAAGTCGGCTAATGCAATTTCGCTGCAACTTTATCGTCGTCGATTCCGGTTCCCTCGCTAGCTTTTCGAAAATTACCGTTTGATGGATGTGAACGAGCGAAGAGGGCACACACACTCTCACTCTCTCTCTCTCTCTCTCTCTCTCTCTCTCTTTCTCTCTATCTCTCTGATATAAAAGTCACGGCAGGGACAGCAATGCCTCAAGTGATAAATTGATTACCCGGACGCGGCTCGAATAATTTCCAGCGAAACCAGCGGCCTCTTTCTGTATAAACGCGTAACCAAAGGCTGATCCTACACATTCTTCTTCTCCTTGTCCTGCTTTTTAAGTTTCACGTTCTTCAGGAATTTCCAATTTTGCTCCTTTCCTTCACGAGTTTATTAAACTAAAAGATCGACGACAGTTTTGTGGTATTTTTATACCTTTACTTAATGCTATATATAATACTAATTATAAGATTGGAGCTTCGCATGCTATAAAATTCATTCGACAAGCTTTTAAATTGTGCAAATTGGGCTCGAACTTAATGGGGCTTCACTTAATAGATTTTGAAAAAAAGACAAATGATATATCTTCTCATATATCTTCTATCAAAATCGCCATTGTTTCCCCTAAATTTCTATGAAAAATGCAACGATAGCTATTACCAGAAAAACGTTTAATTAGTGCCAAAAAAACGGAACCAAAAATTCTTCCTACACCAAGTATTTTATTCAAATTTTATTCAAGTTTTGCAACTATTTATATTCTTCCCTGTATTCCAAAATACCTTCTATCAAAATATAATTGTTTCCTCTAAATTTCTATAAAAAATGCAACGATAGTTATTGCCAAAAAAACGTTGAAACGTCAACCGTTGAGAAGGAAAATGAAAATCCTTATCAATTATTAACGTTTCCAGTTTAAATGTAAATTCTCCGATCGAGCGCCGGAAGTTATTCATATTTATTCTATTAATAATTCATATTTGTCTCGCGTGTCACGCGATGCATAGATGCACGTGTCGTGGAATTTCTTAATCTTGGTTCTCTGACGGCGTTCCCCATAACCGTACCGATGTATCGATACGACGCGATACATGCACATGCTCGAACGGTGCTCGAAGAAAAGCTTCCGCCTCCTGCCTCTCATGAAACGTGCCTTCGACCCGCCTGAATTTCGACTTGACTCCTCGATCATCGGTTATCCGCATATAAATTACATTGGTGACAGCAACATCGCAATACCTATGATAAATAAATAGATCACCCAATAGGGTAGGGCCCCACTTCTTTCATCTTGCTACACTTTCAAAGTATGATCGTGTGGAATAAGTTTCAGACGCCATATTACGCGATTCGAATTTCTAAAAAATAACACAAGAACTAAGTTATTAATTGGTTATCTTAATTCGTTCAAAATTGAAATTAATTCCAATGATACAAAGGTTCGTTGAAAGCGTAACGCTACTACCCTTTAGTTTCAGATGCCACATTGCGCAATTCGAATTTCTAAAATATATTGCAAGAACTAAATTATTAATTATCGTTGATAAGTAGTTATCTTAATTTGTACAAAATTCAAATTAATTCCAACGATACAGAGGCTCGTTGGAAGCGTAACGCTACAACCCTTTAGTTTCAGACGCCACATTGCGCGATTCGAATTTCTAAAATATACTACAAGATCTAAATTATTAATTATCGTTGACAATTAGTTATCTTAATTCCTTCAAAATTGAAATTAATTCCAACGATACAGAGGCTCGTTGGAAGCGTAACGCTACAACCCTTTCGCTACCCTTTAGTTTCAGACGCCACATTGCGCGATTCGAATTTCTAAAATATACTGCAAGAACTAAATTATTAATTATCGTTGACAATTAGTTATCTTAATTCATACAAAATTCAAATTAATTCCAACGATACAGAGGTTCGTTGGAATCGTAACGCTACTACCCTTTAGTTTCAAACGCAGCATTGCACGATTCCAATTTCTAAAATATACTGCAAGAACTAAATTATTAATTATCGTTGACAATTAGTTATCTTAATTTGTACAAAATTCAAATTAATTCCAACGATACAGAGGCTCGTTGGAGGTTTAACGCTTTATGCCGGGTCCACACTGCTGTTCGCGAACTACGTTTACAATATGGTATATCAAAGGATCTGCTCGCGAACTCGAAGTTTGTACAATAATTGCTTGTGATTTGCTCGCGAGCTGTTCGCGAACAAATTTGCTCAGTGTGAACCAGGCTTCTAGAGCCCTTCTAGTCCCTTTAACTTTTACGAATATACGCGTGCGAGTTTCAGATGAAACATTAAGTACCATTGTAACAATAAATGCTCGATAGAATAATAACAATAAGTGCTCATAGTGCACTTGTCTTTTAATTTGACAGCCACGTAACTCGACAATCGTGATTAAAATATAAAAATATCATTATTGCAGCGTAACAAATTGTTGAAAACAATTCTCTCTGTGTCAATAACTTAAAAATAGTAAATATAGAATTTTACTACTTCCTAAATTTAATATTTTTAAGTTATTGACACAGAGAGAATTATTTTCAACAATTTGTTACACTGTAATAATGATATTTTAGTAAAAAATATAATTGACATCGTGAATGATACTCTTGGTAATATTAAATACGTTCTCGTTTCATTAAAACTTACTTAAAAATTGTAATGTTAATTCGATGAATTATCATAAATAACTCATCTTTATCTATTTCAAAAATATCTTTACACCAAACCCAACAGCTTAAATTCATCTTTCCCTGCGTCATTCCTATGGCATTCAATTAAAAAAAAAGACATGAAATGATCTTCAAAAAGCTTAAAAAAATTAGAACAAACTTGCACTATCACTCCACGCGATAAACTAAAATGTTTTCACTCTTCCTACATGTCATGAATTGTTCAGCATTTATATGGACGATAGAAACGGACACCCCGTACGCTCTTCTCAAGACTCACCCCGAATAAACCGAGATTCCTCCGCGCTTATCTTCAACCCCCAACAAATCTAACTCCCAGCTCTAAGTATCTTCTTCTATTCTCAAACGACCCGTTTTTCTCGCATCGACAGTATTCAAGGGAATTACAAGGAAAAATTCGAGCCGCTCCGCCAGCCACTATCGGCCACCCCAGCCATCCGAGCCGGCAAAAACGTTGACCCGGATCAGCGCGATTTTCCGGTTATTATGCATTCACGCGCGAATCGCGCGCGCATGGCGACACGCGGTGATGGATGAGGGCCCCCGGCCCCAGGCGCGAATTATCTGTTTCGAAGACGGATCCTAAGACGCCCGCCTCTCCTCCAAATGATTTACGAACATATTTCATAGCGACGCGGACGGTGTGTCGCCTCTTAATCCAGCCTCTTTCCGCGTTTGATTTATTCGCGCTTAATTTCGTCCACGGGTGAAAATTCACCCGTAGTGAAATCGATTACGCCCGCCGGGCAAAGAGTTACAGCCTTACGTGGGAAGATGGATCGACGGACATCTTAGGGGCGGTGGGGTTTCGCGCGAGTCGTACAGTGCGGGATTTTTAGCGTGGAAATTAGTATCGACTTTTATGGATACGTGGACGTCGCATTGTTCGAAGCTGTGGATCACGGTTTACTTCGAAGCGTTTTAATGTTCTGCGAGTCGAGTTTGTTTGTGCGGTGCAGACGATGTCAATTGGGCTGGTCCTGTGGTCGGCAAACTTAGTCGACAGAGCCAAATATTAATAGTACTACGGTTGAAATTTATTTTGAGAGCCTTTTTTAACACTTTGCACTATGCTCCCTCCTGGACGTTGGCAATAGAAGCTGGAAATATTGGTAAAGTAGTAATATTTGGGATGTCCTCTCTGAGAGGACATCAGCATTGATTAGTGATTAAACTTATCCCATCGCAGCTTTTTGAGAAATATGTTTCCCTGAGGTTTTCTATTAAAATGAAAATTTTCTATTGCTGGAAGACGTTCGCAATAGAATCGTTAAATAAAATCATTGTTAACCCTTTGCACTGGGCTCCTTCCTAGGTGTTAGATGGCTGAAATAGCAATATTTTAGCAATATTTAGCAATAGTTTCTATTGCTAACGTCTCCCAGCAATAGAAAATTTTCATTTAAATAGAAATCTTGAGGAAAATATGTATTTCTCAAAAAGCTGCGGTGGAATAAGTTTAATCACTAATCAATTCTGATGTCCCATTTCTGATGTCAGAGGAGACATCCGAGTGCAAAGGGTTAAACTTAAACTATATTGGAATGTACACTTCTTTTAACTTAGTAAACTTTAATTTAAGCTTTAAGTCTTGATTAAACTATAAGTGAAACCGAATAAAACTTTATATCATAGTTAACCCTTTGCACTTTGCATCCCTTGCACCCCCTCTGAGGAGACATCAGCATTGATTAATGATTACGGAGGTTAAACTTATTCCACCGCAGCTTTTTGAGAAATGTATGTTTCCCTAAGGTTTTCTATTGAAATAGAAATTTTCTATTGCTGGGAGACGTTCGCAATAGAATCGTTAAATAAAATCATTGTTAACCCGTTGCACTGGGCTCCTTCCTGGGCGTTAAATTGCTAAAATAACAATATTTTAGCAATCGTTTCTACTGCTAACACTCAGGAAGGAATCCAATGCAAAGGGTTAACAATGATCTTATTTAGTAATATAAATTAAATATTAAACTAGGTATCCATAAAATTAAATCATGACAATCGTCATTCGTGACAGAGCTGCATTCAAGTGGCCAAAGAGCCGCCATAGTCAAAGTCAGCTTCGTAGACATTTCGCTGATTTAGAAATATTACCTCTATTAATTTTTTTACTACATAGACCGCATATGAAAGGAACAAATTATATATTTTTAAGCGTGAATACTTTATGTTAATGAAGTTCTTTTGGAATAAGAGTCACTAAGGACTCGACTGAAGCAGTAAAATGTTGGAACGCAAAGAGTTAAATATTTGTACAAAACTAAGTCATTCTCGAAATTATTTAGCTTAATCAGGCAATTAAGAATCTCATTTTCAGTGCAAACCGTTAATCATGCCATCAAGGATTAATTTTTCATTACAATGAAATATTATTTCCAATTTTTCCAATTAATCTGCAATATTGAATGAAATTGGTTGGAAAAAGATTTCAGATGAAATCGATGAGAGAAAAAGATAAGTAATTACATCTGCATTTCATTTCTCTCATATTTTTTCGATGCCACAAAAAATATATATTAAATGATAAGAAGCAAACGAGAATATCAAGCAGCAAAACTACTTTTACGGATAAATCGATATTATGAATATTAAATTTATCAATGATTTTCCGCGGAAGTGAAGCTTCATGCAGGAAAATGTCACTCTTCGTATTCAATTTCCATTTTAATATAGAATTGTCCTCCGTCAATTGTATCATCCGTATTGCATTCGCTTGTCAGTTAACCAAGTGCATTTGTCTGTTCGAACTCGATTTAAAAATTAAAAACCAGCGCCCCGCACGTTTTCGTCTTATTTCTTCGCGAGCTTTCCTTTGCAGTTGCACCGCGAAGGTACCCTGTATAATACAATTGACCCATTAACACATATAGCGCGAAAACTACCTTCCATCCGAAGGCACGCGCGGATACGAACCTCGCAAAGGAAGCGCACGGCTATCTTCGAGAATCTGCCTGCAGAAACCGCGTAACTTCCCCCCCAAGCGTGCCGCGTAATTGCAACGATCAATTAACAGGCGATTAACACCGCTCTCCGGCGAACAAACGAGCGAGCGAATCAAACTGATTAACCGCACGCGAGCCATGCATGCGCCTACAGCGAGCTCTTTCTGTTTTTACTGCTGTGCGCGCGATTCTTGGGCACCCTTAAAACGACTCAGTGTACCAAGATGTCCACGTGATGATCTGGATCGGGTTCGGCTTCCTGATGACCTTCCTGAGGCGATACGGACAGAGCGCGATCGGACTGACCTTCCTCCTTGGCGCCATTTTGGTCCAAGTTGCGCTGATCTGCGAGGGAGTGGCGCACATGGAGAAGAACAGCAAGGCTTTCTTGTCCTTGAAGAGGTTAGTCAAGATTCTTTTGTTTTCTAAATAATTTGTTATGAGAAATAAGCTCAATGAAGTTTGGACATTACTATACATACATTCATATGTATTTATTTATTTTTTAAATTCAATTTTATTTTGTTATTATGCGTTATAATAGCAAAGCTGAAATTTACTAATTTACTATTATATTGATATCAATCTAAATAAAAAGTCATACAAATTATGTCCTTCAAGAAGTTAGTAGAGATTTCTTTGTATTCTAAATAATTTGTTATGAGAAATAAGCTCAATGAAGATTGGAAATTACTATACATATATTCACATGTATTTATTTATTTTTAAAATTTTATTTTATTTTGTTATTACGCGTTGTAATATCAACGCTGAAATTTACTAATTTACTATTATATTGATATCAATCTAAATAAAAAATTATACGAATTATGTCCTTCAAGAAGTTAGTAGAGATTTCTTTATTTTCTAAATAATTTGTTATGAGAAATAAGCTCAATGTAGTTTGGACATTACTATACATATATTCATATGTATTTATTTATTTTTTAAATTCAATTTTATTTTGTTATTATGCGTCATAATAGCAAAGCTGAAATTTACTAATTTGCTATTATATTGATATCAAACTATTGTTCATAAAAATTATTAAATTACTGTAAGCAATTTTAATTAATTCTTGTCATAAATAAATTAAATTCTATATAATTATAGATATATTAAAGATTTGAAGATTTAGTGTCAAATATTTTCTAATGAGATAATTTTAAATTGTTTGATATCAAATATATAAACGGAGAAACTGAAGCTACGTTATGATAGCTTCTCTAACTGCAAATTCATTTATTATAGATACACTACGACTAATAAAGTAAAATTTTTAATTATTCATGAAAGAATAAATCGAAATGACACACGAATAATTAATTAATAGTGTGTCATTTCGATTTATTCTTTCATGAATAATTACAAAATTTTACATTACAATTTTTAGAAAAATATTAATTAATTATTCCTTTTAGTCGTAACCATAAAATATTAAGACAAATCATGTAATACTTTAATAGACTCGTGAAAATTTAAATTAATGAAAAACCATATGGTCTGCCCGCAAATCGGAGATCCAGCTGAATCTACTAAAAAAACTCGCCAACGCATGTAATTAAAATGCATCTAAAGCAAATTAAAGTTTTTACCATGGAACTAGATGAATAATTTTGGATAATCCGCAGACTAATTTCGAAAGTTTAAATCGAAAATTTTACGAGTGGTAACATTATGAATAGTAATTGGTTCTCTTCAATTAAAAATATACACCTGCGCTGAAAGTACCGGAAAATATGCACGTGACAATTTAAAAAACAGAGACCGAGAGGACCATCTGTAGCTTAATTTAATTGCAAACAATTTACAAATTTGTCGATTTTATTACTGCGCTAATAAAACTGCTAAAATAAATATTTGATTTCATCGCTTCAAAAGAAAACAAAACTGTAATGAAACTGCCTATAATTTTATTTAACTGCAAATAATTTTCAAGACTGTTCTTTTCATACTGCATTCAAACAAACGTCTCCAACTTGAATATATGATTTTATATCTGCGAGAAATAAGAATTATAGTGCATAACAATTGCGTTCGCGGATGATAATTATTTGAATCGAAATAATTAAGTAATTTTAATTTGAAATATTTCTAAAATTTCAATTCGAATAAGATTCAGAGACTTGGTGAAAGAACGATTTTCATCATACGAATCGCTGAAACGGAGAACGCTTCGGGGAGCGGGAAATAACGAGAGCGAAAGTAATTACTCTCGCGGCAAATTATGTCGTTGCATTCACAATGAGGAATATTCTGAATCGTTGAAAACTTCCCCGCTTGACCAGATTTCGCTTGAAATTACCACGAAATTAGTGCCGTAAGCAAGCTAATTGAAACATATAATATTCATTACGCCAACTATTTCGAAAACAGAATTAATCCCTCTTCCTATCGCTTCCAAGTCACCCCTCTCCAGCACCCTTAAAGATTTTAATTCAGAATTTTAACAAACGCTGTCGCCTTTTCGTGTGTTTCCTTCATTAAATAATTAAAACACCACTGAAAGATTGTACTTTAATCATTGAAAATCCCAATTATTTTCATTTAATATGACACTTTATTTTATAAATATTTTAACATAAGAATAGAAATATCATTTTTAATTGCTTAGAAAAAATGTATTGAATAATTCTACTTTCTGTAAATAGTGTCGCAATTTAAAGTGTGCCACTTAGCATTACAAAGAATTATTTAAATTAAGCAATTTACTACAGGATCTCTTAACAATGTCGTACAATGCTAGAGAGAACACGAGGACGCTTTACTGGATTCTACAGTCAGGAACTAATGTACTGTGTGCTGTATGAAATTGGAAGCAAACTAAGGCTTTCTAAAACAAGCTACGAGCTTCTAAATAGTTGGAACAAAGCTGCAAGGTATTGCGAAGCTTCCCTAGGGTATACGTCATTTACAACAATGCGGTACAACGTTACAAAACGTTTTTAAAATGTCTCGAAAAAATTGTAAAGTAGAAATTCCAACGTATGATTTCTATAGTTTCATAAATATTTCGAAATATCTAAATATTCTTTGTGAACTATAAAATAAAGCGTCACAATAATACTGTCCCAGGCAACAAAGCTATTCTAAAGCTTTCGCGAATTTCGAACAACAATTCAGAAAATTCCCAATCGCGTTGAAGGCCTTCGAATCGTTTCCCAGGTTTCTAGAGAGTTACAACAATATCACGGAGCACTGTGGAGCTTTTGGGAATACCTGTTTGCTCGTTTTGCAATAACGTCATACGAAGTTTCACAATATTCCGAAGGTTTCTGAAAAATCTCGCGAGCACTTGAAATATCGCAGCAATAATATGTAAAAATCCTACGTTTTTCAATTAATTACTACGTACTATATAATAGATATTACGCGTGCAATTACATTCTAAAATTTTTAATGAACTTGCCTCTACCATATATTTTAATTTTATAATTCTATTCACCCTGACAATTTAGAGTATGAATACTCTGTCTAAATGTAATTCATCCAATTATTTTTTGCTCTGATTGTCGAGTTATTTGCACCATAGACATGCATTAAAGATATCTTCACTTTGCAAATTTGTCTATCTCGTCAACTTTAAAAATTTGGAAAAAATATGTTCGTATTTTGTGATCTCTTCAATTTTTAACCCTTTAAACTCCGTTCCTTCTTGGACGTTGGCAATAGAAGTTAGAAATATAGCTAAAATAGCAATATTTTAGCAATATTTGAAGTTTAATCATTACTCAATGCTGATGTCCTCTCAGAAGGGACATCTGAGTGCAAAGGGTTAAATTTCATTTCTTTTTTATTAACAGATATTTTTCAATTATGATCAAAATGAACAGACAAATGTCGCAATGCACAGTAATTCAACTAACTACAGTAGATTCAGCTAGGCGGACCGCCTAGATATGTAAGTAAGTAGATTCAGCTGAGTATACAGTCTGTGTGAGTAGGTTCAACTAGGCCATTTGCTCTGCTAGGAAGTTTAGAATCGGCCAGACCGCGCGCTTGGTTGATTCTACTTACGATTAGTTGAATTGTGCACCGCGATTCGACTACGATGCACTTTTTCGACTCTGTGCTGGCTACATTTTTAGTGTCTGCGAATTGAAACAAATTCACTCACGATTAAAATGCTAAAAAGGAAATTCGAATGTTAAAAATTGCAAAGATATGAATACTTTTAAATCAAAATCAGTGAAACCTGCAAACATAAAAACTCTTCCCAAAAGTAACATTTTCTCCATTTTTATGTGAACTACTATAACGTAACCGAATTCAACACGTTCCATGCGTTCATGTTGAAATTTCCATTCAAGCTATTTAAAATTCTTATTGCAAAACACTGCAATATAAACTCTACACCCTTTTCTTGATAATTATGGTCTTCATATTATTGTAAAAATTCTAAAGTATATGCCAGAAGCGAAACTATTTAATAAAGCAGGAAGTATCAAAAATCGGTCCAACACAGTACATGTTAAGCAAAATCCCATATACAAGTCTACTTAGAATTATTCATTAATTTTAATTAAAAACACATCGAACAATAATTATTCGCAAATGCATCCTTGAAGCATTGAAAAAAAAAGAAACGCGTGTACTGCAGAAGTGAAAATTCTCTCGAGAGGTATTCAAACTCCGCTTGGAACGCAAGCTTCAACTTGTGTAACGTTGCCCTCTGCTACATATGATAGCAGCACGATGTACGAAAAACGCGTCCAACACGTATATCGGAAACAAATAAATTTCTACCACTCTCGGTAATATACACATCAGGTCTCCATTGGCTGAAAAGTTCGAGGATATTTTTGCAGACTCTGCCACGATATACATACAGTCGGACTAGCCGATGCGCCATTGAATACCAAAGCCAGCTTGTAGGATTGTGTTTGACCCGGCGCATGAATAGTTGATAAGCCGAAAAAGTGTGCACCGAATACTCTGCTTTTTTTTTCCACCCAGCCCTCTCTTCTCTACGTCGAGCCTCGAATTCTCGCCTATTGCAGCGGAGAAAAAATGCGCCCCAAATAACTTTCGTCCGAATTTCAAACGGAAAATGATCGCGACACAGTACGCGTTCTTGCGCTACCGTGTAACGTTGTTCGTTTACACTTTTTTAATTTTAATAATTAATTCTTGTCACCCGTGTGTGCGTGACAAAAATGTTAATTATAGTAATTTTATATATTTAATAATACAGAGTTCTAATCGCATATGATTTTATGCACAGGTAAATTTGATTTTTGATTTTAAATAATACTTGATTATACTTTTGACTAATAAAATTTCCTTATTTTATGTGATATTTTCTGCGATTTTTTTTTATTAAAAGTATTATGTATGATTCATGTTTGCAAGAATTGAACCAAATTGGCTTACATACGATTACTTTTTACTCTGTAATCAATAATACTTGAAACAACCAAACGAACTACTTGATAGATTAACAAATTAAGAATGTGTTGGCGTTTCTTATCAATTTTGAAAGAATTTATTAAAAGTCTTTGTTCTCTGTATTAGAACAATAAATTTATATTTCCTCAAAAAAGTCAACGATACGCAAAAATAACGACGAAACTGAAAAATAATCCGCTCTCGCCTCGCTAGATCCCGCAGAAATTCGTAAGAACCGTCAGAGCGACTAATTAAGCCTGCGCAAACGAACTGCAGCTGTAATCTTCCATCACCAAATGTAGCACACTGAAACAATAAACTCTTACTTCCACCAAGAAATAGAAAACAAACAACCAAAAAGCTCAGAGATTAAAAACGGTAGCAAAAAATCAAATAGAAAACAAGATTCCACCTCGATTTCATGCAACCCGCAAAAACGCAACAGAAATCTATCGCCTCCAAGAAATACAAAACTCGCGCTCCAAAATAGAAACAAGAGGCGAAAAAGAAAATTGGACAAAATTCACAGTCATTCCATACACACGACAAGAATACAAACAAAATTGCCTCGAAAGAGAGAAACCAAATAACCCTGGAAAAAATGCAATAACAGAAAATAAAAAGAAAATATCTTCACACCCTATCTACACCCCAAAAAGAAACAAAAAACGCCCCAAGAAATAGAAATGGAGCACAATTCTATCGTTGCTGACAGAAAAAGAAACGTAACAACAAATGAAAATGGAGAAAAGCAATAAGCAAACGAAACGAAAATTACCAAAACACTCTCATTAATATATCAGCCGTTCACCACACAAATCGATTAACTCCATAAAACAAAAAGTGGAGAAACGCGATGAAACAACGTACATTGTTTATTAAAATTCCCTTTACAATATAAATTTAATAACACGTTCACGCCTCGTTCACTTCAAACACTCGTTCTTCCTTTTCCCGCGGCCCACGGATTTGCATCAGAATAGTTGATCAAAACGGCTTTCGAAATAAATTATTTATTATCCGACAAAATTTTCTCGTTCAACGGTGTTGATCTTTATTATTCTGGAAATTTATTGTAAATATAAAAAGCTGCCAGCGAACAAAGCGCTTTGACGGTTGAATTCAAGGCATTTCGAAAAGTGGAGTTAATCGATTTCGTTATCGTATCAGCCGTAGAAGCGGCGGAATCGCGAGCTAAGTCCTCGCGAACGAACGAGCTGGATATCACGTCCGTGTTCCGGTTCCGTGATCCGGCCTGTTTGCATAGCTGTGGGTGGACGCGCGTCCATGTTATGAATACTGATCTCCGGTTTTCGGGTTCGACCAGCAGCCGGTTAATAACGCGCGTATCGATCAAACCGCGTGGGGCCCACTTTCAGCCTGCTGAGCGCGGACATCGCTGTGGCGGCGCCGTTGATATCCATGGGCGCGCTCCTCGGTAAGACGACCTACATGCAGCTCGTGTTCATGGGCATCCTCGAGCTGATCATGTTCACCGTGAACAAGTACGTGGGCGAGCATCTGCTCCAAGTAAGTATTGCCCCCAGCTTCTTCCGCGCGGCCGTTTACGAGCGTCGCACTCGATTTTCATCGGTGGTACCGTCGCGTTTCCGCTCGACACCGGAAACGAGGACCGTTCCACGGAGAGTCGTGCGACCTCCGTTGCGAGCGCTCGCTGTCGGGTTTGCTGACGTTAGGGGGAAACGAATGGAGGAAGTGACGGGCTATGGAGATTGGAGAGTATAAACTCGAGGATTTTGTATTCAAGGGGACGATTGTAGAATAATCTGTCGGATTTAAAGTAGCAACTTGTAGCGGGCTGGAGAATAATTTTGTGTTGGTTCGTGGGATTTTTAATAAGGGGAAGAAGTACGGAATGAAGTATTTGAATTTGGGGGATTTGAAGATGAGTTTGAAAGATAGGAAGGTTAGTGCTGTACAATTTTTAATAGCAAACGGAGACATGCAATGATTTATTAAATGAAGAAGCTGATGGTGCTTAGATGGTGCAGAAAGCAAAACATTTTTTATATGATATTGCAATATAATATGTTAGAGGGGTAATCTTTAGACGGTGTTTGAAAGATAGAAAGGTTAGTGTTGTACAATTTTTAGTAGCAAACGAAGACATGCAATAATTTATTAAATGAAAAAGCTGATGGTGCTTAGATGATGCAGAAAGCAAAACATTTTTTATATAATATTGCAATATAATATGTTAGAGGGGTAATCTTTAGGTGTTTGAAAGATAGAAAGGTTAGTGCTGTACAATTTTTAATAGCAAACGGAGGCATGCAATGATTTATTAAATGAAAAAGCTGACGATGCTTGAAAGATGAAAAATTTAGTGTTGTGTAACTTTTAATAGCAAACGGAGACATGCAATGATTTATTAAATGAAAAAACTGATGGTGCTTAGATGATGCAGAAAGCAAAACATTTTTTATATGATATTGCAATATAATTTTTAATAATGGGAAAAGAAACATAGAATAATTTGTTAAATTTTGAAGATTTAATAGGAATAGCGTAGCAATGTTTAAACGACAGTAGGGGAGAGACAAGTCTAGGTATAGTCAGCAACTTTTAATAATGAAGCTGGGTAAAGCGTAGTTTGCTGAATGTACAAAGTTTAAAGATGCTGAAGTAATTAGACTTGAGCAATGTAACGGAAAATTTTTATATTGTTAGCAATTTTTTAATAGGAAAGTAAGATAAATTGTGGCTTGTTGGATTCGAGAAACTTAAGGGTGTTAAAATAGCTGTGATAGTTGTAAGATGCTATAAAATTTTTAGTAATAAAGCGAAGAATGAAGTAATTTTTTTAAATTTAGCAAATTTGTAGGCACCAAAGCAACAGCATTTAGCTGATAATGAAAGAAGAAAAGTATTTGAACAACATATTGCAAAATTGTTTGTAGTAGATAAACACATGATATAGGATAATAGAATTCATAGCAATATTTATAAATTACTGTGAAATGTGAAAATTTTGCGGAATACTAGACAACAAAAACAATCAAATTTGTAGAGAAAAGAATTTTGTAAAAAACGAAACAGATGTCTACGAATTATTTGAAATCTAATTTCCAAAAGGAACGTGGCCTCCTTTGGTTGTACAATTGACATTTAAAAAGCCAACTTTTACAATGCAGAGAGGGAAAAAATACTGGCAGAAATTTTCTTCGATATTCTTCAATCTCCGTCCGCCAAACTCCGAAAGTTGGAAATTTTCGTGGGAGCAATCGCAGGTAACGCAAGTTCCGGAACCTGTTCCCGAGAGTTCGGAATTTCTAAACGACGTTCGAATAGAATTAACGAGTGCTAGTAATTAAGAAAGTTGCAAAAAGTATTCCGGCAGATTTGATAAAACGAAAAGAAACCAGTGACCTGTTGTATTGGATCGCGAAGAAAATAAAACGAAAGCTAGCCAGCCAAATTTGTTTCTGTTCCACTTTGTGTCGACCAACTTTTAACGCTTCGTTTCGCGATGTTTGAAAACCATTAAAACTTCAACGACAGGCATAAAAATGACTGTTTTCACGGAATACTTGAAAGAATCATAAACATGATCCAAAGTACTCGTGTCCGGAACAGGTGTTTTTACAGTATTCAGTATTGTGCATCGAATTCATTTACTTTCACTATTATCGATTTTATTTTCAATTTGTCCCCAGACTTGTTTCATTTGGATGCAAAATTTCAACTGCATATCGCGTTAACATGTTTCTCGACAAAAATGCTGCGGCTGTATGAAGTGGGCACTAGACAGGCTGCGACTAAAATCGATAACAAAGATATTTAAAACGTATGGCTTAATTAACAAAATTTAGTAATAGCCAAAAGAAAAACGGTACATTTGTCGGTTTTCTTCTAGAAACTTTGAGAAACTCTTCTGATTAGTGTCAATAAATACAGAATATTGCCAGAATTATAACATAACTGGGGAAAAGATGATTTCTCGTACCTCAAGCAGATATGAGAATTCAAAAGCACATTCGATAATGTATTTTAAATAATCTCGTATAAGCAAAATTTTATTTTACACTTTGAATCCTCTTTTTATCGAATTTCCATAATTTCAGAAGCAGCCTGTATATATAAGCTTCATAAAAAATTTGTGTAAAATAAAATCGTGTTATCCACTCGAATATTGTTTGCACTGCCATTGCTTATTCCAATGAAGTAGAAATATCGAAATAAAAATAATTTTATTCTCGTTTCATAGGTAGTCGATGCTGGTGACAGCATGTTCGTCCATGCATTTGGAGCATACTTTGGGCTAGCTGTCAGTTTTGTGTTCGGGATGAAGGAGAAGCCTAAAGAACACCTCCTCGAAGGACCATCCTACAACTCTGACATTTTCGCTATGATTGGTCTGTTTTTTCAACTTTCTTCTATTCCTTATCTTTGTCTTTTAATTTTAAGTTTCAAAGTAAAGCAACAAGATATTCTTCTTGCACGAAAATTGCTAAATACGATATTATTTTTGCAATTGAATAGCAAAAAACCTTCAGTTTCGAACAATATGGAAAAAGATGAGAAAAAGGAATATAGGCTTCAATGCTACTTGATTTCTTCCCAGCAAAATTAAAAACACTCGCTTCTAAGTGTTAATTGGTGTTTCTAAATATTTGCAGCTTCGTACGAACTTCACTTTTCTAGCAAAGCAAGAATATCTCCCGCAAAGTTCTAAAAATAATCTAAAATTTCTTCCTCCGCCCAATTTACAAACGATTCCATCGATTTTCATATATTTCCACCGAACGTTAAACGCTGCTGAAACAATTTACCCAAAAAAGACCAGAGCCACCTCCAACGTAACATCAATCAACAAATTCCCAACCTCCAATTATAAAACCAATTTGGCAACCAAAACGAGAACCGAAACTAACCATCGACCACCTGTCCGCCTCCTCGAACGCCCGTCCCGAAGCACGCCCCATTTCAAACGCTCGCGCGGCACCAAATTCAAACACGCGAATCGAAATCAAACGTGGGGAACGTCTTTGGTTTCGATCGCGTGTGCGGAGAGAAAAGGAGAACGGTTTACCTCGTGCAGGCACGGTGTTCCTATGGTTGTTCTGGCCGTCGTTCAACAGCGCCGCCCTTGAAGGAGACGATCAGCAAAGGGCCATTATAAACACCCTTCTGTCGATCTCCGCCAGCTGTGTGATCGCGTTCGCAACCTCCGCCCTGGTCACCAAGGACAGCAAATTCAACATGGTCCACATCCAAAACTCGACGCTGGCCGGCGGTGTGGCCGTCGGCACCGCGGCAGGTACAAGACGGCCTAATTAATCGAAGATTTACATTGGACGCTACTGTCCTCTCTCTCTCTCTCTCGCTCTGGCTCTGCTCCGTCTAACTGGCCGACATTTTCTGAATAAACACAGGCATGATGTGCGAACCTATCGGTGCTCTGGTCGTGGGCTCCCTGGCTGGGCTGCTCAGCGTGCTGGGATACAAGTACCTCACGGTAATTGGCTGCTTTTTTTATTTTGGCGAACTTCGAAGGTGAGTCGGATGAATTGACGACGGAATCTACGAATAAAAATTCTGATTAGACGATGTAAAAGTCGTGCAACGCGGTTTTCGTACAAGGGAACTGAAAAATCGATGACAGTACTCGTATGACACGGTGTCTGTTCGAGAACGCGTCACGATGAGGCTTGATTTCGGTTCAAGCAAATCGATGAAGGACGTAAATCTTTGTCGCGATCTTTTTCGTTACCTTTGCCACGTGCACCCTAATACTTGCTGCATATGTTGTAGAAAATATGTTGATTAATTGGAATTTCGCATGATCTCTTAATCTTATCGTAGAAATAAATAACGAATGCTGAGTAATACTATGTTTTTCTGAAGCGTGTCTATGTCTGATGTATGTTTTTTAATGTGTCGTGAACGGTGCAGTTGGGATGTTTTATAATAAATTCGTGTGAAGGAGTGGTCAAGGGTGTGGCAAGTAGGTAGGACGCTATTGGAAGGAAATCGGCAAATTTGGTTTTTTGGGGACTGGGAGGAAACCAAAAAGATGCGAGGAGTGGGACTAAGGGTTGCAGATTGATGACGAGTGATGAGTGGAGCAATAGAACAGCAGAATATATAGTGCAATGAAGAGTCATTATTGGAACTTAATTTTGGGAATTTCTGATGAAGCGACATCATATTGCTTTATGGGTTTATTGCTGCTACGTGTCGGTTAGAGTTTTCGCAGGATTTGTAAAATTAGTACAGACAGTACTTGTATAACACGGTATTTTTAAACGAATCACGATTAGAAAATTGGGGAAACATTGTGCGACGCGCGACGCTTTTGGAACACGGTTTTGACCCCTTAAAATACCTTTCTAACACGGTATTCCTCTCACCACTACATGGTTTCGCTTAAATGCACCGACGTGCAAAATTAAAGGAGCGCTGAAACGTCGCGATGAAAAATGGACTCGTTTTGAAGCATAAAGCATCAGCTTTCAGAATCCTCAAGTAGTCTCCTCCCAAAGACGCTTGCTTCCGCGTCATCTGGAAAGTGGTAGGCGGTAAAAATGGATGTTATATAAAATTTAAATACAAATTCGAATTGGATGCGAATAGCGTCGCGGTCGATAATTACGCGGGCTTCAAACTGCTCGTACGAATGTTGACGAGACCGTCTGAAATTTTTACGCTGTCAGAGTGACGCGGAGAAACTTTTCACCCTGCATGAAGTCGTGTGCGTGTGTATATATATATGTATACGTGGAGAACATAAATTTCACGGAAAATGGGCTCCGTCGATGGAACGACGTGCACGTGAAACACGGGAAACGATTATGAAGCGCGGGTAAATTAAATTTACCGGCACGTGATCGGCTCTGACGTCGGTTATTCGCGGTGGTTACCTCGAACAGCTAATATCGTGTTACTTTTCTATTTCATTACCGTCTAGTGACCGGATTTTCGTTAATTCCATGTCAACCCAGTGATTTCTCATCCAGATTTAGATCACGTTTCATATTTGACGTGTCGATTAGCGATGCCACGGGCGGAAGTCTTCTTTCAAACGTTTATATCGCACTGTGCGCTATTAGGAGCTGATATATTGTTGCTGATTTATTTACAGATCCTGAATCTGGTTTCAAAAAATACTAAAAATTCGTATATTGCAAAAAATGGATCACGAAATTACCACAAGAATAAATACTGTTGAGTCGTAAAACACCAAGGGAGAGATCCATCGGTGTCCGCTAATGTCATAGCGAGTAGCTATCGATCGAAACCCTTTTCCTTTGCACTTCATTTTAGTTTACATTCATACGCATTTGGCAACTAGCTGTCCATAGCAATCAAGGCTTAGTTTATTCTTTATAACATGTGTCTACGAGACGTTTCACATTTTACTTTCGTTTCTGCTGTTTCGTTGTTGCGGTGTTCCAGTCGAGGCACTTCTTTCATTTATTACTTACTACTAATTCACATGTGTGTCACTCGAGGGTGTAATAAATAGGTTCCTGCGAGTGACCAAGGGTTTGGAGACGGACTTTTATAATTTCTACACAATTTTAGTCAACCAATTAGCTTCTATGATCCTCTTCCCTCACAAAATTTCGTAAAATTGTCTTGTTCTAACGAAAAAAGGACACACCCAATAGACACTTCCGCTATAGCATTCAAAGTCATTCCAATTCAGTTCTCAGCAATCTCTAGCATTAAACATGCATAGTACAATAAGTGTATATAATTTAGAAACATAGTTCGCTAGGAACTTAAGCATATACACATATAACCAATAAAATACAGTCCACTAAGAACCACAGTAGCATGGTGTCATTTATTCGTCTGCAACGCAACGAATACCCTTTTAGAGAATTCTTTCTCCCAGGACTTTAGTCCCAAAACTCAGTGGTCTCAATTAAACTCAACCATTCGCAAATACCACCCCTTTCCATTGCAATGCATCAAAAAATACATCGAACTTTCGATGTTTTTAAAATTTCCACGGAATAACCATGAATTGGCCAGAACTTCCGCAGAATGCAAGCTTCTGTTTCGTCTGTGCGCTGCGGTACGAAAGGAAAAAACTGCACGACGGCGGTATTGACTTAGCAAGATCCATGGAAGACGGATAATCATCGCGGAAGAACTTTCGTCGAAAGTTCTTTTAATCATCCGGCCGATTCATCCGCGTCGAGACTTTCTTCACCAGCCAGCTAATTCCATATTCTTTATGTACTTTGTACTTCTGCCAGCCGTCTTCTTCCTTCCGCCCCGCGGTAGAACTTCCTGCCACGCACGGATCAAATGCAGATTAACCGCGTTAATCAACGATTTCTTCGAGGATACAAATCTGTTCCCCGTGTCTGCGCTTTTACGTTTCTTCTTTCAAGAAGAGCACTCTTGCGGTTTAAAAGAATCCGCGAGCTGGATGGATCCTTGATGAAAAAAAGAAGAAAAAGGAAGCTCGGAGGGCGCCATTTCGCTCGAGTGGCAGCCAACAAAACGGCAGTGATCGAGGAAAAGCGGAAATGTTAAGGGAAAAAATGTCATCGTTCATTGAAACTGTTTTTAATGAAGGTATTAGATTTGTTGTTGGGTCAAGAGAGTATCTTGCGTTTCGATGAGGACGAAGGGGATAATTTAAATGATAATTGATGTGGAAGTAGTGGGTTTTGGTGTTAAAGTGAATAACTATAATGAAAAATGTCAAGTGATTGTTTTTTAAATGGAGTTTCGATTCTGAAAGAAGCGATAGCGGTGGTATATTGATATTGAGAGTGAAGTGTAAAAATTGTTTGCTTTCAGTAAATACGTATATGTATTCCTGGTATAAAAGCGAACAAGAATGATGAAAAAGTGTGGAGTGGCAGTTTTTTAAATGGAGTTTTGATTTTGCGAAAAATTGTGATATTGGTGGATTAATGTTGAAGCTAAAAAATCTTTTAATAATATTCTAAACTTTTATAAACATATATATATATATATATATATATATATATATATATGTGTGTATTTGTTTCATCACTGCTTTTATTATAAATGGAAATTAAAACAAGAGTGATTTAAAAGTTGCTATTATTGAAATACTGATAATAATTTTGAGAAACTTCAAACTAGCAATGATAAATATTTGTTGATAGCAAAACAGCAGATTAATATTTTTTTTATATAAAAGTTGCGATGAAAAGAAAATAAACTATTTTCAACGCAACGCGTGTCATCCACTTAGATTTTCCTGCTTTGTTATCTTTCGCTTGTTTAACGCCCACGTAGATCTGCATTTTCCGCGGGGAGAACAGTAAATATGAGCGTATCTCAAAAACGTGTGGTTACGAATTTGCCTGAAATTTAAGAGGAACAGTTATCGTACGTTTTAAATGCGTTATTATTACAAGTGTTATATAGTCACGATTAACAATATTTAATAGAATATGTATATGTAAAAGAGTGTAAAAAATATAAACGACAATAACTTATTTTTTTCAGATGCCACTTTATCTCTTCTGTGATTTTAAATGAACTTTATTCATAAGCTGTGCAATTTAAATCACAGAATACTTTGCTCAATAAAAAATATATACGACATTTACAGTAGAGGTAAAAATTTAAAAACTGCCATTCCGATTATCAACTGTTTTAATTACGAAGAAATTTGTAAATGGTTGAAACAAATTTTTTTACGCATCCATTTTTTTTAAATGCCTCCTTTTTTAAGTTTATGGAAATTTAATGTACGAAAAAAGCTGTTTTAAAGGAAGGAGAATAATTAAATTAAAAATGAAAAAGCTACGAAAGGGGATTGCGTCGCTGCTGCATGGAACAAATTAAGAAATGATTTTTTCAATTTACTGAACATTTCGTACGCGAGTAAAACTAACGGGAATCGGAATGACACGCGATTTTTAAATGTCAGTAGAAAATGGTACATCAAAATTGAAGAAGAAACAAAACCATTTAGGCAGTTCCAAATTGCTTTCAGTATCGACTATAAAAAAAAAGCATTTTAAAAATATTTGATATGATATTTGGTATTTAAAAGTTTATTTTAGTTAATTAATAGACAAATTTGGTATTTTAGTTAATAGTAATAATAAAATTGCAAATTTTATTTAGAATAATAAATAAACCTCCAGCAAAGTTATAACAGCAAAACAAGGATAAAAAAGTTGATAAAAGGAAAGGAGAAAAAAAAATTGTTATGGTCTTATGAGAGAGAGAGAGAGGGAGGGAGAGAGACTAATAAGTATCTTTACTTTAAAAGTAAACTTACATAGACTATTCTATGCGCCATCCCAAAACACATCAAACCTGGTCTTCTCCCACAACACCCAATCATTACCTTCCATCTACACCCACCATTAACCCCAATACTCTAATTACATCTTCAACTTTATCCTCACCCATCATCCCCTACATTCATACCTAACCACCCTCGCTCAGAAACCATCCACCATCTCCACAATCTCCCTTCTTAACCCTTATTACTATACCTACCCCAAGACTGTTCACCTCCAGTAAATTCTGTTTTAATATCGTCAGAAAACGTAAGAACTGGTAACCAATAAAGCAAACAATAATTACAAATATAGCTTTCATTTAACATTAACATAAATAATCAAATAAATAAACCCTCTAAAAGAGGGTTGTCTGTAAAAGACTTTTTCAAAGTACCAATTCAAAAATTACTACTAATTTATTATTTAATCTAATCACAACCGTTGAAACTAGAAATATGCGTAAAAACTGATTTAAAAATTTCGCAAAAATAAAAAATGATACATCATTCGAAAGCTTGAACTTCTTGCAATTTTTTGATACAAAATTCAAGTCGACATTTTTTTTCAATCAAAAGTTATAGCCTCCAAAATGTTTCACTAAACGTGTACTTTGCACCCTTCCCTCTTCGTTATTTCAAGGGCTGTCAACAAGTTACGCTAGCAATCGATGACTCACGTATAGGTCTACAAATATGCTTGAACAAAATCGATTGGGGGCGAAAACATATGGTTTTCGAATAGGGTTCTTCCAGAGCATATCATTTACGATTCATCCACTTGTTTCAGCCACTCATCCAAAAACGGCTGAGGATCCACGACACGTGCGGCGTGCACAATCTCCACGGGATGCCTGGCGTTCTGGCCGGCATTTTTGGCGCGCTGATGGCTGGTCTGGCAACGGAAGCTACTTACGATTATTCCCTTTACGAGGTAAAGTAAAGTCTCCCCCATCGTAACGGAGGATTAATCGGCGGCCACTACTCGCGTAATTGAGTTCGCGAGGGACGCGACCGGCCTGTGAATACCGTGCGAACTTCTGTCCTCTCCTCAGCAACAAAAAGCCTCCGAGATCGCTTAATCTAGCGGCCGCGAGACGAACGTTCTGGTAGACACGAGACAAGAAACTCGCGACTGTTGTTGTTTGTTCGCGAGGAGAACTTTGGTCTTTGAGGATGGCTCTGAGGAGGTGGAAGACGAGATCTTTTGCGTGGATCCTCTGTGTCAGCAGAGCTTGAGACGTTCGGATGGATCTCGGATCTAATAAGCGATGGTTGGCAGCTTGAATATCAGTTATCAGCTGCGTTGAGTATCAGAATATCAGAATGTCGCAGCTCGTGTCGTTTTTCTCTTTTATTTTCGAGTGTAAAAAACAGTAGGTAATTATTTGTTATGAAAACCATGTTTTCTAGAAGTTCGTGGTGGATTCTATATGTCGGTGAAGCTTGAACCGCTCGTTAGAGCGAATCTTCAGTTCAGCGAACGTTGGTTGTTGGAAACTTCAACGTTTTAATGATTATAATTCGTGGTCTTTTTCTTTTACTATATATTGAATATAAATGTAATTATTTATTATCGAAATCATACGACCTACGAGATTTTTATTCTCAATCCTCTGTGTTAGCGAAACTTGTACCGCTTACTTGACTGAATCCTTTCATTAGATTTAACGAACGGTGGCTGAGAATGAATACTTATTTAGTAAAAAGAACGCGCGCACTTGCTTTCCAAAAAAACTGTTGTACATCCAGGAAATGCATTGGAAATTCTAAATGACCGTTTCAAAAAGATCTGCGTACTTCGTGTAATAGAATTATGAATCTTTTTGAATTATTCAGAATCACTTCTAGAGTCTCTTTGTCAAAAATTATTCATGTACCGCTTCATTCAAAATTCATCTAGTTACTTCTTATCAGATTTTCCCTGCGAGGGCACCAAGCTCCCCAGCAAAGTTGGCCGAGCTGTGGGATAATTCTGGCACACTGGCCGGACAGGACCGAACAGCGGGACAGCAAGCTGGTTATCAATTATTAGCCCTCGCAATCACTATAGGGATTGCCGTCGTTTCGGGACTAATAACAGGTAGTCAGTTCTTATTTGCCACCCTCCTGACATTTCAGGGAGAGATTACTGAATTTTTCACATCAATTTCCTCGAGTTGCGCAAAATGATGTCCAAACTTATAAGAGCACACCAATTCAATATTTGAAGGCGCAACAGAAGAACGCTAGAGGATCCCATATCCAAATCAATAGGAAAATAGAAGAGTTCTGATAATAAAACAATTACTGTTCTAGCAAATCATCGGTACTTGTTTGCATCAAAAGTCGGAAAATTTACCACTTCTTAATATTTATAAATTTCAAACGTTTATACTCGCCCTTGAGATATGTTTACAGTCATCGCACAGTGTCAAATAAATAAATTCTTGCGCAGGTTTAATCATGCGTGCATCAATGTACGGTTCGATTTCCGAGGATGAAAAATTCGACGACGAAGCCAATTGGGAATTGGAAGAGGAATCGTCGCACGAGTCGAAAGTTAAAGAAAGGAACTGTGGCGGCGAACAATTACCGATGGGCCACATATGAGCTGACATCTTGTTATCAACAGAGATGAAAATATTACGCATTGTCGCAAAAAAAATTGATAATAATAATTCAAAATATAAGACAATTTATACAATGTATTAAGTATCTATTAGACGTTGCATTCAACGCGTGTCTATCAATGCAATAACGTTCTTGCATGAGAAACGATAGATCGTCGACTGGGTCGACTATTCAACAGGTAGCAGAAAGGCAGACAAGAATGAAAAATCAATATTGCAAAAAATTTATGGCATAAAATAAGACGTTTCATAGAGAAGATTAAAACAAAAACTGTAGTGACTAAGAAAAATGTTCGTATACTACAAACTTTTTATTTCTGTAGAAAATATCTCTTTTAGAGCGCAATATTAATTTACAATTCGTTTATGCTACAATGTGCTGCGCGAACACAGAAGCGAGACCCATAAAAGAGTGAGGGCAGTGGCGTTGTGTGAATAAAGAGTCAGCAGTGCTTTGCTCAGAAATATACTCCGCAATAAAACTTATCCTCACTTTGGAAGATTACTCGCACGAGCACCCACTTAGATGGACCTATTACGATCTATAACGACTTGGTATTCGATCAAATGGTCAAATCAGATGATTTTAATTTAACTTTGTTTAGAAAAAATCCTATAACCATAGAAATTAAAAATCCACGATATATAAATACTTTTTATGAGTCACTATATATTGTTAAAATTATATAATTATAATACTGTTATGTAATTAAAGTCGATCATGGAAAGAAATACGATACATGACGAATACAAAGTATTCCGTCTTTTTTAATCATCTATTTATATATTTTTTAGAAAACTATATAAATTCATGCGGTAAATCGTTTGTAACGTTTGCGAGCGTTTCTAAGAATTGCACAGCGGTGGTCTCCAAATTCGTCTAGCGTGTTAAAACGAATTATTATAACAGCGATATTGATTGATCAGAAATGATCAAGAACAATACATCTTTAAACTTGATGATATATTATTCTTGTTAAATTCTTTTGTATATAATTGTAATAATAATAATGATAATAATAGTAATAATTCATTCCCTGAATGTCAATAACAATCCATTGAAACCTTAATCTTTCCATTGTCTTATGTAATAACTTTAATATCAATATTCTGTTCGACAATTATTTCATCAGCGCGTGTACCACGGCTTTTGCGTTTAACGACTTCAAGTCAGTGTAAGTTTGCCCTGTTCCAACAAAAACGATTGGTTGTCCCGTAATATATGTCATAGAAATTGCCGCGCCTACCTGTGAACCATAGAAAAAAATAAGATGTTATTAAATAAATACTGACTCAACTTTGTTTTTCTTCATAAATATCTAATCTCTGTTACTACTGGATTATCTATTTAAATCGTTCATATAAATAATATTGCGTACGCGATGTCCGTTTATTTTAAAAATCATGCAACGCGTACTTTACGCGCCAAATTAATTTTGTATGAACAATTGGAATGATTTCAGAATACATAAATTAATGAGCTGTACATAAAAATAACTTCACTTGCATGAAGTGAAGCTATAACATTAATATGATTAAAGATACCGTATTCTTTGCTCAAATAAAGAATACAAAATATTAAGTAATAAATTAAGGACTTAAATAATTGTCCTACACTTAATTGAAGTATGTTGACACCCATAGCATACTCCAACGATTATATATTTACCTTATCATCAATTGTATCAAATTTAGTTAGCACAATGCCATCAATGATATGAGGATTAGTGGATTGACTATGATCGGCTAGTGCTTGATTGAACTTCACCAACTGATCAACAGCTTCGTTCCCAACAAGAGCTTCACCGACAAAAAGAACTAAATCTGGTTCGTTCACTTTGATCAACTTTGCCAAGGCTCTCATTAACGGTTCGTTATCTTGCATTCTACCAGCAGTGTCCACTAGGACCACATCAATTTTCGAATCTTTAGCAAAACGAATCGCTTCCATTGCTATGCCTGCAGCATCTTTTCCGTAACCTTTCTCATACAATTGAACCATAGATTGATTTCCGTGTTTCTCTGGTGGATGAAGAGCATTCAAGTGACGCATATGCGTTCTCAGTTGTTCAACAGCACCAGCTCTAAAATAAGAATTACTCAAAAGTAAGCTACATTCGTATTATAATCATTTCTAAAATGTGAATGACACTTAAGATGAAGGTTATGTCGAACATGGGCCATACAAGTGTGTGTTGTCACAATGCTTTTTTCTCTTCCAACTACTTTACTTTGATCCACACAAATTATTTGGTTCAGAACTTTCAAACTTTTGAACAATCATAACAAAAAAATGTAACGATTACTGGAAAATTTATGCATGCTCAAAGATTATCACTGTTAACAGCAACATTTACGAATACACCTTACCAGCTGGATTCAAGAGACGTAACCAAACAACTCTAACCCATCTGAGAATTAGCCATACTAAACTAATTCATGGCCATTTAATGTACAGCGATACCCCAAACAAGAGTAATCAACGTAATATTAATATCACTATTAATCATATTTTCCAAGACTGTCCAATAGTAAATCACTTTAGAAGCAAACTGAAGATACCAACAGACTTTGAAGAAGCCTTTAGTGACAACAAGCTTTCAGTAATTACATTGATCAATAACACGTATTTCAGAAACCTTACTTAAAAAAGGTGTTGGTGCTGAGGTGTTGGTGTGACTTTAATCCCTCCAAGTAAAAAAATAAGTTATTTATACTTTATCTTATCTTTCCTTGTCTTTTCAATGTTACGGAATTTCAAAAAAATACTATTATAGTAAATAAATATACCTAAATGTATCGCACGCAGCAATGAGCACACGGAAATTATTCTCTATGAGCCAAAAACAAATTTTCGCTAGGTTCGTTGATTTTCCAACTCCATTCACGCCGCAAAACGTCATAACGTAAGGTCTATTGTTCTTTTTTGCTTCCATCGCGTCTCGTAGAATATCCACGCGTCTCTTTGGGGACAATATTTGCACCAGTGCATCTGTCAGCGTCGCCTTGATAGTACTTGCCACACTATCAAACGTGCCTAGCACTTTTCCCTCGAGTTTCGCACCGACGGAATCGCATAACTTTTGAGCAATTTCAGCCGCTACATTTTTTGTAATCAAATGATCTTTCAGCTTATCCAAAACTGGAGCCATGTTCTCGTGTTTCAAGCACTTGTTACCAACTAAACTCTTGAACATTGAAAACATGCTGTTGGTCTTCTTTTGTACTTGCGGTGTGGATGAATCTATTTCTTCATCAGACTGATCCTCAGAATCACTTTCAATTTCTATATCACGAATACTACCTTCCATCTGCCCTATTAACTAAAAATATGATCAATAGGGTAAATAATATAGTCATTATGTATTGTGAAAACTTCAATAAACTGCTCCAAAACATGGCAATTATTAATTGAAAATATTAGATTTACTGTTTTATCAGCCGCTACATAGTCGCCATTATCTTCTGGTTTATCTTTGGTGCGTTCTAAATTAGCAAGATCTTTAGTGGTCCCGCCTAATTCCCACACACGTGGTTTCTTGCCAGCTTTTTCAGGTTTTTGATTTTTTCTATAAAATATAATCATCACATTGTATTTATGACAACATGATATTCATATTTCTAAGCACACAAAACTCACGGCTTATCAAATTTTTTCTTTTGACTGCTCAGCTTTTGAACCAATTTCATACGATTTGCAATTAAAACTTCCTCATCTATCTCTCCATTATGATTTACTTGGTTGTTAGATAGATCTTGTTCAGGAACTTCTTGAACTTTCACTGTAAAATTGCGTTAAAGTCAGAATATGAAAAACTGAAGTCTATTAAACCTTTCAGTGATGTGTAATTTTGGAAAATCGACACTTTCAATCTTATTTATTTCATGAATGGTGCATACATATGCTTTTTCATACAAATATTATTGTTCTACTAATAATTTATTATTTCCAAAGACTTGAAGTTTCAATCTTTTTATGGCATATATGAAATTGATTGTAATTATGCAGACATATCACTGAAAGGATTAAAAAATATTTATTTATGTCATTAATATCTGATAATTTACTACTTGGTGCATTTAATTTATGTTATGACATGAAATATTAATCCTCCTATAGACCCAATAACTGTTAATATTGTTAATTTGTATCAGTAATAAATAATTCATATTATAGCATTGTGTATGTGTGCATGTACGTGTATAAAATCCAAAATTACTTACTTTGATCATCTCTACCTGTATTAACTCCCTTCTTCCTTTTACCTAGAAGTGAAGAAGATCCCCATTTCCTGTTTAGTGATACCCATATTGAAAAGGACCTATTACACTACCTAAATGAAAATTGCTTGTAATTCTATATTAAACCCTACACAAACATTCTTTGTCAACACTTAAATATTCAACAATAAGGAATAAATGAGAAGACCAAAGAAACTGTAGAAATATGTATTCCATTACACCATTAGCAACTTTATGAACTTATAATCACAAATCACTGAACTACTCATATGTAAACCCAATTACACCCAAACCATTTAAAAAAAAAAGACTCAACTAGCTAAGATAAAGAAATTAAGTATTAGATTGGTGCGTATAAAATGTTATTATTAATTATGTAAAGAAATTATTTTAATTATATATCGTATTTTGAAGAAATTAAATGCTACTAAAATATTCCATATTTACCAACTTAATTAGTAATATGTCTTAAGCTTATTAAAGGTAAAGTGCTTGAAATAAATAAAAGTGCTTGAAATAAATGAAAGTGCAATTTAACAAAACCACTAACTTTACAAACATTACATACCCTGCTTTTTATTATCTTTGTCATCTTTCCGTTCAATCATACTGGCGACAGTCTTTTTTGATTTATGACTTTTATCGAAGGTACGCATTTGTTTAGGTATTTTAGCCTGTGTCCATGCCCATTGTTCAGCCTTGGCGAGCACATGCTCGTAATTGGTTTGAAAGTCGAAATTATGGAACCATTTGGACTCTTCCAATTCATTTTTGAATCTATCTCTAAATTCCAAATGTATATCATTTAGAAATTTGTCTACATACGACAATTGTAGTATCTTTTGATACGCGACAACAAACACCAGCTCAAACTCGTTGTCGAGTTTGTATTGCAAGCGCAAGGAATCATATTCAAAGGTATGATTTCCCGTACGTTCCTACAAAAAGCAATGAAAAGTGTCATTGACAAAAAAAATATTTATCATTCGACGATTGATTGTTTATTTATGAATGATATTCTTTATGGTTTCTCGGTTAATCCACCTTCGACATGAAAATCATATCTTTAATAGTATTCCATATGGATGTAATGAAATTGAAAAAAATTAAAATGCCTTGTCGGGGTACTTACTTGCAATATGACACTTCGTATTAGCGCGTTAACGCTAGGAGCAAATATTTGCGATGTACTCTGGAAACACCATAGCACGATGCCACCTTTACTGAATATAGTAAATAAGTCGAGCATGATCGCGCGTGATATTTTACTTAATAATAATAAAAAAATGTTTTATTCAATGTTGTGATTTAACCTACGCGTGATCGTGCAATTTGATTTTTGTACACGTCAGATACATACACACACACACACACAGACTTCACCTTAGAATAAAAACTGTCAGATACGATCGAATGAAAACATCAAAAACATTTAAGGCAACCGCACATTGTAACGATATAGTTACATCGATGCCACGAAAAGGCGCCACATGCAATACCCACACGTTTATACACAAAGCCAAATAATTAAATGGCAACAAAATTAAGTGATTAATATTTCGTTAACTTTTGATCCGTATTTTCTAGGGACATTTTAGGTTAGGTTGTTTTAAGTAATATTAAGTAGTATCTTAAGTAGTAGTACAGTGAATGTAGGTTACATTAGTTAGTTGAATTAATAAACGGGCAATATAAAGCAGAAAAAGCACAGTATTAAACCCATTTCATTACAGACTCATTGTAAATCGAAAAATAATTACGTTCAATTCAAAGGATACTAACCCTTCGTATTTAAATACTGACAACTAATATACAAGTTATATAAAAATATATTATCGGAGATTATATGAGAATGCTCGCACATTTCCAACAAAAGTAGGGATTTACCAAACTTAGTTCCACAATGTCACACATTGTTATCGACAGCGAAGCAAAGTACTAATAAACTGGTGGCGACATCTCTTTAAGCAGGGCTGAAACTGAATGACAATCGGTTTGAGCGTTTTCCACAGAGATGGCGCCACTGGTCTGTTTGTAACTTTTTTCAAATATAAAATTTGATACTATCGACAGCGAAGCAAAGTATTAATAGACTGGTGGCGACATCTCTTTAAGCAGGACTGAAACTGAATGACAATCGGTTTGAGCGTTTTCCACAGAGATGGCGCCAGTGATCTATTAGTAACTTTTTCAAATATAAAATTTGATACTTTGTAAAATTTATTTAATTAACATGTTACATGTACGTGTTCACTTATGTATTTTTATATATTAAATAAATAAACACGCACGTTATGCACAAGATTATTATTCAAACTGCGAAATTGTGCCTCTCATATAAGGCTAACAACCCACATCAGCAGTTGAAATGCAATGTTAAACAATAGAAATAAAAAGAATAAGAAACCTGTGCAAAGATAAACAAAATTATTGTTACTCTAATAAATAATATTACAACAAATAGTAGAATACAATTACTACAATTGTAAAATTATTTTTAAAGCAATACTACATGTCTCTAACTAAAAAAAAAATTAATCCCAATTATATTTACAATATAAATATCTTTTATTTATAAAGCACACACACGTTTATATTATGTAAATATTTGCAAAATAAATATTCTTTTCGAGGACAATCTTCTTTCTCTCAAGTACAATCACTTTTGGAACAAAACTTGAGTCCTATAATAAGTATAAAATGTCAAACAATTTTTTACAATTTATTTTCTTATTTTATCGATACAATAATTATTCCTTCAAATCAGATGTATATAGTAGGTGTATTTTGTCGTATAACACCCAATAGGCAGTGTATTATTCTCGTTTACACTTAAACTGCCGATCTATCTTGTACATTATACACGAAGTAAATATAAAAATGTGTGATGAAAACAATTAATATTATATACAGTAATTACAGCATGCTGTACATAAATTAACAATACATTACACACTAGTGCTTTAATTAAATAGACTTTCTATAAAGGCTGTATTAGAACCATACATCATCGTCTGAGGAATTTCATAGATTGTAGACATCTCACTTCAGTACACTATTGTAGTCGAACAAAAACATGTCGTATTATGATAGTGAGAAAAACCTGCAATATAATAATAATTATATTTTATTTATATTTTTATGAGAAAAAATATATATACGTATGTATTAGAAAAACACTTATGATAAGGATAGTCTAGATACTTAACACTAAAGCTATATATAAATTCTCTTTCAGAAGCTTAACATAATTAAAGAGAACTAAACCGGAAGGAAAATAAAAATTGTTCGTATATAAATGTATAAAAGAATTTCTTTTACATAAATTTAAAGATATACATTACAAATTTTTGAAAAATAGGAATGACACATTCACATTTTGACTTAATTTTATCTTTATAATCAAAAGTTTAATACCTCTTTTTGAAAAAACAGCTTATGAGAATATATATTTATATACTCATAAGAATATAGTATATGTATATGTATATATATATAATTACACTGATAAAAACATAACACTTTAGCACTATGCAAGTAAATGTTAATAGATTTCGATTTAAAACTACTTTCTCCGTGAAGATATATCGCAATATTGATAGATTCGTTGAAAATTTTGTAAAACTGTTAACAATTAAGTGCAGTCTCTTATATTACGAAGACAGTCTTGTTTGTTAAACTATATATCACCAATAATACTGTGATAAAAACCTTTTTTCCTACTATTATATGTACAATATAACTTTTTATACAGTTCTTCAATCTTGAACTCGATATAATATTACTGAGTTGCCTCGTATTACATTTTTTTAATACAAATACTTCTTTTCATTTTTGTAAAAAATACAAAAAAATCATTCTGGCAGCTTTTTTTAAAGGAGCCATATAAAATGGACTAGAACTTGCACGCGGATAATACTAATTTTACTTCTAACATTTTCTTGGTAACCTAGAAGTAAAGTTAAATCATATGTACTTTGTGCGTGTCAAAGCGCTTCCTCCTTTTGTAGGATCCATCATACGATCCCAATTAGTATGACCAACTACAAATCCAACAGCGCGCATTTTTTCCTGTTCTTTGCGTTCCTCCAAATCTGCCCATCTTACCTATTATACACATAATTAATATCAAAAGTTTCCTCTGCTTCTCGTATTAATTAGACGAACAAAGTTAAAATATACTTACGCGCTTTTTACCAGAAGTATCTTCCATATTGTAATAATCAGGAACTTGAAGGAAATCTTTCATAGTCTGTACCTTTCCTTCATGTTTCTTTTTTGCGAGTCCATCTAAGCGATCTATTTTAAATATATAATTCATGATGTTAATCAAGAAAAAAGATTTTTTCATAAAAATATTTTATACAATGCAAAATAACGCACCCAATTTATCCTCAGCTTCCATACGTTCCCACTTGCTCACTCCCTAGAATGAAATGAATATAACATATATAAGTATCGTGAATATTTCTAATATACAGTGTAGTCAGTTCCACCGAAAATTGTTAAAAATCTCAAAAACATAAGCTGTGAGATATTAAAGGACACATATCGTGTCGATACTTATATAACCTTCTAATAACCCTCAAGTTCTCTCTGAACATTACCTTTAAATTTTTAACTGGATCTTTATACTTTTTATTATATAATCTCATAGCTGATACCAAAATATTATCAAAATTCTCAGAATTATGTCTTCTTCTTATTGTTATCATAACGTACAAAATTCGACAACCTTCTCGTATGTATGGGGTAAAGTTAATATCGGCGACATGATAACTTTGTCAACTCATACCACGAAATTGCTATGATTAAAATATATACGCACATAACATTTTGAAAATGTTTTGACTCCATCTACAAGATTGTGTAATAAAAAATATAAAGATCCATTTAAAAACTTAATGTTCACAAGACACTTTATGATCATTTCAAGGCCCTACAAACTGTAACTTTTATCTGTCATTTTGTCATATCTTCTATTTTTGAAATTTTTAACTGTTCTCAGTCAAATCCGACACACTGTATAAAAGAAAAAATGTAAATGAAATGAAAAATTACAATAGTATCTTGAGAATCGTCTTGACTATCTTGACTATCTTCATTCTGTTGGGGAGATTTCTCCTGCGTTTCTTCAGTATCTTCCATATGAACCTATAAAACCAAATATAAAATAATAAATTCTACTTAAAAAAATAAATATGCAGTTTACTTGAAGAAAAACCTACTTCTTCGATTGCTTGATCTTGTAACATAGAATTAACGTCTAATTTCTGATGGTAGCTTGGCGTTGGCTCAAAATAATCGATTATTCTATTTATTTCATCTTCCGTACGATTATGAATATTCCTTTTTAGACAGATTTGTAAATCCATCTCCATCTCACATACGTATACCTAAAAATAAAGGTTTATATATAAAAGAAATATTTTGAAAAATATTTTCGTTCATTTAACATTTAATATTGTTGTAAGAACTTACTTTAAAACCTTTCGTTTTAGCAAAGCTCCACATCTCTTCATAGTCGGATATCTTTTCGTTAATACAATCTAATATTATAAAATTGAAGAATCCGTCAGTAATGTTCTTTTTAAAAGCTTTAACAAGAGACGTGATGTAACTTTGTTCCATAGCTTCCTCATATTCGTAAATCATCTCCTATAAAATTGATTAAATCACACAGTATTATCATATTAAACACTTTAAATTAAAAAAAAAAGTATAAGATATTTAAATGTAATGATAATTATATAAAAAGGAGCTTCAATTTCGATGATTTCTTAATATGATGCAAAAATTGACATTTATATATAACTGTCGCTCAGTTTTAGTTTTCGAGATAATCGACATGGAATAATTGAAATTTTTTATACTCTTTTTATTGTTCAAGTAATCAGTTAGTATATTCAACTTTCTTTAGAAATAAACATAAGGCGACAGAATAATTAAATAGAATGTTGGTCCAAAATGTTTTACTGATAATGTTTTACTAAATTCAGGAATATTTCGTGTCATACCTTAACAGTAATTTTCTTTCCATTATCATCCGTGGTTTCAATCTCCTTCTCTACCAAGAAATAATCATCAAGACTCAATATTCTTGGTGCAGAACCTCCCTGTTCAACTTCTTTGTCCTATTACAAAAATATTAGTACATTCCCAATTTAATAGCACACTTAAACAAGATCATATAATATACACACATAAATTAATCAATGTATATTTACCTTAATAAGTTTTGCCACAAAAGATTTTCCACTGCCTGGTGGACCCCTTAAAATAATCGCTATTTTTGGTGGTCTGTTCTGACGACCTGGAGGACACAATAAGTCATCCACCATTGTGTAGTTTGGTGTTTTTGCCAATTCCAAAGTTTTTTGTGTAGGTTCCAATACATTGTGCTGAGAATCTGTAACACTGTAACAAACAAAATTAACTTACTAAAAAATCCCCATAGTCTACATATATACAATTTTCAAATATGTAATAAACAAGATATAATAGTATTTTTATACAACGTAACATAAAAGAAATAACGATTAAGGTAAACTTGTAAGTCATAAGATTCGGTATCTTCAAATCTTAACACGCTATACGTTTTTTGCACAAGGTATTAAGACATTAAAGAATTTCAAAAATACATTAGATACAAGAAGTCAGAAGAACAGTTTCTGAAAACTATTTTAGAAAATAGCGATTACCTGAAAATAGCAAATATTTTGTCATATTACTATATCAATGTAATCGAATAAACCACAAGAAACGTGTTTGCGCATAATAAGAACACATTAAAATAAAATGTGTTTGCATTACGTCGCTGTGTATTTTGTGCATTTAAATACTTAAATTTCTATGTTTATAAAAAGGCAAGAGCATGAATAATTTTCGAAAACAGTATTCATTTGTATACCGTACATATACAATATAAATTTTCCATGGTTTCAAATGCATAAGACTAACCAATATAGTGACATTAATAGTGTAGCCACATAAATGCATATGTATGTTATTCAATATTATAAATAATGGAAACCAATGGTTTCCAAAGTATTTTTCTGTGTCAATGACATTGACACAATGGATAAAAGTATATGTAGTGTTATTTTCTAACTGCATTTTTGCAGTTTAAAGAAAAAAAGAGAGAGAGAGAGAGAGAGAGAGAGAGTATGAGATTGCATAAATAAGTCTTCATACTTTATGCAAAATGCAATGCTTATCACAAACATTATATCTATAAATGGATACGAATGTGTCATAATGTAAAATTTAAGAACACAAAAATCGTAAAAGCATTTATTTTACAATATTTCAAAGTCTAAAAACATTTAGAACGCATAGAATAATCGTTAAAACATACCTGGTCTCTGCTGGGTTTGTATCTATGATGTTCTGGTTTGTATTCTCCTGCCAGTTTATATTTCCTTTTGATCTAAAGAAAGTTACATGTATTCAAACGAAATAGATTCATATTAATACCAATAATAATTTACGACAGTTTGTTTATGTTTAAAATATTTATCGTACTGTACCTGTCTTCATCTTTGTCATTCTCTTTACTCGTTTCCTTTTGTGTAGTTTCACTTCTTTCCCGTGTTCTTTCTATATTTAGGAAAAATTACAATAAACATGAGACTGTCTGCACAATTTAATAACATATTTTCTTCTCAATGTTAACTTAACTTTTATTTATAATAAAGAAAATGGACAATGAAAAATATTATAGAAGCAGTATGTTTTGTAACTTAACACCGAATTACTATCAGGTGCAAGAAAACAGGGCCACAAGGTGCAAATCTCCTGTATGTGCCAGGATAATATATCTTCATCTCTGAACTACCTTTTATCTGCCCTCCAAGATAGTGAAATATAAAACGATCCGAAACTACAGATCTGGACCAATTTCAACTTGAAAATCATTTTTTAATTCAAAACTTACTTAGATATGAGATCAATCCAATAATGATTCTCACATTGAGAGCTACCCAGATCTGAAATTTAAGGCCACTTTATATTTAACATTTTTATAGTGGGTAGGAGGGAGAAGAGTGATAGTTAAGATACGAAAATACTAACATGGATAATATTGTTTAACAGACCAAAAATTAAATATATAAAAACATCTTACATGGAAGATAAAGTAATAAGAATAAATGTCTTCATTCCGCATTTTTAGCTGAGTCCGCACATTGGTAGTTTCACTTTTGTTCTGCTAAACAATACTCATAAAATATAATGACATCTCAAGAGGATTTCCCGCTTGCGGCCCCATTTCCCCGTAGACTGCAACTCAAATTACCTTTATTCTTAGAAGTCTTATCATAGCGTTTTTCATGATCCTTATCAGTCGTACGATCGAATATCCTCTCATCCCGGTCTTTCGGTTTGTAGTCCTCCTTTTCTCTTCGATCCCTTTCAATTTTCTTCCTATCATCCATCAAATCTTCACTATCTCTTTTCTGTTTGCGATCTACTGACCGTCTAGACTCTTTCTTACTCGCATAATGCTCGTATCTCCTGATTCTTTCTGTGTATTCTTTCAGATTTTGCTCGTTCTCTTCCCAATTCCTGAAATCCTTCTTTGGATACACTTCGTGCTCTGCCACCAGCGGTTTTAAACTCCCGTGACCGTAGTCATAGCACTGCACAGGTGTTAAGTGGTCCTGAATTAACATTTTAGAACTGTGGGCATAATCAATCACTTTAGCTGGCACATGATCAACAAATGGTTTCTTGTCACCGCCAGCTGGGGCTGGACTAACTTCACCATGATTATAATTAAACTGCTTTTCTATGCAAAATTCTTTCACAGGTGGATACCTGATCTGAGACTGCCGATTATCCAAAAGTCGGTTCATGTGCATACTGTTATCGAATTTCCCATAATCACACCCCGATGACGATTCTCCATAGCTAGCTTTATAATCACCAATTGCCACATCAGTTATACTTCTCTCTGATCTTTTATCAGGCATGTTAGGTTTGTTTCCACTGACAGGTGACCGTTGATCTAGATTATTTATTGCTCCCTGATTGAACGATTCATTTTGGTCAGGCATGGATTTATCAGAGAAACCAAAGTCTCGTCCAGATCTTTGATCAATGTCTCCAAAGCTGTTTTTGGAATAAGGTGGTCTCCACCCTGGATTTTGCATATCATTAGAATCGAATGGTCCTTGTTGTAAATTTTGATCAACTGGTATTGTGTCATTACGATCGCCACCTTCTGATGTTCCTTGAACTTTAAGAACAGAATTGTCAGTTGGTCCTTTTGGTCTAAACTCTCCAATTCCTTTCACATCGAATTGTCTGCTGTCAAATGGTCTGTCAGCCGGACCACGAGGTGGAAAAGGACTTTCATTTGGGCCCATTGAACCTCGTGCACCAAAATATGTGCCACTTGAACCTTGAAGCCCAAAGTTAGTAGAATTGTCAAACTGTTTATCATTGAATCTATTTGGAAATTGTCCATCGTTCGCTCCTTTCAAACCACTTCGTTGGTAAGGTGGTTCATTACGTCGTGAGCCAAAAAGTCTGTCATTGGGTCCTAAAAATCTGGATTGTCCTTCATTGGGTCCCCTAGGTATAAACGGGGAATCGCAAGGTCCTTGATTATCAAATGGTGCGTCGTTTGGTTTACCAGCACTAAATGGTCTGTTATTGAGTCCTTGAGAACCAAACTGTCCATCATTTGGCCCTCTAGGACCAAATGGTCCATCGTTAGGTCTTCTTAAGCCTAACTGGCCATCAAATCTAGGACCAAATTGTCCAATATTTGGACCTCTGGGACCAAATTGTCCATTGTTAGGACCTCTTATTCCAAACTGATTATCAGTGGGACCTCTTGGCCCAAATGGTCCATCATTGGTTCCCCTTGGACCAAACATTCCATCATTGATACCCCTTGGACCAAACTGCCCATCAGTAGGTCCCCTTGGGCCAAACTGCCCGTCATTTGGACCTCGTGGGCCGAACTGTCCATCACTTGGACCTCGTGGACCAAATTGACCATCATTTGGACCTCTTGGTCCAAAGTGTCCATCATTTGGTCCTCTTGGTCCAAATTGTCCATCACTAGGACCTCTTGGACCAAAGAGTCCATCACCAAGACCTCGAGGACCAAATTGTATATTACTAGGTCCCCTCGGACCAAACTGCCCATCACTGGGACCACGAGGACCTAATGGATACAAACTTGGACCAGGAGGATTAAGTGGAAACGCATTTGGACCCCTAGGCTCAAAGGTCGATCTAGTATCATTAGAACCTCTGGGACTAAGGAAAGGTGTATTTGGTCTATACTGTATTCCTCTTGGACCAAATGTAGTATCCAAAGATCCTCTAGTATCGAAACATTCAGGATTACTCGCAAAAGATTTCAAGGAAGATTCTTTCATGTCACATGAATCGTCTGCTCTTTGTGTAGAGTCAATCAGTTCACTAGTACTCGTTGAAACGGGACCCAAATTGGGCAATTCAGGTGGTGGTTCCATATTTAAATCTTCAGGTTTCGGATCATTTTCTCCCATAAAAGGTAACGCTTCAGTTGTTTTATGATCGCTATCGTTATTTGGTAATTCCTGCTTTGCTTCTGTTGATTCATTAATCGCATTCTGGGGATCCTGTTCTGAAGAGTTATAATTCGCAGTCGACTCTTTATCATCTTGTATACCATCCTTTTGCACCGACTTATCTTCAGGAAGCTGAGAATCGATCCAAGGTAGTTTTTCTAACAATGGAATGTCTTTTTGTACTATATAATCTTTAGAACTGTCTTGTTGTGCACTATCAATATTTTGTTCAGTCGAATTAGAACTAGTCACCGTGGTTTGTTCCACTACAGTCACAGATTCAATCTTATTCTCCTTATTTATGTCCGCGTCACTTCCATGATTCATTATTTCAGGTCTAGGTTCAGTATTTATAAAATCTTGCACTAGCTGTGGACTAGAATTGGGTCCTCTAAACGGAGCGGGACCTCCATCAAACGAATTAATGCGTCCAATTCCTATAGGACCACGTGGACCAAAATCAAGATTTCCTTGGAGTTTAAAGTCTCCAGGCATTCTAAAGTTACCGGGTCCTCCTGGTCCGAAGTTGGGAGGTCCACGAGGTCCGAAATTATTTCCAGTAGGTCTCATAAACGGAGAATCACCTGTAATTTTCTTGAAACTTTCACTCAATGAACCCACACTGCTACTTTTATCAGATTCAAGAAAACTTGGTTTGAAAACATCCATTGCAGCCCTTCGTTTCTCCATAAGCTTCTTCAGTTCTGGTGCTAATTTATCTGATGGTTCAAATTGATTATTTCTATTGAAACCTCTCGACGCACTGGGGAAACTATCACGTCTGTTATCTCCTATGTCTTTTTGATCAAAACGTTCCATACCAGTTCTATTAAATCTATCACTACCAGGTGCATAAGGTTCATTGTTGGAACCAAATCGATCATTATTTGGTCCAAAACGATCATTAACAGGTTCATTTCCTTGTCCAGTCCTATCACCTCCAAATCTATCATTTATAGCACTGAATCTGTTGTCCCCAGGTCCAAATCGATCATTTCCCACTCCAAACCTATCGTTTCCAGATCCAAATCTATCGTTCGCTGGACCAAACCGATTATTTCCTGGTCCAAATCGGTCATTTCCAGGAGCAAACCTGTCGTTATTAAAACCTATTTTCTGTTGATTGAATTGACTATTTCCATGTTCTTGATAGTTCCTATCTTCTCGTCTAAATTGATCAGCTTCGGACAACCGTTCGTTTTCATTCCGTTGACCAAATATTTCATTGCGGAACTGATTACCTTGTTGATCACTATCCCGACCAAAACGTTCTGATATTATCCCTTCTTTTTGTCGAGCCGGATCATTCATACCAAAGTTACCTGGATGACCAGACTGGTTTGAACGCTCATTGTGTATTGGATTTCCATCTAAACCTTTACCAATATTCTGACCGAATGGAGGAGGTCTTCCTTGCATAGTGGGCGGAACTGGTGGTCGAATATTATTGTTCTGTCGCGAATCATTGCTAGCGAAGCCTGGTGGTGGCTGCGAAAAATTTGGTACAGCTGGAAAGTTCGGTGGTGGTTGCGTAAAGTTTGGCGGAGGCATCTGAGTTTGTGGTGTGGTAAACGATGGTGGAGGTACACCAGTCATAGTTTGAAAGTTAGGGAAATTTGGTACGTTCATCCCTGTATTGTATTGAGGTGCCCATTGCTGAGAATTCCAAGGTGATGAATTCATCATATTAGAGGGCATCATGTTTATCATTGGTAACTGAGATGTCGATGATTGGGTAGTTGCCTGAGAAGAGGATGCCATAGTTGTTGTTTGAACGTTAGACACTCCTGTTTCTGTAGCTGGTGGCGGTGGTGGTGGTGGAGGCACGTTAGTGTTTTGTTTCCCGGTTAAACCAAGAGTTTTACCAATACCTAGCAAGTTGTTGATCAATCCTTGATTTTCTGTGCTCGACAGAATATTCATTATCTTATCATCACCAGGTAAACTTTTATTTTTTTCAACTTCCGCCTTAACAGCTGCTTGCTTTTGCTGCTCGCGTTTCCTACGCATCTGTTCACGTCTCTCGATAAGCTTCTCCCGCCAGGATGTCCATTTTGCTTCATATTGCTTGTACTGAGTCTACAACAAAGATTTTTCTATTTTGCAAGAAATTAGAGCTAGCACTATCTCACTTATAAGCATTTTATCACCTTCTTTGTTTCTTGTCTTAATTGATGTATAATGATTATTTTAACATCACCTACCTTATCTGGGTGATTAGCATTTTGCTGTTTCCACTTATTAAACTGTTCTTCCCACTGTTTAAACTGAGCGTCGAACGTTTTCTCAGCCTCAGTAAGCTCTTCATCTTCAACTTTTAACTTTTTAGCACTATTAGAGTCACTAACTGAACTACTACTACGTTTACCACTTAAATTATTATTTTCGTTGCTACTATTGCTACTATCGGGGGGTAATGGTGGCTGACCCAAAGGTAAAGGAGGATTCTGAGGACAGTTTTGCACATTTGTCTGTTGCATCGTCGTATTCGAGTTTTGTTTAACTGGGAATAATGGAAGATTGTTCTGATGTGGTGGAGGCATATTTGTAAATTGATATGTATTCATAGTTGTTGGAGGTAATGGTGGTTTTGTATCCTCTTTTGGAAGAGGTGGCGGAGGTTGTGCAACTGGTATTTGTGGCATCTGATTGGCTAAGCCCATATTCTGGGCTGACATATGCTTCATTGTTTCCTGATACTGAAACAGAGTTAAACTAATGAATTAACATGAAATGATATAGCACTTTATGCTATCAAAACAATAATTAGTTTCTACTTTCATTTACTTGAAATTTTATTTTTTATGAGTGACAACTATAGAGCGTTTTCAAGTTTAAAGGCTGAAATACCTTCTAAAGAATTGAAGATAGCAAAAGAAAGTTCTTACAGATGTTGTTTAGTATAGATAGGAACATTATGTAGCAAACTTTTTCCACCAGTAGAAGGAATTTTCCTGAAATTCAAGTTAATTTTTTTTTAAGCAGGATCTTACATTTTGTTATTCTTAATATGATAGCATTTAATGATATGAATTCAATGAGATGTTAATTGTTGCATTAACCAGAAAAGAAATTCAACTACACAAGTTTGATTTTAGCGAGCTTTTATAAAATAATAACACATGTACCTGATTTAAGTCCTAATTACCTGAGAGTTTGGAAAATATAAGCAACTAAAATTACTAATCTTTATTAATATACTATGAGTGTAATTATATGTTATGAAAGCTGTAGTTGCAAAGTTGGATTGTTGCATGATTTGTCAGAAGCATTACAAGCCATGCAATGATTTCACTTCACACTGCAGTTTCTATAACATATTTTTATACTTGTAATATGTCAATACAGATATGTGTGCGTAACTTTAATTGCTTATATCTTTAAAATTATGAGATAATTGCAACTAATACTTTATACATATCATTAGGAACTTATATGTTACTATCTTACAGAAACTCGTTAAAATCAAAATTGTACTGTTAAGATCTTTCTCTTATAAGTAATTGCAATTAGTGAGAAATTGTAAAGTTATGAGGCACCAAGAAACCAAGTCAACACACGTAGTGCACGTTGAGCTAGCTAAACTTTGACTAACCACGCTTTTAATCCCAACTAGACTTGAGGAACCAAATAATATTACAATCTTCCATAAAATGAAATAACTTACAAGTTGATGTTACATCTTATTGAATTCGTCTTAGTAAAAGCTTTCATATTATAAAGTAAAAAAATGTAGGACCCCTTTAAAAAAATTGACTTAACATTGGAATCTCCTCCACTATTTTATTTACAAAAAAAATTATTTGTAGTATTTCTCTTCACACTGAACAATTTTTGTAACTACATTTTTTTATTATCTTCAATTCCTTATAAAATATTCTACTGTTTCTAGTCAAAAGTGGCAGCTTTTGAAGTCATTTGAAATTTCCTTCTGTTACGCACATACCTTCTCCCCATATTGTGCTTGCCACTGTTGATATTGTTGCTGCCATTGCTGCCACTGAGCCCAATTTTGTTGCTGAGCTGCAGCCCATTGTTCAGCTGTATATCCACTAGGTGCCTAATACACAAATATAAAAACTTGTATTACATATACATATATTACAGACAAACATTTGTATTATTATATTATCATTACTATTATATGAGTGCTCATTATGTATCAGATGTCCCAAAAATTGTGATAAAACAATTTCATTTTTAATAGAGAATAATTTTCTATTGATTATACCACACATTTTATATTCCATTACCAATTAATCAAGTGTATTAGTCAAATTCCAGTCCTCAAACACGATTTTCTCAAAAATAGAACCCCAAGCAAAAAAAATTTTTTGCATGTAGAATCACCATCCAACTAGCTGCACCACAATTTTTTATATTTTAGATATTTACTATTTGAATATAAATTTAAAGCACACTATAATAATTTCTAAATAAAAATTAAAAGTTAATTAATACATCTCAAACTTATATAAAACGCAAGATATTGTATTAATATATACAATATTGTATTTAAGCAGTTTGTGATATGTTTTAAATGATTAAGCAACTAAAATTTTGATGTCTAATGTACCATTATGATAAAAAAGAAGATGTTTAATAAAATACTTACTGGTTGATTATAATACTGCATGTAAGCTTGCATCATAGCCATAGGATCTGCTCCAGGTGCAGCATAACCAACTGGTGGTTGCGGCATTGGAGTAGCAACAGCACCAGCTGACAATTGCCATTGGTTCCAATTTTGCATTTTTAAACCCTCTCTCACTCTAGCAAATGGTTTGCTAGCGCATTCCAAACTGTTTTAAGGGCCACAGTCCGTTTGGACGCTATTTTATATTCAAAGAAAATTGTTATAGAATTACCAGCACACATGTGTATTAAGTAAAATAAGAATCTCTATTCATTTAATTGTTTCCATTTCGTGGTATAGTCATTAATGGTACATAAGTGTAACAAAATTTTAATAATTATTACTCAAGTATTACATCTGTAACAATAATGTATCATATGTTGTTCTAAAAGTATCTGTATTTAAAAGTATCTACAAGCCTCAATGATAAATATGTTTTAAGTATAACTTAAAGATCACCTGGAATTTTTTTGACTGGTTACCTACTAATAAAATATGTATGCAGATTTTTATTTCTTATGTTTTAAGAATTTTTACTTTTGTTTTAATATGTATAAAATGTATGAGATTAAAGAAATAGAACTCTCATAAAGTAATTATAGAGAGAAATATATAATACATATTCCAGAAACTTATAAATTGATCAAATAATACAGACATGTTCAATACAAATGATGAACATACATATATTTGCATTTCTATTATACAAATGCATTAATATAAAAATGTATAGTATATTAAAATTGTCATTAATTAATCCTCTACATTTAATAAATTGCTGTCAATAATACCTATCATAGTATCCTACTGAATAATTTATTAAAATTATTCAGTCCATTATGGCATGTGTCCACATGAAAATAAAACTATTGCGTGCTAGTAGCAAGGGAAACAAATTTATTAATATATACAGTATTAAGAAATATAAACATATATAATTGGGCTACTTTTCAAGGACTACTTAACTCTATAACTTTGCAAAGATAAAGAATTAGGTGAACTTAGCATATACCAAGCTACAATTTACATTACTTTTCTCTTTGCCCTACTAACTTCATTCTTTTTTAGATCTTAAAGTTTAGTCAATATATACATTGGTAAACTTGATTTGTGAAACCAACTTATGATAATTTTGCTCTCAGTTGGTCACATGTCCTTAGACTGATATATCACTGCTGTAATAAATTACCAAATGTAAAGGATTAAAATCTCACAGAATTGGAAAACAAGATTTACACATAAAAATCTAAACATCTATAACTGTTATATAGTTAATTCCAATATGTATTGATATATTTGCATTACACCTTTTAAGCGATAGAAGTACACGCGCATAACAAATAATATATTAGAAAAAAAGTTAAAAACTGTGGATTAATTGCAGGCAAGACATATAAAATAATATATAACAATTCATACTGTAGAGATTATCATGTACACACTTATAACATACTAGATTATATAAATCTTAGAAAAAATTAATCAGTTGCAAATTCAATTGCAAATGTAACAAATATTTTTACATGAAATTAAACACAAACTTTTTCTACGGATGTACTAGATTTAGCATCTAGCAAATATTTGTGCTTCAAATTGTTTAAAGGTTTGAACTAAATAAAAAAATTATAACAACCATAATAAACCTAAAATTAAAGCATATTTGTTCAATAATGATATAGATGATAAACATGATATAGTTGTTTGAAGGAAAAAATAGATAATTAGGAAAAAAATAGATGTCGACATACAATTACTATAAAAACAATTTAATAAAATCATTATGTAAAACATCATAGCAATAACATCGCTGTATCGAGTTTACAAAATGTACTTTGGATATGTATAAGTGGTACGTTCTTATAAGTGTTAAGATTTATAATCACAGAAAAGCATAAACTGCGTTATACCGAAGATATTACGTCTAATATAACATACGATTTAAAATACACAAGTGTTTTAAATATACACAGAAATTATAGTTATTGTAAATAACCTAAGCTATTAACAGATATACTGTAGTATTCTTATTATAATTCACAAAATTGAAGTACGAAGAGATTGTAATGCATTGTATATATACTTTTTCATTACGTAGGGTACAAGTAATGCACAAAACTGCTGTGCTATAAAACTTGTACTTGAGAGAAAGAAATGTCCAATACATTAAGCTGATGAAATGTCAAATTGGGTCAAATAAAATGCATTGATCAATATACTATGCAATAACACAGAAAAACAGGGATCGAATGATTTTTCCTTAAATATATCGTAAACGTTGGGGAAAATTCTAGAACGCCCTGATTAAACACACAAATGTGAATTTCGGTACTATGCTGTCAAGCATCCGGATGTGATCGCCATGATTATCAACGACGCTTTAATTTGTATTTCCATAGAATACATGTTTCGAAACTGTATTTGTGGTAATATGATAAGCGTAATAAACTTTACTAGTACCTACTATCAAGAGTTTCATATTGTTTAAACACGTAATTGGTCGCATTGTTGCAAAACAGTTCGTTTACTATATTCAACGTTTTGACGAATGTGTAGAAACGAAAATTAGAATGATAATGTGAGTTATTGAAATCGAAAAGTGGTACTCACGACTGGATAGACAGGAAACAGCTGTGAATGGAAAGCAGCAGGAAGCAGTTTGTTTCAGCAATCCTTCGGACTGTAACGACCGTATAATTTGTTACACAATAACTTAAACGAATCTCCGCACGAAAACGTCGAAACTGATCGGAACTTATGGCGGAGATGATAGGCTCAACTATTTTGGACACTAAACGAAAACTAAAGTCCCTAGCTGCAGTTTACTTTACTTCATGCATATACATACATACAGTAGTGTTTTATTTTTCTACGTATCTTTTGCGCGAAAGAAAAAAAGTTTAATATCGGTCGTTTTAAAATTCCTAAAATAACAGAAATATCAGCAGCGAATATGATAGTAAATAAATTAATTCCACTTAATTTATAAACAAAATTCAAGAAAAAATCAAAATAATAGCTCTTTTATTCGAAGTACCTATATTTTATGTAACTAAAACTTAGAAGCTAAAACTTAGAAACTAAAATGTATGACTTAATTTCTTTAAATTATTTTTATAAATCCTATGTTACATCTTATACATCTTATACAATTAGTACATGCTCTTAAAATACGGATCTCTCTTAAAATCTGGTCTGTTTCATGCTTTCTCGGTATTTCACATCGAAGGAAGTTGCTAATAGACTAGTGGCGCCATCTCTTCGAGCAGGTTTGAAATTGATTGCCGATCCACTAATCTTATATTATTAGTTTTTTAAAATATAAAATTCTATAAAAGGAACTAAAGTTTACAATAAATGCATAGAAAATAGTGAACAACGAGTGATATATATATACACATTGTGCAAGAAGAACTTGTATAATTAATATTTTTATATAATTTATAGAAAAAATGTTTAAAATAATGTCATGACAATTATTGATTTTGTTACTATTAAAATAGAGTATATATGAGGAAAATTTAAAATAACGTCAAAATAAACTTTAGGTTCATAGAACAGCAACATAAAACTTTACAGACGTTAAAAACAGGAAAGAAAAGGATGTAATGTTTTTCCTTTTATTTTCGTCTTGATAGTACTAATTGTGTCAGTTAATTTAAGCCAACTCTATTGCTTGTGCAAATTAAATTAGGTTTACTCTATGGTTAGTTATTAATTAAATTAATTTCATATTAAATAAGCTGAAAAATTTCAAATTTGGACCAATCAAAAACATCAACCACATCAGTGAGTACGAGCCAACCAATTGGCACGTTAGAAAAACACCGATAGGACTACACAGCCTGTGTTTTTAGAGTATCACACGAGGCTAAAGTTAAAGGCTTCTGTATATACGTGCAAGCGAAGGCAATAATAATAATAACTAACCATAGAATAACTAACAAATTTCTAGATCTGTTTTATACAATATTTTCTACACTTTTTTATTTCATTTTAACAGTTAAAGAAGTTACAGTAGTGTAGTTTATTATTAATTCGATTGGTGAGAAGTAACTTACAATCAACTGACGGTAATTTTGAACAATATTACTTCAAACTGTTATCATTCGAACATTTTTATACATAACGTAGATACAATAAGAAGACTATCAATAACGTAAGATTTTGAAATTTATTGTTGATCGAAATATATTGTTGATTATTAACCCTTATAATATCTTATTACATATATTTGTGTACCTACGAAATAGAAAATTAATGCAAAATATGCCAGATCAAATAGATTTTATTGACCTAACAATAGATTCGCCACTGAATAAACATTTAAGAATCCAAAATAACAATGTTGAAAATATATCTAATAATAATACAGTGACAAAGACAAGAAAGTCTAAATCTAAAAGACGAACAATTGATCTTGAAGATTCTGTTATGTACGTATCATTATATTATTGATTCAAAATTAGTATATAAATTCTAGAGGAATTTCATCTAAATTTAAAAGAAATTTTATTTAGAGAAGTACCAATTGGGAATACACGTAAAGATGCAGAAGTGATGGAAATCATAGATGTAGACAGTATATCAGAAAAACGCGGGTTACATTATGCTACTGATTCTTCTAGAACAGAAACAAATGTATTGACTTGCCCAATATGTTTAGAACAAATATTTTCTACAATGAAACCTATGTCTACCCGTTGCGGACATATATTTTGTTCTCAGTGTTTACATTTAGCTCTACGCCGAGCTAAAAAGTGTCCAACGTGTAAAAGAGCTGTGAAATTACAAAGTTGCACTCGTTTGTATTTATAATTTTAACGTCTCATACTTTTTATATTTTTTATTCATTATAATTTTCTATATATGTATACAATATAATTATAGGAGCATAATTTAATTTTTATTTATGTTATAAAAACAAAAACGAAAGTAAATTACTAGAAACATATTCCAAAAATTAGTGTACTGATATATTTAATTATATTTCTACTATTATATTAATTATATATCTAAAATTAAGTATGTAACAAATTTATAACTTTATGTTTATCATTTAATGATTAGGAATTTTTGATATTATAATATTTGTAAGGTAAATGTCCTGAATGTATTTAATATAATATAGAAATCTCATATCCTTTGTATATCAAGACCAGTAAAATTAGTAATATTGTTTTGCATCTATTTTAAATTATTTATAATATATTTGAAATCTCAAAATGTTTAAAAGAAAAGAAATACAAAAAGAAAATCATATCTCATATTTCTTTGGAGGTACTGCAATTGGAATAGCGGGTAAATATTGTTTTGATGAATTTAGTGATTATACCTTTTGTATTAAATTTAACTCAAATATACTATTTATTTTGTAGCTGGTTTGTTAGCTACGAAATTGTTTTCAAACACATCAAGTGAAAAAACTCAAAATATTGGTAAGTTTTTCTAGACATTAGAATTAAAGGAAAGAATATTAGATTGATATTAATATCTCTCTTTTTCTTAATACAGAACCTGAAGCTTTTGTGAATAAAAAGGTGAATAATTATTCTCAAGATAGTAATATCTACAGTCCACATTTTCATAGAAATGTGCATAGTTGTTATACTTGTTCCAAAAGTTCTTCAAAATGTAAAAATAAGAACTACGTACAACAAGAATTGTTTACAAATCCTTTAAAGAAATTTGATGACGTACAAGATGATATTAATAACCTTGACATAAATTATGAATGCGATAAAAGTATACAGAAAGACCTTTATGATAATAAAATTGATATATTGTACAAGATTAATTGTAAAAGTATAAAAGAATATTTGTATTAGAAGATGAGATAAATAAAGAAGATACAAATTTATTGGAATTAGTAAATAATAAAAGAATAATTAATTTATTGAATTTAAAAGATAAAAATGTATTGAAACATGTAGTAAAAAGTGAAAGTATTTAAATAAGGGAAACATTTCAATCTTTATTAATCTTCATAAAGTTAGTACTATTTATAAAAATATTCCACATATAAAAAGTCCTATAATTAGTTTAAATACAGCATCAAATTACATGGATCATTCTGTTAATATAGCCACATATAATACTACATATTTTAAGGATATAAAAGAAAACAGTTTAGATTTTCTTTGTCATATTTATGCTTATATTTATATTAAACTGGTTTAATCTCCTACTAGGCAAAATAATTTACAAGATTTCTAACTAAATAAACAAGAAGTTGAACTTTTTAAATCAATAGAAGTATATGTTATTGTAGCTAAAGTTATTTTATATATTAAATGTATTTAAAAAAAGAATTAAGTAAACTATGTACAATAATAAAAGAAATAAATAATTTAAAGCAATTATAACATATCTTTTTTATTGTATAATATCTGGATCTTCTAATTTTTAAAAAATCTGTTTTTTGTTTGATAAATTTGAATTGTGAATTTGTTTATTGGCATAATAAAATTCAATGTCATTTCCAAACAGCGGATTGGTTGAATCTGTGCATACGCCACGCCTACACTTTACGTTATGGCGGCGCTTCAGAAAAATGAGATACACAGTCTGTTATGGAAAAGGACTATCCTTTGTAATGAAATTGGTTGTTGTGCTATTTTTGAATACTAATGTTACGGTTTATCGCGCGTGTTCAAGACGAAAACAGTGATAAATTCTAAACAATCTTTAAACGAACTGGACGACAAACTGTGCAACTTAATTAATTTACTGCAGTGAATATGAGTTTCCTATAAGGTGTCATTGACTTAAGTCGAAGTGTCAAAATCGTTCTTACTTGATTTCGTGCTTCGCAAAAAATTCATTGAGGCGATATCTTTATGTAGATCATTTCAATTTAAAATCGCACCGTAGAGAGTATATTTGTTAACCAACTAACGTTGCCAAATAAAAACTTTACTGCTTAGCGCGATTTTTACGGAAATGGAAAGATGTATGTGACGCCAATGCTTTGTTTTCTGTTTTGTCGAATATTTTCTATAACAAGTGTTACATTTACGCAGTCATTATAATAAAATATATTATTTTATACAGTATAACGTATTCCATAAAAGTTAATATTCTTTATATATATTGTGTCGCGCTTTCGTCATTCTTTCAATATTATACATTTGAATAAGAAATTAATCTCTTTTCTCTTTCTCTCAGAATTCATTATTCGATTTATTCAAATTATTTAATTATTTTTTTTATATTCGTTGATTAATTTTTTCAATAAGTATGTTAAATATTTTACATAAAAAAATTTATTACTGAGAGTACATATAACTAGTGTCAATAAATATTTATGTTATGTTATCTTTGATATATATTTATCATTCGATAATTTCTAACTTAATAAATTATTTTAAGATACCTAGTATAAAATATAACTATATTATCTGTTTGTTAAATATAAATTAATCATTTACATTAATACTTTGTGTAGATAAGAATGTTACGAAATATTACATTGTTTAATATGTATGTAAAATTTTTTTTAAGTATACTATAATTTCAGGTTTTTTAAAGTGCATATTGAAGTTAAATGTTAAACATCATGGCAAAAAATATTTTTATGTAATTAACTATTAATTTGCACTCTATCTCTATCTCTCTTAAATATGATACCAATGGAAAACAATTGTCGAACACTCATTAAGATGTGTCTGTTTAATGTTGTTTATTACTGATCACATCTTTGCTGAGGTCAGAGAGTGATGCCGGTTCATCAGATCAATGTTAATCCGCCTGACCGGCAACCACCTCTGTCGCTTGGTCCTTCCAATAACAATAGCCCTGCTGGCGGTGAAGGTTTACCAGAATGGACACCAAGGGTAACATATTTTGTACATTTTTATGTTCTTATCCTGCTAAGTCAATCATTTGTTGCTTTAATATTTTTAGGTTATTTTATTGACTTAATATGATTTATCAAACAGTGAATCAATGTTAGATAATTTTATGCTTTGATAAGAAATACTCTTTTATCACAATAATGGAATGTACAATATAGAGTTATTTGTACAACTTGAATAAAATATATTTCTTTGGCAATTATAATTAAAATAAATTTTACAAGAAACGGATAAATCTTTCAATGCAGATTATACTTTCAAGATCATATTTTTTTCAACAATATAAAATGCATATATATAAATTGTTGCACTTATAAAAAAATATGTTAGCGAAAACATAGTCCACATTACCCCATTCACCCTTTTCTCTAAACATTTTCTTTTTTTTTGTAATAATAAAATAGTATGATTAGCTAAATTATTTGAATCATTCATGTATAAGTAAAGCGTTCATTCATCTTAAATTAAATATTAAATTAATTCTGGTTTTATATTTAATAAAATATTTATTTTCTAGGAATCAACATATGCAACAGTAGTTACAATCATACCAGATCATTGTCACTCGTCAGTTAGCACATTGTCTTCAAGCAATCATGATATTTGCAGGTAAATATAAATGACAGAATAAACAGAATTAATTGTATTGCATGTAGCATCATTAAAATAATTGTTGGAGAATAGTATGTACATGAAAATATATACAAGATATGTCTCTTTTTCTTATCACAGAATATGTCATTGCGAAGGCGAAGAGAGTGCTCCCCTTTTAGCACCTTGTTACTGCAGTGGCAGCTTACGTTATGTACATCAAGCTTGTCTTCAACAATGGATAAAAGCATCGGACATACGTGCTTGTGAATTATGTAAATTCACATTTATTATGCACGCTAAAACAAAACCATTTTGTGAGGTATTATTTTCCTACATTTGTACATGTTTTACATGCATCATTGTTCAAAACCAAAATTTATGTATAATTTATTATTAAATAATGTATATGTATTGTTTATTAATAAATTATTTTAATTAATTTTAGTTATGTAATATAATGTGTGTAAAAGATGTACAAATGTATGTGTATATATATTACTTGATATACATATATATATATAAAGTAATAATTCTTTTAGTGGGAGAAACTTGAAATGTCTGCTTTGGAGGTTCGTAAATTGTGGTGTGCAGTGGCTTTTCATGCAGTAGCTGCACTCTGTGTGGCTTGGTCACTGTATGTACTCGTCGAACGATCCGTGGAGGAAGCTCGACGTGGATTCGTAGACTGGTCTTTCTGGACTAAGTTAATAGTTGTTGTAATTGGTTCTACAGGAGGTTTAGTTTTTATGTACATTCAGTGCAAAGTATACATTACATTATGCAGAAAATGGCGAGCATTTAACAGGTACGTAATATTAACATCGATATTTATTTGACTACAAGTTTTACTTTATAAACTTTTATATTCTTTAGAGTAATATTTATTCAAAGTGCTCCTGAGAAAGTGGTGCTTCCTCCCTCACCTACAGACTCTTTAAGAGAAGTAACATTGCCGCTGAAGGATCCAACTGCCTCTATGCCTGAGCTCAATCATACCTTATTACCCCGTAACATAGATCCTCCATGTGCCTCGCAGATGGTAAAACCAGACTCTGCCGCGCCTCCACAAAGGCACGACGCTCAATTGAAACTTTACGTATTTGATAAATTGTCTTCATCAGAAGATAACTTGTAATACGATTGAGGGGTAAAACAAACAGCTGCTAATTGCGTATTAATGATTAGCAAAACAAAACAGAAAAAATGTAATGCAGCATAAAAGCATGTGTCTAGAATAAAATTGTAATTCTAGACTGCAGTACGATTTCGAAAAATCGAAGTTTCTATTTCGAAACTGTCAAATGTCCGCCCTTATGGAGCACCTTTATCTGAAACCTAGTACTTCAGTGCTTACATTGACAATGGGATAGTTGAAAGTGTTTATCCAGTGGGCTAAACATTTTCTTCAACAATTGTGTACATAATTATTGTATCTGTGATGTTATTAAATAAACTTTACCATATTTAAGAGGTATCGTTAATTTCTGTAATAAATATCTTTGTAGATTTAGTTGAATAATCATTTGCGATGTAAAAATAGATAATATAATATTAAAGTAAAATTTCTTGTAAGAATTTCATGTACACATATGCATACACAATTTTAGTTTTAACCAAACTTATTTAAATTGTTCTTAATAGAACACTGTGCGTTGTTTTAAAATTAAATATGCTGTTTTTAAAACAGCTACTTTTAATTTAATAAATACAATTACTTATTTATTTTTTAGTACTTGATATATTTAACTAATGTACGTTTAGTATACATGTATGGTATTTGTCAGCAGCAAAATATTAATATATTAACTTCATTATTAATCTTACTTTTTAAAAATAGCGCCAGATTGTAATATGGCACATTACATATGGCAATAATTAAAATGGTCAGTATTTCATCAACTTTTGGTCAGTATTTTCTAGGGACATTTTAGGTTAGGTTATTTTAACCAGCAAATTTAGGTTGGATTAATTAGTTAAATTAATAAATGGGCAATATAAAGCAGAAAAAACATAGTATTAAACCCATGTTATTATAAACTCATTGTAAATAAAAAAAAATTACGTTCAACTCAAAGATACTGACCATACTGATGATAAATATTCAAATACTGACCACTATAATACAAGTCATATATTTATATCTATTCAGCCATTTTTACTAGCCGAAGTTATTCAGAAGTTACAAATAATCATATCGAGATTATTATATGTGATGTTAAGTGTTACATTAGTAACAATGCACGAGTAAAGTACAGTGCAATTTTTTATTTGTACTGTTATAAAATACATTTTAATATATATTAAAATATGTACCATTTGTGAAATATTATTTTTTGTAGATGTCGCCACGTGACTTCCGGAATACCGGTACAAGAAGTTCCATAAACGTATCGACTCTAGTAGCAGCGAGCGTCAGATTGTTGAAGCTGTGTCTTGAGGTAAGTGAAACGTTTTGTAATCCAGGCTTAGTTATTTATTAACAATTAATCCATTTGTAAACTGCTTTCAATTGTATTACAAATATTACGGAATTTTACTAATATGCATTAGTTTTATTATTGAAGAACGTTTTATTGCGGAAATATAATATCGCGCGGATGTTTATCCAGTTACCGTATGATGCTGAAAACGTGAACGAATTTGAAACGTAATGTTTACAGTTTATAATAATATCGATATACATGTATATTTTACACCTGAATTTTCAAACGCGAGTGGTTAATAATGAAATTAGATTTTTGTTATATCATTTAATCGACGTTACTAATATCTTTCATCGGTAAGTGATGTATGGCGTCACTAAAATGGCGGTTACATTACGTGTACAGTTTCCAAAAAATCGTTATTACAAGCAAGTGTGTTGAAATAGGTTTATTTATTTTTTATAATACATGTAAAAGCTTTTTACATTTACCCAATAACAAAAATGTAAACAAACCATGTTTTTTTTTTACGTATATCCGGTTTATCAATTTTCAGATAATGTATTTCCATAATGTTAAAACATTCCAATTTTGAGTAAAAATTTTCAAATTAAGTAAAAATGATAGGAAAAGTTATTAAAGGTTTAATATGAATTTATTAAATGTATTGAAAAATGTTATATTTTGTACTAATTTTTTGGATAATGGAGTACTACTTTACTAATTAATATGATGGTGTTACATATGATGTTATATATTCAAAAAATTTGTTGTAATTATAGCTTCGAAAGTATATTTATAAAATCTGGTTATAAATATGTTATTATATATTGTATGTATCCTTTTGTGTATTTTAATTTTAATGTTTCGAATTCCAGCAATAATTTAGTAAACACATAATTAAAAAATGGCGGATAACGATGATCTCTTGGATTATGAGGATGAAGAACAGACTGAACAATTAGTTGACGGAAGCAGAGATGCTCCTGCTAAAAAAGAAGTAAAGGGCACATATGTATCTATTCATAGTAGTGGATTTAGGGATTTTCTTCTTAAACCAGAAATATTGCGCGCAATTATTGACTGTGGTTTCGAGCACCCATCTGAAGGTAACAATATTTTATTTGTTTATATCCATGCAACATACAAGCAGTTGTACATCATTTGAAGAAAAAAATATTTTTGGGAATTGATATTATAGATTATGTTAAACATATAAGAAAATATTTTAATATCTAATAATAATAATAAATTGACTTTAAATTATAGTCATTTCTTTACTCTCTAAAAAATGGTTGTCTTATAATATTATTATATAGGGGGTGACACAGATAAAATGTTACAAATTGTTTTTTCCGCATTGTTTTCTCTGAATAATTTTTTGTTTTTTAATTAAATAGCTAAAAAAGGGTTCCAAAAAGTAAATTGCAACAAATTTGTAGGTCACTAATGCTTAAGTTTCAAAAAAATCTTCTCTTTCAGTCTTTTTAATAGATCTGAGTATTAATTTCTTCTTATTTGCGTAATTAACATAAAATATAATCTATATAGTCAATTTTGACTATTTGTGTTCTGTGTGATTTTTTTAAACACATTCTGTTACTAAAAAAGATGAAATCAGGCCTAAGAGGTCAAGTAAACAATAGACGGTTCTTGACATTTTTTAAGAACTTTGCATAATTGTTTAAAGCAATATTCTCTTGACTTTTGGTTGCAAGAATCGACATATTGAACAACTTTTGTCATATAACTGTCATAAATATCTTGCATGGAATTGTATATGTAACTCATTCTGTCCTAATTAGTATAAAATGCAGTTTTTTGACACTTTTTTCTTATAATTTCCTGGATAATTATACTTATACGGAAAAATAAACCAGATCCTTTGAGTCTTAGAATCATACAGAATGAGTCTCTTTTTCAAATATTCAAGATCTTTCGAAAATATTATAAATGTTATTAGGTGTGTTGCCAACTACTAAAATAAACAAAAATTAATTTGCTATTCTATTTAAAGAAAGTGGGAGAGTGTTTTTTGAAAATAAAGGACCCATTGACCAAAAATTTGTTGCATTCTGTTTTTGGACCATTGCAACTATTTGTTTTCAAAACAATTATGTCGATGTATGTTAATAAATAACTTTACTAAGGGTTATTAAAGGATGTATAATTGTGCACAGAATACTTTATTTTCATAAAATGATGATATTTGATAGGGACAACAGATCATATATGAATGATTTATCTATACAACTGATTATTTGTTACATAAAATAGTTTTTATTTCTTTATATTAAGTAGATAATAATTTTGTATAAATACTGTTTATACAGTACAACACGAATGTATTCCTCAAGCAGTTCTTGGCATGGATATATTGTGCCAAGCAAAATCTGGTATGGGAAAGACAGCTGTATTTGTATTGGCAACACTGCAACAACTAGAATTAACCGAAAATCAAGTTTACGTTCTTGTCATGTGCCACACGCGAGAACTTGCTTTTCAAATAAGCAAAGAATATGAAAGATTTAGCAAATACATGCCTCATGTAAAGGTAAGTTAAGTGTGTGAATGTAATTCATGTTTATTGCATTTAATTGTAATACATAAAAAGTCTTTATATGATGAATATAAATAATTATCTTATAAAATAGTGATGACACTTCTTATCACCATCACTCACCACTGACGAAGACTATATTTATTAAAATTGAATTTTATATCAAAGGTAAAACAACTTTTAAACAAAACAGTGTATTTTACATTATTAGGTTGGAGTATTCTTTGGTGGTCTGCCAATCCAAAAAGATGAAGAAGTCTTAAAGAATACATGTCCTCACATTGTTGTTGGTACACCAGGCCGTATCCTTGCTCTTGTACGAAACAAAAAATTAAATCTGAAACACTTGAAGCACTTTATACTAGACGAATGTGACAAAATGCTCGAGCTGTTAGGTACTTACAAATATATTTTTCTTTTAAATATCTATGCTGTCCTTGGCTCAATTTGTCTTTACTAATATTTTCAAACATTAAACAAATTTCGGGTTGTCATATATTTAACAAATCATCAGAATGACAAAAATTATTGTTTTGATACTTTAAAATGAATCCGAATGATTTTAGGTCATAAATAAATGTCTGATCATGGTTAACCTATTTTTGATGTCTGTCAAATTATTATAGATTTACAAAGATTAAGGCACAAGCTTTTGATCAAAATATAACATGCTCTTTTGTTTATTGCGACATTAATTAAAGTCATGTCTAATTTTTTTACGTGGATTGTGTTAGAACAAATTGTTCTAAAATTTTACAGACGTCTATAATTCTATAAAATGCAAATTACATATTTAACTTATTTTCAGATATGCGCAGGGACGTACAGGAGATATTTAGAAGCACTCCACACGGCAAACAAGTGATGATGTTCAGCGCCACATTGTCCAAGGAGATACGTCCCGTCTGCAAAAAATTTATGCAAGATGTAATTAACAAATCTTCCTCTTCACTACGATCTTCGATTGCTCCTACTTCGTTGGCCCCGTATTCATACCCAGGACAAAGCTCAAACTATACTATAAATATTGTTGACGGCGCACCCGCGGGTTAGGCTAGTTAGAAACAACACTTTGAAGGAGTGACACTGAAATTCAAATAACACAAATGTTCCTCGGTGTCTTCGATAAAAAGACCAAGTTTTGCAACTTGGAATGTAACCGAGCTTTCTCCACTTAACGGATGAATCAATATCTGCTCATAAAAAGAACAATATCCCCATTTAAAATTGTTTATTGGGCTATAATCAACATGATGTTGGCAATGTTTAGAAACAAGGTTTAATTCTAATCTTCGATGTTAAAATCGTTTTAAATTATCTGCTGCATATTAAAATTGCCAGAGTTAAACATGATGTTCAGGTAATAACGTTATGCAAATGTTGGATGATATTGGGGGTGGGATAGCTGAAAAAAGGAATATCTACGGGCAAACGATTTAGTTTCGAACGGGTGTAAAGGGAGGGATAGATTTTTCATTAACTTAGAGCATCATTGAGGAGGATTTTTGTTTGGGTGGGGGGCTAAGAAGACCTCAAGACGTCCTGAAGACAGAAGAGCGCAAGAAAGAAGATGCAAGAGGATATGTGGGAAACAAGGGGGTAGCTAGGATTTTGCAGCGATTAACGGTGGCATTGTTCTAGAATTTATTCGCGTTCGTCTTCTCTGTAACCTAAACGATATATTTTAGTACTTTGCAAAAAAAAATGGCTAGTGAAGGTCAATAATTGATTAGTAGGAGTGAAATTGAACAGTAATGGAAGTGTTAACACATAGTTTGGTATCGTGTCCATCTCTACGTGAAAACAAAACATTAAATCAGTTTGTGTATCACGAATCATGAAATATTTGAGTCGCGATGTTAAAAAAATGTACATGTATCCCAGAAGCGGTTAAATTTTGTGATAAATGTAAGCCAATAATCAACAATATTCGAGGCCAATTCTGGACATATTCCGAATATACCAGAATTTGGGAGAAGAGATTTGGCATCGAATGGCCAGCGGATGTGCGAACACAGAACATTCATGGGGTGCGCCTTCTTAGTTCTGTTGGGGTGACTGCTGAGTTTTCGTTGTTGGCACTGCTCAGAGATGGAAGTCGCCGGACCGTATGTAACCAGTAATGACTAATCCGATCGACAAATAAGTGCAAAAAAATAATGAGCGCTCAAGCGAGAAAATTCTCGAAACCATTTAATGCATTTTATTTGTAGTCATTTGACATAAAATTGTCATTATCAAGGAAGCGGGAGAAATTGGGACAACTGTACAAAGAATATTCTACTTCACATCATTTTTTGCTTCATATTTTTTCTAATCTTCAGTTTGTTATGATTCAAGATTCATTTTATGTTTCAATATCTTTTCCTTTTATTTTTTATTTTTTTATGTTTTTTTGTTAAGATTTAATAATCTTTTGTCTATACTTTTTTTCGTTGCATTTCAAGCTTCAATCATAATATTGAAGTTTTATTTACATATGTCAACAAAATTGTTATATTGATTCTAGAAATTATCAAGGTATGTTTGTCGTTAAGGTAAAATAGATAATCTTGTAAAAAACATTCTTTGCGCAGCCCATGGAAGTCTATGTGGACGATGAAGCGAAGCTCACGTTGCACGGTCTACAACAACATTATGTGAAACTAAAAGAAAATGAAAAGAACAAGAAGCTATTTGAATTACTTGATGTACTTGAATTCAATCAGGTTTGTCTGCAGATCAATCAAATCGTGCCGTTATTATGCAGTGGAATGTTTCTATACAACACCCACAAATCTTTTTATTATTCTCGTTATATCAGTATAAGTTTTATCTGAAATTATTTTATAGGTTGTTATCTTTGTAAAATCTGTACAAAGGTGTATGGCTTTGGCGCAACTTCTAACGGAACAGAATTTTCCTGCAATTGGTATACACAGGGGTATGACTCAAGAAGAACGGTTATCGAGGTATCAACAGTTCAAAGATTTCCAAAAAGTAAATATTATACTAAAATATGTGATATCTTATTTATATCAAGATGATTAAAAACAAATACTTGTTATTTCAGCGAATTCTTGTAGCAACAAATTTATTTGGACGTGGTATGGATATTGAACGTGTAAACATAGTGTTCAATTACGATATGCCAGAAGATTCAGACACATATCTGCATCGAGTAGCTAGAGCAGGTCGTTTCGGTACCAAGGTTAATACGTGAATAATATTTAATAATTGAAGCCTTCCAAGTTCAAACTCCAATTTCTTGCATTCAATCAATTCTATTTGCTATAAATTAAAGGATCTAACCAGATAAAGGGATCAAAAGTGCCCTTAGACCAAATTAACAGCCTGATCCATTTGATAGGGTATCAAAAAGAAACACCAAGTTTCAACCTTCTATCCTGACCAGAGGGGAGAGTTATAAGGTAACTTCCGACTTTTCGTTTCTTTTTTTTGTTTATTTTGCTTATTAAGTTGGTTGAAAAAATTCTGAAAAATATCTGGAACCTGGAATTCATATGTCCACAAATTTATTTAAACGTGTTTCCATTGCAGTCTGATCGTAAAAAGATAGAAATAAAATATATTATGATTCATTCAATTAAGGCAACAATCCGAGCTCTAAAACTAGTTTATTGTTTTCTTCTTCAGCCGTAGTTAATTGAAGACAGTGAATCCTATTCTGTAGGTCGGACATTTGAAAAGAATATATTTAATTTAAAGAGCTCAAATATTTATATTTTACTTCCATCTTTAATGATAGGAATTAGAAGTGAATTATGTGGTCTTAAGTTTTAATTTGCCATCTCTCTCTTTATGAAAAGCTACGATCATGACAATATTAACACTCGCAAACTGCCATCATCATAGTAGCTCTTAAAAGTGTGGATTTTTCATTTTATTATCATGCTGAACTGTATCGAAAATACGCTTAAAATCAGAGTGTAAACGGTGCTTCTGCTATATCGAAATTGCAGTTAGATTGTGCTAAGAAAAATGAATGTTATCGATGCAATCTCTATACTTCCTGAAGCTTCTACTCAACTATCTGGAATATTTCTTATTGAAGTTTTGGAGGTTCAGCACTTGTATATTTTTATACTAGGTACACACATCTCTCATATACTTGGCATTCACGAATTTTTTTCAGATTTTTTAGTAAGTTTTACCTCGATTAAAAAGTAAAATATTTATTTTTTGATGTATTTCATATAAGCAATTAATTCCTTTATGCTTGGAATCTTTGTTTTTTGTACAGGGTAAATACATTATGTGGTTTTGAATATTTTTAAAATATGTAAGTCCATTATGTTTTGCAAAATGTAGCATAGTATCAAGAACGTTGAGAGTTCCGTTAAATGTTTATCTACGAAACCGCTAAGACTTAATTATCTTCAGTATATGATAACAAATTATCAGTAAAAAAGAATAATAATAATAACAATAATGATAATATAAAAATGATATAAAAGATGTACTACATACTTACATTTCAACTTGAGGTATACGCAAAAACAATTTTAATACAATTTTAATCCTGTTTTTCTTAATATCTATTATACTAAATGAATTATTTGAGTCTGATTTTAAAACCTTTAACTTTGATAACTGACTTAGATAGGTATAAAAAAGTTAGGTGTTATATTTTCAATCTTGGAAAAGTTTTTCGTCGTTAGAAAATATTCTTTATTATCATTTAAAGTTTGAAATTGAAAAACCGTATACATGGAAAAATTGTAGAGGAGCCAAATAGAGTTTGCATTCGAACATTTAACATATGTGCCAATCTCATGGACATTGCACTAAATAATTTATATTTTCAACATAGAAATATTCAGGACCATGCAACGTAAAGGAAACAAATTATTTTTTCAACTAAGATACATAAAAAAAATTAATCTTTTATTTTTTTAGTCAATGAAAAAATCCTAAAACATTTGGATACTCGTGTGTGTATGTATGTGTGTGTGAAGAAATGTGTAATTCAAATCCCAGGTATTCAAAATTTTTTCATCCGACTTAAAAAGTAAAATATAGCAAAAATTGAAAATCAGAAGTGTCCGCATAGTTATTACTCTAATCAAGATTCAGGGTTGAAAATGATTATATATTTTCTTTTGATATCGTATCGAATGATTCAAGTCCAATGTTAATATGATCTAAAGAGCACTTTTGCCCCCTTTATTCAATTAAATTCATTAGTATTAGAGCATACAATTCGAACAGAAACTGAACAATTAACATCTATGAAATGGAATAGTGAATCCATTAATATAATAGTCGTAAAGTTTGGGTTAATACTTAATTAATATTTACAGGGTCTTGCTATCACGTTAGTTAGTGACGAAAGTGATGCCAAGATATTGAACGATGTTCAAGAACGATTTGATGTTAATATTACGGAACTACCAGATGAAATAGATTTAGCTTCTTATAGTGAGTACATTGCCATGTATATAATTACTATTCAAATTTAAGCAACGGTAGTTATTCAAATTATTGTATATTATATATATTTTTTTTAATTTACATATGTTATATAGTACCTTTACAAAAGTCATACCTTAGACTTCAAGTACTGTTAACTTAAATAATTTGACAAAACGTAACTGAATCATGCAAAATTGTTTTGTATCTTGATTTCTGTTGACAAGTGCAAATTGAATGCATATTTAGGAATATTATGAAAAATTAAAACTTCCTTTTCTAATTATTTTATTTTCATTGCAGTTGAAGGACGATAATTCCATAAAAAAATAAACTCCGAATAATAATTAAGTAAGTATAATCAGTCACTTAATTTTATTACATTTTTATTCAGTATCCATATAATATTTTTTATTGCAGAAATTAAAAATCAGTCGCTAATTACTGTACACTTATCATTGTCTCTAATCACGTTACGTATAAGACATTTTGAACAAATTTACAACTCCTTTTATTGATCTGACAAATCTCACGAACAAATGTCGGAATCGAACTATTATAGCTAAACTCTATATTATTCTTTTAAAGACCACAATAAATAATGTTCATGTTATCTCACTGTACAAACTATTTAACTTTTATTTCACGATTAGTAAGTAAGAATGCAATGTGTATAAATATAGATATAAGAAGAGTACATTTTGTCCTTCGTGTAAATGAAATAAATATTCTCTTTTTTTATAAATAATATGTTAATATTATTATCCTAATTTAATTATTAATCATATGTAATTAAACTATATTTTCATTATACATTTGTGGTACAAAAATTTACAGTATATTTTTCACTATCGAATTGTAATTACACATCCTCTGTAAATAAAGTTAAAAAATGAAAGTAATTTGCAATATAAATCAATACTTTAAAAAATTTGTGAATTTACTATATCGTATTTTATATTATGACACTAATGTTTAAATTTTATTTGGTCCTTGTTTTATTTTGAGCTTTGTTTCCTCCTTGATTACCTCCACCGCGACCAAGAGCTGGAGGACCTCTTCCACCACGACCAAAAGTACCTATAAATATAATTTATGTTGCAATAACAAAAAAGAAATAAGTGGGTCTTAAATTTACTAGTAAAAACTATTGAAAACATAGTAATTTTCCCATCTGGAAAATGTCTGTTTTCTTACTGTTGCTTATATTTTCAAGATTCGTAGCGAAATGCTAATTTTAATATAGTATAAGTATCAAGTCAAGATGGAGTCAAGAACAGTTACAGATTAAACTTCTAGAAATCTCTAAAAATTTCTATGCATCTTACTAAATTAAAAAGTAGTGAAAAAGCAATATTATCTATATAATATAAATACAAAGCTATTATCTGACATGTAAGAAATGAACTAAGTAATTGAAAGAGTTATAGAATATGTAATATATGATATGGTATCAAAACCTTGAGACATATATACATAAATAAAGCATTAGTATTCTTTAAATTGATATTTTTTATAGATATTTCTAGATTAAAAGCAAATTAATACCATGAGCCTTCCTTAATTTGTGAATATACCAGCTTAAAATTTTGTATTTGTATTTGTAGATTATAGAAATGCTTACACATTTATAAAAAAAACCTTCACTGTGAAATGAATGTGTATTATATAAATAATACACATTCATTATAATATTTAAGTTTCAGTTTTTAGAAAGGCATAAATGTGCATAAAACATTCATAGTTTAATCATTGTGTATATGTACCTCTACCACTACCTCGACCTCGTTGACTTTGTCCTCTTCCTTTCATTTCTCCACGACCTCTCGACTTCATTTGTACATCTTCTTTTACCATATCTATAACTTCATCAGGTATACGTAAATATTTAATTGTACTACCACGTATATAACATTCTGGCATCCTCCAAAATTTATCACCATCCTAAATGTTATAAAATGGTATATTTATTACATTAATGAATTATAAATAGTATTACACAATTAATACAGAACACAATTAATGAAAAATTATATTTAAAGAAATTAATATGAATACTGTACTCTGGATGTACATATAACCTCTCTGAGATTAATATTCATCCAACTATCACAGCTAACCAAGTGTCCATTGTATGTTTCCCCGTTTTTAAGTTCGACTAGCTAGAAATACACAATATTAAATCATTAAATGAAATGATTGACTAAAAAATATATTTACTTCTGTACAAGGGATGAATTTTTTCGAAACTTGCCATAGGATGATTTTGAGCTGTCCTTAACAATGATAGCGGTAACTGCAAAATATAAATATAAATATATGTATAATCGATAGGACTAACAAAAATGTTTAATTTACTTCTCAGATAATAATATTTAAATTATATATACCATTTCTCTCTACGTTCAAATCTATTCAAATACCGCACGATTGACATCAAAATAGGTAAATAGTTCGAAATCATTTATACCCATGGACATGTGAATAACAGAAAGGAACATAAACCATTATTTTGGACGAGGAGAGAAAGCTATTTTCAAGGAACAGAAAGTAAGGTCACAGGGTATTTTGATATCACATTGATGATTGGTTTCAAGTATAAATACATTAAATTTTTTAATGAAAAAAAAAGATGTTTTATTTATGAATACATGTATACATATGCATCCCTGTGTAGTGGGGATCAGAATACACTCACAGTATCCCCTGCTTGTCGTAAGAGGCGACTAAAAGGGGAAAGATAGGATTAAGGAAGATGTAGAAAAGAGTAATGAATTTTAATTAAGAAAAAGAATGTTGTATGCAAAGATATTAAATGCAAGATGTGTGCAAAGAGAATGCATTGCGTGAGTATGCAATTAGAAAAGTATGAGAGAGGAAAGAAAAAATATGCATATGAAAAAGATTACTCAAAATAGCATAAGGTTTTTCGTTGGGCAAAATAAAAGCATTATGCTCTTTCAAACGCCATTTACTGGCATTAAAAAGTTCAGTAGAAAATATTAAACTGTGCATACATATGCACTAATTGTGAGTCTCGTCGATTCTGGCGAGCAGTTTGACATAAGTAATTGTTTTATATATATATAGTTAGAATTTATTAAAAAATAATAATCATTTAATTCTAACATTTCGTCGATATCTATTTGTATGATGCTATTAATGTTTCCGCATACAGAATCATAAATAAAACATTTCTTTTCTCTTTTCTCATTTTAAAATTTCGCGCGTTTATACTGAAATTAATATGGCACTAAAATACCACGTGACCTCGCTGCTCGCTACACGGAAATGATTTCACTTTCGTCTTCTAAAATAAAGGTTTATGCTCCTTGTGCTAAAATTTGCGTTTTTAAATTCATTAGGAATATAAAAAAACATTCACATTTTTTGGTACTCAAATAAGTTGAACCGAGAATAGACGAAACTTACGTATAAATATTATATTGTAAAAGCAGAATTGTTCTTTCATACCTTTACATAATTAAGATTAAAGTATGCGAACTCAATTATTTTGACATAAGTATATTTTAATTACAAATGTAGGTACATTATTCATTATTCTTACATGTTTATTTATTATAAAAAACATGTTTCCCAATTGCATCATCTTACGAACATCGTTTTCTAAGTTGTTATTTACGAAGGGGTTATATCAACAAAAAGTAAGTGCAAATATCACTAACAGACATTACATTCATAAAGAATATTTAAAATAAAGCAAAAATGAGAATTGTGAAAATGAATATTTTTCAGCTTATAGCAAAGTACTGTTCTATGTTAATAGCTTGTACAGATGATGAAGTTGTTAAAAAATATATAGCGGTAAAAGAAAATATACGACCAGTTAATAAATTTGTTTCAAGAACTCATACATGCGGTGAACTAACAATTCAAAATGTAGGAGAACATGTTCGATTATGCGGTTGGTTAGAATTTTTAAGAATTACCAAATTTTTATTATTAAGAGATTCTTATGGTAGTACACAGTTCATTATATCAGAAGACGTAAGTTAGCAGATTTGTTCAAAATACATATATATAATTGGAATAAAAAGCTATCTATTATTTTAGAGGAAAGATTTACAAGAGATAGTTAAAAATTTGACTTTTGAGAGTGTGTTAAGCATAGAAGGTACAGTAATAAAAAGGCCAGAGGGCCAAGAAAATAAATACATGAAAACTGGAAATATTGAAGTACAAATGGAATCCTTGAAAATTTTAAACATAGCAAATTCAAAGCTACCATTTATTATTAGAGACTATAACAAAGCAAAGGAAAGCACACAATTGAAATACAGATATATATCGTTGAGATATCCTGAATTACAAAAACATTTGAGACTGCGCTCAGAAATGATTATGAAAATGAGGGAATATCTAATCAAGGAGTGTGATTTTGTGGACATAGAAACCCCAACATTGTTTAAACCTACACCTGAAGTACGTATACTAAAAGTACAGTGAAGTTGCAATAACTTGACTCATTGTTTTTCTCTGTGAACTTTAATTTTGTGATCGTGTTTAAAATTGTTTTTCTCATTCTTATACCATTACATAGGTATAAACCAGTAATTCGGGATTACCACAAGTTTGAATGTTGACTTATCAAAACATTATTATAGTGCAAGCAACATTGTGTTTCAAGTATTTAAATTTCTGTTCTTTAATGTAGGGTGCTCAGGAATTTATAGTGCCAACACAACTTCCAGGACAATTTTATTCTTTAGTACAAAGTCCTCAACAGTTTAAACAGTTACTAATGGTTGGTGGTTTTGATAGATACTTTCAAGTTGCCAGATGTTACAGAGATGAGAAACCTCGGCATGATAGACAACCTGAATTTACACAGGTATATTTCCCTTTACTTACCAAATAGTTACAAAGTCAGTAAAAATAAGATTAAAACAATAATTAGTAATTTAATATTAATAAACATATTACTTCATAGCTAGATATAGAAATGTCATTTGTCAATTGTGACGGAATAATGGAATTAATTGAGAACTTATTAGTGTATTCTTGGCCTGAAGAGTTAGAAGCAATAAGTATTCCTTTTAAACGAATGAAATATGATGATGCAATGGAATTATATGGTACAGATAAACCAGACTTACGAATACCGTATCGAGTAAGGACAAATTGCATTTTTGAATCACACTTATATACTATTATATATTATATACTATACTATTATATACTATATACTATTACTTAACTTTGTTAAGTAATATTGAGAATAATATCGTTAATATTTCAGCTTCACAGATTAACTGAGCTAATTGATCACTTCACATTAAAAGAAAATTTAAAAATAGAACAAAGTAAGAATCTTGAAATTTATGCCTTAGTTTTTTCTAATAAGCATGTATGTATACACTTTTTACATTTTTCTCATTTTGTGATTTTTCTTACTTTTATAATACATTTTTCACATATTCTTAGGATTTTTTTACAAAATCTGCCAAAGATACTATATCTGAGCTACATCACAAGTACTTTGCTTCTGTTAAATTAATTCAAACAAAAATACCTAACAAATCACCAGTAATAACGAATATTATTCAGGAAAATGTACACCAACAATTAAATTTAAAAGATGGAGATGTTCTATTTTTAGCTTGTGGAAAAAAATTTCTCACAGTAAATATTAATTTTTGTTAATTATATTTTCAACATATATACATATTAACTTTATTATATATATTATTATATTAAAAATTACAGCAGTCACTATTGGGGAAAGTACGCGTCGAATTTACAAATTTCTTAGAAAATAAAGGTGAAAAAATTCGTACTGCTGGAAATGAACTGTTATGGATTACTGATTTCCCTTTATTTTCGTTTAACACTATAACAAATTCTTTGGCAACAATGCATCATCCTTTCACACAACCTCATGCAGATGATATGCAATTTCTTACAAAGAATCCATTAAAGGTATTGTTGTTAATTAATTATAGTTAAACACAATTTATCTGAACTTGTCGGCAGACTAAAACCACAAACTAGATTCTGAATATTCCTGCAATAAAATTAGTTCGAATAAATGAAGTTTTGTCATAATTACCAATAATATTTTAATATGTGAAATGCATAATTAAGTTGGTTAATTGCAGGTTAGAGGATTACATTATGATTTAGTTATGAATGGTTTCGAAATCGCAGGTGGGTCAATACGAATTCATGATGCGAAATTACAAAAACAAATATTAAATATGCTAAATATAGACGAATTAAATTTGATACACATGCTTGACGCCTTAGAATCTGGCGCTCCACCGCATGGTGGAATTGCCATAGGTATTCTATTTACAATATTTATTTCGTTATTATACAATATTCGCGATAATGCACAAATATTACTACAATACATTACTTTTTAGGGTTGGACCGTTTAATGTGTTTATTGTGTAACACACAAAATCTAAAACATGTAATAGCATTTCCAAAAACTATGTCAGGCCGAGATTTAATGTCAGGAGCACCGGTTTTCATTTCTGAAAAGGAAAAGCAATTATATCATATACGGGCGTAAAACGAATAATATTCTGATTAAGAAATATTTCTTTTTGTTTCTACTATATCGTAAAAAATAATTTTACGAGGCTAGTGAGTCATATATCTTGTAAAATCTTTTCCTTCTACAGCTTTTTATATTATGTAAAATGCATTAGATATTTTTCTTAAATTAATAATTTTTTTGCCCTTACTATATCAAATCTGTGATATAATGAATATGACATATTTATGTATCACTCTGTTAGATGTAGATATGTAGATATGCATTTTAATCTTAATTATAACGAAATTTCTTTATTGCGAAGTGTTTTTCACTTTATTTAAATTCATTTTAAACATCTGTTTTATAATTTACAATATACATGCTGAAATTACTGTCATTCTTAATACCCTTCGTTTATATCGCATAATTGCTATCAATAATTACAAAAGATTAAAGAAATTTTTCAATAACTCAATGAACGAATATTCTTATTTGCACAATTAATATATCTAATGCCTAAGTAATAAATTTATTGTGTGAAAAACAGAATTACACTTATACTATACAAACATAATGACATGAACACATGTGTTGTGTAATTTATTGTGATTAATATCGCTATCTCACATTAGCATATTTTTAATGATTTTGTAAATTAATCTGAACATAATCAGTAATCCACAAAAAAAGTACAAAACAGATACATGTTATAAATTAATATTATATTTTATCTGTTGGGGTTAACTAGTGGTTACTAAGTGGTTGATAGAAATGATTATAGAAATAAAATGATAAGAAACCAAATTTTAATATACAAAAAGTTATTTATTAAAATTTTTTTCTTTTAATAAAATCTCATGCATTTTATTCGAAATGATTGAAGCAAAATAAGAAATTTTTATCTGTCCAAAGAGTGATTACATTGATGCATTCTTATACAAAAATTTCTTTTTATAGATACACTTGGAAGGATTTCCTTCAATTAAAATCTCGTAATAAAAACATTGATATGTTATTACATTTAAACGTTCGTCGAAGAAAATTCATCTTTTCATGTTAATTGCTATTTTGACTTAGTGAACTGGAACATAGACATATGCAATCGCATAACATTTGTTCTGTTTCTTCAGGAAGCAAATTCTTGTCAATTTTTCTACAAAGTGTGCAATATGAAAAATTTCTCTTTCTTCGTTATGAAATGCTTAAGTGCATAATATACATTACATCATATTTATTTGCTTCACACCCACTATGTGCACAAGCCATAATTAGAACTACATAACTTATGACGAGAAAAATCAGGAATACACGCATTAAAAGTACTACGATTTGTATCAATTACTGTTTTAAAGTTCGTGGTGATAAAAAAGAAAATAATCGAAATGGAAGATCTGCAGTACTGTTTCTTTTATAGAGTATAAACGTTAAAAATGTACGCACTCTATTACGGTTGGAAGAAGCGTCAGTCTCAACTGAATTTTGTATTATTTTTATAACGACAACGTTCGTATGTTCCTAGTTCTCTAAGACACTTATAATGCACTATTACGTATAACAGGTGTTAATTATTCAGTTTACAATTCTTGCGCAACATAATGTAGAATTCTATTAAAAATTAGCATTGAACATGACTATGTCTCGTCTACAAAAACATATCGACGATTATCCCGTACGAAAACTTAACGTAGGAACTCGGAAGTCTCAAAAACAAGAACGTTTCAAGGTATATTATTCCTAAATATATAACAATTAAACATAAATCAAGTTGCTTTAATGAATCTTCATATTTAATACCTTTAGTTCAGTTTTTATTTCTTTTTTCTCTTAAGCGCATCTTGTAACAAGACGCATTTCTTTTAAATTAATAGAATTCCTTACTCAATTCTAAATCCCTATGTTAAGTGACCGTACAAATCGACGATTACAGCAGGGGCGTAAACAGAAAATTGCGCAGTTTAGAAGTGATATCTTTTTCTTATTTTTTCATTCAAACCGTCGTGCATGATAAAAGTTAAACAAAAACGATGATGAACAGCAGAAAATTCTTGGCTCACGTAACATTAAAGCTTTTTTTATCGATCGTGTATCCCCGTTATGGACGATAGAATGAAAATATACAGTCAATAAATGAAGACTGATGTTTATTTAAAAAAAAAGTGTTATACTAATTTTATATTTTACACACACACACACACACATGCGCGCTCGGGCACGCACACAAAAATGTTACCATGATTTTTAAGAGTCTCGATCAGAAAAAAAGATTAACATTTATTTACGCCCCTGATTTACATTTCAAATGTGAAAACGGTTTTCAAATCAAATCATGATCGTTTGAAAGATCTGATTCTGTACAAATTATCGCTTTTTTCCGTTTGGGAACACAGTGTTTCGCATGTTACACGAGTTATACAGAAATACTTGGCTTGGACATTTATTCAATTATAGTTGGCAGTATGAGAATGTTTAATCTATATACGTGGATCGATCGAGGTACTTTCAAGACCATTTGATTTCTTCGAAATCCTGTTTTATCGATACCCAGTGAAATCTCAACTTCAATTTGTTTATTAAATTCGGTGTATAATTCTTCTCTTATTTTTTCTTTTTTATTCAAATTGCAAAACACATGTTATTTTAAATAACAATCGTATTCCTCCAGTTTGTTTGACATAGATCGCGATCATTGCGCACACTGTTTCGCCATTTAGAAAAATACTATTTTACAAAACGCGGCGAACTCTCACACACATTCGACGCACACGTAATGCACTGAAGAGCTCGCCGAACTCGAAGATATACAAGCAAACACATTACATATAAAGACGCACCCATACTTACACATTCGCTCATATATACGCCATCGTAGATCAATAGACAATACACAAATATGTAACACAACCATACATATTACACGTACACCCTCGTTTTTCATATAGAATATTGTAACTACTACTCCTTCCATAAGGTATGTTAAGGAAACCGCCTAGAAATTCTACAGGACACTGTGAATATGATATATACACGTATGATGAAGGCAGGGCTGCATAATTGAACAGACAGAATGTACACGAGCAAAGCATCGCAAGCACGTGGATATATGTTACACTCAACCTTGTGTAATATTACATTCTTTTTACTCAATTTTCGCGACATCACAATTTTCGTCTCAAATAAACAATGTACTTTCGATATCTGTTATGCACGAATTTACTTGTACAAAATGGAACAAAGCAATTAGTTAACTGATACAATTACAGATCGTATGAAAAGGATGGATTGTCAAATTTTTTTTCTCATATTTTTCGTTTTTTTTTTATGCTTCGCTGCCTGCCCATTCCAACGCACCTGTTGGTTTATTATGGTGAGATGCGGTATCACGATGACGCAAACGTTAAAATTTACGACGAACCTACTGTAAGAAATGATTAGACTTAACTGCACTTTTCCTACCATCATCGAATGTTTTCTCACCCGGCCCGCCGGTTCCACGCATGTAGATTAAAAACGAGATACCATATCTAGAATAATACATATACAATAACATAAGTGCCAACGTTGGCAGTATACTTTTTGAATTATTATACCTTTATCGCATGGAAGTCGTAGAAACACGAGATACCTTACTGCCGTCAATAAAGTGTCTATTTAACACAATTCACATGTTTATTACACATAATAAATAAGCTCGATATCTATCGTTGCTGCACTCAACGACGATCGCATTATCTTTCAATTTCGAATGAATTCCCGTTCGTGATGAGATTAAAAATTATTATCTCTAATTTCGAACGGCCACTGGGCAATTTAATTAATGAAACCAATTTGCTTGAATATGCCTTTACATAATATGACTGTAAATAAATTTTCCATACTATGCGATATTAATAACAGCGATTGTTATTTTCTCTTTGTCAATCAAAACTATGGAATTGAATTTGCACATAATGTGTATAATTTTATGTGTACACATAAAATCCGCTTTGTTTTCAATATTGCCATATCATTTCTTTTCCTCTTTATGCTTTTTCAAACTCGTTTCAAGTAAGCACGTTATGTCAAAAATATACAAATACATGATCTTTTATTAATAGTGTACTCTATACCAATTTTGTTGCCTTTTATAATACAAATCAAAATAGTTTGAATAGTTAACTTTTTTTTACTTTGTCAAGGTATGATCAAAGTTGCAACTTGTAATAAAATGCAAGTATAAAATTGTTAACTGATGACTAATACACAATGTTTTTTGCAGTGTACAAACAGATCGTCCTGTATTATTTATACTACATACAGGTACACAAGAAGGAATCGTGCACACATGATGATGTATCCAAATATTAGCAATATTTCTGGTATACTTAAAGAAACGATAGATGCGATATTATGTGTCACGGCCCTTAAATATTATGATGGTCACATTCATTGTGCCACAGAGTATACAATGATAAAGATCATGAATGTGGCAAAATACATAAACAGTGCATGACATACTCGAAGCTAGCCAATGAGCCAAGCGGGCCGATCTCCTAGATAACATATTGTAACCATAGTTTTTCTTTCTTCTTGGGTTTGTTCCAACACCGGCGTCTCATACGTCGGTTAATTCACTTTGTACATATAATGTAAATGCAATTTCTGCTCATTTGAGGTACCCAAGAATTGTCTGTTGTCATTTCTTCCTTGAACCGATATCATTTTCAGTTCTCTGTTGCACAAAAGTAGATAAATTCTCGCGAGCATTGCCCAGCGTTTTCTGCATTTGTTTTATGCACTCTCATCGACAGTAGGTAACCAAAATGCCATGTTGGTGCAGGCAGATGCCAGCATCATGTACTTGGGATTGAATTGAATACACTGAACTGGAGCAGGATGATCTCCACTAAGCACGCAAACTTTGTACCCAGTTTCGGCATTCCATACGTGCACTCTGCCATCTGTGGATCCACTGAATACAAACTGTGAGTCTGGACTAAAACTGGCTTCAATTGCAATTCCTTTATTGTTCAAATAACCAGCAAACGTTTGTAACGGTGTACCATGAAACGCATCTATTAAACGTATCGTGCTACCATTTGTAGAAATCAAGATGGTTTTGCCATCTCTGCTGAATTTTAGCCCCGTCCAATCACATTCTTTCTCCTGAGATAGTTTAAATGTAACAAATGGCCCCTTGTCGAAACTGCGTAAATCGTACAGCTTTAAAAACTCTGAATTAACACCTGCTGCGAAAATAAGACCTTCAGGGTCGTACGCAGCAACTGGTCGTCCAGAAACATTCATAACACCATGACAATTAGGTGAACGTAAATCCCATAGTCTCAATGATTTATCTAAAGAACCGGAAAGAAATGTATCCTCTATAGGGCTGATGCAGAGCGATACAACTTTCTTGCTATGACCTGGGAAATATCTGATGTACTTGTTATCGTGTAGACTTAAATAGCGGATGGTATCGTCAATTTTCGTACTGCTGTGTATCGCGGTGTTCTTCGCGTGAGTAAAATGGATTAGATCTACACCATACTTCTTCGAGTTGACTGTACGCACCTGAGTGCCTTTCTCACAGTCATATATCACTATTTGGTCATCCTCCGAACAGGAGATCAGCGTATCCCCATTTGGCGAGAAGTCGATACTGTTTATGCGATCGGAGTTTTCGCGGAAAACCTTGGCCACCTTGAAGCTCCTCACCACGTGGTCAACGAGCTTCATGGTGATGGACGGCGCGTTCTCCCTTTCGTGCCGTCCTCTTAACCTCCCCGCTTCCGCAATTTCTTTCTCCTTCCTTATGATACGGTCTAGGCGCCGAGGCGCGAAGCTCCCGAGGAGGGGTCAGGGGCAGTTCGCCTCTGTGCCACTGTTATTCACCTCGCGGGAAAGAAAAATCCCGCGGGGAGTTCAAGAGGTCAGAGGATCCTAACCGCAGCTGAATTACCACTTTATTACCCTTGACTCTTTTAATCCTTCTTTTCCTTAACTATCAGATATTCTTCTATATCGAGTCGCTTTCCTTTTAATTTGACAAAAATGCTCGCTCAGTATCTTCTCTCTTTCCTACGAACGGACGCCGTCGGCAGACTAGCGCACACCGCACGCACAAATTCTGCCAACTGTTTAGAGAAATGGATGACGAATTACCGTGAACGTTCTCAGGATACTGTAGATTCATACCGTGAGTAGAGCTATCGATCTGCGTCGACGTCGATGTGTTTCGCCGCCTTCGAGGGAACTGCTTTATCGGAAGGAACTTCAAAAATTGAAATTCACCTAAATCTCTTATGATACACCAAATTGAAATTTTCAATTTAAATAATATTTTAGGTGTTGCGCAATAAAAACTCTATAATGAGAAGTCAATATCGAAGACAATTCGGGTAATTATTTTTTAATACCGTCTTTCAATTGGTTATTTATTTTTACTTTACATTATTTATTACATCGCAGGTATCTGTATGATACGAATATATTTATATGGCAATAAAAATATTCATCTACTTATAGTGTATAAAATACATACTTGCATTAATAAGTTTTGTAATTTGTATAGAATATTTGATTATATATTAATACCATATAATTTAAATTAGGCAATTATATTATTAAATTTGTATAATATGTAATATATGGATTATTTAGAAAATCACTAAAAATCAATAAATATTACGTTTTTATGTGCAATTTCGTAATAATATAAATTGTAAAATTTACTATAGATCATCGTAAACGTATTTTTTTATTTTATAGAAATAGAAATTATTTTTGTTGTTTACATATAATATTTTATTTATGATAAAATTTATATATTGCACAAAGATATAAACGCATATGTATACATATAAGTATATATATATATATTTATTTATTTATTTATCGTAAAATAGCTTATTATTTCGCGAACTAATGAATATAAATAATTAAAACTGTTTCCATATTTTATTGTTTCATATTCTTACAATTCACACATTCGTGATTTATAAACAAAATGAACAGAAATAAAAATGAATAAAACCCCCATTTTGCTTATTGTGTGATGTATTTTTAATACGCAAATTTTAAATGCAGATTTGCTACACCAAAATTAAGCAAAAGAGCATGTACAATGTGTTCACTAAAATTACATACTGCCCCCCTCCCCTACCCTCCCTGCCCTCTCCAATACACACACACACTCATCGAATACTTATTAAAAATATTATAAAACTGAATGAAAAAGTTGTGCTTGATAACGATACAATGTAATTACATTAAAATTGTTTCGGTTTATAATCATATGAAAATAGGTATGCATTTTTGCGATTAGAATTATAGATATAAATGTTCTTTATGTATCAAATTCAATATATTTACAATACCAACTCTACTAAACAATCTCTTACATTTTCTAAAAGACATTAATCTATTTAATCTAATGTAGTGAAGCCACTGTGTTATATACTGAAACTTTTTCTGTTAAATTAAAAATATTCTTATGCTCAATTATAATAATATCTATATATATATATATATATATGTCTATATATATATATATATATATAACAATATAACTGTATATAGTTGTAGTCGCTAACCCTTAGAGGTGCATATGACTTAAATAAATAAATAAATAAATAAAATATATTTACAGCCTTCGTTCTATTTTTTTGTTTGTTTGAACTATGTAATTTATATTTCTCTTTTATAAATTTAAGCTTAAGAACATATATTTACATGTATCTGTGCTGCTAAAAAGTCAAAATTATTAATACTAGTTCTTAAAATGTATCTAAATTTATTACAGTGTTCAATTTATTTTACTTTTTGCATATACTTCTTATCATTGTATTCTCTAAAATGGAGACTAATTTTTCAAGTAAATATATAGCCTCAAAATGTTAAAGCTTAAGATTATCTTTCAATAAAATTTTCTTCCCGTTTTTATGCTATAAGGCTGATTTTATATTGACTGTTATTAAAATTGTATAATAAAGATTGTATATAGAAATCGTTCAACTGAACCACTTTATAAATTAACATCAATCGTTCGGTTTTGTCAATAAATAGCATATAAATGAATGTGTATACATTCAATTCAATCGAATATTAGTGCAATAAATACTTTTATATAATTAGACTTTATGGAATGTGAAAACGAGACACTTTATTTTAATCAAAATATTTCGTGTTGCAAATGACGATCATTAAATTAATAAAATAATTATTTTCATATATCTATGTTGAGTTTACGTACAATGCTTCACGTCTCAATAGTCTTTTTTTCGTTGTTATGAATAGTGAAAGTTATAACTTTAAATCAACAGTCAAGCGAAACACAACTAAACATTCAAACCATTCCTAACAAAATAACGTATTTTTCGACCTCTTTTCTGTATTGATTTTTATCTAAAAACGGCGTGCACACAATGTACAGTTCTATTTTTGCAATTTGTTTTGCATATTTTTAAAAATTATATATAGTATATCGCAAAAGATAATAAAAATTTACTGCGACAGTAGATGACATTACTATATTGCAAAAAAAATTGACAAAAAATATAGTCATTGTGTTTCATTTTATTAGTTTTTTGTATGATTATTAGTTAACTGTTAAATAGACCTATATAAGAGAAACTTCTCTCTCTTCAGTCCTGGCACGCATTGCTATATGACAAATTTGTTAAAAAGTTTATACTTCCTTTCTTTTGTTATAACAATAATAACGATAACAATTATACTTATAATAATCATAATGTCTTCTAATTATTATTTCCATTAAAAGACATTACTAATGATTTACCTGTAAGGAACATACATCATGGTAAAGCTCTGCATAAAGTATACTGTGTGTGAAAGACATTTAAAATAGTAGCCAATAAAAGAATATGTATAAAAATCAAGGTTGCCAGCGTAATTTCATTAATATTATTTGTAAAGATTTAGCTGTATTCTTGATACTATTTTATATACCAGTATACTTTACCCAAATCAAACCAATTATTTAGAAGACTGCTGCATAAAGCAATAGGCTCGTTTGTTGGTCCCTGAACCTAAAACTTATACTTATGTTTAGCAACTTTCAATTTTTATGTTTGTTAGATTATTTGTCACGAACTAAGAAATATAATAATTAATTAAAGCAAGTATTATAAGTATTTTATATATGTGATAAACAGAAATATTATACAGTTTTTAAATAGATTATATAATACGTAATAATTATTAATTATTCTTTATATTTAGTATGTACTATTTATATGGTACCGTTTTCTTTTCATAGCCTTGTTTTTATAAATCTTAGCTCATATTGTGACAATATAATCTAACCTTTGAAAGTAAGATTACAACCGAATTGTTAATTACAGATGATTCATATAAAAATATATATAAGCAAATATAGATTTATCAATAATTTTTTCTCCTTTTGAAAGAGAAAATATTAGAATGTTTTACAATTCATATATTATTGATAATGATAATTAGTTAGTTAAATTGACAATACTCATTTCTAATAAAATATTCTTATAAATCAATACTTTTAATTTAATTTCAGTGGCCCAAAATTTTCAGAGGTTCAGGGAATATCGATGATTATAATACTTAAACAGCAGATTAGGCTAGTATAAATTAGCACGTTAATTAATTCAAAATTATATATCTTTTCTTTAAAATTATAGTATTTTATGCGCCAAAAAATAGAAGCAGCAAATTAAGATTATAATTCATATACGTATATCTAAATGTATGTATCAATGCACTTCATTCTTGTGACAATTAGTTTTATCTCATAGCCATCTATCCTCAATGTGCTGTGAATTTTGATTGTAGCTTTTCTTGTAATACTGTATAAATTATTATATAAAATGTTTTAAATTAATACCTTTCGTTGTAAATTTGTGCTATTTATATACTGATTGTGCGGTACTCGGTAAACGTATAAATTGTTTGATTTATCAGGCCAATTATTAATTCAAAATCTATAAGTTACACAAACATGATTTCATACTCACATTTTTCTTATGTAATATATTGTATATACATATCTATGTGTTATTGCGTATATGCATTATAAATGTGTAAACTTGAAAAGCATATTTAAGTAGTATTAAATGTCTTTAATCACGCTATCTATTTTGTAGGAAAGGCCTCGTAGTGCTAAATATATGAAAAAATTACTGTATGGATTTAACTATCCTTTCAGCAGGTTCTATTTGAAATTTTCCCCTATGTCTTTTTCCATGAAGTTGAATAAACTTATGGAAAATTTTGCCTTTTGTTAAATTTGTTTTTTATCCGTGAAAATGCATAAAACGATAAAATACATTAATTCTCAAGATCGTTTTTGTGCCCATTTCAAATCATCTGCTCTGGGTTTATAGCCAGTAACTTTTTCAATTATAACTTCTAGAATATACCAAAATCGAAGTTGTTCTAGTGGCCAATTTAACCATCCAGTAGTAATACAGAAATAAGTTTCGTGCGGTGCGACATGATGCACACGATGATGTTTCCTAGGCAATATAATTCTATGTTCTTGTAACCAAACAACCCAGGAAGGTAGACCAAAATATGTATGTGACCACTTGTGTATCTGAAAAAAGTCTTTCATATTGTTGCTACCACGTCACTTTACTAGTACTGTATGTACAGGGTATTTAAAAAAATAATCCAAGAGTTTAGAAGTTTATTTATAATACTTACAAAGAAAAGCAAAAAATGTCCAATCAATATAGATTCTGCAATCAATTTCTTCAACGAAAAATCGATTTCTATCATTTGCGAACATTAAAGTCGAAATTTTTTCGACTAAAAAATGTATGCTGTACAATATAAGATTCGCAAAGAATATTTGAAGATATACGACGATCTATCATATATAAATGTAAGTTTTTCATTGCAATAGAAGTTAAATATATTGAACATTTTCTATAACAAAGGTTTTTATTTTATTTACATCTAGTAAATAACCTTTGTCGATATTAGTAATAACTTTATATTGAGGCAACCTTGAGGTATCGTATTTTTGAACCAATCTTTTCGTTTAGGTTCAACAAGGAAACTCACTCACGACAGCGAACGTTCGTAAACGTGAAAGTTGATTTTACGTCGGAAAGATTGTCTGCAGGATCCATGTAAATTGACATTTTTTGTTTTCTTCGATGAGTACTGTAAACTCTTAAAATTTGTGACCTTTTTTTAAATGTCCTGCATAAAGAAAATATCACATTTATTACAAAAATTTGGGTAAAGTAAAATTAAAATATTACATCGAAGAAGTTTCGTTCAATTACCTGATTAGTCATTGCCACGAAAATCGCAAGCAGAAACCAATAACAAGTACAAACAAATTTCTGTTGAATCTCTGATTCTGGCAAAGTTAGGAAATCCCACGTTAATTTACAAAGGAATGGAATTGTGACCATGAAATTGTCACCATTAGTTTCTATAAAATCATGCCTTGTTATACTTGTCGGGTCAATGTGATGTTCTCGAAACGGCCTTAAGAAATTCTGCAAAAACATACGCGTTTTGTTAATATTTATCAACTTATCAAATAACACATACATATGTATATTTGTTTCTTGTAACAATGAAATGTTCGTGAATCAACGTTTAAAATGATTCTAGAAAGGATATCGGTAAATTACTACGATCTTGCACAATGGTTGTTTAGAATTTACCTTTCCAAGAATTGGAAGTTCTACAGAGCCCCATGTGTCAGCAGCCCAATGAACTAATCCAGATCCAAAATCAGCGGTGACGATACCGCAGAACGCTGCTATCGCAATCGAGCTTAAATTTTCTAATCGCAATCTGATAAGAACAAATATTGAATTAACCACAATGAGTGTAATACAGATACCGACACAAATGCATTCTTGTGTCCTTTTCCCTGTAACAGAAACATCACTATGTAATATCACGTAATACGTAAACGAAATTTCAGAAGTATATAATTTCTCGATCAAAGTACGAAAGATCTTGAAAGTACATAATTTGAAGATATCATGATAATGACTTTATAAGCATTGTATCGTATAGATACAAAAAGATACATATTGTTAGACTGATCTTTATTTTTATTCACAGGCGAGAATTCCAAGGTGTGAGCAATGTATAGTCAGTATCTTGGCAAGCATTAAAATCGGAAAACATACATATAATATGAACGCACGTCGCTTATGTACACTTTTTAACATTTCGCATCGAATGTTATGAAGCTATCAATTGACTTTGCCAAATGCAATTTTATAGGCAGTATACAATCAAAATGTTTGAAAACGCTAATGAATATTGACACGTCGATGAAAATGCTTGAAAAGATAAATAAATAATTGGAAATGTTACCAGTGCTATACAGATTTGCGAGTTCTTGGGCACCCTTGTGATTGGGACCCCATCTCGGTACGGTTCTGTCCTCTTGCGAAGTCGACACCACCGAGTTGGCATTCGGATCGTCCTCGAGCATCGAATTCTCGTAGATCTGACGTTCGGTTTTCACTGGCGCCAAGAAATTTGTAGCCATCGAGCACGCGGCTGATGCCGCTTGGCCCAAGTTTGGCACCTTTATCTCATCCATAATTATTATAATTATTCTGCAATATTCCTTGAATAACTCAAATTGTAGCGTGTCCACTTTTTTACTAGTATGTCTTGTTCCGTAGTGATTTCCTGTCTTTTAACATTGCGAAATTTCTTTTTGTCGTTCACGGAAAAAGGCAGCGATGCGTTTCAATATATATTTCTTTAATACACAATTTTATACTCTATCATGTAAGTTCTTATAAAATGCAGACGATCTTTTGAATTTTGCGTGTAGGAACAGCCATAACGTGTTATGCATTATTCGATCTATTTCCACATCATCTATCGTTCGATCCATCTACTTTTTGTATAATTCTTTCCACAACAGTCATCGTATCATTTTTTGGTGTAAGTTATTATTTTTCGTTGTTGCTGCTGTACGCCTATTTTCTCTTTGAATTATTCGTGTTTGAAGCCTCATTCGACGGTATTTGTGCTACGACAAACAAGAGATATTTATTAATACGATAAACGATTTTTGTACGATATAGTTAAGATAATGGTAATTCTTTTATAGTTAAAACAATCATAATTATAATTTTTTAACGAAATATTTAAAAGATAATATACGAAAAGATTAATCCGAATCGAACGTCAAACGTTATGATAATGGAGTATTTAAACGGAAGATCGCAAGTACTGAACTTATCATGACTGATAACATCTTCTTATGTTCCAGTTTCATATATCTTTATCAGCAAATCATGCAAACATCGAAAATTATGGAAAGGACTTTATAATACTAGTAATATTATGCGTAAGTTATAAAACATATTTCATCGTATGTAACCAATTGAACTACATTAAATTTTTAATTCGTTTTAACTCCAAATTTCTTCGATATTGATTACTATAGTAATCATAAAACAAAATATAACGTATAACGATTTTTGTGTGCTCACTAATACCAATTGTTCGATAATACGTGCAACAAGAACGCTAAATTAATGCTGCTATCTAATTGTGACAATTTAAAGCGTTTAGTTACAATAAGCATTATCTCACGATATTATTGTACATTAAAAAGGTGCGGAGAAAGATAGTGATTAATAAATATTTAAATCACGAAAGAGTAGTAACGGTATAATCCAAGACTATGTAGCCATTGGCAAAATAGTTTAATTTATACCGAATTTACATTTGCACATATTTTTAATGTGCATGGACCAATTCAAATAATTCAAGGGCTGCTTCACTCTATGTATCATTATTAATTTATTCACCTATTCATATACATGTACATACTTTTAGATATTCCGACAAAGATTTATCCGTGAAAAAATTCAAAATATAACCTGTTTAAAAAATAATAAAATTAAACTAACTAATATTGATTCATATTGTCATTTATGTTTGTACGAATAAAAATTTGATCAAGGAATTTGACAAAATACCAGAATACATGTCAGAGTATACAGTCGTTTGAATTATTAGCATTTACAAATCGCGATAGCTATACAACGAGATTGAAAGTAACACGATATTGCTAACGAACCTGTGCTGGTACCATCACGCGGTTCTTCGTAAATATGAAATTTATTACTGTCGCATTGTTGATTCTTTTCTCACATTTTTGCACACGACCATTCAAACCGGCGTGCATGGTTACGCACACGTACAGATTTGCACTCTGTGCACACAGTACACGCGTACGGCACGTGCATTTTATGCTCGAAATGCACAGAAAGAGGTGAATATCGAATCGTTACACGTGAATATCAAATCGAAACTCAATAAAATGAAACTCAGAGAAACGTTTGAACGCACTGACACAGAAAATTTCATCGAATTTAAACATCAGGCATACCCATATGACGAATGAGGGATACGAGGACGGCGATAGAAAATCCTCACTGAACTCAGAGGATTTCTCGGTGTTTCCGTATTCGCTCGTTATCCTGGTCGATGCATTGTCCAGCCATAAAGTTGCTGAATGTGCACGCTCAATTAGTCACTGGTAGGATCGAAAGAGACCTACGACGAGACACTATCGTACCTCGTACCGATGTAACACGTACACATGTAAGGAAAGCACGCATGATGTTCATACGCATTCGTGTCGTTTCATGCACAAATTTTCTTCTTCGAACAGTTGAATCTTGCTACACCGTGATATCACCACAGAGAACTGGTAGTAACAGGTTCGGATTTACTGTATTTTCGTGAATGACAAATACTAATGTAAGAATGTAAGATTGTAGAGGAAAGAGAGAGAAAGAGAATACGCGCGTATATATGTAGACAGAAAGAGTAAAGAAAGGTAGGAGTAATTGACGAAAGGATCGAGGAGATATGTTGTCACGACTTGGCATTTAACTACGAGAACCCGTTGTTTCTCTCTCATAAGCCAATAGTTGTAAAGGTAACAAAAAAGACAGCAATACAAGCGTATAAAAACGATAGCAATAGTTTCGCCGTATGTCTTACAACGTCCTGTTCACGATTCTCCTCGGTTCTTTCTCTTTTGCACGAGTTCACGTTACGCGAATTCGCTGCCTCTTTCCTTCTTTCATACGAGAGCTTCTCCTGCAACCCCGCCTCGCGTTTTGTGACGAACGACCGGCGCCGCCTGACGACCATAGCTCGCGTCGCGACGCTCTCGTGGCGCCGTCATGCGGCTACCCTCCTTGATGTTACCACTTCTAGACGTAAGAAGAGTTCCGTTCAGTCGAGGTGAGATAATTTGTTGCGGTTGTACTTCAATTTATTATTCGAAAACGAATTATATTACGCGGACTGCTTCACATTTTACAATTGTCTTCATCTTTTTAATAATTATTATATCACCACATTTAATTAATAGCATTTCGTAGCTTTTCATTAAGGAAAACAAAAAAATGAAAAAGATTATTAGAAGTGAAAATATTTTTATTTCAAGCGATAATTGCATACGCCAATGCGATTCATTTCACAACTACTCAAGATCTAGCTTGTATGTAAAATACCGGTGAGTATAAGGCTATGGAAACGTATCTAGTACATCATCGATTAAAAATGCAACACGTCATGACTATTCGTGTGTGCATCATACCTACAAGGTCCTTACGTTGTTAAATGTTCTATAGTTATGCGTTACTTCAAATGTATATATAGATATCTATAATCGAAAACGTACGCATCAGTATGAATGAGAGTTTATACCGACATATTAAGATTCATCCTTTGATATAACTTAAATGTTTTCAAGTTTTTACATGAACGAAAATTAAATTTTTACAATATAATTGCAATTGTATAAAATGAATGTTTTTTTTTATCACCCTTATGTAAGTAATTATTTAAGTAATTAAGTAATCGCGTATCTGTACGATACATTATACATATAAAATAAAGGTAGGAAATATGAGACAACATCAAGAATGAATAAAAGTATGTATACATTTAAAGTATTAAATCTTATATATGACCTAAAAAAATCCTTCCGACTAGAGCATGTGCACATGGCGTTTCACAGAACACTCATACCTTATTTAAAAGTATATAGGTAGATCGACCGAAAATGGCTAGCTTCTAAGTTTTTCATAACGCAATATCATGGAGATACATGTATGTTCAAGTCCCTGATCACGTAACAGATAATAGCATATATTTAGCAAATAAAAGCATGCTATTACATGTCAGCAATTTTCGATACTAAACTTGTTCGAATCATTTTAATTTAGTGAAATAGGAAATTAGCAATTCTCTTATATTGATTTCTTAATACAAAAATTATCGTGCTTGCAATCTGTCTACAGTTACATAAAAGCAAAACTTATCTCTTTCTCTTTCTCTCCCTCTTTTTTGAACATACTTACCGCAATGATTGAAAAATAAAAATTTAATCGACGAAATAATGGTTTATTGTAAACAATTTTAACATTTTCATTAATTTCTTTGTAATTGCCAGTATTTTATGATATGAAACCTTCCTCGTGATTTTATCTGTTTGAGATTGTGCTCTTTGTTTAGCTTTGTACGACCAGCCTGGAGTTGCCAAGTTACAATAACGCCAAAATAAACTAAGAAGTGCGAAACTTCAGTTGACATAAATTCTTAACAGTTATAAAATGCGTTCACGTACATAAGTAGCGATTGTCGATTACAGAGAAACCTAACGTTCTTTCGTTTCAGTTTCAGTTTTATTATGAAATTCAAGAAGCAATAAAGAGTAGTTCGTGTCCAAGCGGCAAAAGTTAATAATAAATAAGAATTTTCAGAGCGTTTATTCATACCTTATATTGGATAATTTAATAGTCATTGTGAAACATCCATAATACAACATAAAATAATAATTTCACTGATAAGCGTGCAAACACGTACACAGGTATATTACTGCCAAGTGCTATCAAATGTATTAGAAGCTATCCTGAAACTTGAAAAAGTATTATCGTTCAATGACTTGCGTAAAAACTATGTAACAATTTCTATTGTCGCCAACTAAGGATAACCAATTATTAGGTATTACTATTTTATATTTTGCACAATATATAATTTACACATAATAAAACGGAAAAAATATCAATTAGTTTGATGAAGTTAATTTCGTGTACAAGTATAATTAACATCAAACGATAGCGTCTTACATAAGTTAAATCTAATTTAATCCTCTAACCTTCATCAACTCTTTATAATTGCGTTCAACGACAACTATATTAGATTTATTCCATTTTCAATTTATCATGCTATTGCACAATTTAACAATTTTCAAGTATTCAAAAATATTTAAAAATGTATGAAAAATACTTATTTACTTGTATACTTCTAAAATTTTTATTAATTTTATTTAGATTATCTTTATGGCGTTGTTAAAAATTGCATACATATTTGTTAACGATAGTATTCATTTACGGTAGTATTAATTTCTATATACTTATACCATTTTTATTTTTAATCTAACATTTAATATTTTTATTACTGTTAAACTTCTAATATAAATGATTCAAATTCAACAAATGATTTCACATATTATGTAACTATAAAATTTCATTGGATATTTCAAATCATAGGGACGTGCAGCGAGATTACGAATTCCTTTCTATAGTTACGGTGATTTTGCTAAACATTGAATATTCACGTGACCTTACGAACAATAATTTATATAATATTTCTTGCGACTTACTATTCAAATTTTGGTAATACTCTGCGTAATCGGTCTAGACTTTCCTTAGTTTTGGAATACACTAAGGCAGGCATGCATGACGACGTCGTAATGGTATAATACGGAGGTATTCAGAGAACAATGTACAATATCCAACGTGCCTACAATGACAAAACGTAAGTTTATATTTTTTCCTGCGGATTGAAAGACACACATACACACGTATCGGTGTTGTTATTCGTTATTCGTGGACTTGCGTGCTGCGACAAATTCAAGATATGAAGAAGCTACTGGCACGAAGCGTGGGAGACTACGTACAACGTATGCGATAGATACATAATACGGTATTCCGATTCTTTCACCAACGACTTAGAATGTATGCGCATAATTAATCAACTTATTTGTACGTAAATGCCAATCTGTTACACATATAACAGTAAACTCGTATATTCATTAATATAAATATTAATTTATATATTTTACTTGAAACATATGGTTTTTAATAAAAGTAAATTAAAGTTTTATTTATATATGTTGATTACAATTGATTAAATAATCCAAAAATATTTGTTGATCCTCAAACATTGACGTACGTACAGTGAAAATGGAATCGGAATGTAAATTCATGAGTCTAAATTTATAACAGATTCATCAAAACATTGTATAAAAATAGTCCCATTCATTCGTCGTATTATTACATCACAAACTTTCGTTTGTAAGCAAAAGGGGGGATATATGAAGTTTATTTTAAATTTCTTCCGTAATTAATTGGTATGAAGTCTGATGTATGTGTCATGCATAAATTTGAATATGTTCAACAAATTTAAACATCTATAATTAATGTAATGCAATGGCTCAGTAGAGTAGATATTGCGAATTAAATTTTTCGAGATACATAACAGATGTAGATACATAAATGTTATGATATAAATAATAAAACATTGTCTTATAATATAAAGACTAGTTTAAATTTGAAATTTTAATGGTTATTCAAAAAATACTAACTAATAAATGCAAAAATTTTAATTTAATAAATTGCTAATAAGCAAATTTAATAAAACATGGACATACTAGTGCAGTTTATTAATTTAATTTTTTGATCCTATTTCAAATACATGAGCTTGTTTATTGTAATTAATTTGAAACAACATATATGTTTCTCATGGTGTAATTAACACATATAACATAGTATAGTAGTTTATCATAATCGTATTATGAAACAAATATAGGTTTTTATCACTCTCTAACAGGTGTGTATTTTATACTTTAAAATATATACATATTTTTTACTTTTCATGTTTCAACACATAAAATCTTTAACTTTATAGAATTTATTCAATTTAATGAGCAAATTATAAATAATATTTATTTTTTAATTTATAATATTATTCTATGTAACAGTTTAATTTTTTCGATAGTTAACATGTATTGAGACGTACAAGGTACATACATTTTGCGCATATCAGGGGTATACCACTCATGTGAGGTTATAGTTATTTGTTTGTGTTTAGAGGTTAGTAAAAGTTGCAATAACTTAGGCAATAATACGTGTAACTTAAAATTGACTCATTATTTCAATAGTTACCATAAACTGTGATATTGAAATTATGAAAGTTACTGCATTTAATGAAAATGATCGTGTACTATTGGTGGGAGAAGGCAATTTTTCATTTTCTGTTGCACTGTTTCGCCTTAATTTAAAAATTAATATCATTGCAACATGTTATGAGACTAGTATTAATGATGAGCTTGGAAATAAAAACATAGAATATTTAAAAAATAATGGTTTGTATTTTTAACCTCTATTTTGTTCTGTACTTTAAATATATGTTATGTATAATAAATACATAAAATATTCTATGCTTTTTTTTTCAGGGATCTATATACTATTAGGCATCGATGCAACAAATTTAAAAGATTATCCGATACTAAGAACAGAGTTATTTGACAAAATTATTTTTAATTTTCCCCATGTCGGTGGTAAAATGAGAATAGAAAAGAATAGGGAGTTACTGAGACAGTTCTTCATAAGTGCATCAACATTATTAAAAAATAATGGTCAAGTATTTGTTACTTTGTGCAATGGTCAAGGAGGTACATCTATTGATAATCCACCAAGACGTTGGGATGATTCATGGAAAATCATAGAAATGGCAGCTCATGGAAATTTTGTATTAACAGAGATTGAACCATTTGCATGGTCATCTTTTCAAAATTATATAGTAACTGGGTATCGTAGTTTGAACAAACAGTTTCATTCTGCTGGAGCTTTAACTCATATATTTATGAAATCTGATCCACCAAATACTAAGAACATTGCTCCTAGAATAAAAATAAACATTCTGCAATGCAGTAATGACAACCTTTCATGGAAAGATATAAGTCGCATAACAAACATATCACATATAAATGCAACTAGTATACACATTCATACATATGTATTTGACATGACTATCAGTATTAATGAAAATTTTGATCCCATTGAATTTTATACATTATTATACAATCATGCAGGCCATATTATAAATGATGTTAACTATGTGGGATCATATGTATGTTCTGGGGATATAGAGAAAAGAACTTATAGAATAAGTTATAAGTCTGATTGTTTACCTTTACATAGAAAAAGAGTTATCAATTTACATCAAAATTTGATTGCAAATATTTTGGAAGAAAATTTAAATGTTTCAGTTTCAAAATAATACTAATGTTGCATGTATGTACATCTGTACATGCATATTTATATATATATTAAAAAGTAATTCAAGAAATTATTATTTATTTCTATATGTGTAAAAACTACAGTGATGTAACTTTATTTTCAGATGCGCTGCATTCATCAAATAAGAAATATAATTGTACATAATACGTTTTGGAAACAAAGGATTGTATATGACATTACAATAAATACACGAAAATGTGACAGTGCTAATAGAAACACATTTAAATTATTTTGTACTTCCAAATGGCTTAGAGAGCAAGATTATGTTCCCAAACCTCTGCGAAGTATAAAGCCAAGGGCAGAGAAAGACACAGAAAGAAATGTTGTTGATTTGAAACAAGTAAAAATAATTTTCAAATAATTATTTTTGCAATACAAAAGTATTGGCATACCTATATTTTCCAATGAGATTTTTTTGATGAAGTCACATGAAAGCACTATTACATAGATTTAAGGGTATCAGACTCAGGCTATCTGACTTGATGGTGTTCAGTATATAAATTTAAAAACAAATATGATGGTATGCCAATTCTTTTTAATCATTGCATTGTCGAATTTAATTTGTGTAAATACTTAGGTACGAGCGATTGGGGGGAAAGGTGGAGACGGAGATATATCATTTATGCAATTGTGGTCAAATGAAAATGCTGGACCAGACGGTGGAGATGGTGGACATGGTGGTCATGTAATTTTTGAGGTAAAAAACGAACAAGTTGTTGAAATAAATGTTATAATTAAATTTCAATAAAAATATTACAGGCAACATTAGATGTTAAAGATCTTTCGCACATAAGTAGTGTTCTCAAAGCTGAAGATGGAGAAAAAGGTTATAATAAGGACTGTTTTGGAAAAAATGCTGAACATACAATAATACATGTACCTGTAGGTACTATAATACGCAATATTGAAGGGAAAATAATAGCTGATTTAAATAAAAAAGGAATGATGTTTATTGCTGCTCGAGGAGGCGCTGGTGGGCATGGAAATGCATTTTTTAAATCTGATGTGCAACAAGCACCACAAATAAGTGAATATGGTGCAAATGGAGAAGATTTACAATATGTGTTAGAAATAAGTAGTATGGCACATGTAGGATTAGTAAGTGAATGCAGTATCAATATTTTCATTAATTTTTCATAAACTAATTCGAAATTTTAAACATTTCAAATTTTCATATTAGATTGGACTTCCAAATGCAGGTAAAAGTACACTGCTAAGAGCAATATCTAGAGCTAGACCAAAAGTAGCAGCATATCCATTCACAACATTGAAACCTCATTTAGGAATGGTATTATATGATGATCATGAACAAGTTGCAGGTTGGTAATATAATTTGATTAATTAATGTTTAATTACGACAGTCGCGATTCACTTATAATAACATAATTATTAATTGCTAAGTGGCTGATCTGCCTGGTCTTATACCTGACTCTCATAAAAATAGAGGTCTTGGCATACAATTTCTTAAACACATAGAACGCTGCAAGATTTTGTTGTTTATTCTTGATGTTACTTCTGATGAACCATGGGAAGATTATGAAACTTTGAAATATGAAATTTTACAATTTAATATAAGATTGAATAAAAGGTTACTTCTTATTGCTGCAAATAAAATGGATTTGCCAGGAGCAATGGTAAGTTATTGTTATCTTTAATTAAAATTATTGAAGAGGAAATGTACATGGCATTTGAACATAATTATAGGAAAAGTTGGAATTACTTAAGCAGAAAGTTGATTTACCAATTATTCCAATTTCTGCTAAAATGGGTACAAATATATCTATTTTATTAAGAGAAATAAGAATATTATATGACAAAGAGGAAAAGGAAAGTGAAAAAGAGAATGTATTGCAACATGACAGTAATTCTGATTAAGAGTATATATTATATATTTAAATTGTAATTGCATTTTATTAATTAAAAAAAACATTTATAAAAATTATTTCGAAAACGTAATATGTAATATTTATCATTTAACAGCTTTTGCACACATCTCAAATTTTGTTATCACACTAGCTACTTGCGGCTGATTTAAGATAGTACAGAACCACCTATTTAAATTTATATACTGCTTTCTTTGCACTGGGTCTAATACATGTTCATACAATGGCAATAAGGCAGTGAAAACAGCAATATCCGCAAGACTAATTCTTTCTCCTACTAGGTAAGTTTTCGTTACAAGTATACTATTCAGTTTTTTTAAATCAGAAAGAACATCTTCTTTAGACGTCTTAATATTTGTTTTGATATTATTTGATAAATTTTTAAAAAGACATGGCACAACCCATCCCAGTACTGCTGGTAAAATATGATTATCAGTATAACTTAACCATTGTAAAACTTCAGACAAAGTAAAAAGATTACTTGAGCACTTTAATTGCTCATTTGATAAATAAAGAGCAATTGCATTACTGTCAGATAATTCGAAACCATTTCCTCTTAATGTGATATTTTTAGACGTGATATCATTATCTGTTTGTTGTAACGTGATTAATTCTTTATTACTATATTTTGCAACTATTTGAGCACGATAATATTTTATACTTCCAGGATTACCACAAAGTATCAATTTATTTTCTATGGTTTCAGAATATGCAGAGTTTTTATTATCTTTCGACAGATCTCGATCTTCACCTATACTTTCTAAAAACATTTTTAAAGATTAGAAACAGTTTCCTTTTATAATGCAATTGTTTTGGAACGTTTATCGATATATAGTAAATTATGTTTTACCTGCTATTCCAAGTTTCAGATTAGCAAAATTTTTAGCGATGTGTATTAGTTTATCTACACACGATATATTGATACCAGAAGCCTGAGCGGATTCAGGTTTTCCACCTCCTTTACCCTCCATAAATGGAGCAATTTCTTGAATCCAGTCACTTGCCTTTAATCCTTTAGTTATGGCAGACTATTGTATTATATAAAATATAATACTAGTATTAATAGTGTTGTTTCTTGGGACCTGATTAATCCAAGCTCTGCATCGTAATTTTACGTCGGAGCAGAAAAATACTAATTAATATTTTTACCTTAGATACGGCACTGAGTGCGAAAATCTTTTTAGCATCAGGATCGACGCTTATGAGCAATGCACTTGTTTCTGGAGACATAGCTTTCACTTTTTTAAGAGCAGAGTCTAAAGCTTTCGTATTACTATACGCTTGCAAAACCTCGACCAATACTGGACATCCAATGTTTTGTTGAATCGTTTGTTGAATAGTGTCCACTACTGCGTTGGCGATTGCAGTCTTTGTAGCACGTTCTTTATCATCAAGTATCTTTTTTAAATCTTTTAGCATTTTACGCATTTTATCCTGTATTTAAAGATATACACATATTTAATTTGCTGCAACAATAGTACTTGTATAATTTACAATAATTGTCAAATGTTTTGATTTACTATAATGAAACATTATATGTATTAAATTAATATTATCTAGTCTCATGAATTCTCGAAATCTGTTTTTTTCTGTACTAGTAACTCAGAAGTGACAAATATAGGATAGTCAATGTTACTCCAAATCAGTAAAATGTGTGAATTGTACCTTCTTCCAACTTGAAATAGTGGCATGTGATACATCATCTGTTAATTCGATTATTTTTTTCACTTGTTCCTTTATATTTATAGTTTTATCAGTTGTTATAATCGATTGAAGTTGATCTAATTGACTCTGTAACACAGCTGCCTTTTTTTGTGCTTTTGTTGCTTCAGGACCAGTGAGAGCTACTATACGCCTTATACCTTTAGCTATAGCTTCTTCACTAGCTATAACAAAATCTCCCATATGTTCTGTATAATGTAAATGCCTAAAAATATTATTTTTAATACTTATCGCTCGATTTGTTTATTATAGAGCAAATTGAAAATTCTTACGTTCCACCACAAAATTCTACACTAGTTTGTAACCCACCAAGGCCTAAAGGATCTTTTTCTAAATCTTCAACTGCTATACCTATACTAACAACTCTTACAGGATCAGGATACGTCTCTTCGAACATGGCACGTAAACCTTGAATTGTTTTTGCCAGTGCTAAATTACTTTCTTTAGCATAAACTTTTTTATTCTCTTTAATTATGCTATTAGTCATTTCTTCGGCTTTTTGTATTTGATCCGTAGTCATTGCACCTACGAAAAGTCATGTAGAAGTTGCAGATTTTTACAATATTTCAGAATATGCAGAGTACAAACCTTTATTTGTAAAATCAAAACGAAGACGATCAGGTGCTACCAAAGAACCTTTTTGATCGGCTTCCGTTCCTAGTACTTTGCGGAGGGAATAATTTAAAGCATGCGTCGCAGTGTGATTGCTCATTAAAAATCTCCTTCGTGTAGTATCTATATTTAGTGAAACTGTGTCACCTTTTTTCAATGTTCCTTGACCTACGATTCCTATGTGCAGCACGTAACCGCCTCTGACTTGAACATTTTTTATACGAACCTCGGTGTCCTTGAAAAAATATGTATTATTAATTGATCATTTGTACAAACTATATTAATATTTACATTGCTGTGGGTTTTTAGTTATGTATATTATTTCATCCTTTGTCTAGAGCGTGTTTATACTAGATTTATACTAATTTATATAGGATTTTACATTTATAATGCAAGCGATACTTTGATAAGTATTGTTTACAAATTAATTTGATTGCATGACTTCAATCTTCCAGATAAACTGTAGACTAATATCCGACTATGTTGTATCGTCTGTACACGGAAAAATTATTGTAAACATAAAACAAGCAATAACTTAAAATCATAATCATACACATGTTTATATAAATCCTTTGCTATTCTTGTACTCTTGATTCAGCCCTCTTATATGGAATATGATATCAAGAAGCAGTGTGTATATATTTAAATATATTATTTAATTACTTCATCATCAATCTTCACTAGGAATCCTTCGTCGTATATTTGTCCACCTTGCTCCGCGTAAAAATTTGTTTGATCCAATAAAATTCCAACTTCCTCGCCGGATGATACTTCGTCCACAAAAATCTTTGCTCGTCTAAGACTGATCACAGTTGCAGTGCACGGAGCAAATTCATACTCCTGATATAATTTGTTATTGGTAACATTGTAATTATATTTCGGTAAATCGTTCGTAGGTTTAATCCCATTGTTTTGTAACTCAGTGATTGCATGAACATCCAAATTAATTTGGTCATCTACTCCACCACTTTTGCTTTGAGAAATAATCTGAAGCAAATAAAGTAATTCTGATATAACTTTGAAACTATTACTATAAAACATTTCATAAAGTACCTGAGCTTGCTTTTTTGCTTCTTCGTAACCGATCATATCTACTTTTAATCCTTTCTCTTCAGCCATAAGTTGTGTTAAATCGACCGGAAAACCATACGTATCATATAACCGCCATGCAACATCACCCGGAAGAACATTTGATGATCCTAACTTTAATATAGCACGATTTAATAAATTACGACCGCGTACTAAGGTCTTAAGAAATTGAGTTTCTTCTTCATTAATAATATCAATTATATACTGTGGATCTTTTTTTACTTCAGGGAAAACATCACCTATTTATCCACAAGGAAAAAAATAATTTCTAATATACAAATACCTCATTTAAAAAATTGAATAATTAAAGTGGTGATAATTACCAAGAAGATCTACCACGACATTTACTAGTGATCCAAAAAATCCAGGTTTTGCATTCAATTTTTCAGTTGCATAACGTACAGCACGTCTTAAAATTCTTCTTAACACATATCTGAATTTATATTAATGTTAAAATCGACGTATCAAAAAAGGACTAAAGACTATAAAGTATTTGATCACTCATGATACTAAATTTTAGACATGAATTTAGAGATTAAAATAGAACAAAAATCAGAAGCTTTAAAATTATATTTATGGCTATGCTTTTTGAGGAAAACAACTTTAAAATTTGTTAAATGTCATGAGACATTTCAAATTTAATTCTGTTATTCTTGATTTTCCCCTTATTTTGACTTTGAATGTACCTCTTAAAATTTTTACCTAAAGTGACCAAATACCAATATCTACAAATTACAAAAGATATATGCAAATATAAGAAACTCACCCTCTGCCAGTATTATCAGGTACACCTCCATCTGCAAGAGCAATTGTAATAGTCCTTGCATGATCAGCCAAAACTCTGTATGCCATATCAATTCCATCTTTGTCTTCTATGCCTACTTTTCCTTGGTAAGGCGGTGCTCCTGTATCTTTTTGTATTGCATTAAAAAGTGGCACAAATAAATCTGTGTCATAATTTGCACGTTTATTCTGTATAACTGACACTAATCTTTCCAAACCCAATCCACAATCAATATGCTTTTTTGGTAATGGTTTCAAGCTTCCACCAGATTCTCTGAAATAATATAAAACATTAAAGCAATACAGCTTATTTCATTCATTAAAAGTTACTTACCTATTAAATTGTATAAATACAAGATTCCAAATTTCTAAAACATCCGGATCATCCTGATTCACTAAATGAGCTGCTTCTCTGTTACCAATACGATCATAATGTATTTCACTGCAGGGTCCACACGGGCCTGTTTCCCCCATTTCCCAAAAATTGTCTTTCATGTTTCCTGGCAATACATGGCTAGGGGATAACCTGGGAAATTAAATAGAAATTTGTTTCACTTGTTAAATATTATAGCGTCTTTTTTATATTAGATATTTTGTATATTTGTCATGTTTTGTAATTACTTTTCTGTGTATTTGTATTTCCCATAAATGTATAAACAGCTATAGTCTAGTAATTCAATAATAAATATTTAAAAGTTGTACCTTCGAAAAGCTTGTGTTTATTTAATAATTTCGGAGAAAATAATAAAAAACTTTCGGTACAATACATAGAACGCTGCATATACAGATGTTGTTAATCAACCAATTTTGCTGATAATAATAGTCAATTCAGTATCTATAGGGTATCTCACATAAAATTGATATTTTCTTAATTATTGAAATACATATTGAATTTAATTTGTCACATAACTCTGAACAGGAGTACCAGGGAATATATATATATATATATAACCCAAACAATACGGCTTGTATTTATATTTAAATGAGATACCCTGTAAATACCCAATCAACCAGTACACAATCTTGATGTAATAGTCACGTCTATATAGACTGCATTCAATACATTAACTGCATCTGTATAAGCAGTATTCTATGTATAACAAGAAGCTTTCCATTAATATCTCAGGAACTATTAAATACCTTGGTATAAAATATTGTGGATTTAGAATCTCTTCTCATTATCCTCCTAAAATTTCAGAGATACAATCAAATATAAATCCAATTACCCTAAAGAAAGCCAGATTTGTTTACATTCTTCATCAGGTTTCAAATTATTCTTCTCATCCCCTCCAAAATATGTTACATACAATCGATCTATTGGTAACTTTAACTTGTCGGTTAAAAATTCCCAGGCCCAAGTACAAATTTCTTTCTAAAAAGAAAAAATTGAACAGTTGAGAATGTAAAAATTTCAATAGTAGCATTGGAACAAATTATGCATAATATGATGGTAAATCACACACTTTAAAATAATCTCCAAAAGACCAATTGCCCATCATTTCAAAGAATGTATGGTGATAAACATCTTTTCCAACATCATCCAGATCATTATGTTTCCCACCAGCTCTGATACATTTTTGGCTGTTAACCACTCTCACATATTTTGCCATATCACTGTTAGGATCAACTGTTCCTAAAAATATTGGTTTAAACTGAAAAAAATTACAATAATTGAATGATTAAGTATTGTATTTTGTTAGCTATGAATAATAGTTTTTATTTGTGCATTATACCTGATTCATTCCAGCATTTGTAAATAATAATGTTGGATCATCGTGTGGTATTGTGGAACTGGAATGCACATATTGATGATTCTTCTCCTTAAAAAAATCAATGTAGGCTTGTCGAATTTCCTTAGCAGTCATCATTATAGTTATATTGATCTGTTATTATGTTCTACTATCCTTTATTTTATTCCACCTCTGAAATGAAGCAAAATATTGAATTAAAATATTTGTAAGGTTATATATAACTTAAACATATGGAATTGAGTTGAATTGATATTTACGTAAAATAGAACATTTAAACAAATCTCAAATAACGAACAGCAAATTTATTTCTTTTCTAAAGCTGTTGTTAATGTCGTATTTTTGCATGATCGTGAAATATAATCGTAATGTATTATCTACAAACTCACCCTGAACTAAATACGGAAACAGCTGGATATAATATAACTGTTGGTGTGATACACTTATAGAAGATATTTCGAAAGAGAAAGGAAAAAAATATTTGCAACGATGTAGAAAAAATGTTCATGTGCGTAAGTCCATTTCTACACTGAATTTTAACGCGTCTGGCGCGGCATGTGATACTAACACATATTCAAGCTGGCGACCGGCCTAATTAAAAATATCTTATTTTTCATTAAAAATTGTTACAAAATACTTAATTACATCAGAATAAGGTAATAAAAAAGGGAATATATTAATATCTCGAAAATAATTATTAAATGGACTTTATTTTGGACATAAAAAATGACTAACTGTTTTTATTTTAATTTTAATTTTAATTTTAAGACTCTATCGGTTCAGAAAGGTCACTTTGATATCATATTAGCATTTAATCATAATCGTCCAATGAGTGAACTGCACACAGTGTGAACTGGATACTAAGTAGTTAGGTTAGCGTAATTTTCGATTGCCGGTAGGCAACCGGGAATACGGGAATCATTTGAGTGTTTAACGACTGGATATGTGAAAGAGATATATTAGATTATAGATAGAAGCCAATCTGTTATTATTCTAATCTATGAAACATTCTTAAAGATAAAACTTTAATATTCCGAATTCTATGCGCCGAGTACTACTAAAGGGTATTCAAAAAGTTACGTTTTGAATGTATCACGACGTCACATTGGCAACTTTTACAATTTATCCAAATATATGTACATGCAAGAGCGTATTTATCAATTTTTGGTCCTCTAGAGTAACCCAGATAACAGAGCGATGAATCCAGTGGCAGAAGGCTGTGGAAACGCTGGCACGCGTCGCAACTGACAGCACAACAGTATTATGTTGTCTGGGTACGACACGTTGTGTCATGCTGGTGCCACGATAGTGCTGACACCGCGTGCTAGCCTAATGCTAGCACAGTGCTGCCACGGATCTGCAAAACGCTGTCCGCATCGCGCGTCGTCAAACTGTGCTGTCGACCGCCTCTGGCATGGTTATAAGTTTAGATTTAGATTTTATTTTTCTACGGCATATTTTACAAAAAATAATACATTGTAGATGATGTCTGCGAGGCCTGTTTGCCCTCATACTGCCCATAACAGAATCTACATACATGTATTTATGGATGAACTACTTCAAGTATCAGCCCACTGTTAATTGTCTTTAGCCCTTTCCTTTTCTTCATAAATTAAAGTGTAGCATGCTATATCATTATTCACTGCTTTTGTAACTTTCGCAGATCGTTCAGCATCAGGGTCTTGAGCTTTGAAACCAGTTAATTCATCCTGGATCACATAAAATTGAATTTTTTTTTTAATCGCATAAGTCGAGGACCAACTGTATCCGCCCCAAACCTGGTGGCGCGCATGTAATTTCCGCGTGTCTTAACCTTCGACCATAGCAAATAATAAGCCCAAGAAGCGCCTTAACTTGAACGATACAATGCAACAAAGGACTGGAAAGTGAAAATGTAGAAAGCAAGCACATGTGGCAAAGGATAACAGCTAGATCTTGACTCGGACAGTTGTCCTACAGATGTGCAGAGGAAATGAAAAAACTGAATTGTTCGGTGAGACTGATCACTGGATACCCACTTGCAAAAGAAAAATATCGATGTACGATCGCATCGCTTCGTTGGCCAATTAGTAAATAGTCTACACATCGAAGAAATTCTTTCGATCTTGCGAAATGGAAAAACCCGTACGCTACGTTAACTCGAATCAAATCTTTATTCCAAATAAAATAACATCTCGACGATTAGTTATCATTGTAATGTTTAAAATCTTCCAAGAAATTATTGTAATAATTAATATCCTCTACTGAATTTTTTTATAATCATAGTAAACAGTATTGAGATAGACTAACTGTTATGCAAATTTATCGAATTCTAATCGATAAATTTCGTAGCAAGATTCAGCGATGTCGCAATAGGAGGATTCACCGAATTACGTTCTGTGCGTTGGCCAACGAAGCATCACACGTATCGCTGTACAACAGCGCGGGATTATTCGCGGGTAGCTAGTGCTATCACAGTAGGTATCTGTATTAGATATACGTGTACGAAACCTGTTTGCGAGAAGCCGGTTAGCGACAACTTATGCTTCAGTGTGCCTCAGTGTCGCGCGAACCGACAGCATCATTTAACGCGCGCCGCATCATGAATGCTCGCGCGACGAAGTGGCTTCTTTTTATAGCTTTTTCCTGCTTTAGTACAGTAATTGAGGAAAATTCGGCGCAGTATGTACCTCCAACACCGAGCGTGGAACCTCTTTATCCAAAAGGATTGCGAATGTCCATTCCGCGTAAGTAAATACCACGTTTATTTATTGGCAATTTCTGCGTCCTTTTGGCACGCTCTTGTTCCATTCCTTCCACGAATTGATATCACAAATCGTTTCCATGAAAAGATCTAAACTTTTTGAATTTTGATTAGGATGAGTATGCTAATCTTTAGTCGCATCGACGGTTCATTCACGCGGTTCACAGCATGCATATACATTTATAGTTTGTACACGTAAGACAAACATTGGCGAAGACAAAGCCGCCAGATTCGGCATTTATTGTAAGAGGAGATGCGGAAAAACCGTTGTAATTTATTCGTGTAGAGGAACTGCATATGCAACACCGGTCTAAATGTGAACAACTGGATATTTCAACTTCACTTCCTTAATATTAACTGTATATATTGCAAGATATCATATAGGGAAATATATTTTTACTGTTTTCCTCATGAAACGTTACTCCGTAAATATTGTGTATTACATTACACTATTCTAAATGTACTGATAATAGAAATTATCATGGAAAATATCGTACATTATTGCACTGCTATGATAGTATTCCCGAAGGATCGAATACTGCCTCTGGAAAAGTTAAATATATTAATGATTTCATTTTAGTTAACTCATAATCCAGAATGCAATTAAAAACAAAATACTTCGATCTCGATCAAAATGAAAATAATCAAAGATTAAATTATATCCATAAACATAAAAAATACCTTTTATGTTTAGACGAGGATGGAATTACTTTGGTCGCGTTTCACGTAAAATTTAACGAGGATTTCAACGGCCTCGAAGCGGGGACCATCGCCAGGGACATAGTAAAAATGCGTAATAATCATTGGACGTACGAGGATCGCTCCACCAGATTAAAACGCGGCGATACAATTTATTATTGGATCCACGTTGTTTACGATGGACTTGGTTATAATTTGCTTGACCAATCTACAACAGTAAACGGTTAGTTCGAAATGAAAAAGTTAATTCAATTATATTTATACAAAAAGTAACTCGTATCTGATCACGTTCCCTTTTTAGCTTTCTATAATTACGATGGAACACCAGTGAGCTCAGGTGATGTTAACGAAATTGCCTGTGCGACACCCTCTGCGACTAAGATATTAATAAATAACCAGCAGAGTCAGCAATTAAATCCGCGAACCGTCTGTCCAGGGCAATTGATTTTTGAGGAAAATTTCGATACACTTAACAGAACTCGTTGGACCGTTATCGAGCGCTTTTCAGATGCCCCTGTAAGTGTGTTGATTGCAAATGGTATTTGAAAATCTCATATTTAATGTCATGCTCCATAATTTATGATCTAAGTAGATACAACGGGAAATACATGATCCCGTTTACTGGTTTCAATATCTAACCAGTTGAATCTAATATCTTGTATGAAAAAATTAACTTTTTAATTAAAAAGCGAGACATAAAGATACACAAAATGATGAACTAATTTATTATTTTATTTCAGAGTTACGAATTTGTCGTTTATATGAACGATAAAAACAACGTGGCCGTTGAAAGTGGTGTTTTGCATATTAGACCGGTTCCGACTGATGAAAAGTATAGAGATGGCTTCGTTCGAGATGGAACTATCGCTTTAAACAAGTAAACTGTTGATTACTATATATTGTATTAGTGGCAGCTCGTGGTTAAAATTATTGGGAGTGCTGTACAGTTCCATACAAAGATTTTTGTATCTTTTTTTATGAACTGAGGGATGGCTACTAACATAAAGCTTAAGAATTATATATTTTACAAGTATAAAGAAAGTATTAAAGAAAAAAAGACTTATTATATTAAATGTTATCGATAATATGAAGTGGAAGTAGGGGGTGCTGCAATTCCACAGTGCCTATACGCGAGCCGCCACTGGACTGAATTAATATAAATTATCAAAACTTGTATTAAAAACTATGAATGTCTCATTAGATGTACGGGTCAAGTTAACACTCACGAATGTAAACGTACTGGATATGGATGGCGCATTTTACCACCTATAATATCCGGACGTTTAAACACCAAGTCATCTTTCAACTTTTTATACGGACGTATTGAAGTTCGTGCTAAACTTCCTCGTGGTGATTGGATATATCCTTGTGAGTCATGTATCTTGTTATAATATATTGAACCTTTGACTAATAACCAGTCAAGATAAGGGGAGTCTATCTTCGAGCACAATTTGTAAGAATTACTCGATTCACTTCAAGTTAGGAAAAAAAGATACAGATCAAGTTTTAGTATTCCAGATCTTGAACAACGTTAATAATTTTGTGTGTCGATACAAGGGTCAATTATAAGGTTACTTTGTGATAAGGAAAAGCAAGATAAATTACCAGTAAGGTCTGCTTTTTGATTGACCTCGATTAATTGTATGACGTCGATCAATTACACGCACGAATGACGACTCAATTCGGTGAAGCGAAGCAACGCGCGGAAGTGTGGCGTGGGAGAGATGCAGATGTTTTTAGATACAAGTATCAAGGGAATATCAAGAATTATAAAATTATCGCGTAACAATTTTTCATTTATCAAGTTATAACTCGAGATGTTTTCGCGAATTCAACTAATCGTGAGATAAATTCTTTATTCCGACAAATTTATTCCCAGATAAGTTCCTACCCAAACATAATTACTAAGAGTCTTTCCACTTGAAATGAAACACAAGTAAACAAGCACGAAGGTGACATTGAGTAATTATTTACATGCATGTATGTAGTCATAACTTAAAATTTTTGGAGTACAGTATTGGTCTAATTATAATATTCAGTATATTGCTAATAACAGACGTGAATCAGCGTCCTTTGTTTATGAACGGAGCGTTGAGAACGGAAAACATGAATCGATGTTTTTAATCGTTCATTTGACAGTATAAATTATGTATATGGAAATCAAGGCCATATTACATATATTTAAGATACCACCAGCAATGTGTTAACGTCCTATAATATAGTTTACAATATACTGTAGCAAAAATTTAGTGTCATAAATGATCTACAGTAGTAATACTATTGTAAATAACCGTTCCAGGTCTCTCGCTTTTTATGGATCCAATGTTACAACAATCTCAATGCTTCCTATGCTTAAATATTCAACAGAAATATTGTTACACTTAATATATGTTATTAGAGTAAAATCTATTACTCTTTGCATGTAGGATGTGCTCTGCCAATTATTTGAGTGCGTTTATTTTTTCTCAGTATTGATACGGTCCATCTCGATCTGCTTACAATGTGCAAATCTGATCTGCAAATGTATGCGTAATCTTGACCGATCAAAGCAGATATCTTTTATAATAACATTCCAAACAATTATTTTGAATAATTATTGTAAATACAATTTATTTTATTCCAGTGTTGACATTAGAAGCCACACAGGGGGAAATACAAAACTCTTCGGTATATTCTGACATCGTATTGGCTTATTCGGCTGGAAATCCTTCGCTTAGATCTTCCAACAATGAACAGGACTTAAGTGGCCATGTCCTCCAAAGCGGTGCTCACGCGACAAATGTAGATCAACAGCAGAATAATCAATTGAATCTCCCTACGAAAGCTTCGAGTTCATTGTGGTCGGATAGCTATCACGTGTACGATTTAGAGTGGAGGCGCGGTAAAGTAATAGCTAAGGTTGATGGAGAACAGTACGGTGAACAATCAGTGCCAGCAGTGTACGAAACTCCGGTTAGTATTAATTCATTTATTAACATTAAAGAATTGATACTCAAAATATTTTCTTTCACACGAAAACCTTAAATTAATTATTGACTCGTGGAAATTACAAATTTACTATTGCAAACAGTTCATTTAACTTTGCACAGGTATACTTAAATCTTGGTGTAGCCGTAGGGGGTCTCACTTTTTTCCCAGACTTTTCTCGCAGCGGAAACTATGAAAAACCCTGGAGGAATGTTGCGTCGAAGGTAATTCTACCAACGAGAAGAATTTACTTTCATCGCAAAAGTATTCCAACGAGAATTGAATATCTAAATCGTGGCATCGTTCGTTACAGGCACAGTTGTATTTCTACGACGCAAAAAATAAATGGCAGCAATCCTGGACGAATAGCGACACAGGACTCCACGTGGACTATGTCAAAGTCTGGGCGATCTAAGAAATCTATTCTTCACTTTGACTCAGAGGCACATTTAATAAATAAATCCTCGCTACTTCATTTACTATCACATTTTCGTTCATACGAATTATTAAACTAAATAGATAATCAAAAGGGAAGCGGTGGAGGCACCAACACGGAAGCAGGCAGAGGCTGCTGATAAGGCACGCCATCTGGATAATAACCAGACCCAAGCAGCTCGATCAGCCACTGTCCTCGATAACCATAGCGCCTCTGATATTCGTACGAGGCACGCGGTCCGTCTTCCGGTCTGAATTCGAACACCATCTTCTTCCTGGTATTGGGAGAAGCGAACAGATTCAGAAGATGTCTTGCGCTATTTCTTGGCCACTCCAAAAATCTTCCATTTGACCATAATGATCTGAACATGTTGAACCATCTTGTAGGGTACAGGTCAAACGGAAGTGTCCTGGCGATGCGAGTCGAAACAGTTCCACCGCACTCCACGACTATGCACAGCTGTATATACAATAAAAGAGTTGTGTAGTAATCTCCTGACGCATTCTGCTCTCAATTACACATCGATATTGTTCTCGTAGAAATTGGTCTCGTCACAAAATTAGTTGGATATCAAACTACACGTATTCTTGATGGTAGATAAAGTACAGCACAGTCTTTAATCCAGAAGCACACGTATCAAAGTACTTTGCATTATCACACGCGTGGAGTAAAATTCTCCTAATATATCGAATCTCTTTTAGAACTTATTTTTTACAAAAGTAATCCTCGAGGTAAACTGTTAAAATACGGCTATCACATTTTTACATATGTGCTCCCAGGTTAAATTGATGTTTCGTCACTGAAAACAGTGTTGTTTTACAATTCATTTATTTCGCAGTCACGTTATATTATACTTCAACGGCGACTATCCATTCAATTGTATATAAATCCACTTACCGCGCAAATTACTATTAACGTCTGACTCGTGCGCATTTTCCGTTATCGAACCTCCAGGTAGGAACACAGGGAAAGCAATATTCCATTGTTCGCAGCGCTCACCCACCTTTATGCCTTCCAAGTGGGTAACTATTTCGTGCGTGGAATGCATCGCAATTTTGTATCACGATGGAATTGTCATTCTTTGAATGAAGCGTGGCGTGGCTTTTCAAACTGTTCGCGCGTCGTTAGTGAATGTAGATTCTTTTTTACTTTCACTGGCTACGTTGCGCCATACAAGACTTGCTGACGGATTTCTACCTTAGGCAAGGTGGAATTATATAGTTGATATTCCGTGCTCGTCCGAGTATCATCGTATCACGCTGCCGGTAAAGAGGCTTTACGTGACCACCTCAAGGAACAACATGGATCTTCTTCGTAGTTTGGTAGTTGGAGCCATAGAATTACTTGACATTAATTTACTCGTAGTTTCTTAACAATTTTAGCAGTTATTTTTCATATCAATTGCTAAATTTAAAAGCTAATGGTATTTATAAGAATGTAGGAACAAGACGTAAGTTTTATAGTGATTTATAAGAAAGGAAACGGAGAAAAACTACTAAAATCGTATTGTTTCGCATTGAAATAGAATCTAACATTCATTTAAAAAATAAATTGATGGAGTAGCGTATAGGTACTATGAATGAATTCACGGCAGAAGGGTTTGTAATAGATCCTGGCGAAAGTGGCATACTTACGTAGAATTAAAAATTAACAATTATCATTTATAATTTCCACTAATCTTGAAAAGAAAAAGTTCGATGTAAACTTAAAAGTAACGTAACGCTATACATTTTAACAAAAATGTAGAATCATGAATGAAAAAAATAATATGATACGAAAATAAATTCCATTAACTTTTAACTTGCGCACGTACAAATCTAAAACATTGAAATCAAAAATGACAAACGATCATTCATTTGTATGATCATTTATATGTTAATGCAAATAATACTCTATCTATCAGCCAATTTTACGATTTAATTGCGCGATTAAATCGCAACTAATTACAGCTATCAATTTTTCTTCGCATTTCAGGTAATCTTGGTTTGTCTCATTTTGCTGTTTCACACTGACAGAAGCGTAGTAGTCAGCGAGCCCCTCAACCCTCTTTCCTTTATTACTGATCTAATTCAGTCAAATGTAGCGGGGGCGCCGGTCGTTCACGAGGCAAGTATACTCTTCTGCGAAAAGAAAACCTCAATGTTAAACCAACACATGATAACAGAAAAGAAAAATAAAAACGTTTACTTCCGTTAAACAACCATTAACGGTTCTGTCGTCGAACGATATTAATAATTGTCATTACCAAACGATAATTGTTACGCAGCACACGGAGTGGAACTTCGATCCAGAGGTCGGAAAACAGAGAAGGGTCAGGTACGAGCAGGAAAATGGTCGTCATGGCGAGCACGCGATCGAGAAGCTCGGCATGGGAATCGGATACGAGGGACCATGGGGAACAGTTGTGGAAAATCGACGAAAAATCTCTAATCTGTAAAAAAATTCATGATCAACCGAAGTCTAACTTCATACAACTATATCAAAAGTAGATCAGGATAATCCCAGTAAAAAAGCAGATGAATTTTAATAATTCTAACTTATGTGTAATTAACATGTACAAAATAAACATGGACGGGTAACATCATCTACTATAAGCGTGTACTATATTATTATCTACTATCTTTATGTATACTATGTTATAATATGCTATAATATGCTATAAATAAATTACAAATTCTACTTGAGAATTGTTTACATTGTTCTATTTCTTTAAAGAAATAAAATATGCAGTTTTTATATTAATTATTCAATTTAAAATCCAGAGTCGTTCTTTCTTCGATCATGAGTAGCATTTTGTCAACTGAACTGTTATTTTTGAAAGTAGTGTAAGTCCATTTTTTCATACGTCGAGATATTTAAGGGTTTGCCTTTGAATTAATTTAAAAATATTGGCAAAACAATTCTGATAATGTTAATACTATAACCCTGTTAAATTTTATTATGCAATAATAATTATCAAAATTGTTAAACAAAATAAACGATTTTTAGCTCCAAATGAACTTGTACCACTTTCGATAATAAAAATCGAATTCAAAATCGATTTTTTAATGTAAAAAATACTAATTAAATTGAGGACATGTAAATACACGAATAATTAGGTTAATTAAGAATTAATTTTAGTTATATTAAAAACGAAGATATAAATAAACAAGCGTAAAATGTAATTACTTCGTTGAGATAACTAAAAATAAAAAAAATATTTACATTTTAGACTTGTTTCTCCTCTACAGTTAGCACAGTGAAATATTCATGGTAAATAGATAATATTTAAGCCAATAAACTCATTACATCGTTGAATTTCTCTCTTGTTATAGATTTTAACATTTTAAACAGTGGTAACGTAGTAATTTTGTAATCATTTTTTGATCTTGTAGAAAATTTTGCGTGGCTCATCTCATTTTAAACCTTGTCCAGCATATTTTCAGCCAATTTATAATTTCTCCGTCCGTATTTGTTTTCCTATTTGATATTGCTTCCTCTAGAGATTTGACTGAGACAAAATCTTCTAGTTTCACTGCATATAAAAGGAATCTATTATTATTTTCTGTTCGACAATTCTGTATTACTAATGGACTCATTAAATTCTTTTAATTAATTCATGAAGAAATCGTGCACCGTTCAATGTGCGATTGTAAATATAAAAAAGAGATCTATATTTCACTAAAACTGCCATTAATCTGCGTTTTTTAAAGCGGACTTACACCACTTTAACAAAAAACAGCTCAATGTGCGCTTGTAAATATAAGGAAAGGAGATCTATGTTTCCCTAAAACTGCTATTAACTCATTTTTTTCTAAAATGGACTTACACAACTTTCAGAAAAAGGCGGCTCGACGAGTGCCAAGAAACGGAGACGCAAATTTTATCCTTGCGATTCCTGCGTCCATCGTGCGTTTGCTCACGCAGGTGCGCGAAGTGCAAAGTACAATGTGCCCCGTTCGACTTTCACTCGATACTTTGGTATCGAAGAAAGAGCGAGATGGAGGGGGAGAGCGAAGAACGGTAACGGATTTTAGAATGAGACGAGTAAAAGGTGGAATCAGAAAAACGGATACAGACCGATCGTACGGGCCGCAGTGTTGTCTTTCCTTCGTCGTTTGTAAATAAAAATTTGATTTTGTGCCTTTTCCCCGATAAAGGAAACTTCATTTGGATAAAAACGCTCGCAATCCGTTAGTACGCTTTTTGCGGGGGACTTTCGAACTTTCGTTCTGTAGACTGAAAGTGTTTGACTGTATCTTGCAGCGATTGAAATGGCAAGACACGGATCCGTAAGTAAAATAAAAGATAAGATACGTGCAACTGTGTAAAAGAATGTATGCAAATAAATTTTCTGCACGTGTAACAATTTGTATACTGAAAAGGATTTAAGGAGCACGCTGCTTAAGTAGGTCTCAAAATACTATTTGACCCGCTTTTACGATGCACATGCCACGCAAAACGATGTATCTCTTTTCTTATTCTTTTTCATACTATTTATTATGAAACATTTAATAGATCCACTTGAAGCATATTAAAGCGCTAAATGTAGGATACCTATTATTTTTTGCATATTTCATTTCAACACGTTAATACTAATGAACTACTTTCAGTGGACGACCGTGATCCTTGTTACGATAATCGTCGCGTTTCTGCTCGGATTGATCATCGAGACCACGGCGACGATAGCTGAACCAAAGGCACCTAACTTTCAGTATTTCGAACGGTAAGAAAAATGAGAAACGTACAAAGTAGTTAAATTTGCGTTTACAATACGTATAAAAGGAGATGGTTCGTTATTAGAAAACTGCAAAAAGGATTACAATATTCTCATGCCAAGTTACAATCAATAATAGTATGTACAAGCAAGGAAAGTCGTTCACAGGTGTCAAAACTTATATATCGAGTTGCCTGGATAGTTCGTGTCAAATTCTTGCCGATAGCGTTCAAATACGCCAAGAATTGAGTTACGATCGATAACTAAAAATAATAATTAATATTTAAAATAATCATTTGTCCACGTGTATTTCTGAAATAAATCCATTAGATCTAATTAGATTAAAATATAGGATATCCTCATTTTTATATATTTACAAATGTTCTGCTAAGTTTAGAAGAGGAAATCATAATGTTAAAAGTAGAATCCTTGGGAAGACTATTCTCTGATGGAGACAAATACCTTTAGAAAAAATGGAATTTTCAAATTTCCACACAGAAATCGTGAATCAAACGTTGATCAGTTGTAAAAAAATCTACCTGATATATATTACTGAATAAAAAAGTAATTAGATTAAAATATAGGATATCCTTATTTTTATCTAGAAATCAGCACGAATTTTCTAGACAACTTAATACTGACTACGTAAAATACATACATATAAATTGTTCGTTATAAAACAAATACAATTGCAGCTACTAATCATTACCTGATTATTTGTAGGCCTAAATACCGCTTTCCATATTACGATGAAAACGGCAGAGGAAAGCTACTCTACGGTTATGGAGGACCAGATCTATATCAATACAAAACTTTTAGCCCTCTTGAGGGAATCCATTAAGATAGCACCATTAAGGGAGCACTAAATTACACTATTAAAACAATTATGTGGTTGATGAGCTGCGTTCAACGAGTTGTAGTAACGGCTTATAAACAGATCTGGAAGCATAATTCGAACTAAAGAAATCAATGTAAAGTCAAAAGAACTAAATTTAAATACTAAGGAATTATATAACTATATATAATATTAAAAGTTTATGCATACAAAAATGTAACATATATTTTGTTCGACTAAAAATGATCATTTTTAATAACTGAAGATAAACCTCAAAGAAGAATCTATGTTACATTTTGGTTATAATTCAATTTATGAAATACAGCCTCTGTAGATCATTTTAATATACATGTGTGACAAACATTCTAGTCAAAGCTGATACAGATAGAAAAAAGAAAGCACTTTGGGTGCTTGAAATTTATGAAAGAAGATTCTATGTCGCAACGCTTACGCAGGACGCACTGATGTCACGTCATGCTCCAATTGTATAAAAGTTTATTTTACCGAGGACTATCCGAACTCGGAAAGTCATACAGTCATGTAATATAGACTCTTATTCGAGGTTCCTCTTTAATTATTTAGTTTCTTTTACTTCTTCTGACACCACTTTAGCTTCGCTTGGTGGATACTGTTTTCTACACTTTCAGTATAGAAGAGTCCAAACCTGTTTATAAGATCATAGTTGTGACTGTTAAAATGATACATAATACATATACGATTTTGCTTTCGATTGTAAGAAAAAATTCTGCGCTGTATGGTTGCATAATAATAAAATATACAGGGTACATGTAATATTTTAACATATTATAAGTTCATTTTTTCTTGTTATCGGAAACACATCGGGTTACGTAATGGTATTAAGGAACATTACAAGATCGTTTATTCTCTCCGTTATAATCAATTGTATTTTCAAATGCAATCGACTCATATGCTTAATTACTTGTCTTAAACATTATGTTTCTTTGTCACGGATTATGGTTTCTCTTTATTATTCGACAATAACGATCTACAATTAGTGACGGACCAAAAGAGTCCGCGAGGAAGTAGAAACGAATGAGTACGTTCGAAAGAGCAATTACTTTGTTAATCAGATGAGGAGAACATGTTCAACATTAGAACAACATTATGATTACTCAATGACAAGAAGATTGCTACAAATACGATTGCGAAATAGTATCATTAAAATTGATCGTCTACAAAAAATGTGTGGAATGTGCATAATAGTGTTTCTAGAGTCTACGACGTGTCCAATATAATTACCGTGAAGACGAGAAGTAAAGACGGCTAGATTCTAACGCCTAAAAACCTGAGTAATCGTACGTCATAGAAAGATAGATAGATAGATAGATAGAGAGAGAGAGAGAGAGAGAGAGAGAGAGAGAGAGAGAGAGAATTTGAATTATAAATGATAAAAAAAATGCTGTCATTGTTTGAACGCACTTGATTAAACGCGCGAGAAATGTTCGTTTTGTGACACAGTGCACATACAATTTTACAAATGTGCAAGCATAGTCGAGTGTTTAGCGAGATAATGTTTGATAAACGAACGAATGACTACTACCCGTACGATGTGTGTTGGGTATTTCTTTTTTTTTTATTATTATTATTCCAAATGATCCTTGTCCGCCTTATCTTCGGCAGACTGCAACTGTCATACGAAATCCATCTCGGACTTATTGTAATATTGTGTACCTGCTCGTCGCCTGTATAGCTGTCTCTCTATAAATTTCTTTATCTCGCTAATTATGAAAACGCTTGATGTGAGTGCGACGAGAAACAAGATATCTGTTAAAAACAGAAAAAGAAATGAGTTCTTTAGAAGCTGAAAGACAATATATTACTTCTTATTCAGCATCGCAAAGCGTTAGAAAGATTCGTTTAAAATATGCACCTTTTACCGAAAGAGCTTCGGTTTGGAAAACTCGTTGCAATGGTGGAAAGTAGATCACTAACATCTGTCCGATTACTGATAATGTTACAGCTACCAGGAACATTTTGTTACTCCATAAACCAATGGTAAATATTGATTTGGTCTAAAATGTTTATCCTATGTTTAGTTCATGAAAAATATACTACAATCGTAACTTTTTAATAAAGCAATTATGGACTTCTTATTATATAATATTTTTATCTTGGAGATAAAAATGAAGATTTCGCATATTGTAACGTTACATAGGTTGTTCCATTACTTCTTACCTGTGATCTACAACTTAAAGCATTGAACATATCGAAGAAAACAAAACACGTAAATGTCATAGTTGTATCCCTTGCAGTGTTACCATCAGTCGTCATCTGATAAGAACAAGCCGTGAAAAATGTAAAAAAGTTTATAGAAATGAATATTCCTTTCTGACCATAAAATTGCCTACCTCTCGGTTATAAACCCACAGAGTACCAAGAATAATAATAGTAGCCGACAATAATACATTGATGATTAGACGTCGCGTAATCATTGGTTCTTTCGTGTCGCGTGGTTTTTGTTTTAAAACGTCCTTATCAACAGGTTCAACACCAAGACTGCAATGGATTACATATATATATATTATAATATAATGTGTTAAAAGAATCTTCCAAACAGTCGATATACCTTTGAGCGGGTGGGCCATCCATGATAATATTGATCCAAAGAATTTGCATTGCATTTAAAGGATTCGGTATACCCATCAATGTAGCAAGCGCAATTAGAGATAAAGCAGCTATACTGGTACTTAATTGAAACCTTACAAAATTTCGTATGTTATGGAAAATTCCTTTGCCCTCCTCAATTGCAGCACTAAAATATATATATATACATATATACAGTCACAAAAAATAAATGTAAGAAAATACTGAACAGTGCTGGAAAAGGAACTAATATGTACATAATACTTCCAAAATCGTCATCCACTAAAATCATGTCCGCAGCTTCTTTACAGACATCAGTACCATTTTTACCCATGGCTATGCCTATGTCTGCTTTTTTTAAAGCAACACCATCGTTTACACCGTCACCAGTCATGCCCACTATGTTTCCTTGCCTTTGCAAGGCTTTCACGATACATAATTTATGCTTAGGCGTGACACGATAAAATACGCTAACATTACTGATACACTGTTCTAATTGATGTTCGGACATTAAGTCGATTTCGTCCCCAGAGATTAATCGCGAGTGAAGTACGTCTAACCCGATCATACTTGCTAGAATAACAAAAGCAAATGCGGTGCACCATTCTCGTGAGATTTTTACAAACTCTTAAAAATTATATATACCAATTGCGGATGCAGTTTCTTTGGCGTCACCTGTAACCATTTTCACTTTAACACCGCTGTTTATGAGAGTCGTTATCGATTCGCGAACATGTGGCCGAGGAGGATCACATATACCCACAAGACCAACATACATTAGATCTTGTAATGATGTACCACGTGCCAAGCCAATTACTGTAAGTAATATTGAAAAATACAAAATTTATCAAATTAACGATTACATCAATATTAATTTTTAAACACGATATTAGGCTACCTATCTGATTTTGATAGATATGTTAATTATAATTTTAATTATAAATTCTCTTCTTTTTGTATCTTATCAGGTATATAATACATCAATTCTTAAATATATTTATTCTAATCAATATATCAAGTGGTAAAAAAATAGATAAAATTTTTTTAATATACTTATGATAAGCTTGAAAATAATTAAAACATACCTCTTAATCCTTGTTGTCCAATGTCGTACGCTTCTGTTAAAAATTCTTCGTCTTTCTTTTGATTCAAAGAGTATACTTGGCCATTAACAGAATACTTAGTACATAGCGGTAAGATCTTTTCTAGAGCACCTTTTACAAAATATATTTCTTGTCTGTTCTATAATATATATGGAGATATCTTTTTGAAGTAACTTCTAAATAATTCTTTATGTAACTTTTTTTTTTTATAAAATATTACCTCTCCGTGTTTTGGCGTACACTTCACAGCCATCATTTTTTGTTCAGATGAAAATGGATATTCTTGTAATCGCAAATACTTATCAGCGACTCCGTACATCCCATACTTCATCGACAGTGCTATCAATGCACCTTCTGTTGGTTGACCAAGCAAAGTATCATTCTGTATTATAGCGTTATTGCAGACGGATCCTACTTCCAACATATTGCTGATAGCTTTATGCGCAAGATCGAAATTGTCACATTTTCGAATTCGTACTTCTCCTTTATCATTGTAACCAGCGCCAGTAATATCAGCTATGTAACCTTCCGATGTTACCAAAATCGTTGCAGTCATCTCATTTTTAGTGATAGTGCCAGTTTTATCGGAACATATCACGTTTACACAACCTACACATGTGACAACACAATAATCATATACTTTAAGTAAATCCAATAAATGTTATATAATTACATTGTATAATATTGACTGTATTATAGAGTACATAGCATTATGTTCTGTTTAAACGTATGCTCGGAATTATTTTTCTAACTATTTAAAACACAAGCAAATTTTAATCATTTTATATAGAATTCGTTTAACTTCAGTTCATTTCAAAACGTATTTAATAATGTGCATAAGGATATCTATAATATATTTACCAAGGGTTTCAACTGTTGGTAATTTTTTTACAATGACTTTCCTTTTAGCCATCCTCATAACACCCAATGCTAAAGTAACGGTTACAACAATAGGCAAACCCTCTGGTATAGCTGCTACTGCCAAACTTACACCAATGGTAAACATTTCAAGTATAGCTTTGCCTTGGATCCAGCCAAGAAGCATAATAATACCAATAATGCAGAATGAATAAAATGATAATTGAGTGCCCAAGATATCCATACTTCTTTGGAGCGGTGTTTTTGGAGCTTCTTCGGCTTGCATCATTGAAAAAACTTCTCCAAATTCACTTTTCTCTCCAGTGTTCACTACTATACCCTATAAAATATTTTTTGTTACACATTCATAAATAAATAAATAAGTACGATATACATACGTACGGAAATTCATTTGTTACAATACATGTAACTTACTTTTCCATTTCCGCAACGCACCAATGTACCCATGAATGCAATATTTCTTTTTGATGTCAATCCATTTGTTTTGAGTATTGGAGCTGTTGATTTTTGTGCTGGTTCAGTTTCACCAGTAAAACTACTCTCATCGATTGCTAAATCTATTGCCTCAAATATTCTGATATCTGCAGGTACTCTATCGCCGATATTTAAATAAACTACATCACCAGGAACTAAATTGCGAGCAAGAAATGTTTCTACTCGGCCTTCTCGTAAGCTGCAAAAAAAAATGTTATAAAAGTTAGTCCGACATAAAAATTGTATAACATTAAACATTCCTGTATATATGTTTTATAAAAATAGATAGGTCTAACTTTCATCTTCAACCTATAACTTTGCATCTTTAAAAGGTTGATATTTTAGATGTTACAGGAAAGCAAATTTCACCTTATTGATTTATTGATTTGAATTGGGTACTATATCTTCTTTTCTAATAAGGCAAAGGAATACTCCATATAAAGGGCTAACATATCCTCCAAGGATTATACTTCTAGAGAAAATGTTAATTCAAGTAAATAATACTACCAATTCCTATTTATTATATTTTCAAAAGTTTAAACACTGTTTCGAAACAAATAATTAAAAATTAGAAATTGATTTACCAGTGACATGCCGGTGGCACCAGTTTATTTAATTCCTCTAAGGACTTTTCAGAGCGGTATTCTTGTACAAATGCGACTGTCACCACTATTATGATAGCCTAAGGAAAATACATTAGTTATTAACATATCAGTAATTATGTATAATGACAAAATGGATTTTTGCAAACAAAATTATCATAAATCTTACACTTACCACTGTAATACTGACAGCATCGTCGAACTGTTTCATACATATACTAACAAAAGCAGAACCAAGAAGTAATAGAATTAAAGGATTTTTAAACTGGAATAAGAAAGAAAATAAATTGTATATTTTGTTACTAATGTTGACTTATATTAAAAAAAACAAAAGAAATATTTTTTGTACCTGTTCAAGGTACTTCTTCCATGTAGGTTCTTCCTCTTTAACACTAAATTCATTGAATCCAACTAATTGTCTTCGATGATCCGCTTCCTGCCACCAAAGACCTGTTCTTATGTCAACGTGCAATCTAGCTGCCACTTCTTCAGCACCAAGGCTAGCTGCTTCAGCTGTTGTTAACCACATGTCTGATGTTTGATCTTTATCCTTAAAAAATTAAAATTAACAATTCTTCAATTAATACACTCCCCCTAATTATCAATGACACTTTAACCTATGTATACAAAAACGATTTCCTAACCTTTATTATTATCACAAACTTTCACTCATGTTAAAAAAGCAAATGACTGATTAAACGCATCGTTTTTTAATGATAATTTCAGTAATAGCTTCTTTGCTATGAAAACATTTGACGTTAATAAATAAGTAGATTTAAGATCACGACACTGATGACACATTGTTATGTCCGTTGTAGGTCTTCTGCATTTTTACTGTACATATACATCAAATGATTTATAATGTCCACTTCTTTTATTTTTATCAGTAATCACTTATTCACGTAAAAGGTGCAAGTGCAAATTTTAATAAAATATTACTGGCCAATTACATAAAGTAAGGCAATAACTACATTAAATTCACAATTAATTTATTTTCATTTTACACGTGTAAAAGATGACAGTGTAATTAATGTCAACGAACACTTTTAACGCGACACGTGTTCTGTTTATGTATGATGTGTAACATACCAATCTGACAAGAATACAAATATAAGATTTGTCAGAATAAAGAAATATCTATGTAGACAAGAAAAATAGTTTTACGGATATCTATCAAATTTTTACGAGTGTTTGATACAATATATACGTACAAGATACAAACATAATCTTTTTGTGTGATAACTTACTTTAGAGTTGATGTATATATCCGTATTTTATTCTATATTATCACATTTTGAGTCATTACGTTACGCGGTTCGTGACTGGAACGGCGTTCCAGTACTTTCGACTATACAAACTTAGTCCTTGATGACGAAATACAGAATTAATTTCCTACAGATTTTATTTACACACGTGTGCATATTTTTGTAACCTATTTATTTTAATTTCAAATAAGGTTTATGTTAATTTCATATGAGGTTATTCTATTTAAAGAAAACAGAATACTATCATTTTTACTGTATAATATTTGTATACCTCAGCTAAATTTCTTAAAACAATGCAATCTTTATTTCTCTGTCTGGGAATCGTCTATGTAATATTGCAAATTCATTTTGTACTTGTTTAAAATTTTCTACAGATTTATCACATTACTTAAAAATATATAAATGAATGTTTATAAATTCATCATAAGCCATTTCTGCTATTTATTTTATTATTACTTATTTTCTGTCACTATTTTTTGTACTATATCATTCTATCCTATCTACTGTATATAATAATAAGAATCTATCTCTTCTGTACACTTAAATGAATGAACAAATAAATAATTTTAACATTGAACTTTAACTTGATAAAAGTATCTTTAAATATTCTTAAATCATGGTTGCATTTACGATCTAATAGCAATATAATTTTAATTGTTGTCTTATAAAAGAATGTTGTGCAAAACGCAAATTAAACATACACGTATAAACTTGGAAATGTATCGTATAAATTCCAACTATTCGATTTTCCATTCTAGTGATTATCGATCCATTTTCCAGAGACCGCGCAAGGTCACATTGTTGTAGTTATTACTTTAGGTCAACATATTCACAGCATTTGTTACCAACTTTATCTTCGTACAATTTGAAATCTCTTAGTGCAATTATGAGTGTGTAACATACGTGTTTTACTATTAAAAAATCATTACTTCCTAGAAGCAACTGTTGCATAACTTTCGTTATTGTTGTTGATACGTTAGATGATACCACTGCAATTTACAATTTGGTAGCGTAAGTTTCCTGAATCCCAACGTATCAGGACAATAGAACTAAAAAAATCCTATCTGTAAATAAAATTGCAGGTAACAATAGGGGCCCTGGCAGGTGCTGTTGGCAGGGTGAACATTCGATCGATACAGAACATTTAAAGACACTACGGATACAATGAACTTCTCTATAGAATACATGTACTCTGTACAACATATGTACACACATTTATTTTACATTTTACACGAGTTACGATGAATTGTATCTCTGCACTATACTTCGAAATTCATTATCTCTTTCCTTCTAAGTAAAAAAAACATGGATGACAAAAAAAAATGTCCTCGTTACAAAATAAAATAATATATTAGAAAATATATTACATATGCTTTCGTCTAATATATTATATTTAATTTTCATTTTTATTATTAATTTCTAATATATTATAAATTATTATATATTATTCTCTAATATATTATTTTTCAAATATTTTATGTCTGATATATTAGACAAAAGTATATATAAGTGCAGTTGTATAAAAAATTGTGTTAGAATAACGTATGACGTTAGTCTAAAATTATTCTTACCTCCTTCACCGGTGTGTTCTCGCTCTGTTCCTTGTCTGCAGCTGCGGCTGCTGCAGCAGCGGCGTCAAGTTCATTATCTTCGAAAAGTTTTTCGTATTTTTTACCCACTGTGTCTTTCATGTCTTCTGAGCTTCGTTTCTGCCTCTTATCCTCTTTTCGCCTTTTAACCGGTTAATTGGCAGCTATAGTACGCCAACGGTGATTTTCAATGCTTATTTTAAAGTCAAATTCTTGTCGCGGCAGGATCTCGCGATATCTCAAACGAAATAATACTATCGTTCATCAGTCCGGTTTTACGGTCTCGAAAAAAGGAAATACACAGCTCATGGTCTGAATTAATTCCTGTCAAAATTCCAACGAAGGCATTAAGTATATACACATAGAATATTACAGGGCATCTTAGTTTCTTCGGTCAAACTTTGTCGGTACATTTTACAGCTGCAAATACGAAAAAAATATTGTACATGTTGTTTAAAGCTTCATCAAGAGATTATAATGAAAATAAGAAATTTTATCAAGGGAGAATGCATTTCGCAACGAACGAATTACAAAGAAGGACTAATTTGTTCGTTAAAACAAAACAAATAAACTTCGCAGAGTTACGTTAATTATCTATTTATTTTTATCTTGTACGATAGTAACTCTCTCACAGGTAGTCAGTGCGTATGTTCATTAACCTTCATACTGCATGTTTATTACAATTTTTTTATAAATTTTTAAACTGCTCGCATTTATATGAAATTTTTCTTTTAAATACTTGGTGTAAATATGCTGACAAAGTTTGACTGCAAAGCTGAAACATCCTATATGTATAGTTTTATGTATGTGAATGAGCGCAAGTTGAACGTTTTGGCGATTTTCCGTCACGCGAAGGTCATGCGAACAAATTTCTGTCAATCTTTGACAATATTTTCAATTATATAAGGATAAAATAATAACTTTTATTCGAGTAGAATTGCTGAAATGTGTAAGTTGGCACGTATGTTATGCAAATTCAAAGGATTTCGACATTTCGTAATGGAACAGCATTGTATTCGATAAACATGGACGATTTTGGATACTGACCCGTTTAAATGATCTTGTGAAATACATATAATGATAACGTTACCGATAGCTGTAAATATTGCGTTTGATAGGATGTACAAACTGTTTATAATAAGCAATTAATATATACATGTAGTATGATATGTAAATTACTCGATTCAAAATGTTAAACTTAATTGATTGAAAAAAATAACCGACGAAGATATTTGACCGGATAATGCACACATTTGCCACTAACCTACTTTCGAATTAAACAAAAGTCACTTTCATCGATTTTCTAAAGAAACGAGTGTCACAGCGATTATCTTGTCACTGATATTAAATGGTACCGTTTAATGTATCTGAGTCGAGGTAAATCGTAAAATAGTTCGACTAATTTACTGAAATGAACAACGTTGGTTACACGTAGTTATAAGTGATCTATCAATTTTACATAGTAAAATGACATTTATGGCGGTTCCACAGAAAGTATTTTAGTGTTTACGAAGGCTATTATACACGTGGTATCACGATGAGAAACAAACGTTTGAATGAAAACTCTGATTGTTTAATATAAACGATACTAAAAATGAGATAAAGGATTTACCAGTACGTTTTGTAGGATAGACTTGTCTGACTGAATTAAATCGATAATTGATGGGGAAATACCGTGGAATCGTTTGGTACCATCGATGTAACGAGTACGTATTATTCAAGTAATCAAACGTGCATAACTACTACGTGTTACTACAAATCGATAACCAGAGGTTTCTTCGATGAACGCACGCGAATGCGCATGAATCGCTGTTATTTGAAATAATCCGAACGAAAAGAGATATTTACGAGCGCAGAATTTTCGAGAAAAATATCCTACCCGTTAAGGTTCGCGAAACCCTGTTAATGTCCGAGGCACGTTGAAGTATCGATGTGCTGATAGATGAAACGCGCGCGCCGAATTACTCACAAATTGCAGACTTCGTGTAATTATATTGCTTTCAATGTTGCGTCTCGAAACGATTAGATGACTTTTTCTTCGATCGGAAATTCTATGCACACTCATACACAAAAAGGAACAAGCGCTACGAACGTGATGCTTGGTTGACGTGTAGCTACTGAGTGACAAGTAGCTCCGATGTAGCGAGCAGCGCCGCTTCTACCCCGCTGGTACTTACTGATCTGGGAAAGCAGCTGTACGAATGTGCACTTGTGTCACACGTGTGTATAGTCTATTCCGTCTGTGTTGTAGAAGTGGAGCAGACTGTGTCGATCCAGCGTACGACGACCTTAAGCTGCTGCACTTCCAAATTCGCGCATCGTATCTTTCTGACTAGTATTTGGTTATACTCTAATTTATTTACGTTTTTCGCAAGTAAAACGGGACTCTATTTGCCGGAGACAACGATGTACGTTGATGTACAATTACCTGAAATGTGCAATATTATTCGTGTGAATTAAAAAATCGATATCAAGCGTACGAACAATAAAAGGCCTTGAATGCATCTTGCCCCATTTTCCGCTTTTTTTCAAGAATCTTTAAATAAAAGCATTGTGAAACAGAGTGGTTGTGCGTGAATTAGATGAAAGGTACATGTAGTAGCTTACGTTGATGTTAATAAATGTAATTGACGAAGGTTGAGCAGTTAATATTTCATCTCATACTAGTGGTATATATTCGGGAGGTGAAAAATGTTGAGACAGCTATAAGCGAAATAATAAAATTACCCATTATTTAATTTTTCCAACTTACTATTACTTTTGTGTTGATAGTATATGTATGCACAAGTCGTACTTAATTGAACAATTCATTGGTTATATTCTCTACTGATTTTCAAAAGATTTTTTAACTTGTCAAACAGAATTCTATAAAGTACGTATGTGTCCCTTATTAAAATATACATAATAATAAGGTATGACAATTTACGTTACATATTATTATCTAATTAACGTAAATTTTACTTCACTGATTTATAAGTTTGGAAATTTAAACAGAATTTAAATAATATTGTCTGCGACACCGGTTTGCCAGAGGGTGAAAAATTTTCATTAATTACTAAAATAAAAGTAAACTAGATGATGGTACTAGAATTTTAAGACGCGCAATTTTCAAATTCTTAATAATAATTGAAAACATTAATTCTGTATTAAAAGAACTTACTGATAAATGATGGACGAGAATATTTATTCCATTTTATTGACATAAATTTGTATCGATGCTAATCCAATCAAAAGTAGCTCTATCTAGATAGTTTCAGACTACACTAGATAAAATCATTTCTCATTGGCCAGTTGCCACCACGCATTTGTTTTATACGATGGGATCAATGCCCCTGAATTGTATGTTTAGATCGATTGGACCAGTCACCTAGCGGCGGCAATTTGTATAAATGTTGAGTGCCGCAGAGAGAGATAACCTCCAATGAAGAAAATAAAACCGGCAGAAAATGTCTCGAAATGTGTTAAAACTATTTGTCCATCGGCAGAAGAACTCAGTGTTATAACGAACAATGTTAAATGTAACAAATGCGGACTCGTATTTCAAAATGAACCACGATATCGGCTGCATGATCTTAAAGTGCATCAACGTAAAAATTTGGACAAAACAATAAAAGAACATGTACAATATCATTGCCCAGTGGAGTCTTGTATATACGCTCCAAAAGCAGAAAGACATTTTAGTACTATGAAATACCTTAAACAGGTTAGTGTTTGAATTGAAAGTTACACAAAGCAATTATAACATAATTTATAATGTTTAGTAATCTTGATTGTGATAAAAGTTTAATACTTGAATATATATTTAGCATTACCTTAAAGTACATGCAAAAAAAACACACGCGTGCACACGTTGTGACAAAAGTTTTTCTACCGAAGCAGCTAAAGAAGGCCATATGAGAATATGTGGAATCGAATTCGCATGTTCTTGTTCAAAAACCTACTCTACTTACGAAGCATTGCTTACACATGCGAAGAGGTCTTTGCATACCATAAATGATAAATATAAAAATTTTTCAAGGTAAGCCGAACGTATGAGACAACTATTTCAATATTTATTATCGTCAATTTACATTGCAATTATGAATATTTTCATAGGCGTACAAACTCTAAAACAATGAGATTGATTTTACGAACTAATCAAACGGAAATAAATAAGTTAGTTACAATACTACCAACAAATCAAAATGAGAATAAATTATCCAATCATAATAATGGTTGCACACAAAGGCTTACATCAGATGTTGGGGTACAAACTGATGAGTATAAAAAGAGTAAAAGAATATCAAGTCCATTAAAACATGTCAATAATAGTTGTTATAATGGAAAACGTGGAGTATCTAAACAAACACAGACAAGTATCTCTCAAAGAGCTAAACAAAGTGTAATGTCTATGGAAACACAAACGATACAAGCTTCACAAATATTTAAGAATTCGCTAAAGTTTCAGAAACACGGAAAGAATTCTGTATCCCAAAATGTAGATTATACACTGTTAAAAGAAGACCTTAATCTCGGTAATTTTACATCATCAAATTTATTCCCTAGTAGTCCATTACCACTTCGTCATGATGATGGATTACAAGATTTTTGGGAAGATAAGAGTACATCAGGTACTCAAACAATACCTGAAAAAGATATGTTTGAAGTTTTAAACGATAACGTCACTCAGACAGAGTTTGAAACATTTTACGATCATAGTACAAATCCACTGATACAATGCACCCCAAAAAGTACAGTTGCTTTAATGACTCTACCTTATGCAGAAGAAACGTCAACAGTTGTTGAAGGATACTCCTTTGTGCCCTCCAATAGTATATCACGATCAGATCCCATGCTCACAGACAAAACTTTTGATGATAAGTTTAGCAGTATAGAGACTCAAACAGAACAAGCTTATTCACAATCATTTTTTGATTCTGATCCCTTAACCAGATCATTTGCTTTAAGTTCTACCATTGAAACACAGACAACAAATAATCTTGATAACATGGAACAGTTATTATATAGTAATACATGCACGCAAACTTGCAATGAAATACTACCGACTGATTTAGGATTATCTAATATTCAAACACAAACACCATGGACACAACTCGAGGATACTACTGTTTCTGCCGAGACACAAACAAAATCCTTACTATGTGAAACAGGTTGCAATATTTCGATGAGTGCATGTCGTTCCTGGTTAAGTACTCAAACTAGTCACACTGAAACACAAACTGACTTACTTAGTATTTTTGAAGGTCTTCAATAATAAGATATTTCAATCTTTGTGCATACAGTAGTACATCAATCGATATTTAAGAAGACTTTTTAAGTATAAAGGCAAAATAATTTGCATTTTATATTATGAAATAAGATTAATTTTTGTTCATATTGTTATTTAGTACTTTGGTACTTTTTTAAATTTTTTATTACGAACTAATTATTTAAGTTCCTGTATACGTGCAATTTATTGATGAAATATTATGTGCATCAATTGAAAGAATTATTTTCTTAAAGAAAATATGATTTGAATTTTTGCTGCGTTAAACAGTATTCACTGCCACAATTAAAAAATATGTATTTTGTTTATATATGTTTCTGGAATAAAAAAATACACATTGCAGGCAATGTAATTCTGTTACATATAACTTATTAATAAAACAATTAATTTAAAACCTGCATATGAAGCGTGTTATATTAATGTTTAATTGAAATTTTAAGGGGGCAAATAAACCTTGAAACATGTTACGAATCCTTTATAATATTTTCTAGCTCAAAGATAAATTTAACGTTAAATAATATCAGAAATAAATTAAATTCGCAAATTTAAAAATATATGAAACAATAATAATCACAGATTGTTGTACTTGTAAGTATAAACAGTGTATGTGAATGTAGAATATAAAATTACTATTGATATCTAATAAAAAACAGTTGTCATTTATAAATATTGATCCACAAGTTTAAAATATTTTCATGATATATATATATTATGAAGATATAAAATATTTTATCATAATATTAGAATATGCGGTGGTTTGAAGTTTTTAACATAATGAATTTGTTTAATATTATATAAATAGAAATGTAAATAGAATAATACTTGAAATTGTTCATATGTCACATATAAAGGCAATTCTTAAAAATTTGACTCGTTTCGTTATAGAAATATATCAGATACATCGATTATCGAGTACATATGTATATCGTTACTATACATCGCGTAGAAAAACATTTGTCAATTCGTATAATTACAACGATTAATAGGAGATTCATGTTTCCGAGACTCAAGAGTCATGTACCCCCTTAAATAGAAAAATACACGAAGGATCTTGTCTGCTTCGAATCTAATTGCTTAGCTGAGTGGTTTTAACATTTGCAAAAAAATGGAACATGTAATCTGAAACTGTACACGTAACATTGTCACAATAACTATTAAAATATTGTTTTTTTTTTTTTCTTAACAACTGCATTGGAATTGTATCTCTCGAATCCCAACCAGTGCTTATCGTATTATGGCTTCACGTCAAAACGTACATATAAAAGTTAAAATTTTTAATTTTCTTTCTTTGCTCGGAATCGCGTCGTGGTACATCATGTTTAAGCTGCTATTTTATCCATGTTTGTTGCTAAGAATTAAAATTACACTTAAAAAGGCATGCTTTGCCAAACAGGGTTAATATATATAATTGTCGTACACCTATAACTCTTATGTAAGTCGAAATTCAAGAGCTATTATTAACACGTAGAGATACAACAAACATGATATGAATGTCGCGCTCTTAAATCGAATCAGATCACTAATCGACTCTAAAACGGGTACTGGACGCGATCGCACGAGTTCGAGGAACTTATTAGCACAGGCTGGGATACGTATCGTAAAAGAGGGTAAAACAAGGGCTGTGTACAGAAAGGGGAGGTACATAAGAATGTATTAAAGTGCAGGACCAGCAGCGTTATCCTCATCAAAATCATCCGGTAGAAAGTCTTTGGTCCTGTCTTCTATTCTGTCCATGTTTTCCAGTGCTGAAGCTAGTACTTTTAAATTGCCCACACCGGACATTAGCTGTCTGTAACAACATCGATACATACAATTATATTATATTCTCTAATTTATTTTACAATTTTCTAATTTAAATATAAATCTCTACCTCAATGATACTTCTGCTGATGAGGCGGCACTTCTCAAATCGCTAGCTAGCCTTCTTACCGTTTGATCTGCGTTTGTTGAACCATATTCACTCCTACTACTCATTGTAATTCCAGCTTTAAGTTCTTTGTTTTCTAATCGTAGTGACGTTATCTCCGTCTGAATTGATTTTATAATTGATTTCATGTACTGTAATAAAATATTTTCAAACCAGGTACAAAATTATACTAACCATTAAAGATTTAATCTCTTTTTTTAATGAAGAAACAGTACTTTCTGCACTAACAGCTCTTCTCTGTAAAGAATCACAATTTACAGACATTTACATCTATATTAAATAAGTATATGCATATTCTATACTTACTGTACTACGTTTTAAATTATCTTCAACTTGTTCCATGGCTTTTTCAAGATGAACAGTTTCTTCATGTTCCACTTCTTTTCTAGATGCTAATTCTGATTCTAATAATTGAATTCTGTAATCAACACAATACAAGTGAACCAGAGAATATATATATACATATTATATGCACATTTGGTACAAATACCTAGGATTTCAAAAGTTTACCTTTCTGACTTCTCATTGAGTTGTTTTTGGGCTAATTCTAATTCATGCCGTAATCTCTCATTTTCTAGTACTAACTAAAAGAGTTTATATACACATATTATAATTTTGAAAATTATAACGAGTGTACAGTAATATTTTAAAATTCAATATTATTTATACCCTCCTCTCTGTGGATTCTGCACTGTTGGGAATAGATCCAGGTTCTGTTGATAATGTTGTCCTGTTATGGATAGGACCATCATTTAAAAAGTCTGGTAAAGATTTTTGGATAATTGTTTCACTTGTTCCTGAGTGAGAACAATCCCTTAGAGCAGCATCTGAGCCAGAATGAGGCTCGGCAACAGATATTGGTAAATCTAATGGAAACCCTGAATTCCAAAGAATTATTAATAGAAAACTTTACTTAGATCATTCTTAGTATTGCAATCTATTCTTTTTACAAATACCTGATGATTCTGGACGTTCACTTGATCCTACATTAGATCTCGAAACAAAAGCAGGTAGATTTAAATGAGCAGAACAACTTGTACTTGGCGCAGACTGATTTCTCTGAGGTAATACTTTGTCCCAATTACCAGGCACATCAAATGATAGATCACACAAAGCACTAGGTTCATTTTTCTTTGACTCATTTCTAAGACGAGTTTGCCTTTGTTCTACACTGTTCAATGCAAAATCAGGAAGATTGTCGACATCTGAAATGGTCTGCTGTTTGGGCTCATGATTCAGATAATATTGTTCTATAACCAGGTGATCTTGCACAAAGTCTGGTAACTCTGTCGGATTGCGAGAATATACGGCAGGACCTTTATCCGCATTATATGGACCTGGTGTCTGGGACGAATAAACCTTTGGACGTGCTCCAGCATTCTGATAATTTATTTGTGAACCATTCTTTAGGAAATGTTTAAAACTAAAGGGATTCTCTTCAATTTTCGATGAGTCTTGTCCTGTGAGAAAATCAAGGTCATTAATTATTATCAACTAATTGTCGGCAGAATTTTATAAGAAATATCAGGTTTAATCTAACCTGCTTGTGGATCCGTCTCGACACGATTCTTGGCATAGTATTCCTTCGACGTGTTTCTACAACTCCGACATCCTGTCGTTACCTCTTCGTCGGATGAAGACGACGAGAATATGACTTCCCCGACATTACGCCTTGCATTTTTCGACACGGATCGAGACGAATCATAACTTTTTTTACGATTCGCCATCATCTATGCAGAGGATCAACTTTACCGACAATCGTAGCATTCGCGGTGCAGTCAAAACTGCACTTGACATTTGTCACCCGCTGACTGCCAGAGAATCAGGTCAGGTTAGTCATATAACGCAATTCTTTCTTCTTTTTCCGTCACTTGATGTGGACGTAGCAGAAGCGTACGTATATTTGAGATTTTCGTTGTTGCGCTTCTCTTTCGCAACATTAAGTTATTATTATTACATGTATATGTACGTTTTCTTATCTGAAATGAGTCGCACATGATATACGTACGTATCATGTGCATCAAAACGTGTATTCAAAAAGAAAATTTACTATTTAGTTTAAAGTTTATAGTGAATTTAAAGAGTTACAATTGATTTAAGGAATATTCAACACTACACTGAAATGTATATGATAATCTATGAAATGTGTTTATATATTTACTTTTAATTTGTTTTAATAAACAAGTATGCGAGCTGCAATTTCGTGAAGGAGGTTATCTCTCCATGTGGGAATATTATTAATTACAATCATCTTTAAACGTATTTACGGATGTATACTGCGACTTTAATAACAGAATGTCTCACGAAAAACCTTGTCGTGCGTGCATGGATTTCAAATCTTGGGCAAAAAGTCAAAGGAAGGCTTTCGAGTCCGAAAAGGTAGATTCAAGGGTTTTTAAGTAAAACTCTTTACGATAATTGATATTTTACTTTTAATAGAAAAGTGTTCCAATTTTTATAATTACATGTTAAAAAAATATTGGAAATATAAATGAGTCGCTTATGTTCATACATGTATTTCGTTTCGTATCAGGAATCTGAAGAAAAGGAGAAGAAAAGCCTACCTGTAAATAAAAATGATAAACGTGTTAATTGTCCATTGGATAAAGATGAACTAGGTTCAAGAACATGGTCATTTTTACATACCATGGCAGCCTATTATCCTAGCAAACCAAGCGAAGAAGAAAAGTCGGATATGAAAAAGTTTTTCCATATATTTTCTAAGTTTTATCCTTGTTATGTATGTGCAGAAGATTTACAGGAACAATTGAAACGTACACCACCACAAACTGATTCACAAAAACAGTTAAGCCAATGGCTTTGTAATATACACAATGAGGTGAATAAAAAGCTAGGAAAATCAGAGTTCAATTGTGAACTTGTTGACCAGAGGTGGAAAGATGGTTGGCTTGATGGTTCATGTGACTGATCATCATTAGTTACAGTTATTGACTTTGTAATGAGATCTATATATGTAATATAAGATACTATATCAGTTGATTATTATGTAAATACTTAAATAGTACAATATTTACAAACATCATTGTTACATATAAATTAATATTTATTTTTTTATCTTAATTTTTTACCTTAAAGGAAAAGAACTTGCCTCTAAATTTTATCAAGATTTTTTGCCCATGATACAAAATTGTAAATAACAAAGAGAGGTTTCAAGGTGTAATATAAACTTTTTGATGATTGCTAGAATAATCATAGTGGACAATGGATAATTTATATGGTATTTAGTGTTAAAGATATGATTCTGTTTATCTCCAAGTAAACACAGTCATATTTTGGAAGATGAACAAAACTAAATATTTAACATCATTGTATAAAAAGCATACCAAAAGTAAATATTACTTTTTGAAACATCTTCCTGTAAATATAATGTCCTTCATTTCTAATAAACATTAAAGACAGAAAGTAATAAAAGTAGACTCATCATGTGAGCTACTCAAGAACCAAACTGATTAATTTCATGAAAGTTGGCAACTAATCAAATTAATCTGTAAGGTTTTTAATTCCATAGAGTTCTTTTATAAAATTAGATATTAAATACATGCTCTGTCATCAAATTTGAGAAACATAGAAAGTATAGTTGATCTAGTTGGCTTCGTGATAACTTAAATAATTACAATTACATAGGTTTTGATATGTTTTTAGAGTATGCTTACTATTAGGATTGCAAAGTAGATGGTGTTTGTGAAATAGTGAATGCAGAACTTGCTGTTCTATAATGGGGTTCGTAACCATGATCCTGTCCTTCACCACCTATTGGCATGACTTGACATGTTCTAATGTGGAATGGAAAACGTTTGTTAGCCATAGATGGTCTAGTGATATATAAAAACACTACGTGGCCCATAAGAACAGTCCATAATGAACATCCTTTAGCAACACTTTCTCGTATCCACTCATCAACTAATAAAGTGATGCACAGTACCTATAAAATTATTAATACCTTTTCACTTATTGTAAAAGAATGAACACTTTTTACAAATATTTCGTTATACATTTTTAGTTGTAATATAAGTACAATTGAATATATACTTGTTATATACCGTTAATGGATGACACAAGAACCATGCTGATCCCAATGAGAATAATGAACCATAAAAATGTAATTTCGTTGACATCTTTTTAACAGTCTTAAAGCAGTGCAGGGAAAATACAATCCATGCAATTAATTTTAGTATTATTAACCCATAACCTGGTGGTGACTCATAAATGTACAATACCAAACCAGGGTCAAAGATATCAGATTGGTAAATATACAATGAAAATTGACAAAAAGAAATCAGGCAACCGAAACATATGAGCCATCGTGTTTGTTTAATTGTTAAAATGCTTTTTGTCACTGTAAAACCGATCGCAAGCAGTAGCATAAGTATGGTATATAAAATGTCTGAACATGCTTCCAAGAGTTGACCCAGTAAGGAAATGTTTTCTATTACTAATCCTCTAAGACCAAGATTTATGTAACTATAAATTTCAAGTAAGATTCCCACCAGTTGACAAAGTAGCGAGGCCATAAATATTTTGTAAGATACATGCAACAATCTTCTTATTCGTAATTGCATGGCTACATAAAAACTTAGTATTACAAGTATCACGTAAATGCAAGCAATTGTTATCAATTCTGGCAATATATCTGAAACCCGAAAATAGTCTCGATTAAACAGTATTAAATTATTTTAAATCAAAATAGAGTTACTTGCAGAATTCATCTGCTGAAAAGTGTTCTTTCCAAAAACTGCCATGCGGCGCATTTGTTAGCGATATCCAGTATGAGACGTTTAATCCAGTTTCAGACGCACAGTCTGCCAATGCGATGAACCACCATCTCGGACGAGATGATCGAAATCTTCGATAGCTGGAGCATCGTACGATTGCATCACTTTTTTCGTTGCACCCTGATTGCATAGGTATTAATGTGGATAATGGTATAATTTGACCAGTTCCATCCGAAAGTATAGCTTCCTTTTCGATGCATGTTTTATTCGAAGGATGAACGCTAGGCCACTGATCAGGTGCATCATAATACAGTAATATTTTCAAATCTTGTTCTTCGCCTCCTAATTCTAATTCATACTGAAATGTGCCTCGTTCTGTTAAAAAACAGAACCTTGCTAAAAAGGCCCAATTCTAAAAAATAATTCTTATTTATAGTATTGCGGACTGAGAATTAATACTGACGAATACATAATCAATAATAATATGAAATACGTTAAAAAATTTATTGCGTTCAGTTCATAATCGTACTAAATTATGCACCTTATATTATAAAGAGTATTTTGGCAATCTTGGAACAAATTTTAAAGGATTAAGTGCGATTCTAGAGGTCGAAATAAAACGAAAAATGTTTTTTCTAAAAACGAAGTCAGATATAATATTTTCATTCTTTATTTTCGCTTTGTTTTGACTTTTAGAATCGTTTTATGTGTCCGAACACCTCGCATAATATTGAAAATATTTTACGATTAAAAAATCAGTGTAACACACATACTACATAAAATTTGTCTGCTCTTTCTATTAATCGAAGTTAAATATATACAGTTGAAATATGTTGAAATTCACATTATTTTAAACAATGTTTTGCTAGTACCAAAACATTTCGCATATTATTTTTTAAATTAAAAGTTAGTTGTATCGCGTATCGGAGCAGTTTGAAAAGTTAAAAAAAATGTTTTTAATACTTCACGTGTTACAAGGCGTCCTTGAAGAATTTTAGACTCTGAGTTTGTTAACAAAAGTTGAAATATTCCGAAAAAGAACAGTAACATGTTAATCATAATTGACACACGACTGCACAATTTTTCTGAATTGAAATGATATGTACGTACATATCAGTTACATGTTGCCTGCTACCTGCTACCTGCTGTTTTCTTCATGATCAATATTTCCCTGCTTCTTGGAACTATGCATTAGATTTAATGTATTGATTTGAATTATAATAAAAATAATACATATTAAATTTAAGTTTTAATTTTGATTTAGAAAAGGAGAAAAGAGGAATGTAATAGACAAATTTGAATGTAAGCGTCTCATAACTTTACATCATAATTTTAAAGTGCCACAATCATTTTAGCCTGTGTTGGGATACATATTTTTTATGACCTTGACATTTATTTCAGTAATATGGCAACTATGAAATACGATAAAACGATATCTGTATATCGTGTATAAATAATATACATATATGTACGTATAGATGCTAATACATATTAATTTTCTCAGTAACTTTACTTATATATACGCTTTTGTTAATAAAATATTAAATTCTATACAGCAGCTCTTGCGTAGTAGAAAATATTAAAGCAATCTTTTTAATTCATCAACATTTATGAAAATATATGGATATATAAATATAATCTTTTCTTAATAGTATTGATTATAGTAGGTATTTTATTTTATACAAATCAATTTTCTTCCCAGAAAACACAACTTCGTCACGTGCCAATAGTACGTCACAATGTCGACACCGTATTTTCGTTTCGACACCAATGTCGAGGCTGTGTTTTCTGGGCAGATAACGCAGCGAATGGCACACCGATGGACACGGCTTGAACTACACCCGTGGCAAAATCGTGCTAGGACAGTGGTTTTCCCCAGCTTCCATAACGGCATCGTACTAGTATTAGAGCGACATTTACATCGTGTAATTATAGCATTGCGTTATGGTTCAGGGGCGATACTGCGTAGCAATAACATTATCAGCACACCACATACAAGCGTATCAGGACTACGCAGCAATAGCGTGACACGCGTGTCATACGTATTTTTTTAGCAGTGGTGTAGGGTAATATTTGTTCATGGGGAAGCTGTTTCCATATTTTACGAATTAAAACCGTCAGATGTCACCAGATGTTCAACATGTTAGTACCGACATTGGGTATCGTATGTATCATTATTCCGTGATAATTTGATACACGTGAGAAGGCGAAATAAATACATGCGTTCGATTAAGTAGACAATGTTTATCAATTTATTATGAAAAAGTGTTTAGGGATTTTGTAAATTATTCTTAGTTTTCTATATCGAACATTTTATGAATAGCAATTATAAACAACGAAATTTGAATAGAGGTTATGAACAACGAAATTTGAATAGAGGTTATAAACAACAATATGAATAACCAAAAAAAGAATCTTCATGGTTTTAAAAGTAAATATATGACAGTTTGTTTATGTGTTAACTAGAATAATTAACCTATTTATTTTTTTGTCTGAACTTTTATTCAATCATTCAATTTTTAGCATTGTGGATTCGATTTGACACAGAAACGACTGATAAACATCAGCTATTTTTTAAAGAACATTCGATCAGGAATCAAGCACCTGAACATCCGAGAGGAAGAACGCTATTTTTGTTGAATGTTCCTCCTTATGTTACACGTGATGTATTACGGAAAACATTTAGCAATCTGTGCGGAACTGTTTCTAATGTTTATTATACAACTCCAAACGGATTCAAAGTAGCATATATAGTTTTTAAAGAAGAACTTGCTTTAGAAAAGGCATTAGAAATTCATAATGAACATGTAATAACATTAAATACTGCGAGTTGTAAATGTGTAACGGGTTTAGCAAGTGAGTTATAGATAATTAGACTTTGGTGTTTGATTCTACTCTTTCCAATAGGGAAAAAATGTTATGTATATGTGGATTACGTGCTCCTTCTCCCCTTTATACAAAATATATCAGGACTACAAGTAAGTTTTAAAGTACTTACAAGAAAGGATATTACTTGCATTAAATCGCATTAGATAGGATTGGATTATATAGGATATATTATATAGGATTGTAGATGCAAATGATATCCACCAATTTTTAGGAAAATTTGTTAGAAAGAATAATAATTTTATTCTGTAAGTTTAAAATATTCATTGAACTCTCCAAGAATCAACTAATTAAAAAAATTTGCTTCATCAAATTCAGAGTGAGTGTTAACATGTCACAGAGACATATGGCTTGAAAAAATAGTGGCTAGCGATGGATAATATTTTGAGTAATCCATTTGTTATCCATTTGTTGTCCATTACCTTTTTTGCACTATAAAGTTCCAATTTTCACAAAAAATTCTTCAAAACTTACTTGTACCCCTGATATATTTTTCTATAGAAATTTTTATATCAAAATTTTTAATGGGGGGTGCAATATCGTACCAAAAGGTATGGTTACTTTTTTCAGTTATATTTTGTTCAAGTAGTTACCTCTAGATTAACTTTTATAAAGAATTTGAAACTTTAGAAAAAATTACCTTTCTTTAAGTAATAGAAATTTTTTAATTAAATAAAATATTTTTTCAATTTAAATAGAATGGTGTAAAGAGTATAATGACTCGATATGTTATGAAACAGAATTGAAAGAACAAATTGAAATTTATATGCAAAATTATGATAGAAAAATTCTTGAGAAAATAAGAAGAGAGAAAGCTATGAGGGAAAATGCAGAAGATGGTTGGGTAACTGTAACAGGACGAAAAAAACGAGGACAATATGCTCTTTCTAGAAAAGAAACAGTTATTAATAAAGTGCAACAGAAAGAAGAACAAAAAAATAAGAAAAAACAATTGCTTAACTTTTATACTTTCCAAATTCGGGAAAGTAAAAAGCAGAGTAAGTTTTATATTATTTTCTTTTGTGTAAGATTCATTTCTTCTGTATAAGATAAATATGCATAAGATTCTGATATGTATGTGCTTAAAATTGTATTAAAACTTTTTCCACAGATCTGGCAGAATTAAGGAAAAAGTTTGAATTAGATAAAAAGAGATTGCAAGACTTAAAATCTAAAAGGACGTTTAGACCATTTTGATTTCGCGTATCTAATAGAATATAAGATTTGTATAAGCATATTGATTTCAATATTGTACAGATTAGATTAATCATATCAACATGAAATAGACATTTATTGTATCATAAAAATTCTGTTTACATTTACAACTATGGTTTAGTGTCGTAATTATTTATAACTGTACTTAGTCACATACACTGATTGTACTTGTGAATTTATATACAGCTTCACCAAGCGAAAATAATTATAATAGAAATTCAGTAATATTATTAAGCAGCTTTGGATGCATAAGTCTGTAATGTCCATTCAATTAAAAAGTGTTGATATGATAAAGGCTGTAGCAATGCCAATAATTCTTCTGTAAAAAAAAACAAAAAAATATATTTTTGAAGGTTCATAATTACATTAGATTTATAGTTAATTGTTGAAGATAATTACGCATATTTAAAAAATCACATCTGATACGTACGTTTGTTTCCATAAATACAATTTGCCGACATAGCGGCACTGACAGCTTGTGCGAGTCGTTCCATGGCTAAGTCACGCAAAGATGAGTTAATATTCATAGAAGATTGTAAGGTACTGGTTAACGTTCGAGTGGTAGCCGCGAAATGTTGAGCAGATATAGCATGTTTATTATTTCCGCTATTTTTTAATCTTAATACTGAATCCATAAGAAGTTGTTGAATTTTTGAGTATAGTTTTTTTTGTTCCTCGGAAAATTCCATATTTTCCATAGCGTTTGAACGCACAGGTGATAAAATACACCACCTGAAAAATGAAGTCTGAAAATTATATTATACTGTTTTCTAACAAAGTTCTCTATTAATTTACCTAAATAAACCTGCTATTGGTGTTATTGGTGTCATTGGAATGCCACCAGTTGGTAAGGCAGGATTATCCATCAAAGGAGTCAATAAGAGACTTGGGTTCTCGTCTATCCATTCTCCTACCAATCTGAGTAGTTCCGTAGGTGGATCTTTGTCTTCATAAACCTCACCTATTGCCGTTAGTAAGTTGGCAGTGAAATGTGGTGCAAGAACAGGAAGCTGCTTCAACTTGTCGATAGATTTTGGAGTAAGGACAAAATAGTCATTAAGTACATGCCTTGCTAGTCCTACGCTTTGTGGTGAAGCAGAACCTAATTGTTGCATCCAAATTCCAGTCGCGTTTAAGACAGCCTTGTTTTGGGTGGCAATGGCCAAAGATACTAGATTGCCTAAGATCTTGTTTCTAGGACTATCTGCAGGGAAAAGAGACAGAAAAACTGCATTGCGAACAGCTGCACTTCCTCCAGGACTTTGAAAGAAATCGCTTAGGACTTCGATTAATTGCAACTCTTGTATCGCTATCGTCATATTGCGTTTCTTTCGCCTTTCTATCTCTCCAAATACAAATTCTGATATTAAATCCAACTGCAAGTCCATTTGCTTTCCAGGTCGGCCGCATAATATCTCTAAAAAAATATATAAAAAACTATCGTTGATAAGAATGTAGTTAATAGATTAATTTATGATCTACGTGTTTGAAAAACACGAAACAGGTTATAATTCGAGGACAAAAATTATATTTATTATGTATATACATAAATTACTTTGTAATTTTTGTGCCTTAAATATTGTATATTATTATTATTATTATTTTTTTTAAGTGATATGTTGTTCTCTACTTTTCAAATCGTTTTTATTTTTAGTTTAATATTGTTTTGAACGTTTTATATATAAAGCGAAAAAATACGTATACAGTACGAGTAATCGAAGCTTAAGTTTAAATAATAACCTATCTTACCGATTCTGCATAATGCCTCTCTAGCGCAATATGGAAAATCTAATGTCCGTAAATTTTGCTTAATATCATTCCCTGCCATTAATGCACATGTGTTTGTAGGATGTGTAAATACATTTAAAACAAATTATTTAAGCTTCGTGACACTTAACAAGCGGCATAATGAAACATTGACTATATTTTTTTAATACGATAACTTCCCGTTTTCATGAAGGTGGTATGTTTTCTGTGATTGGCAAACATGCATAGCGATTGGTTCGTGTTTGTTAGTCTAAACTTCTATTATTGCATGTCCAATAAACATGCAGTTAAAATTGATTGCTATAACAGCGCGAAAAGGAAGAGTATTTCATCAACTTAATATAGACATTTCATATACTTTTCGCCTGCGTGTATGATTTCAATATAAACAAACTGTGAATGAAAAAAAATATATATATAGTTTTTACATGAATATAAATAACGTAAGTTCATTTATTTATAAGTAATATAATTAGCTTATGCGTAGAAGATGTGGTATGCAAAATTAGTAAAATTAAAGAATACACGATGTAGCATTACCTAGTATTATAGTAGTTAAAATAATTGAAATAACACATTTATGTATTAAAAATTACTATATTTGTATTTTAAAATATGCACGTGTCAGGGAACATAGAAAAAATTTAAGGATATTAAAGGATTATTAAGGATATTAAAGGAAATAAGGTATTCGTATACGTTCGTATAATTATATACAAGGATTTAAAAACCATTTGCCATTATATTCTGAAAAAAAATGATTGCATTTCTTGTTTCCAAATTTGTCTAAAAGAATAAATTGAAATCATTTTACATTTCTGTTTTACAGATATTCTCTTCGGAGCTGCATCGCGAAATTTACCTTTCGCCTCGTGTGTCGCAATGGATTCGGAGCTCCAATGCGTAGCGCCACCTGTGAGTAGGTTGTGAACCACATTGTTAGTCAAAACAATCGCCGAATTCAGGATCTATTTTTAGGCGGCACGCACCGAGCTACGGTACTTTGCCATTTTTCGTGTGCATTGAAAAAAAAGAATCGACGGTTCCGGTGTTCCGCGTGGTTGTCCATCGATTTCGCGAAGGTTCAACGACCCCACGGTAATTGTGACAAGAGAACCGACCGGCCATGTTTATATCGTGGTGAATTTTGAGCTAGCGGCCCGTAATCTACAAAGTAATTTTCCACGTGTACTTGCCCGTTACTCGTGTCGTGTGCCCTACGTCCAGTACGGTGTCAAAAGCCTTCGCGAGATGGAGTCTAGCGAAAGAGGTGAGTAAACGTGCATGCAAATAAAATCACGGCAATATTGAGCATCTGACACAAATCGCGACCTGGGGGCAATGGCAGTGTCAGGGTCGAAACGGAACTAGTTCAGTGACCGCATTCGCGGCATTTGACCGCGATATTAATAGAGAATTTCTTTCTGTAACTATTCCCCATTAGCATGGAACTCTCGATTAATAATTACATTTCTCTTTAGGATAGTCTTCTTGTGAAAATTCCTCTCACGGCCAAATCTGTGTCACGCATCACACTTTTGATCTTAACTGTACCCTCCTCTCTTGGCTCGATCCCTACGCGGGTCTCGTATATATACGCGCGAAGATAAAGATAAAATGTATTAAAAAAGCATATTATTTAAATCGAGCGTATCCCACATTGTGCATCGAGTGTTTGCAAGCGGTACGTTTGTCGGGGCAGACGTAGCTTACATGTGTATACTTTTTTTCTTTGATGTTTTTCTGTGAGAAAGCGAAGAAAGCCGTTCAGTCGGATGGCTACATTCTGTATTACGCAATAGAATAACGGCATGTCTCTAACCTAGATAATCTCTCGCGTACAGTGAATTGAAACCACGGTACCGCTTGACAGAGACACGTGAGAATTATTATCGCTTGACCGAGTCCGGCATGTGTTGCAATGTGGCGACACCTGCCGACCAATCGTGCACGTCCTACCTCAAGCCAGCGCGAATTAACCCTCCCCGTGTTTGTTGCCGTTCAACCCTTTCGTTTTACACCACACTCGTTCAGAGCGATCTAATCAATTAAATCGTCAGAGTGGATTTTAATTATTAAAGAATATTAAATAATCGCTTCAGCTGTGTTTGGCAAATTCATTACGCGAAACAAGTAAATGTATTGAAACAAGAAACTAAGTTAGAGGTTAAGTTTCAAATAGTTCAGCAAGCAATTTTGCGCTTCTTATTAATGTTTTGTTAAATTAATAATATTAAATACTTGTCACAGGTATGAAGGAGAAATTATAAGAAACAATTTCTGTTTTAGATATGATATTCATTGATGAAAGATAAGTGAGGTTAGAAAAACGGTCAATGGTACACTCAGTGAAGGATATAGTTTCTTTATTATAGTGTCTTATATTAAAAAGTATAAAGGAAATATGTTTAATCATTACGCTTATTGTTGGAAAACCTAATACAATATGTATATGGGACCATTTATTATTGAACTTTTTAAAATTATCTTAGATACCGTTTTATTGTGTTTACTTGCAAGATATGTTGCATGTATTGAAATTACGAAGACAATTACTAGCAAAACATGTTTTATTCAGGTTTTCTTAAAGATATATCTATATTATACATATATTTATAAATAGGATGGGAATCGAATTTCCAGAAATTATTTGTTCGCATATTGTTTTTAAACTGGCACATTATGCGTTATTTAGTTACTGTTCCTTGGTGTATACACAGTTTTAAAGGGTATTGCTGTTTCGCGAAATTTCCAGAATGATTTGACCACCGCCAGAGGGCAGACTCGCGCTGTTGTTTTCCCTTTTTGTCTTTAATCTATTCTTGTTTTCACTCTTTGCATTTTTCTTTTTGCTATTCTTTTTCTCTGTTAGATCCTCTTCTCTCTTCTCTTTCTCTGTTAGATTCTTTCTTGTTATATAAGTCCAAGGACGAATAGTACATAACTGGTCTGTCTCTCTTTCTATTTCTCTCTCTACATTTCCATCTCCATCTCTACTTCTACCTACTTTTTTCTCTTAGCCTACTCTTTCCATTTTATCTTTTTATTTGATCAATAACGCTGTTTTTCTCTTTCAACCTGCACGCTGTTGTCCCTTTTTCTCTTTCTCTCCTTTTATTCTTCCGGTGTTTTTCTCTATCCACATGGTACATTCTTCTCTATTCTTTTCTTCATTGTTGCTTTCTTATATTGACCTGTTTACGTTTGTTCGCCCCCACTTTCTCTTTTATTATAATTGGTCGTTAATATTGGCACTTTAACACACGGCTAACAATTAAATAATTTATGCAAAATATGTTCATAGATATCGAAAACAATTACTCTTTGTTGAATAAACCTCAAGACTGTTTGTACACTTCGTGCACATGGAGCGTCATATGCATTTTATGGAAAAAAATAAACTTGTACACCTCGACCTTGAAGTAACCCTAGATCACGGATGGACAGAAGTTACGTAAGCCTTTAAGGGCTAACCCTTCGGATCGAATTTCTCCTCTTCTCGATGCGTCTCTGGATTACGTTGAATTTGATTCTGTCGGAAATTTCATACCCCAGTGGGGGATAGAGAAAAGAATATAATTATAGGTACATATCTACATATTTCTTATTACAATTAATTTTTCTAAACGAGAATTAAATTAACAACGAATGATAAATTGTACAGCATCATATTGTACTGCATTTTATATACAAAACGTTGCTTTAAAATTCGCCATTGGCTTTCAAACACTTTTCTATCAAAAAGCATTAATTTTTAATGATACATTGGAAATTTAATTCATTTAGGATCTTCAATTTCTCCTCAATTTGGAATATTCAAGTGCATTCATTTGGTAAATGCATTTTCATTTGTGAAGGTCGTACATTTTTGATAATCCTAGTCATGAAATTCATATACGCATAAGAGATTATAACACAGCGTGATTAACGAGGGGAGCAGGAATAACGCGATTTACGTAACCGCATCCACGACAAATAGAATGCAAATTCGCGATGGTCGTTGCGTTTCATTAGGCTATCGTTCGCGGCAATTAGAGGATATTGATTTGTCGAGTTCCGTGCTAACTGGGAAGATGGATAATCGTTGGCCTTGTGCGAGATTATGCCCTGTCCGTTGAACATCGTACGATTTCGCACCCCTCGGGAAAGGGATTATGAAATCCCCCGTCAGAAATCCGGATTAGGCGATGAATTAGGCGTGTCCCTTATGCAATTATTAATCAATCTTTGACACTCGATTTTTTGCTAACTGATGAAACATTTAACTTCTGATAGCCTTGTTTGTTGCAGAATTGCGATCTCCTTTTTCAATATTCTTTTTCACAAGCTTTTCAATGTGTGCTTTGAATATTATTAGAGATATGAATATAAAATTGGCAAGATTGTGAAAAAAAAATTTGGATAATTACCAAAATTGAGTAATCAGTAAGTATTAAGCAAATGAAAATTTAGAAAAGATTTTAAATCAGTTACCCATTTAAAAGAACGTATTAGACAATTTGTTTAATTATAATAAATATTTGGAGAAATTTATGTCAGTCATAATTATATAAGATATAAGTAGGAAGATGTAGGAAGCGATAAAGAAAAGCAAAGAAAATTTAACAGTGATGCAACAAGATATCTGTCCTCCAAATGTTAATTTCATCATCATTCATTAACTTTCTCTCTAAGAGAAATATTCAATTAATTTTTACTGTTCCAAATACTTTTCATTTTTTCTAGTTAGTTTTCCATTTTCAGGTCATATTGGGACTGGTGCATTAGCAAATGTTATAAGTTCCTTCAGCCACTGAACTTTTTATGAATTTCTCCTGAAATATAGATTATATTTTATATACTATATTCTTGATTTTAAACAATTCACAATCGTTAAATTACACACAGAATGTAATACACCTATATGTGTAACAATATTTGAAAATAATAGTAATTTATATCATATAAAAGAGTTCACTGAAAAAATGTCATACATAAATTACACACAGAATGCAATACACCTATATGTGTAACAGTATTTAAAAATAATAATAATTTATATCATATAAAAGAGTCCATTGAAAAAATGTCATATAAATTCCACTACTTCTAAAGGAGAACGTACACATATACATGTACATTACCATACCAAATTCTGTTTAATTTTTGTTGTAAAATTTAAAAGATTAACCCTTTACACTCGAGAGGTGATCCTCAATCACCAATTTGAACCATTTTTGGAAAGTCTCGAGTGCGAAGGGTTAAAATTAAAAAGAAAATAGCTACCTTTCCCCGCGATTTACGATTCGTGAGGGATTCTATGGAGTCGTTCGTGGAAATGATCCCAGGAATCGAACGGTTCAAGGGAAATGCTACCGCAGGACGTCCTGGCTCGATACGACTAGCGAGACCGAGCTATCTAAATGGCGAACGTGCATGTCCTACGCCCACGCGTTGGAATTCTATCTGGTTAATTGGCAACGGAGAACGGATTCGTCGTTAGCCAGTGTTGGTTCGGAATTAAATGCAACGGCCACGGGCTACGCCATAAATTGCCATAGCTGGCTGGTTTCAAAAATTGACGCTTTCGTTTAAGCTGTTCGAAACAATTAGAGGGTCGTGTTTCCGAACCAATTCTCTGTTCCACGAATTTTAGTTAATATGATCTGCATTCGTTTGGAATTTTCATTTATCTATGAAGGAAATAATTGAATGTGGTGGATGTTTTCCGGTACAGCGTTTATTAAAAGTGTATTTCACAGAATTTAACCCTCTGCGCTCTGCTCCTTCTTGAATGTTGGCAATGGAAGCTACAAATATTGCTAAAATAGATATTTAGCAATAGTTTCTATTGCTAATGTCTCCCAGCAATGGAAAATTTCCATTTCGATAGAAAAGTTTAGGGAAATATGCATTTCTCGAAAAGCTGCGGTGGAATAAGTTTCATTATTAACCCTTTGCATTCGAGGGCTCCGCAGTGGAGCCATTTAACCCTTTGCACACGACGAAACTTCAGAGGAACACGCATTTCTCAAAAATTTGCGGTGAAATAAGTTTAATCTCCGTAATCACTAATCAATTCTGATATCCACTCAGATGGGACATTCGAATGATATGCTAAATCTGCGATATCCCATCAGAGGGGACATTCTAGTGCAAAGGGTTAAAGTTAGTCTTCAAATCGAGGGCTCCTCGATGGAAACAATGCAAATAATTTTCAGTTCGTAATATAAGAACAAAAATGAATTATTCTGTTCGTAAATTACAAATGAAATCTGTTTAGAAAAGTTTTGTTTATGTAACTGTAAAAAAAACTGTTACTTTTTCTTTTTCTTTTGAAGGCAAAGGGTTAATCAATTCTGATGTCCCCTCAGAGGGGACATCCGAGTGCAAAGGGTTAATGTTCGGTTTTCGTTTGGTTTGCGACTGAAAAATGGGATTTTTATTGTAAAATGATAGTTCAATGTATCATGTGATGGTAGATAAATTTTGTACTTCCTTTTTTCCATATTTTTGAGACGATGTAGCGTATAGTAAGATGGATCTCCAATACACGCCATTGTTAATTCAGGAGAAATTCATAGAAAGTCTAGTGGCTGAAGGAACTTATAACATTTGCAAATGTTACTATAATTTTCAAATATTGTTACACATCTAGGTGTATTGCATTCTGTATGTAATTTAACGATTGTGAATTGTATAAAATCAAGAATATAGTATATAAGATATAATCTATATTTCAGGAGAAATTCATAAAAAGTCTAGTGGCTGAAGGAACTTATAACATTTGCAAATGCACCACTCCCAATGTGACTTGAAAGTGGAAAACTAGAAAACTAGAAAAAATGAAAAGTATTTGGAACAATAAAAATGAATTGAATATTCCAGAAAGAAAGTTAATGAATGATGATGAAATTATCATTTGAGAGAACAGATATTTTGTTGCATCACTGTTATGTTTTCTTTCCTTTTCTTTATCGCTTCCTACATTTTTACTTCTTTCTTAGATTATTGTTCAAGGAACAGATTTTTAAAGTCCCAACTAATCTTTACCTCGAAGTTCAATTCAATAAAAAAATTCTACTTTTCTCGAAAAGTAAATTTACATATTCATCGATTCGGCATCAGACAGATAACATACCTACCATTATTATATCCTTTAAGTAAATATAAACAAACTGAAAAAGATTTTTTCTATTTATATTATTGTAACATTGCATTCTGCACCATCGCAACACTTAGTAATGTACAATTTACTTCTACATCAGTGTATTGAGAGTACACTTATGAGTGATACATAATTACTACTTCCATTTGCATAACCGAGATGAAAAATGCAATCTGAGCAAAAAAATAAACTTTAATTGTACACATATTGTTCAGTACTAGAATATGTAAATTTTAAAATTAACACTAGGTATACCAAGCGATTTAAGTATGAAACTAACCGATTTAATTGTTACTTTAACTTTAACTTCAAATTGTCTTCTAACATTGTGATAATTTAATTACTAATTCTAATTACTATCTAATTACTATAGATGATGTACATCGATTCTCTGCAATATTAACTCTTTGCGCTCGAGAGGCGACTCTCAGTCGCCACGACATTTCGTACGGCAAATCAAGTTTTTCATCGACTAATTTTAAATTTTGAAGCCCTGTAAAAATGAATTTGGAAGCTAAAATTAGTTTGAGTGAAGATGAAATTGATTTTCAGCTGCTGAAAAACGAGATTGATTGTATTCGTAAAGAAATTAATGATACAGAAGACGATGTGCGACCGAAAAAGTCGTCGAGTGCAAAGGGTTAATGCCAGATTTGAACGTGAAAAGCTTGTTGTGGCGGGCTGAGCCTATCATCGAGGTCTCGCCTCGCACTTTTGGCGCGCATTATTCCACCGCCGCGTTTTCGATAAATATGCACGAGTCTCTTTCTCTCTCGCGGCTCGTTTGCGCGAAATATAAATAGACGGCCGGCTGCGAAGAGTTTATTGATCGCGACGCATCCAAGGTTTTGCAACGACGGAGCGCGATTATGTAAGCCGCGTGTGCAATTATTGCGTTGCGTTGCCGCGCGAACGTTCCTCCTGGCGACACGTTCGGCATCCGCTCGCTGTTTTTCCACCGCATTCTCGTCGATTTCGTGTATTTCAAGGCGTTCAATTTTGGAGGTTCTCGATTTCTGTTTTCGACGATCAGATCCATAATGGCGACGAGGGGAAACAAGTTTATCTTTCACGTGTTCACTGCGAATTACCGCAGAATGTCAACAACGAGTTCTACGTACTTAGAGATACACGCGTGTCAACAACTGACACGTTTTGAAAATGAATTCTCTTGATATTTTTTGACTTCTTTTTTTATTAATGTCTTGACTGTGGGAAAATGTATACGTACTGTTCTATATATACAGTAAGGAAATAGTATGCATTAGTAAGGGAAATATTTAAGCATTAGGATAATTGTAGTCTTTACAGTCAGTCCTCGACTTACGCGATTTAAAAAAAAAATTGAGAGTATCTGAAAGGATGTAAATGTTATGAATTCTTGTAGATGAAAGTGGACAATTAGGCTAATATTTTATAGCCTTATTTCGAATATACAATGTGTCTTGTTGTTACAGTCAGTCCTCGACTTACGCGATTTAAAAAAAAATTAAATTTTATATGGTCCTCGATGGATTAGCTGGTCCCAAAGCTCAAAACCCTGATTTTGAACAATTTGCGAAAGTTACAAAAGCAGTGAATAATGGTATTGTATGCTACACTTTAATTTATGAAGAAAAGGAAGGGGCTACAGGACAATTAACATTTTGCACTCTGCTTCTTCCTGGATGTTGGCAATAGAAGCTAGAAGTATTGCTAAAATAGCAATATCTTAGCTATATTTAGCAATAGTTTCTATTGCTAACGGCTCCCAGCAATAAAAAATTCCCATTCCAATAGAATAAAATCAAAAAGCTGCGGTGGAATAAGTTTAATCACTAATCAATTCTGATGTCCCATCAGAGGAGACATCCGAGTGCAAAGGGTTAACCCATTTGCATAAGGAAATATGAAAAGAAGGTCTTTATCACCAAACTTTTTTTTATTATATGTGAATACAAAAATGACTACAAGTAAAAGAACTTTATGTTTCAATATTATAGGAAAAAATAAATTGCCAATATGTGGTTTACGTCCATATATATTACTGATAATGGAGGAAATGTTGATTAGTTATTTTGTGCAGTATGATAGTATTTGAAATGTTGAATGCATAAAGCCACACCTTCCACCTCCATTTCTATTTTTTAGTTAACGAATAATGGTAGTGACCAACAAAGTTGAGGGTATGCATACGGTTTTGGTGATAGTGACCAGGAAAATCGAGCGTATACATATGCTAATGATGCAAATAGTGTGTCTCGACATCGCTAAATAATAAAAAAGAAACAAATATAAATTACAACAAAGTTTTAGAGTTGGTTTAGAGTTTACAAGTAGCAGTCGAGGAACTGTGCTGCAACTGACAACTTTTTTAAGTAAATTTCAAGTAAATTTCAAATAAAACACTTGAAATAGTAGGAAGTTGTTGGCAACTAAACTACTAAATTGAAAAATAATTTTGAATGCAAAGGAGTATATATATACTTACGACTTACGCGAAAACCTTTGGAACCAATTAATCGAGTAATTCGAGGACTTACTGTATTTGAAATTAGTACATAACGAGCAACAAAAATGTATTGCACTTTTCGAAAGGCCATTGATTGGTTTTTTATATCGTTATTTAAATATTAGAAGAAGAAATGTGTTTTGGTGTTTCTGGCGAATAATTTGAAAGTAAATCAGAGTAGATCATAAAAATCGAATAGTGAACTTACAATGTACGTTTATCCCTGTAGGATAAATTTGAATATAGACAGCTCTAGTTTTGAGTAATGTCGTCGTTGCAAATGAGTGATATTAATTCAACCTGTTGTTTAACAAATAAGCAAAGCTTATGAGCGATAGTGACCACACAATGATCGAAAAAACTGTTCTTTCATTAGGAATTCCGATCTTAAATTTGAAATATAGCTCTCACCATCAATGTCACAAAAAAACCAATGTTTATTTTAATAATCTGTACGAATGGAACTGTTCTTCAATCAAGATATGTATTTAATTTGCAATTACACAGGAAAAAGTATTATTACGAGAAGTAATAATGTTTGATGGATGAAAGATATACATATAACAGTTGTCCTTGCTTTTTTAAATGGAGTCATATATTTTTTAATGCATCGATTAGTGCAGATATTATCGTATTAAGTGGTTGGAACATACAACACACAATCAGTACGCGTCGTAGTAAGTTAAACATGTTCGCATAAATAATATTGCGCCATGTTTGCTCGTGTTTCTTCACAATGCGCTGGTGTTAAAGAATTAACAAAGTTTGATAACACAAATGATACCAGAGGAAAACAAAGGCTACGGTAGAAAAAATATTTGTTAGACGAGGAATAATCTGTCGAGCACTTGTTTACGTAGAAATTTACAGAGTACGGGAACATTAGTTGGTCTTTTTTTTTTTCTCTTCCACGTACGTTACATCATCGTTGTAATTTTAGCGGGTTGCGACGCTCAGCTGGTATCAGTTTTGCGATATATTTCGTCGTTTCGTGCTCTGGTTTTGCGCGAGGAACACGACCTGCGCGGCCATTAAAGTCACCGGAACTAATGACCATCGCGACATTTCTTCGAGGAGTTCGTTTGAAATGCATGGAACGCGAGAAGCCATTTATAACTTTCCAACCGCGCGAATGCGTTTGCCACGGAGCAATTTCGAAATTGCGATCGATAAATCTGATTTTTAACGAGTGTCTAAGAGGCGAATACTGTTTCGAGGAAAATTATTGCTGGAACGAGGTCATTTGTTGTACATCAGCTGATGAATCTATTTAGTACTTCTACTTTGACTTTGGTTTTACTGCTTTTTGCGTTATAAAAGAACGTATGGTCGTCGCGTTACAGCATTAATGTCTCAGAGAAGGGAACGGAAATGAGAGATATCGCTATATAGGTTTATCTTCAGGGAGGAACAAAAATTCAGCACTCTTTTTTTCTTGTTACGATACAGAACGTTTCGCTTAAACCAGGCCACCTAAATACCTTTGCTATCTGAGATAGAGGAAATATTTCACGTGTAATTTAAATTACGCAAGAAGTTGCAAAAAAATGAATCAGATGGGAGAGAAGTTTTGTCTGATTCGTGTCTTGAAACAGTTTAAATTACGCCAGAAATATTTCTCACGTTATCACAGATAAAGAAAATATATAGATGCCCTGTTTCCCGCGAAACACTCTGTACAATCTATCTGATACCTTAACCATTCTCATACATATTTTTATTCTTTTTATTACCTTTTCTAAAACTTTCATACTTAAAATTTAAGACACTGCAATAAAATTAACAAAAATAATAGCGCGTAGAATTTAAACAAATCGTGTTCCATTTCTTTATCTGTAATCCAGACAGAGCAATCTTCTGATCCTTTTTAGAAGCACAAGTTTGCTCTTCTAATTTTTAAATGATGTCTCAAATGATTCTTTACTAGTACGCGTAAAGGAACGTAAATATTTTGAAAAAGTTATTGGACATTCCACACGAATAAATTTCACGGTGAAAATATGAAATGTACGTTTATTATCATTCGTCGAATTTTTGCTCGCGAGTAGCTTAGTCGTCCATGACCAGCGCAACGCCTCGACGCGCGCGTCATGTCGAGGAAAAAGAGAAGAAAGAAATTTTTAAGTACGCTGTAGTTACGATAAAACAACGTGTTACACGGTGCTTCCATGATAAGGAGGCGCTTGGCAACGCAATTGTTTTCAGTGGAAATTTTTTATCTGCAAGCCTCTCTTTTGTCTTATTCTGTCTGCTCTTTTTTGTTCCCGTTTTTTTCTTTTTTACTGCTTTTTCTCCGCGGTGGTATAAATTCGTCGGGCAATTGCACGAACCGCCTCTAGCGCTGATATTTTTGGCACCAATGAATTTATTTCCTCAGGAGCAATTTTTTAAAAGTAAGAACGAAATTCTTCGCTGTAAAATAGAATAATAAATTTGTAGTGTCGTTACAGGTCATAATAATAGAGAAAGAGAATAGTTCACCATCAAATTTTTATTTCTTTTACTGAAAATAATTTTAATTTTCAAAAAGTTTAACATATATACGTGTGTGTGACTTAGTATTCCTGGAAAGATTAAAGGTAACTTTAGATAATTAGTCAGAAGCATTAGCATCGAAGATATTGTCCAAAGTCAAAACAACCGCGTACTTTTTAATTTTTGCATCATCCCTGGTAACACGAAATATTGAGAAAATATTTTGTGTCATAGTTTTTAACGTGAAAAAGATATTATATAACATAATATAAATATAAAATAAATATACGTGTAAAATTTTTGATGTTTTTACAAAATTGAAATAAATTTCTCATACGCGTCGTTTCGCGTATCGAAATTACTCGACTGAACACGCGATCATTCTCTTTGCAGATGTAGGTAAAGGGTAAACGATAAAACATCTTTTTCAACGAAAAAAATTATTCATATTTCATTGCGGTTACTGCGTTTACCATTTCAACTGTTTAGATACGATCTATACCACTTATCCACGATCACAATTGCAAATTCGGTCCACGCCTACATTTTTTACGATTCATTGATTCATAGATAACAAGCAGAATTGGCGGTCTAGCGTTTTTCTCTGCTTCGACTAGGAAAATACGATTAAATTACGATTCGGTTGGGGACGTGTTATTCGACGTAATCGAAAGTGGCGGCCGTGTTCGCTATGAAACACGAGGGAATGGCTTCCCACAGCGGCGCGGGACTTTACGTAACACGTAGGCTAGACCAGGGTCATCGTCGTCGTTGGTCTTGGTGCTAAAGCACGGTACACGCCGTGAGAAAAACACCTGGAGTGTGACTGACTCGTTCGAGTTTCCCTCCTTTTCCTTCGTTACATTTATACTTCCGCGTAGTTACCAGCTAACGCATCCATGCGTTTAAACACCTATTTATTCTGGCCTCTAATTGAACCCATTATCCGATGATATACGTTTTTCCATAGCGTTTCAATTAGTATTTGCAATTTAACTCTCTTTTTTATGACTGAATTTGCGAGCATGCGCGGTTCTCAGTGATAAAGTCACAAATAACACCAGGTAACGCATCCATGCGTTTAAACATTTATTCTGGCCTCTAATTGAACCCATTATCTGTTGATATACGTTTTTCCATAGCGTTTCAATGGATATTTGCAATTTAACCCCATCTTTTACGATTCAATTTGCGAGCAGGCGTGGTTCTCAGTGATAAAGTCACAAATAACACCAGGTAACGCATCCATGCGTTTAAACACCAATTCATTTTGGTCTCTAAATGAACCTATTATTCACTGATATACGTTTTTCCATAGCGTTTCAATGGATATTTGCAATTTAACCCCATCTTTTACGACTCAATTTGCGAGCAGGCGTGGTTCTCGGTGATAAAGTCACAAATAACCCCAGAGAACGCATCCACGCGATTCAATTGATATTTGCAATTTAACTCCTTTTTTTATGACTGAATTTGCGAGCATGCGTGGTTCTCAGTGATAAAGTTACAATAACAGCTGCAGCATAAAAAGCTGGAATATATGCGATTTGTAGACTATAAATCGGTAGTCGAACTTCGTTAGAACATAAAAGAAGTATTTGGATTCATGAATCGCACTTTGACACGATTTATTTTGGTATTTGTCCTGGACAAAGGTAACGCTGATTGTGGATGAATTTTTAGGAAATTGTAGAAACCTTGGAGGAGAATAGCTGAAATGCGATGAGTGATTGAGAAGTTTTTAGATTCTGAAGGACTCTTTAGAAGCTTTTCTCCTAAAGAAATGGCGGATAGTTGTTGAGGAATAAGTTACGATGTCTAGAAAATGTGTTTCACTCGAAACGGAAGTTCTTTGCAAGGAAACGAGAGAATCGTGATGAATGACCGAGAAATCTAGGTTTTGGAAGGTTCCCCAGTTTTTCAAAGAGAAACCGGGGAACAGTTATTGAAGATCAATTTAAATTCTCGAACATGTTTTCTGCGACGAATGAGGGGTGGAATGAAGGTTCTCTGGAAGAGATTGGAACTAGTTGGCAAGCATTGTGATCAATGATCAAGGGGACGTGCTTTCCGGAGGGATATAACTTCCTCGAAAAGAAATTGACGTCATAATTACAAAAGAATTTAATGACCAATTCGCGCGTATATTAAAAACAGCCCCCTTCTCACTTATCCAAAAAAATCGTCATTCTTCGTCTAACACGTTCCGTGCAAAATCGATTTTTTAATACTTTCCACTGTACGATTAAATAGTTCCGCTTCTGACATATACTTTACAATTCTTGCAACAATTATCAAGAGAAGGGTGTTTACGTTACAAGTTTGCTCGCATTCTTCGTTCCACGATGAGAATTTCAAATGGTTCGAACGGAAAATTCAACGTGGGGTGCATACGCGCTATAATTACAAAGAATTTAATGACCAATTCGCGCGTATATTAAAAACAGCCCCCATCTCGCTTTAAATTCTTGCAACAATTATCAAGAAAAGGGTGTTTACGTTACAAGTTTGCTCGCATTCTTCGTTCCACGATGCGAATTTCAAATGGTTCGAACGGAAAATTCGATGGGGCGTATACGCGCGATCCGCCTCGAAGACGAGGATCCACCCTGAACGATCGACGTTGGGCAATTGAACAGGGATCAGGGATTAGCGGCGGTGGTCGGTCGCGTCGGGGCATCGATCGCGTCTGCTTCAGGGTGGCGGGACGATCCGGCGCCGGGGTGGCGTCGTATCGAGTGGGGGGGAAGGAAAGTGCACTCGAAGTGCAAGCTGGGAGACCTTCCTATATGCAATTGGCTGGAAAGTGCACGCGCTGGAGGGGATGCTGGCGTGCGAAAGAGGGACCGGGCGAAAGGGAGAGCGGGAAAAGTGGGGTCACGGAAGGGGAAGGCAAGTGCACACACAAAGTAGACATATGGGTCAATGTCGGGACACTCCCGTGCACTGTTTAGCACGACTCACCTACTGACCTACTTGCCTCCTCCTTTCGCGTACTCTGACCAGCCTCTCCTATAGCTTTCTTGATCTCCCACGATCTCAGACACCGTGGCAGGTGCGTGTCCTATCTACGTGGACGTATTCCAACGGAATACGGGAACACCCCCCCCCCCCTCGTAACTGAATGCATAATCAGCCTGTCTTTCTTGAGAGGCAGAGAGGGTGTGTTTTGTGTGCATAATCCTCGCGTGACCCAGTTCCCTGAATCCTTGTGTCGGCCAACAGGTTCGCGGTGCGATGTCGCGAGGATGCCTCGGATCGTTTATATTCAGGCGAACCTGCAATTGATCCAGAAACATTGAAAGCAGACAATGTTAATCGCTGCTTAATCCGCATTTGGCATTTCTATTCTTCTTTTAAATACACCAGACTAGATAAGTGTGAAATTGTGATGTATTCCATTGATAAGTCAACTATTTAGTAACTCACAGAAATTTATTTTAAATACAAAATATAAAAATACGAAATGGACTTTAAAAATATTCTTCTATTTTTTTAGATATAATATTTAATTCTTCTTGGAAGAATCGTGTGCGTCTGAAAGTCGTATTAAGGATAAGTTCCTTTTTCAAGAATATCTCTTTTTTCTAGGAATTATGTCAAGGAAAAAGAATTATTCTGCAAGTATTAAAATGCAAATGATTGAATGGTTCCCTATATTTGATTCTTTGTTCAATTTTTAGTAGATACGAATGGATTTTTAGCAATTTTTTAATGAATAGGGGTGTTTATAATTAAGTATCAGACTACAATATTTGCTTAAAGTCAATTGCCATTTTTTATTATAATTAGAATGAAAGTTTAAAATAGCTACCAATTTCTGAGAATTATGGAAATGTTTCGACATTATAAGTTTGTTATTCGAATATCGAATGGATTCTCTTTAAATCTTAATTATAGGAAGATAATTTTTCTTGCTATTAGTTACAAGTAATTACGTATATGGAATCGTGTATTTCATAAACTTTAAATCATTATGACTTTTAATTAATCATTGTGCAGCTCGTTACGCGTATGTCAGGAAACTTCGTGTGAGTGAGAGTAATCGCATTTACCTTCGATGATTTCTTTGTAACGAGTTCCAGGTATCCATCCGAGTGGCTTTTTTTCTCATCAATGATCCTTCGATCTTCATTTGAATATCACGCGTTGCTCTTTGTAATTGTGTTATCCAAGATCGTGTGAAACGTCACATTAACATATTTTCAATCGCGTTAATTTCCGTTCTAGAAACATTATTTCCCGATTGGTTTCCAGTCTAAAGCTCTGCCAAGTTTTCAAATTTAAATACATTTAATTTCCCATTTCTTCGACTTTTTCATTTTGCAGTTCTTTAATTTCTCATCTTTAACATTTCCAATTCGATATTACAAATTGCCAAACTCAAAATGAAACAATATTACAAATTGTCAAACTCAAAATGAGCTTTCAAATTTCAAATTCTGTACGTTCTCATGTTTCACCTTCCTTGTTTGAAATTTCTAACTCTCGTTACGTTGCAAATTTTACCTCGCAAGCCTCACTCATAAAAACAAACTCATTACCTGCTGCGCTAATAACTATTCATTACATTTAAGCAAACGTTCGCTTATTACAGAGTAACATAATTCACTCTAACATCAGTTATTACCACGGTCCGTTTATGCACCGTGTGTATGCGGCTGATAATTTTCCTGAATGCGTCACCATAAAAAAAAGAAAAAAATGAGCGTAAGGGTAGGCAGGGGTGACAAATATTCCCGCTACACGTGTCGCGTACGACGCATCCTTTATAATTCTGGCTCATTTGGTTGACCTATATTTGTTGTCAGTGGCTGGAGCTTTTATTGTACTCCTGTTTCCAGTGCCACGTGCCATGGATTGTTGTTTTTTATTTTCCGCGTTTCCTCGACAACAACTGACGCGATAAAGCATTTTTCTATTAATTAAAAATAATTTTTTTCTTGTCAGCACTTTTTGATACATTTTTATTCTATTTTATTTCATCTTCAACGTTGGTAATTTCTTAAAATCAATTTTCGTCCTCTCTACATCTTTCTGTTTGGAAATTTTTAAATTTGAATGGGGAATGTTTGTCTGAAAAGATAATAGAATATGGCTAAGAAAATATTTTCTTTTCCATTGTGTTTAATAACTTTATTTTCTGTGTTAAACAGCGAACCTTTATCTTTGGTAATTTCTGATTTTCTTGGAATAAAACTATTCTATTCCATTTAGTATAAGTTCAGGGTAGATCGTTATTTTTAGAAGAAATATTATCAACCCTTAAAATTAAGAAATTCAAACCAATTTTACAATGAAGCTGTTTAATTACACATAGTTCCAGAGACATGAAAGTATACTCCATATTCTAATCAGTTTGCACCCTTTTTCAAGCCTCTGTAACTAGAATTTTAATTCTCAAGAAAAAAAGTAACAATCATAATCACAACTTTCTACCATCAACAGAAAATCAAGAATCAATAATTGCTGTAAATATACAAAGATATATTCATGGTTGAGAAACGAAACAGTGTGAGTGATGTGAGATATGCAAACACGAAACAGAAAAAAAAAAAACGACACGAATAAACGTGAGTCATACGACAACTGTTTTACGTTGGCTCTAGAATTTTTTTGTGTAATGATTAATTACGTTCGTTCTATAAAAAGAAGTAATGCACACGTACGTAATTTCCAAGCCGCGTAGAATTTTGTAATAGCTTGAGAAAGCGATCCTGACCAGTGTCGTCGCCATTTTATCTCTTCCCACGCGGAGGGTGCACGCGTTTCTTCGTGAAATCCGCGTTTGACCCAATTTCCGGGTTGCTCGATAGCCGATGGCTCTGCGAAGCTTTTCCGGGGGATCCAGGGTGGAAAGCTCGGTTGCACGAATCGCGTTTCAGCGTGAAATTGCAACGGGAACCTTGACATTCCCGTGAGATCGGTAAATGGAAGCTCGTCACGTAAAGTGAGCTTCGAGAGGCCTTGTAATGGGAAATCACCGACGAAGCTTTCACGAGCTACGTCATAAACTTCGTCGTACGTTGGATATACCATGTACGTAGTCCGTTTCGTTTCACGAGTCGCGATGGACGTAACAAATGGCGAAACCATTACGGAGACTGGCTCGTTTTGGACATCGAGAATAATCGTAGATGATCGTTCTGTAGAATAATGTTGAGATTTTATCGATTTTATTTGAGTTCTATGTTTCTTATCGATTCGTGTTGCGGTAATATTTAATTACTCAATATTGTATCTTGTTTTACATTATTTTTTTAATACCGCGAGATGACTTTTTAAAATATTAACTCTCTGAAAACAGTGACTAATTGAAATAACGTACATTTTGTCTGTATTTTCATATAAAATCACTCACAACAGTTTATTCCATTTATTTGTTTCAGGTGAGTGGAGGTCTTCAGATGAAAAATTCTATAATCTCTGCGATGCTTCATCACGTAAGTAATTACCCGTTAAATGCAAATAGTAAATGGAGTCTTAAAGTAATTTTCAAAGTAATCTTCGACATTATTTTTTATTACGTAATCCTGCAAGAGGACATTATTTTGAAATTAATAACAGTTATCGAATATAAATTCCTTTATATCTTCCGATGATACTTGCACAGTGTAAGATTCATGAACTGAGTACTTGCAATAGAATAGCGTTACGAACCTAATAATAACATATGCACGTATGAGTGCATACTTTTGCACACGGATAGACGTATATCGTCCGGTGAATAAGCATGAAAAAACGGTCTTTTATATTTTTATACCCTCTCGTTATACACTTGCTCGACGTAAGAACAAACAATAATTCGCTTTCCGTTAAGCACTTTCTTCGGTTGATTGGTTTACGAGAGACTGGAACCTTAATACGGTTATCCTTAACTTGGTCAAGGCTTATCTCATGGTCCAAAGGGAGCGTACGAGGTGATACACATGTAAAAAAAAGAATTGAAAAAAGAAAACAAAAAAGTAATCAAGCCTTCTTTAACTGTTTGGTTTAACGAGCACCGTTAACACCGTCCTTGCATTGCCGTTTTATGGTCCCATGAAATATTCCGGCAATCTCAACGAACATACATATATAATTGATTGGTCGGTTTAACGTACTTGCTATCAGAAACTATTTTATAAAATTAATAACATTGATTCAGTTTATAGCACGAATATAGTATATCTATTTTTAATGTCTATAGAGGGTACAGATTGAACGATGCAGTTATGTTTGATTGCTAATAAACTGGACGACATGCAGCAAACAACGATATTGCAGAGCTATTCACCAAGTTAGCTTGGTTTATACTTCGTGCTTTATTATATTTATGGTAGGTGTACAAGCTGTTGTAGCAAGCGTTTAAAAGTTCAGAGAAAGTTCATGTATAGAAAGATACAGTATTTTATAGTAACAACAGTGAGCGTACAGGGTAAATAGGCAATTTAGTAACTGGGCCAGACTATAATTTGAAAACAAGATAGATGGCAACATTTGATACGATTACAGCTAATGTTAATAATTCAAAAAGTTTTCAATCATTTTCTATTCGCTTCTAACAAGAGATGTACGAGGGAAAGGTGATGCGCAAAAAGCAGAGAATAAAAAATCGCGCACAGTAACGAAGAAGTATACGTAGTATGCAGATGCAAATTTCATACATTCCTTTGTCCGTCGTTGTACGCGTATTACAAAGATACAACCAAGAGTTGTTTGTAGGATACAAAAATAGGACACGGAATAAATTTAGCAAAAAGTGAACGCACAACGGTGTGCTGTCACAAATAAAAACTGAAGCAACGCTCCGAGGGAATGCAAATCAGTTAGCAAGCAACCAAAAGCACCACTTGGTGCGAGACAAAACGTTTATCATAATGGCAACACGTTAAATTAGCCATAACCAACAGGAATTGACTCGAGAAGACGTTTATTGACGCTTCCTCGTTTACGTTCATAAGCGTTCTGCCACCCCAGACGCCCGCAACCTTACTTTCCCTCTTCACACATCGGTGTCTGAAGAATCCAGGCTGGCTCATTGTTGTCCGCGAATATACTACTTTTGGATCGGTCTCAAGCGTATCGGGTGAACGAACTATTTATAACACACTATCACCTATGAGCAAGTAGTCGAGTTTGTTTCTGTAGAGGAAAGAGAGGTGAGGAGAATTTCAAGAGCGTGGCTGTTTCTTCCGTCGCAATGCGGTGGCCACGTACGTTGTCCTTGACTGATGTGTATATACGTATACGTATCTCCCTCTCTCTGGCTCTGTCTTTCTGGTGGATCGTTTCAGCGTGTCCCTTCCCACCCACGTCTGATTGATCATCCTTCCTCTCGTTCCTCGTGAACGAACATTATTTATAGCGGGATGTACATAAGTGCATGTGCGCTCGGCTATACAGCGGTGTGACCGATCCGGTGCACGCTAGAGCAAACGTTGGTTGGTTCGATGGAACACTCTTGATGTTTGATACTCTGGGCTACGGTTCGCCAAGTTCAGAGGTGGTTCAGTGGGATAACTGCATACTTCAGAGTTGGACTAACTAAAGGTCCATTTTCTTTACTTTTCAGTAGAATTCCGTACTTGAGAGTTGGACTAACTTAAGGTCCATTTCCTTTACTTTTCAGTAGAATTGATTGATTTTATGATTATAAAGTTGCACATTAGAGCAAACGTTGGTTGGTTGGATGGAACACTCTTGATGTTTGATACTTGGGTTACGGTTCGCCAAGTTCAGAGGTGGGTCAGTGAGATAACTCCATACTTGAGAGTTGGATTAACTGAAGGTCCATTTTTTTTACTTTTCAGTAGAGTAGAAAAACAATAGCTATTATACTTTTCTCGTTCACATTAATTTATTTTATGATTAGAGCAAACATTGAGTGGTTCTTGATGTTTGCTACTCTGGGCTACGGTTCGCCAAGTTCAGAGGTGGTTTAGTGACAACTCCATACTTAAAGGTCCATTTTCTTTACTTTTCAGTAGAATAGAAAAACAGCAGCTACTCCACCTTTCTCGTACACATTGATTTTATGATTATAAAGTTGATGTTTACTAAACCATGTTATATTACCCGTTATTGAATTCATTTACTCATAAAAAAAGTTGAAAGCTTCCTTTTTTATCCTTATAAAAGGACTTTAATTAGTTTATGTATGAAAATATGAAGAACCAAACCAACCTAAATCTATTCCTCTGAGAAACTTAATTATTTTATAATGTATGATGATAATTTAATGTAAAAAATAAAGTTAGGTTTGTCTGACTTTTAGGTACAGAGTTGGACTTTGGAGGGTTCTGATGCAAAGTGCAACAAAAATGTTTCTTTTAATTAGGGATTGACAATTTTTTCCTTATTGAAGGATTGTGGTATAACGATGTAGAATATTATCCCAAGTTATATTTACTATATTAATTATGGCAATAATTTTTATGTCCTTCAAGTTTTTAGATTCCAAGATTTTCTAAAAATTTGTAGTTTGAATATTGCAATTCTTTCTAGGATATTCAGAAACTTTTGAAATATTGTATGCGTCGTTTAGATTTTTAAATTGCAAGGCTCTGCAGAACTAAGTAGACACGAATGATAATTACAGTATTACAATTTTTTTATCTAAGATAGTAATGCATTTTTTATTGAACTTGAAAGCACGACTAGTGATCCACTTAGGCACATGTTGTATGCAATTATATGTTATGTTTAAGCAACCAGACTGAGGAATGTTGCAGGATTTCAATATAGATAAAAGCATAGCTCTGTAATTTTAGTATTCCAATTGTTAATCCGAGAGTAAGAGGACACGTGGAGCCTCCAAAGTAGGATTAGACTTCTGTCATTGCGAAACTTCTTTCTTCTCAACACTCAGAATTTAATTCTGGCATCCTATTTCTAGATGACTCGATTGTGTAACGTTCAACGTAATTTGTACTTCTCTGTACTTTAAATTTTCCATTAGTATTCGTGTGACAAACTTTCTCGGATAGTGAATTAGGAATCCTAACGCGATTTCTCTCGGCCTGATTCCATTTGCTTTCACGTAATTCCTTCATCATATAAAGTTACAAGGTATTTTGCATAAGCCATTGTCGAGTTATTAACAATAATATGCATAGGAGTAAAGTGGTACGTATATAAGAAAAGAGAAATAATATTAAAATATATAGGATACATATATTAATATAATAGAAAAATATATGTATAGTATACATAACAGCATTTAATATCTAAAAGGAATTTGTATATAGTTACCATATTCTTACGTTAGTAAATGAGTATTAACCCTTTGCACTCGACGCTCTCTCAGCAATTTTCTATTGCTGGTAAAAGTTAGCAATAGAAATTATTACCAAGAAATTGTAGGATATTTATTATTTTAAAATTAGATACAAGGAGATTAAGAACGTCTTTATAACTATATGTTTACTCAATAACGCACGATGAACAACTGACTCGATTTGTTTGAAAACATTCACTTGAAAGACTCATTCACATGCACATTCGCTCTCGCTCACATTCTAGAATATTCCATAACATAAAAATTGAAACTCTTAAATTATTGATTAATATAAATTATTGATTAACAAACAAGGATATCTAAGATTATTATCCTTCATTCGGCCGTCCTGCATGGACATTCGTCTCGAATGTCTTCATTAACGTCATCTTCAGATAAATCATCATCGGCTTCGTCAATCCATAGTTTCATAAATTCGGCTGATGTAGATGTTTGTTGAGGTCCTTCTCCTTCGCCCACCTTCTGAACTAAATATCGTTGGTTACGAAGAACTCGAATTATTTCATATGGTCCAAGATATTTGTGAGCTACTTTTAAACCAGGACCCTGTTGCATACGTTTAGTAGCTACTAGGTCTCCTTCTCGATAAATTTTAGCTTTCCGTCTACTTTTGTCAAAAGTTCGTCTATTTTCTTGTTGTATCTTGAATATATTTTTGTTTGCTTGAAATCGTAATTCGTCTCGTTCATCTTGAAAAGATGCGACTCTTTCTTTTTCAAGTAAATCTCGAATGTCTGGATAATCTTTGAGTCGTGGATGCGTCCCGAATAGAAGATGAAATGGTGATGTGCCAATGCTTCGATGTATTGTTGTATTTAGACATTGTTGAGCTACTTCTAAATATTTATATTGAAGCATAGTATCAGAGACTACCTGTACGCAAATCGGATATGAGTATCCATCTACAGTAATTTCTGCTTGAAATTCTCCTAATGTCGCGTTATTCTTTGAACCTATACTATGAAAATGTAATTCACTGCGTCGTAATTGCGGAGAACCAAGTTTAATATATTCATCTGCGCGAATCAAACTAATATCGCTTCCTGAATCTATCAATGCTTCGATCTCATGTCCATTAAGCAAAACATTTTTAAGATATTTTCGACTTGATGATACTTTAAATGTTGCGCAACTTTCTTTACTCGCTTCATACTTCCTAGAACATTTCGACGCAATATGACCACGTTCCTGACAAATAAAGCATTTCACACCACGATCTTTCGTTGGACAATTTATGCTAATATGATCGCGCCCACCACAATTATAACATCGAATAACATTAGTTGTAGATTCTTTTTTCTTACCAACACTGGCCATCTCTTTTCGTTCACTCTTAACGAAACTATTTCCACGCTTCTCAAATTTCATTAAACTCTGTACGCCTCGATCTCGAAAGGTTACCTTCTCGAACGCCTCCGAAAGTTGATCAATTGTTGTAAACCGTTGAATACGCGCCTGGTTTTGAAGTATTTCATCAGGGATGCCGTCAATTACATATTCAAGCATTTCGTCATCGTTGATCGGTACTCGATTTCCTAAAATGATCTTCTCGTGCAAATATTCGTGGAATGTTTCATTCTTCTTCCATAGTCGTTCTTCAAACTTCTTTCTCATCTCAATCTTGCTTTGGCGATGATAAAACATGGTTCTTAATTCATTCAATAATTGATTAAATGGCATGGTAATATAGTTTGGTTTAGAATGAAACCATTGAAGTGCCTTTCCTTTAAGTCGCATACCGATAAGTATTCGTGCAACATCATCTTCCAATTTATACGTTGTCTTCAGTAACTTAATTTGCTTCTCCCAAATTTCGTAGTCATCAGATTTACCGTCAAAATTACTAAGTAAATCTGCAACTGCTGAAATATTTGTTCGTGTTTGTTTCAATTGAGATGAAAGGTTGCACCCGACTCCATTGTTTGATGTCAAGAAATTGTCACCATCACTGCCAACATCCAATTGCTCGCCTTCAAGATTACGCGTCGATTTTCGCTGCATTTCACGCATTATCTCTACTTCTCGTCTTAAAAGTTGAATTTCGCGCTCTGCAAGTTCCCGTTCCTTACGTAATATATCTATGCTTCTGGTATCAAGCCCCTCAATTGGTGGAGTTGGTGGTCTTAGCGAATTAATGCTAGGTACTACATTTACGCCTGAATCTTCGCTTGCAACCACTCCTGCACTATTGCTCGCTAGTTCATCCATCCAGGTTCCAGTTGGGTCAGTCATCATAAGTCTATTAATCAAATCGTGTTTTACTCCAACTGCACTTAAACCTTTAGCTTTTAAAATGTCTTTTAACTGCGCTACTGTGAATTCACACGGATTCCTATTTGTATTCATTACACGTCTTCTACACGATACACACGATATTACGATTTAATCGTCTTCACAATTTAAACAGTCTACACAATTCACTTTTATTATCACACAACTTGTTCTCCTTGTTCGCTCTATCCCGGCTGAGCCCCCAAAATTGTAGGATATTTATTATTTTAAAATTAGATACAAGGAGATTAAGAACGTCTTTATAACTATATGTTTACTCAATAACGCACGATGAACAACTGACTCGATTTGTTTGAAAACATTCACTTGAAAGACTCATTCACATGCACATTCGCTCTCGCTCACATTCTAGAATATTCCATAACATAAAAATTGAAACTCTTAAATTATTGATTAATATAAATTATTGATTAACAAACAAGGATATCTAAGATTATTATCCTTCACAATTTTCCAGCAATAGAAAATTTCTATTTCAATAGGAAATTTTGGAGAAATATGTGTTCTTCAAAAAATTGCGATGGAATAAGTTTTTAACCTTGGTAATTAATTCCCTCAGAGGCGACATCCGAGTGTAAAGGGTTAAACAATCGGATTGCAATGTATTCGTGGTTTGTCTTAGCATGAATATTTCCTCCGCATCTCTGTGGTGATTTCTTCACGAGATTTGCATTCACTGTTTTCACGGGGATTTCTTTTTTTTTTATTTAATAATGAAACGATATATCCAACAGTATTGCTTCGTTACTTATTAGGTTTGAAGGAACGATTAACCCCAAAAAATTGCGAGCTTTCATGGGTGAACAATGCCCAGGCTGATTGGTACCCGCTTTAGAATTAGAACCCGAATTTTGCATTGTGCAACCGGACCAGCAGCGAAACAGCTGCACCACCGTTGCTTTCTTCTTGCCTGCATCGGGCCGACACTCTTTTTCTTCCTTCTCTCGATTCTCTCCCCCTTTTTAAAAAACTCCTTTTTTTTCTGTTGTTTGCCTCGCCTCAACTTCCTTCGCATTTGAATCACGCTTCCGTCGTATATTAATCGAATGGACGCTAGTACTGTCTCCCTTTTTTACTATCCAATTGCAACGTTTGACGACGACTGAACCCATCAGGCGTGCAAATTGTCCCTTTGGTGGTGCAACTTGTACTTTCTTGACTTAGCGTTTCCTTCGTTGCACTTAGATATTATTGAGATGAAAATAGGTGTATTATTTCTTTAGGCTAGCAAATTTCACACTGGGATCTTAGATTCTGGTTAATTTTTATATATTCAAAATAAAGGAATAGTTTTGCACAGGTCCTTTCAAAACACTTTTAGATTACTAAATTAATTAGATTTAAAGCGTTTATGAAAAGTGAAGAAAATTACGTAAAGTATGTAGAGACAATGAACGATTTCAATGTGGTAATACAGGGTTAATAACAATAATGGCGTGATCCCATATTTTTTAATTTATCAAACTTGGTACGCAGAATAATAATATAATATAATGATTATAAATTTTTCTTCGAAGACAAATTTATTAAACTAATATCCACAATGGCTATTTGCTATGGCAAACTTTCATTTATGTGATATTGATTCTACAATTTAATTTTTTGTGTGCTACTTATTTTAAATATTCAAATACACACAAATTATTACACAATGTAGGAAGTGAAATAAGTAAGATTCAACTCATAGTTAAGAGGTGACTCGTTACTTTGCAATTCCTGGAGGTAAAAAGGGAGGCGAATTAATTTCGTTGATTTTTCTCGCGCGTTTGGCAACCTTTCTGAGGTCCATAGGACTATGCAACATCCCTGACGACCCGAACAAGGGAGAAACCAGTTCCGGCGAAGAATGTAAACGGAATATCGCCGGGTCCTGTTAACCTTTTCTCGTTCTACTCACTTGTTCGCAAAAACGAGCACGGATGATACTGTTGCTCCACTCTGCACAAGTGTGAAAGTACTCCTTTTCATTGGTATTGTTCGTAGACTATTTCTAACTGATAATTAAGATCTTCTTAGATAACAACTGGAAGAATTAAATGATAATAAAAATTAACTTCATTAAAGTGTACCAATATGACGAGACATATCCAAAATTATTTATAATTGCTCAAATTTTTGTAATTTTAGTTATTTTTACACAAAGCAGTACTAGATTTTAAGGCAAAAGTAGATAAAGATGTCGTAGGACGCAGAAACCTATGTTCGACACCTATGTTCGACAGTATCTTCAGTTAACACTTATTTGGTCCATGTTATCCATTAAATGAAATAATAGAAAACTGAATTAAAAGTTTCATTTTGTTTAAACTGCATCCATACTTTCGAAATACTATATATTACCTATTTTCAAAGTTTTATTGAAATTCTATTAGTTGTGAAGGTATTACTTGTTTATTATTGATGGTAACATATAAACATATGGTACATTAGTAACAATAATTCCTGCAATAACTAATTATAAATAATAATTATACTAATCATAAGTACTAATTATAAGTAATAATTATAACATCAAACGTGACTAGGAAATAGCATATGCTACGAAACGAAAACATTTATTTGACGCTTCTGCATCGTTCTGCATCAGAATGGTCTGAGTTTCAAACTCTTTGCAACCGAGAAGCCGTGATCGTTAACGTACGAAAGGAGCCCGTGAAATTATCCGCGAAATGGTAGCAACGCGTAACGCTGCACGCGTTGCACAACTCTCAGAACGCGCAGAACGCGGCATAAAACGCGGGAGAGCGAGAACGCCGCTTGTTAGAGGGGCTTCTCTGAGCCAGAGCGCGGAGATTCGTTTCCTCGATTCTTCGAGCACATAATAAACTTCAAAGCTGGCAAGACGACTCAAATGCATCCGTGGAGAGTGTGCACGAGCCCGCGATAGCGAGTAGGTGGCTAACCTTGACGACCACTTACACACGATTGACGCATGCGCGTGTGTGCGCGCAATACACGCGAACGTGCACGCACGAATTGCATCGGAGAATGCAAACACACGATCCTCCGTCGTACACGTACGCATACGTCCGACTACTGTGCGTCTATATACGTTATTCTACATAAGGTGTCGGCTGGCCTGGCATATGGGCCAAACGGTTTCGATAAAACCACGAAAATAAAACCATGAAACCCATCGCGTGGATCCCCCCGAAAGAGAGAAAAAGAATCGGCTAGGACAACGAAACGGGTGTGTCTAGTATGTTGCTGCGAATCGAAGAGGTATTGGAACAGGTGTGGCAGACTGCTCGTGGACGTCCACCGTTCCACGAAAGGCCGCTGCAAGGATACTTTTTTCGAGTAGCACGCGTTTAACAAAGAAAGCTGAGGCTGCCAGGATAAACAAGTTCGATGTTAATCTTGCTGCGGTCTTCGAAATTTTTCCAATCTCTATATATAGACTCGTTTCTCTCTAGAAATGGCTTCTTTAATTTGGAGCAAAGGTTCGCAGATTCTGAGCTCTTAGGTAGTAGAAATATGGTTCTCCCTTCAGGAGAACGCCTTGCTAGAACCTGATGTAACGATAGTAATATCTATTGAAAGTTAGTGAACTTATCGCAGTCACTGTAGATTAAACCGTAATATAATGCACAATAATAAATAGCGCTTCCTCGCATACGACGGTACGCTGTTCGTGTATCTGTAAGAGCGTTCTGTGCGCTGCACATTGACCCACCACGAACAAGTCATATCAATGTGTGATACACAAAAAGGTGTCGTCGACGACCCTGCGACTATCTTTGCCAGCAATCTGGCCGTGCCGCTAATTTATACACGGTGTCAGAACGCGGCGTGACTCGGCGTAGAATCGGCTGATCGTTAATTGTAATCATTTCGTCGCGTATCCGTGGTATTTTGTTCGTTTCGTTTCGTTTCGCGATCGCACCATCGACGCGCGCTAAGAATAACCCTCTCGCGGGTCTAGCGACTCCTTTCGACGCAATTTTAAACGCGCCTTTTACGAAAACAGACGTATCTGATTTTGCATCTGGCCTGAGCTCGTTACGAGAGCAACGTAAATCTTCGTTAGAGGCTCCCTATCCGCGGCTTATTCCCCTTATCAGATCCGTTCTTACATGCGTGGCACCAGGAGGTGTATATTTCGGTCACCTGGTAGAATCCCCGTGCGAGTCTTCGCCGACGCGCACGCTCGACATTGCAAACCGTTTCCCACTCCTTCGGTTTCGATGATTCTCCCACCCCAGCGCCATTGGGCGAGCTGGCTCGCGGCGGCGAAGGGGGACAGAGAGGGGAGGTCGATTCTCCCGTTTCGGCCGTGCACTAGAACTTGACTCCTAAGCTCGACAGTGATGGCGCAAGCTCTATCTGTGTCTCTCTGTCCCTCCTCTCTTTCCTTCCTGCTGTTATTACTCGCGTCCCACCGTCGCTTTTCTCTCTCGTTCTAACGTTTCCACCATTCCCCCGTGCCACGTATCGCGCCAAACTCGCTCGGAGACCTCGAGCGGTAAAGTTACATTTCTATCATCGAGTATTATGCGTTTTTATCGATCACGGACAGGGTACATCGTCGCGCGGGACGCGATGTTTGCGTTCGCGTTACGCGGATCGGAAGATAGGTTCCGAACGCATTTTTCAACGCTCCCTCCAAACGCGGACCAAACGAATCGCTGACCTACATTTCGAGATCCTCGATAGGGGAATCGAAGATGGTTTTCGAAAAAATGTTTCCGCGATTCTGTCCCGTGTGATTGCAATTGCTCGCAGGCTGTCTCCGAACCGTGCGTATGTTCGATCGATGATTTGGAGTCGCTCGTCGCGGCGGTGATCGAGATTTCCCTGCGAAGAAAAGTGCAAGTAGAGACGGTACGTTGCTCGTCAGACGGGACTCGCTTGCGCTCTTTCCTTCTCGAGCGTTCTCTCCTTCCCTCTCCGCCGCCACCTTCTCGTCCTCGTCTCCTCCTCGTCCTTCACCGCCTCTTGATCCACCGTCGTCCCTCTCCCGCCTCTCTTATGGCTCCCCCTCCTCCTGCAACCTTCCTCCGTCCTCCCTCCGTGCCCCTCCACTCCGTCGCTCTACCGGCTGCACGCTCACATGCAACGAGTCAGACCGGCCGGCTGGCACTCAGTTGCCTTTAGCGCCGTGCATCTCCGAGTCAGTCAGTCAGTCAGTCAGTCATTGAGTCAGTCAGTCGGTGAGTCGGGTCGACGGTACGCGTGCGAAGAGGTATCGTCTCCTGCAGCTACGTACACTCTCACTTTCGCCTGTCTCTATTTCTCTTCCCTCCTTTCACTGCTGCATCTCGTCGCGTTCTTTGTCGTTCCATCTCGCCAGATTTATTCGGTCGCGCGTAACGCGCTGGTCGCATGTTTCTCGATTCGCGGCACGTGTGCAACGCTCTGGTCTACGGGGAAAAACGTGCGCCGATCGCGTGCACTCCTCGCGTCGTCGTTAAACCGAGCCGGATGGTTCGTCCTATCTCTAGGAAGTTCGATGCGCGCATCATGATGCATGTGTAAGTGTGATATCATGAGAATAAGTTCTGAACGTGCGTTAGGAAAATTCCACGCGACGTATCGGCAAGGTGTAACAGAACTGTGCTCGTCTTTTCGAGGAGGATACGCTCGAGAATGCGTAGTTGGTTTCGCGATACGCGCTCGCTGCTACATCGTTGCCTCTCCGTGCGACAAGTCTCAGTGATCAAATTTGAATGGTATTCCGTTCACGTGCGCCACAACGAGAGGATTGCTTTTGGAATTCCAAATATCGAGAGGAACGTATCACCGTCCTGTCCCCCTTTTCTTTTTCAGCGGGACAGTCGATTCTTCATACGCTAAGGTGTGCAACAGTGAAGTTCAATGCCACGATGAGAGATTCGTGTATTCGTCCTTTTTCGTTACGTGCTGAATTTTGCGGTATGCAGTTCGAAGGGGATCGAACAGGACGATCATTGGTGTTCCACGCGACCACGTCTATTGCAATATTTAAATAAGCGTCCCTTATCCTTCGCTGCGTGCATTGTGCGCACAAAAATGTACGGTGTTTCTGCAAGAGCAGCTGCATTCGTCTGTTTTGCGTAACAATGTAAAGCGACCTTGTCGCAGTACGTGCCATGTCGTGTAGTGCTTCTTCCTCGCGTGCGATTGTCGCTTGAAAATGTTGTGTCGACGAGGCTTTTTTTCGTAGCTACAGCCTCGAAAGTGCAAACACGATTATGAAAACAAATCCCGACTGATAATCGACAGTTATGTCTACAATTGCATATCGATATTTCCGTCGACGGATTATCGCGACTGGTGATTAATTTGGTAGATGGCACTTTCTGAATTGCCTCGTATCGTCGATCGAACATGTTTTTGTCACGTTCTCCTGCAAACGACTCGATCGAAAACGAAGCTGATAGTGCACCGCGAGTGACGTCACGGATGTTTCGCATTTTCTTTCCGATGCCAAAGACCGAGGCACGCGACGCCAAAAGTGTCGTTGGATGCCACAAACATTATCGATCGCGCAAAGTATATTGTCACAGCGTGTCGTAATCAAACGTGACTTTTGCTGCGGCGACTTCTGCGGTTGCATGTCGCGACCATTATGCGCGTCGGAGCACACGTGCCAACCGAGGCGATCGTTGTCCCCGATTGGTCGAAATTCAACGATTTTCTCGATTATTTCAAGCATATTGTAAAATATTCACGGTGCGACGAATTATTCAGCGTGCACGACCTACGGTGTATCGTTGTCGCCTATCGAAAATGGCGTCATGTGCACTCAAAGATGCAGGTGAATTTGCAGGATGCAGGATACGTTCTTCTCATTAGAAACATGCTATCCAGTGCAAAATAATGCTCCACAGATATTTCGTAAAACGTTCTAAATTTGAAAATGATGTATTTTTATCGAATTGAAATTTTCGCGGGTCATTACCTAACTTTACTCCCTTATTCGTTGGTAACGATGAAGATTTGCAATTTTAATTGCAAAAACGCAATTATTTTCGTATATCTCGCCGTAGATAGGAGGCTGGTTATGAAATAAAACTTTGTCAAGTTTTTTATATTTGCGCACGTCTGCATTGGCTGATGCGTTCGTGAATCATCGTTCCCTAACTGCAAAAGCGCGCAGTTTGAGCTCACCCTACTCTCTGTTGGATCTTCTACGCAGTATTAAGGTCCCGTTTGACCTCTACTAGGACTGCATCATTGCAGCGGTTAACTTTGCGTTAGCTTGTAAATGCATCGCATACACCAAGTTCGTGTTCCGTCGCCTCTTAGACTCCTAAACAAGTTTACGTTCTCCCTTCGTTCGCACACGAACTTTCGCACAGCACGTGCCACGGTGGATCGTTCGATTTGATCGTTTTTCACTTTGTTGACGTAAAAAAGTTACTCTCGCATTTTCTTTTCCCGCGTTACTTTCAACCACTATGTAAGAACTTAACCCTTTGCGCTCCTTTGTCGAATATCGCTCGACATCAGTAAATAAAAAAAAAAAAAATATAAGTTCTATAAATATAAATTACAAGTTCGAGATTTAATATAATTAGTAAACAAAATTGTTTACAAGTAGCAGTTGAGGAACTGTCCATTAAAGTTATCGAATAAAACACTTTGAATAGCAGAAAGTTTATAGCAATAAAATTGAAAAATAAATCTGTGTGCAAAGGGTTAAGTGCGAATATGTGATCTAATACGAAGAGCCAAGTAGATTGTTCCGACAGTACGCTCGAGTTGGACTCAGCGACTGGCTCATTCTACTTATCAGGCACCCGGTACATATCGATTCGTCTTCCTGGGTAGACAGAGTCTGACGTAGCCTACTCGCTGGTAACCTTGAACTTCAACCTCGACTCCGGGGATTGCCATTAGAAATACATCCTCCCGTTTCGTCCCCTCATTTATCTTGCGCGATCGATCATCGTGAAAGGAGCGATCGATCAAAAATGTATTCCTATCTCATACGAAAAGTAGCCTATGTAAAAAAATTACTAAAACGAGTATACATTTACGTAACGCGCGTATAACAGTAAAATTTCTGTCCTACGGTTTCTAAATGCAAGGATAACCGATAGCTAATTATATTCAGTCATAAATCTCCCGCTTCGGAGTATAATAAAAATTCTTCTCAGACATTAATTACTCTTGTTCCCAGTCAAGATCGCAACAAGCCGAAAAAACACAAAATTCATTAAGAATGAAATCACGTTGGACGTTGCTTCGTTCTTTCGGAAACTAATATCCGTAAATGTCGCTTTTTTGGACGGATCGATCGTTCTTTTCCAGGATGCAGTTAGTAAAATAGGGAAATAAAATTTGTTAACACGTTTGCCAGTGACGAAAGCATTTCTTTTCTCCGTTAGAGAGGTTTACGTAATGATAGTCGGGTATTCTGCGGTAGAGTCGGATGAGTGTTGTCGTCCAACGACGTTGCGAAGCGAGGATCGCCAGGCGGATACACGCGACGTCAGGAGAATAGAAAGATGCACCGCTGCGCGCACGTGGACGTACGCTGCATTTTGCATAATTGGCCGCGGGCGTTACGTAAGCATTGTTTCTCCGCGGCGACGATTGTCGCCGCTGCACAGCCAAGGCAATCGCATTTTGCTGCCTACATACTGTGGTCAAGGTCACCGCACTGGAACACCGGCTGCAGGAATTCCTCTTGCTTCGATGCCTCGTTCTGGGCGCGAGTGGATCTTCTTCCGCTTTTCTAATGGGATTCTTTTTTTTTTTTATTTATTTAGGGGTTGAATATCGCGTCAACGTCGCATGGTTATTAGCGACTTAAAAAATTTCACTCAACTGTTATGGTTCTTTTATTATATTGAAAAAATCGGTAATCATGCAAATTTTAATGATAACATCTTGATATGCAGCTGAACTGGTTTCGATGAGCCTCCCTCTTGCTTAGCTATACTTTGAACATTCAAAGACAACTGGATGATGGTAACTGGTACATTACATGTTTCACATAATGGTTGGTTGATTTTTGTTGAGTAGGTATAAATGAGAAAATTTGGTACGTCCAATTCTGATTCGAGTTATTACCATTTGATATCTTCGCTTGAATCTTGGGTTAGTTTGCAGGTGGAAGAAGTTTTCCATAGATTTGTGGAGCAAATTAGCTTTGTAGATTTTCTATGTTAAATTCCAGGATTGTTTCATTAGTGTCTAACATGTCTACACGTTGAATAATGTCTGACGTGCTTTTATTAATGAGTTCACCATTCATATGTAAGGTAGCAGCAATCTTTGCTTCAATATCAGCCATGACATTCGATGATCCTTGTAATCAAAGATTTCTAAGAAAACTATTCCACGTGGCACAAAGTCGTTTTTTTCAGGGAAAGCGAAATGTCGAGAGACTGGTACTTAACCCTTCCACGCTCGATGTCACGTAAACGTAATACTTATCTAATATTCCAAATCTTTTTTATAATTTTTGATGTTTCAGTATTTTTCTTGATATCAATCTTATCGTTATTATTCTTATTGATTAGGCTATGAATATTTATTCTCTTTTATATTTCTAGAAGTAGGATTAAAGAAATGGAACTTAAATCTTTGTAACCCTTTGTTACAAAATGAAATGATATTGAAAATGTATAGTTCATTTCTTATTTTAGATATTTAAATTAATTAAATATGTTAATTCACTAAACTAGTCAGATGAATTTGTATTCGAAAAAACTAGTTTCAAACTACAATAACTATTTTCAAAAGCTATGTTATTATCATTTAACATGTGCGTATAATTCCCATGAAATTTTCTAATGCAGTTGTTTTCAACGTCTACCAGATGCGATGACTTAAAACAACAGGAGGTTATTTCGTTTTTTATGGTCATAGAAAACGATTTCCATGATTCACGCGTTTGTCGTCCTGAACGGGTTAAATCACCAGACTATTATCTCTGCGTTCGAATACTTTCTCGACTCTGAAGTTCACCAGTTTCAGAGCCATTCTCACCATTCTGTGTGCCACGGCTACACCTTTTAATTCCCCAGCAAGCATTCTTCTTTCATTATGTGCTACAGGCTGGTTCTCAAGGGGACGAGTGTCACTTTTGCCAAGTCGAACTTCCGCTCACGTTACGCCAGCGCATAACTAGTATCGTCCACCATCGTGCTGTTTCAACAGAAATTCTATCTGGCTCGGATTAACGTCCCGCTCTATTTATTTCTCCGCGTAACATTTCTCTTCTCTCACAATTCTTTCCTTTTCTGCTTCATATTTTTGAGAAAATTGAAGGAATATGTGCTGTGATTTACTTCATTGTTAAGTCGACAACAAAAGCTATTTGAGCCACATTCGTGTTGTCAATTGCTAGCACCATAGAGCTTACAAGCGAATACATGACCATTATTGTCGACCTTTTTCTTAAAAGGAACGATAAAGGAATAAATATCGCTTTCTTTCTATATGCATATTCGTTTTGTTTGCGATTCATCTCGTAAAAATGGTATTTCTTATTTCTTGTATTACGCATTTTGTTTTGTTGTTAAAGTAATCACTTAAACATATTTTATACTGTTGAGAGGATCTTAGTTGGAGCATATCTGTCCAATGAGTGGCCAGTACGCTTCAGCTTTTTCTACTTAAGTAGTATATATCTGATATTTTATGTGTTCTACAGTTTTATGTTTATGTTTCTTTTATGTTTTGTGTATTACAACAATATTCGTTATATTTGTTTATAAAAACTGGATCATTTGGGATCATAAAGCAGTAGAATGAAGGATTATCTTTATTATTACACTTTTAATTAAATATTTTTAAACGATATCAAAGTTCAAGGCTGACAATTTAATTACCATGTGTTAATTTAATTTCGTTATATCGTGAGTCGTATTTCATTCTTACACTAATTGCGATGCACGTATCCCTAATAATGCATCTTAAACTCTGTAAAGAACGCAACGAGAGATACGAGGAGCATCGTTTCGCAATTTGGGCCACGATAATAATTTAAACGAAAATCTACAGCCGTAACTAATTGGTTGTACGGTGCGTTGCACGCAGATACTATTCGAATTCTTTCCTTATCGCGCCATATCGAACGATTTGTAAGCTGTTTGCTTTAATTATGTTAATGGCCCAAGTTTTGGTACGCGTTTTGGCTCGATTATAACACAATTATTTATCTTCAGAAGTCAGGCTGATCGCAACGCGAAGTACGCGCAGTCGAAAGTGAAATTGAACGTTGGACTTGTCGTGTTTGTTTCGCGAAAGTTCCGTCATTCCTCGATTAATCGAATTTTTCATAGTCTAAAGAGCATTCATAACATTCTAGTGTAACATTGGCGATTATTGCAGTATTTTGTTTCTTTCTCAAGAAAACACGAGATTTTTTTAATTTGTCAACAAATTTAATACATTGCGTAAAATTACGTTTTCTGTGAACTATTGCTGGAGCGTGGATCACGCAAAATTTGAAAAGTTGCGTTAAACACTTAGTTAAAACGTTGAAAGCTTTTGTACGACACATTTCTAGGTAAGATGATAAAGAATAACGATAAAAGTAATTTTTTAAATAAAAGTAATCATTACTTTCGCTCTCCTTTTCCCAAAATTCTAGATAAAATGATAAAGAATAACGATAAAAGTAATTTTTAAAATAAAAGTAATCATTACTTTCGCTCTTCTTTTCCCCAAAATTCTAGATAAAATGATAAAGAATAACGATAAAAGTAATTTTCTAAATAAAAGTAATCATTACTTTCGCTCTCCTTTTCCCAAAATTCTAGATAAAATGATAAAGAATAACGATAAAAGTAATTTTCTAAATAAAAGTAATCATTACTTTCGCTCTCCTTTTCCCAAAATTCTAGATAAAATGATAAAGAATAACGATAAAAGTAATTTTTTAAATAAAAGTAATCATTACTTTCGCTCTTCTTTTCCCCAAAATTCTAGATAAAATGATAAAGAATAACGATAAAAGTAATTTTCTAAATAAAAGTAATCATTACTTTCGCTCTTCTTTTCCCCAAAATTCTAGATAAAATGATAAAGAATAACGATAAAAGTAATTTTTTAAATAAAAGTAATCATTACTTTCGCTCTCCTTTTCCCAAAATTCTAGATAAGACGATAAAGAATAAAAATCGAAGTAATCCTAATTTTCACTCTCTTTTTCCCCAAAATTGTCCGCTCCAATATTATGTTCGTTCCTATAACGTTCGACTGTCGTGTCTGAAAGTGTAAAAATTGAGCGAAACGAAAACGAAAACGTCGATAAAATCGTTCGATACGGTGTTTCTTCTGAAATGCAGAAAGTCGAAAGAACATTCGTGGCCCGAGTCGCGAAACGATCCTGGAAGCCTGTTGTCCTCTGCAGCACGATAAATCCCTTCTTGTTCCTAATCGTAGTGCGATCGAGAGTCGACTGGTTGGGCGCGAAAGAACCAAAGAACGGTGCAGTGAACGAAACCAAATCGATACCAAAAGAGGAGGGGAAAGTTAGCTCGATTTAGGGGAACAGTGGCGGTGGCGTGGCGGCGGTCGCCGTGGCGGTTAGTCGATTTTTCGTTTTTCGAGATGACGCGAGCAGCGTGTAGCGCGGGTTTCGCTTGAGAATAGGGTTCAGCGAGGTGTTCGCGAGAAAAAGAAGTAAAAGTGACGAGTGAAAACAGGAACGCGAAGACGGCCAAGATGATGAGGAAGGAGAAACCGATGATGTCGGTGACCGCCATCATCCAGGGGGCCCAGATCCAGCATTGGCCCCGTAGGAACACTTGTATGTATACCTTTATCCTATGCGCGTGATGTTACAACTGATCGCCAGCGTTTCGTTTCATTTATGGGGAATGTTTTTTTTTTTTATTAAAGAAACTATTCTCTTTTGTCCTCAAAAATTACAGTTTGGATTGCTCCAAAATTTGTAATCATGTGGACACTATTGTAGGAAAAATTTTTTGAGAAAGTTTGACAAACTCTACAATTGGCAATGTAGAAATATGAAGTTTATTTTTTTAATGATAAAAGATTTATTATAGTTATGTGAGAAATATAAGTATTGGTGATAAAAAGTAGAATGTTTTCATTTATTAAGAAACAATTTTCTTTTGTCTCCAAAAAGAAAACGAAAAGTTAATTAAAGTTGGGATTGTTCTAAAATTTGTAATCCTATGAACACTATTGTAGAAAAAATTGTTTGAGAAAGTTTGACAAACTCTACAATTGGCAATAAAGAAATACGAAGTTTACTTTTTTAATGATAAAAGATTTATTATAGTTATACGAGAAATATAAGTATTGGTGATAAACTGAAAACCTATTGGTGATAAAAAATAGAATATTTTTGTTTAAATGAAATATCGTTATATACAAATCTAGATATAGTTTCACATGCATGAATCACTTCGTACACGCACTGTATACGTAGAATTCGATAGTTTTCTATTTCTGTGCGAAAGTAACAACGAAAGGTCCTATTCTTGGTACCATCACACGTGTACTTACTATCTACTGCATTCCTGTATCGTTAGTTTACGCATAATTCACAAGAATCATATGACTGGGCTAATAAAACACGAGGCTGCATTAAGGCAACTTGTTGGATCGCAGAGCAGCCTTAATGGTCTTGCGATGTGAGACATATTTGTTTCTTATAAAGTTCTCTTTGTTCCATACTTAATTTTAAACTTTGTACTTTGTAGTCTGCGCAGATAGTCCTTCATATTAACAGCATTGATAAGTGCAATAATTTTTTCGTCTTTCTTTCTCATTCTTTTTATATCATTTTTAATTAATTTCTACGTATCACGCTGTGCAGCGTGTTTCTATCGTTGCTTTATCTATTGGATATGCATATAATATTCATCACTTTTTTTTTCCTTTTGGTCAAATAAACAAAGTGGGTCATTGGTTTGCCTATCGCGTTCGAAGCTAGGATATCATTTAAAACGATACACGTTGTTTGGTACATGCATCGCTAATTATAGCTTTTACGAGCGTACTTGCTGATTAGAATCGATGTCACCTGAAACAACTCGCGCCATGAATTTCAAGCACTAATGGTACCTAAACGAGACCGACTGTTGAAATGTGCGAACGATAATTAGCATACTGCTGGTAGACGGTGAATTAGCACGATCCTCAAGGCTTCCTCTTATCTGCACTCAAAATTATCCTTGTCATAGTTTCGCAATGTTTGCGTTACTTGAAAACAAAGGAATCTACAATGTCACGAAGTGGCAGCTTTTACGTAGCACACTGGGATTTTGAAAGTAATTTTTTTGGTCCTTTTAAATTGACAATAAAATTGCTGTTTATGTAATGTTTGTGTTATCTCGATAAATCAGGGCAATGGACATTTTTCTTTTAATACTTTGCACTTGGCTCCTTCCTAGACGTTAGCGATGGAAATTTGGTACAATAGCAATATTTTAGCAATGGTTTCTATTGCTAACATCTCCCAGCAGTAGAAAATTTCCATTTCAATAGAGAACTTGAGGGAAGCATGCATTTAGCAATATTAACATAGAAACCATTGCTAAAATAGCAATATTAATATAGGAACCATTGCTAAATATTGCTATTTTAGCAATGGTTTCTATTGCTAACATCTCCCAGCAGTAAAAAATTTCCATTTCAATAGAGAACTTGAGGGAAGCATTTAGCAATATTAACATAGGAACCATTGCTAAAATAGCAATATTAATATAGAAACCATTGCTAAAATAGCAATATTAACATAAGAATCATTGCTAAAGTAGTAATATTAACATAGAAACCATTGCTAAAGTAGCAATATTAACATAGAAACCATTGCTAAATATTGCTACTTTAGCAATGGTTTCTATTGCTAACATCTCTCAGCAATAAAAAATTTCATTTCAATTAAAAACTTCAGAGAAACCTGCATTACTCAAAAAGCTGTGGTGAAATAAGTTTGTCCTCCGCAATTACTAATCAATGTTGATGTCCCATCAGAGGAGACGTCCGAGTGCAAAGGGTTAATACTTTAAATTTAGGATTGGTAATCTCCTACTTATAATAACGTATCATTAATAAAATATAAAATATTCAATTCTAAGGAGATATCAACTAAAATTATTGCTTATCGACAATTACTTTCACTTACAATCTACAACTTTGTAAGACTCGACTCTGATGTCTGACTATACGCAAGATCAATCTACTTAAGGCGCGCCAGCTTCATCTAATATTTAGCTTGTTTGATTCTTTGTTACTCCTTCATTAACGAAAGTGTTATTATTTGAAATTAAATGAAGCACAGTTGACACATAGGAGAAAATATTAGCTATTAAGAGGCAGCTGTAACGAAATATGTATATAGTATAAATAGCTTTTTTTACAGAAGGTGCGAATGAAATGTAGAGGTCAATTTTATTTTTTTATATAGGACGGCCAATTTTTTACATTGGACCTCGATAGGACTGCGAATTCTGTGTAAAAAAAGTACCAAAGCACGTTTAACCTAAATCTACCAGTCTCGCGATATTTGACTTTGTTCATTCTATTTACTCTTATTATGAAGCTGTGCTCGCAGGTGTGTCGGTACTTGAGATGTAAATAAATACTAAACAGTAAATATCATGAAATAGCATTGTTGGACTTTCGACATCTCTCAGTAAATAGATAAGTAAATTTCTTATTTAGCGAACATGGTATGTAGTCAACAAAAAATTCTCATTCGGAGAACAAGTTAAATATCGTTCCTAATTTAAAGAGTATAAAGATAATTTCGCTTGAACGTTAGGTTTATACGCTGAAATATGTACGAAATGCGTATAAAATTTAAAAACACTGGAAGTAAGAGTAATCGTACAAAGTCTGCAACTAATGCGAATCATGGCCTTTCCATCGTCTGTAATAATAAAAATAATAGGATGAACAAAGTTAAATATATCAGGAGTGGTAAGTTCTGAGACATTCTTTTATATTCAGAATGTATTATTTCGTTGAATTGAGAATTGACCTTTAGATCTCTTCTACGCTTCTCTTGTAAAGGACGCGTTTTGCATTCAATGATGGATTATGATGAATCGATGAAGAAAAATTGTTCAATTGGTTTCGCATGTCGAGGTCGTAGCTTGACGAGTAATTGCTGTAGGAGATCAAATAAAGTATAATACTGAATGATACTAATATGAGATGTGCAATACCACCTCAGGAAATGTCGAAAGGTAGATCGCAGTCGCTACAATTCTAACAGATTTCAGCAGATCATTCCTGCGACTATTTAAAAAGAAAAAGAAGAACAAATGTCCTTCGATATAAAGTGTAATATTTTTCGATGTTATCAAACATGTCACGTCTGTTAAATTTGATGAACATTGTTCGTGCGAGAGTGATAGATCCTATGTAAAAGAATGTAACGCTGTGACGCTCGTGGCGTTCATTTCAAGCCTTGCGTGACCCTAACTGTATCTTTGAAGTCTGGAAAGTACCACAAAAGCTGATTTATGTACATTTAATTTTAAATCGTGCACATTTCTTAAGCTTAACTCTTTGCACTCTGCTCTTTTCTGGACATTGGCAATAGAAGCTAGAAATATTGCTAAAATAGCAATATTTTAGTAATATTTAGCAATAGTTTCTATTGTTATCCTTTCCCAGCAATAGAAAATTTCTATTTCAATAGAAAACTTGAGGGAAATATGCATTTTTCAAAAAGCTGCTTAGTTTAATTACTAAGTTGCTGCTAGTTTAATTACTAATTACTAATCCCCTCAGAAGGGACATCCGAGTGCAAAGGGTTAATATTAACCCTTTGAGTGCCACGGATTTTTGGAGAACTCCAATCGAAAGCTACAATGGGGCGCGATAGAGCTTCTGAATTCCTACGTTTAACCCTTTGCACTCGATGATTTTTTCGGTCGTACATCACTTTCTCTATCCCTAATTTCTTCACAAATACAATCGATCTCGCTTTTCAACAGTTGAAAATCAATTTCGTCTTCACTCGAGCTAATTCCACTTTTGAAATCCATTTTCCTGGGGCTTCGAAACTAAAAATCAGTCGATGAGAAACTGAGGCGACTCGAGTCGTCAGATGAAACACGATGGTGACTGAGAGTCGTCTCTCGAGTGCAAAGGGTTAAAATTGCTTTGGATCGCGATGGCGCTTTTCAATTTCCACGTGTCAAAGTTCCAAGCATCGCGACGGCTCTATTTTTCTACTTATCAGTCAAAAATTTTGCATTATTGTTGCTGTACCATTTTTATGACAATCCAGCGTGCAGCCAATTTGACAACTTTCGAGTTGGCACTTTTAAGCACTTGAACAGAAGGAGCACGATTTCACCGTCTGCCACTCAAACAGTTGACACATAATTATCGCATATTATACTTTACAGACAGCGCATGAAATTAATCCTTTGCGTTCGACGACTTTTTCGGTCGAGCGAAGCAGCAACTCGAGACTTTGTGATGCTTATGTGACGAGTATCTGACAGATAACAACATGATTTTATATATAAATCAACTTAAAAAACGTAACAAAAAATTAAAACGTAAATTTGTAAAAATATTGTAATATTCTATCTATTTTATTTTATTTTTATTTCGCCAGGTATGAATTTTATTTTCGATGATATTTTATTAGATGTCCATTTTGAATTATTAGAATCTTCTTGGGCTATCTATTATTCTAATTTGTCAATTTTTTACATCTAACACTATGTCACTATTACCATCACTGCTTTCAATTTCTATATCACTAATTTCTTCGCGAATACAATTGATCTCGTTTTTAAACAATTGGAAATCAAATTCATCTTCACTCGAGTTAATTTCACTTCTAAAATCAGTCGAGAAAAAACACAAGTTACCATATGAAATGCCGTGGCGACTAAAAGTCTCGATCTCAAAGCGTTAACATTTGCAGAATTGAAGTAGATTGGTCTTGCGTGTAGTCAGACATCAGATTCCTTTCTTACAGAGTCGTAGATTGCGAGTGAGTGTAGCGCCGCTAATATCATTACTTACATATTTATTTAGCGAGTGTACAAACAATTTGCACTCACAGGCACAACTTTATTTTAATATTTAATTGATAAATAAAGTTCTAATTGTAAAGTAAGAATTTTCCAAGTCCAAAGTTCAACAATATTGAATCAAAGTCTGTGATACACAAAATCTCTGAACGTATCTAATAATAATAACATCCAGCTCTGTGTTAGAATCTTCTATACTAATTTTTTGTCTAAGGCGTGTCCTAATGTCGTCCAGAAAAGTGAGAAAAATTGTTACGTCCAGTAGTATGTCCTGAATTTAGTGAGATGTGCATTTGTCCGTCCAGATCAGCGTGAAGTCAAAATATCTGGTAATAGGGTTGTTGAGTGTCGTCCACGCGTTCGTCGATCCTAATCTGAGGCTAAGTTTACGATAAGTTAATTGCTATTGAGCAATTGCCCATTAAAGTTTAGCGCTACCCCTGGTACTAATTCAATTAACCCTTTGCACTCGACATGACGCTTTTCAAGCAATTTTCTGTTGCTGGTAGAAGTTAGCAATAAAAACTACCATCGAGCAATTTACAAAATTTCCAATTCAATAGAAAGCTTTGGGGAAACGTTTCTCAAAAAGTTGCGGTGGAATAAGTTTTCAACTTTCGCAATCAGTAATCAATTCCCTCTGCGGCGACATCCGCGTGCAAAGAGTTAACACGCCATGACAAAAATATTTTACAATCTGAAAAACAGCAGATGTCCTTTCGTCCTGATCCTAAACTTAACTTCAATTACTTAGAAAATAACTCTAGCTCGATGCATTCGGTCTTTTTAGTGGCTCAAGCATCGAAAGTTTCATCGTTCGAAGAAGAAAAAAAAAGGAAAAACTACGCCGTCATTACTGATATCTCGATGGCGGAGTGACTCACTCCAGTTCCGATACTTGCTCGCGAAACGGAGCGTTTAACGCGCGCGCGATCGCTGTTTAACGCGTAGGGTGAAGGTCGGCTATTGAAGCCTGAATGGTGCGTGCGATTCGCGAGCGAGAACGCATGCGCGCGGCTCGGTTATCAGTCCGTGGTTTTGAAAGCGGCCTTATAGAGGCTCGCAAACGCTGGCCGCGAGAAGGTCACGCCAATGCGCCTCGTTATCTACACCCCTGTCGCAATTTACGAGCCTTTCCGCGGCTTATCGCGTGCCCCTATTGCCGAGTAATACACGGAATGACGCATTTCAAGCTTGTAGGTCTCCTCATCGCGTTTCATCCTTTTCTCCTTCGCTTGCATTCAGCTGTTTTTTTTTATTTCGATTGGTGAAGGTTTACGTTGATAGATTGCACGTTGCAAACCACTATAGATGCGTCATCTTGATGTACTTGATCCTTGAAAGTAGTTCTTCAAAAACGTAATCGAATATTTTGGAACTGCTCGTTTCTATTCTGGAAAAGTATAGATAAGTAATTTAATCCTTTGCACTCGACACTTTTTCAGCAATTTTCTATTTAGCAATGAAAACTATTATCAAGCAATTTACAAAATTTCATCTAATAGGGGTGCGTTATCACCTAACTCACATAAACGGTGTGAGAAACGGCATCTCCGTTTATCAAAAGTATAAGATTCAATTTTTGCATTGGTTAATGAAGAAAAACTAACAAGGCGTGTGTAACTGCTTTCGGGTATTTTCCTTACAAACTTGTCAAGTGTTAGTTGAATACCACCCATTTCTTTCTTTTCTTGATAAAGATTTCTATAACATGCTGTGTCTTTCTCAATCGCCCTACGTACTTCAAATATACGTTCTCCATTGGGATTACATTCTTCCGTAACAGCCAAAAATTTGTCAAGATTTATGAACGCTTCGTTCATATTTTTAATTGTCAAAGTCTTGACGTTTTTATCAGCTTTGTGGCGGTCCTCGACACTAGGGGGACAGCACACTCGTCAGTTTCCCACGAGCACTCCTTGTTTTACACAGTTTCTATATAATAGAAATTCTGACCTATCTCTACCATCCCAGCGTCTAGAGCGCAACTCCGCCATTTTGGTAGCCTTACTAATGAGTCCAGGCCCAGGACGAAACGTTCTTCCCTCTCTTTTTCCTTCCTACCCTCTCACGTTCTCTTTACAGCGCAGCATATCGAAGCAGGTGTTCAGCCACCATCACACGCTTCAGTTCATATTTTTAATTGTCAAAATCTTCACGTTTTTATCAGCTTCTATCGTCCACGCTTCCATTATCTATTTCATAGTTGCTCGATTGAGTGTTCAGACAAGAATATTGAAAAAGTTGAAATTTTCAAGATGTGCGTCTGTACTCGACTAGGTATCGCGTGGGGCGTATCGTTGAGGGTACAAAAAGACGCGAGAGCGCAAGTTTGAGACATGAATTCTTTGGTAATGATTTGTACAATTTGAAGCAAACTCTTTGATCTTGCTCGTGTTAAAATTTCAAGAATTTGTTCTCAAAGTATCGACAAAATTTTTAATTCGAAAAATGCAAGAACTGTGAATATTCTAGATTGCATTAATATTTTCAAGAGACAAGTTTTCAGTAGAATTCTATATCACCAAATGCTGAAGACAATAATATATGCTACTCTAGAACTCATTAAAGGATGAACGGATACTTCAATTGAAGCAATAATTGCAATATTATATAAATCAACAATTATTCAAGTTACACTTCAGTAAATTCTTTCAATTAACAGTGGAACCAGAGATCAAAACATGAATCTGTCCACAGACATTTACACACACATATAACACATAGGTTTACTTTTCTTTCAACTATAATTAAGTATTCCCACTGAAAAACAAACGTGAAAATCTGATAGAACAAGTACTTACTCTACAGAATCTTAAAAGAAAAAGTCTTGTCGCATGGTAGAATTGATAATACGTTTCTTTACTTTCTTTCATTTGAAGAAAATTCAATAGTGAAACGAAACGATAGTACATTGAAACTTTTTCTTAAAGAAAATTAGATTGCACAAGTTTAATCATCGATATCCCATGAGAGTGCAAGGCGTCGCGAGCAAGGCGTCGTACAGGAAGTTATCATTCATCGAAATTTTCAAGATGTGCGTCTGTACTCGACTAGATATCGCGCGGGGCGTATCGTCGAGGGTATAAAAAGGCGCGAGAGCGCAAGGGCTCTAAAAACACCTCTATCTCCGCTGTTATCCGGAATATTTACAGACCCTCGACAACCAGCACTCCCGAGCGCGAAGAGCGCTCGTAGAAAGCGAACCGACGGCACTTCCTCGTAATTTCCGCGACTCTATTTGCTTAGCCTAGACCCCTGCGCCAGCCTCCGGACTGCACACGTGCCCATTCCTCTGCACGTGCAACAGCCTGTGATAAGAGAGCACACGGGCACGGGTTGGACAGAGGCGGTTCGCGCTGGCTCGATTAATCCACGCACCAGGCAACCTTGGCACCGATGCGAACCAGCCGTGAAGTGCAGCCTCTGTCGCGGTTCCACACGTGTCTACGGGCAACGGTGGTTTCTCTTCCATTTCATTGAATTCATATATGTAGCCTGCAGCGGTGCGTGGGCGTCGCTTCATTTCGAGCTATTCTGACCAGACACGTGTGCTTAATTCACTGCTGGCGAGTACGCGTACATGGTAATGTTAATTGGATAGCTGTGAGTGGCTGGTGATGTTGGAACCGGATCGAAATTGTTACAGGCTAGCGATTTAACCGAGCCGTACCCGGGTGCACGCGAGAATATATGGTTTCGTTGTAGATATTAACGCGAGGATGCGTATTTGTTCGTTAAAAAGACAGAATAAGCTTTCTATGGTTCGTTTAGTTTAGTATAGAAATTAAATTTTAAAGACATTAAATCCAGGATGGATTAGCTGGTCTTGGAGATCGAGACCTGGTCCTGAACGATCTGTGAAAGTTACAGAAACAGTGGATAATAAAAAGACAGAATAAGCTGTTTATGGTTCGTTTAGTTTAGTATAGAAATTAAATTTTAAAGAAATCAAATCCAGGATGGATTAACCCTTTGCGCTCGAGAGGCGCCATTAAGGTACCCTGGCGTTTCACGCGATCATTAATAAGATATCAGACTCAGCTTGGCTTGTGTTCTTAGCGTTGGTCTGAACTTTACAGTCGTAGTAGTGAGAATAGTATTCTCAAAGCTGTCGAGCTTTATAAATATGAATAGAGATGAAATTAGTTCGACTGAAGGCGAATTCGATTTTTCGTTGTCGAGCAAATGGAAAGCTCCATGTTGTTTTGAAAGGGGATGCAAGGTCTGCTCTGACTTAAGCCTGGCGGTAGATGCGAAACCTCGAATTACTGTGATACGTGCCTTGACAAATCGAGGATGCATCTCAGGGATTGTTTTGTAAAATATCACACAAAAACTGATCACAGAGTGAGAAATTTAATAGATTTCGTTTCGTAAAGCGTAGAAATAAGTAAATCATTGAAATTTTATTATCTGTATACGTTTGTTTGAGTATAAGATCACTTTAATGTAACCAAAATCGTCTCGAGTCGTCAGTTCGCCCGAGCGAAAGAGTCCTCGAGCGCAAAGGGTTAAGCTATATTTTGACACCACAATTCCTTCACCAGGAAGGAACTGTATCTATATATAACGAGTGTTTCGAATTAGAAAAAACGAAAGGAAAAAAGAAGGCAGAAAAATGAACGCGCAGATTTATGCGATGAATGCGAAGCAGCGAGCAGAATCGATTAACATGCGAAACGAGACATCGAGAGGGACTCATTTTACCGCGGCTTCGGTATTAATCATCGGCAATGAGATCACCCGGCTCGCGGGCGTACTCTGCGAATCGAGATCTCAGCCGTTTCGAATGATAATTCCGCGTTTCGAAACCGCTCCGCCGTTACGCTCGGTTATCCAGCCTGGCGATCTGAGAGCGCAGCGTCGCGCTGATTTCCTTTGCTCATTCATTCGATTTGAATGCAATATTACACATGCGACGAGGTGCGCGAGGAAAGTAGCCTTAGACAGCCGAGTTGGTGCACACACGAGCCGACGCGTCTAATGAATCCGTTCTCGATGATTCACCTGGCTCGTGTATCATCGATTAATGTATGCGATCGTGTGCACTTGTTTGCTCAATCGAAGATTGAAGCCAGCTAGAAAGCGTCGACGACGAAGCAATTAGAGTTAAAAATGGTGTTCGAAAAATCTGTCGATAATTCTTTGCGATGAAATCAAACTGAGGTGGGTTGAGTATTGTTCAGTGCGCACGAAGTAGATAGGTTGTCTATTATGCGCTTCAAGCGATGTTTTAGTTACGCTTGAATATTTAGGGGTAGGTGTAATAATACGTGCAGATAATCGTTGTTTGTTCATTTTAATATGTTTGATTGGAATGTTGTGAACTATACTGTTTTGAATGTGTTTAAAGAATGTGTAAGACAAACGGATTCGTTGATTGCAATGTCACGAATTTTGGTGAGGGAAGCGGACGTCAAAACTGATTGATTGCATAGAATTGTTAGAGAAATGGTTAAAAATGACCACCTCAAAACCAAAAATATTGCTAAAATATTGCTAATTTAGAAATAGTTTCTATTGCTAAAATATTGCTAAAATAATGTTATTTGAGCTGAAGCTTGTCACACACCGTGTTGATGGGGCTGAACGCCTGGCTTCAATTATAGTCGCTGTAAAGGAGAACGTGAGAGGGTAGGAAGGAAAAAGAGAGGGAAGAACGTTTCGTCCTGGGCCTGCTAGTAGACTCATCAGTAAGGCTACCAAAATGGCGAGCTGCACCTTAGACGCTGGGATGGTAGGGATAGGTCCGAATTTCTATTATATAGAAACGTGGTAAGACATGGAATGCTCGCGGGAAACTGACGAGTGTGCTGTCCCCCTAGTGACGAAGACCGCCACAGAGCATTAGTTTCTATTGCTAAAATATTGCTTATTTGGCAATAGCTTCTATTGCTAAAGTATTGCTAATTTAACAATAGTTTCTATTGCTAAAATATTGCTACTTTAGCAATAGTTTCCATACAGATTTATTAGAAATTGATTAAAAATGACCGCCCCCAAAGCAACGGTCACTCGCAGGTACCAAGTGCACCCTTTCGCGTGTCTTAAGCCTCGACCGTAACAGGTAATAACTTTATCACGCACCTTGACCTTTCTTTAAAACATCCAGGATAAAAATGAAATTAACTGAAAGCTGTTTAAGTCGAAAATAAAATGGTCATAGAAAGTATACGATGATCGATGGCATCATAAGCTTATTGCTGTTACGGGTCAGATTAGAGTTTCTTCAATATTAGATACTATTTACAAATTTCAAACTCTAATCTATTTTATTGTTATATTATGTGTATTGATATGGTACGCGAGAATATTGATGGACATGTTGTTACGGATGTAACAAATATTGATGCTTTTAATGATAAATTTGGGCTGTAAATTTGGTCGTTCATAAGTTTATGCGACTTGGAAGGTAGATATCGATGTGCTTGTTATCTTATTTGGATATTACTGTGCTGTTGTAGAATATTTTGTTGAGTAATGTACTTTTACAATAATTCTTAGCTTCTAACCCTTTGCACTCGAACGTCGCCTCTGAGGGAACTGATCGCTTAAAAACTAATTCCACCGCAACTATTTGGAAAACTCCAAGTTTCCCCCAAAGTTTTCTATCGAAACGGAAATTTTCTTTCGCTAGAAGATTGCTTGGTAATGATTTCTATCGCTAACTTTTGCCAGCAACAGAAAATCGCTGGAAAAGTGTCGAGTGCAAAGGATTAATAGAATTAGAAACTAGAACTGAGCAACCTTTCTTTTTCTTTTGTTGGAGATGTAAAAGCTTTTGTTTTCTTCTTTTAAGGAATGGAATTAGGATCCATGTTTGAGACATGAATTCTTTGGTAAAGATTTGTACAATTTGAAGCAAACTTTTTGGTCTTGCTCGTGTTAAAATTTCAAGAATTTGTCTGCGGTACAAGAAATTGTTCTACACAAAATATATTTGTTACGTTGAAAGAAGCATTAAAATTTGCACGTATGCATCAAAGTGTCAACAAAATTCTTAATTCGAAAAATGCAAGAACTGTGAATATTCTATATTGCATTAATATTTTCAAGAGACAAGTTTTCAGTAGAATTTTACATCACCAAAATGCTGAAGACAATAATATATGCTACTCTAGAATTCATTAAAGGATGAACGAATACTTCAATTGAAGCAATAATTGCAATATTATATAAATCAACAATTATTCAAGTTACAGTTCAGCAAATTCTTTCAATTAACAGTGGAACCAGAGATCAAAACATGAATCTGTCCACAGACATTTACACACACATATAACACATAGGTTTACTTTTCTTTCAACTATAATTAAGTATTCCCACTGAAAAACAAAAGTGAAAATCTGATAGAACAAGTACTTACTCTACAGAATCTTAAAAGAAAAAGTCTTGTCGCATGGTAGAATTGATAATACGTTTCGTTACTTTCTTTCATTTGAAGAAAATTCAATAGTGAAAGGAAACGATAGTACATTGAAACTTTTTCTTAAAGAAAATTAGATTGCACAAGTTTAATCATCGATATCCCATGAGAATGCAAGGCGTCGCGAGCAAGGCGTCGTACAGGAAGTTATCATTCATTGTAGTCACGTTGACAGACTCCACGACGTGGCTACTGACCGATTAGATGTATCTATTACGTGGACGCATCAATATACGCAATCGAAACGGAGGATCGCTTCTTTAATAAGCGTTTCGAGCACGTATTCGCATTATGTAGAACGTGTTGGGTCCCGTGTCGCCAGCGAGTTTCACCGTGAAAGTCGCGGCTTCTGCATTGTCTTATTGTTGACGCAACATCACTCTCCCCTGAATACTTCGCACACGTATGTAACTCTCCTTCTTTCTTTCTCATGCAAATTCTTTTATTGTCTCTAAATTCAGTTGGTTGGAATTTCTGGCCAGAAGTGTTACGATTTGCGAGACTTTGGATATTGGAAATATTAGGAGTAGATTTCTATAATTATGAAAGAAATTTTATGTAGAAGTATTTCAACATTTTATGTAGTATTATGTAGAAATTTTATAATTATGAAAAGTTTAGAATTGCAGAAAATTTAAATTTGGGTACAATTTTTAGGAATTGAAGTTAACCCTTTGCACTTGGATGTCTCTTCTGAGGGGGCAACGCAGGTCCAGCATATCACTCGGATGTTCCCTCTAAGGGGATATTCAGAATTAATTAATAATTACAGAGAATAAACTTATTCCACCGCAACTTTTTGAGAAATGCGTTTCCCTCGAGTTTTCTATTGAAATTGAAATTTTCTATCGCTGGGAGATATTAGCAATGGTTTCTATGTTAATATTGCTATTTTAGCAGTGGTTTCTATGTTAATATTGTTATTTTAGCAATAGTTTCTACATTAATATTACTATTTTAGCAATAGTTTCTATATTAATTTTGCTATTCCAAATATTGCTATTTTAGCAATAGTTTCTATGTTAATATTGCTATTTTCACAATAATTTCTATATTAACATTACTATTTTACCAATTAGTTTCTATTGCTAACTTCTGAGAGGAGTCGAGTGCAAAGGGTTAAAAGTTTTCGTTTGCAGCAGTCAAACACCAAGTCTTTCAAAAACAGTATTATTATATCTCTGTCTATCTACTGCTCCTGAAATTTACAACTCAAAGCGTCATTCGTTCAACTATAATTGTGAGAAATTATAATAAAAACAATCGATCGACGAAAGATGCGATGTAAATGTCAGATCTGAGCACGCACTCGAGATTAGAAACTTTCAAATTTCAGAAAATTTTCAAGTTTTTTCTAGTTCTTATAATTTTAAATCAAAAATTTACGTTTTCAATAGTTAAACACTAAGTCTTTCAAAAACAGTATTATTATATCTCTGTCTATCTACTGCTCCTGAAATTTACAACTCAAAGCGTCATTCGTTTACCTATAATTGTGAGAAATTATGATAAAAACAATCGATCGACGAAAGATGCGACGTAAATGTCAGATCTGAGCACGTGCTCGAGCAGTGGAGCGTGCCGTGGACAAGATCACGTTTTGCACTGTGACACGTGCAGAAAATTCCCGTACGTGATACCACGAGTCGGGCATACTGGATGCACGCGTCCATTGCTATTCCTCGTGGTGCATCGACATCGCTGTAACAATGTGCTCGGGGGTAAGAGGATCTATCAATCGAATCTCTAATCCAGATCGTTCTCGTGTTTAGAATATCATGATGCCACTTGAAAGACACTCGACACTTCGTTCACTGTTCATTCGATTACCAGCATTCATATTGTTTCTCGATGTAGAGAATTAATTATTTATTGAGCCGTTCATTGCACAACTTGATTAACTCTACTTTCTGAAATATCTTAAATTCAAGCGTCAAGGCACTTGGTTCAGAAATAGCTTTTTATGATTGTAATAAATTTCTCAAATAATAAAGATTAACAGCATTAAACGACAAGATTTTTTTGGCCATTGAATAATAAGAAGAGAAAGGGTTGAAGTAGTTTGTACTTAAATGCAGTCTGTTCTTTCGTAAATCGTCGTCCCTTTTATCGTGGATTAGTGTATGTAATAAATTTCTCAAATAATAAAGATTAACATCATTAAACGACAAGATTTTTTTGGTCATTGAATAACAAGAAGAGAAAGGGTTGAAATAGTTTGTAATTGAATTCAGTCTGTTCTTTCGTAAATCGTCGTCCCTTTTATCGTGGATTAGTGTATGTAATAAATTTTTCAAATAATAAAGATTAACAGCATTAAACAAGATTTTTTTGGCCATTGAATAATAAGAAGATAAAGGGTTGAAATAGTTTGTACTTGAATTCAGTTTGTTCTTTCGTAAATCGACATTCCTTTTATCGTGGATTAGTGTTTGTAATAAATTTCTCAAATAATAAAGATTAACAGCATTAAACGACAAGATTATTTTGGCCATTGAATATCAAGAAGAAGAGAAAGGGTTGAAATAGTTTGTATTTGAATTAATTCTATGCTTTCGTAAATCGACGTCCCTTTTATCGTGGATTAGTTATTTTTATCTCGCCCATAGAAAGTCAAGGCTGGTCAGTCCGTTTGTCTTCGATTATTTCCACACGATTTATCCGCGTATCTGTCAGACATCCGGTCGCCGCCATCGAACACGAAATTCTCGATGTGTGGATCCCAATCTTTCAAAAGTAGGGGCTGCCATTTCCTGACCTTCTCAAAGAAGCATCGCGAAGACATTACAACTCATTTTGATCAGAAAATAATATTTACTCTGCAATTTACTATTTGCATATTTATACATTGATAAATGCAATAAGAAGATATAATTCAATAGTTCAGCATAGAGTTTGAAGCGAACTGAATCTGCGCAAGTTGCAGAAATGGCCTTTGTACGTCAAGGAGTTGATTGCCCTAATTAACATTGTCAACAGCTGGAAAAGAGAAGTGTAATTGTACCTATGTCGCTTGTATAACAATTATTATATAAGAATAATGAATTAGACTGTGTCTAAAGTCCTAAGAAGTGTATATATTTGCACAGTATATCTTTAGTACAATTTTTTTTAAGAAGGAGAAAAATAGCTTTTCATTCTGGAAAAAAGAAAAATTGATAGATGGAGAATTTTTAAATTAGAATGAAGAAATATCATTAATATATATGTGTATAACACATATGTGTCTAAAGTCCTAAGAAGTGTATATATTTGCATAATACATCTTTAATACAATTTTTTTAAGAAGGAGAAAAATAGCTTTTCATTCTGGAGGAAAGAAAAATTGATAGATGAGATATTTTTAAATATGAATGGAGAAATATTACAATTATATATATGTATGACATATCTGTATATATTATGTATAATAATTATGTAAGAATAATGAATTAGACTGTGTCTAAAGTCCTAAGAAGTACATACACTTGCTTAATATATCTTTAATACAATTTTTTTAAAAGGGTGAAAAGTAACTTTTCATTCTGAAAAAAGGAAAAAATTGATAGATGGAGAACTTTTAAAAAAGAAGGGAGAAAAGATATGTATCTCTTAAAACGGGGTTCTCGATGGATAAATTAATGGCACCACAACCGACACACGCATATCGATCCTCCATTTCCAAGGCAGGCGCGTAGGTTGTGCTTGTCGATATTATCGACGAGCTCCATTTTGGTTCCACTTCATTAATCCTGAAATGCTAGCGTGGCTGAATTCTCATCCAGACTCTATTCTTCTTTATATTTGCCACAAACCAATGTTTTTAACCAATTCTGCATACTGCACTTGTAGAGATTAAATAAAACGCAATATTTTCAAAATCTTAAATTTACCAGAACACATATGGTATTTTAATATGTGAAAAGATAAAGTAATTCTTCATAATTTATCTCTTTTTGCATATACGTAGATACGTATTATGTTTCGATGATGAACAACTTGTTGAAAATCGTTCGAAAAATTGAATATTTTGTGTCTTCAGTCACTTTTGCGTGGTCCTTTCCAAGTTTTCGTTTAGGTTAATCTGTTGGCCTTGCGTCTTTAGTTCTGGAGAACGAAATTGTGCAAACCCCGTGGCTGAATGTTAAAGTAACAATTTCAGATTTTCAAGTTGAATAATTGTTGAATTTTCACTAAAAATATTAACTCCGAAAAAAAAATTAGAATAAAATTTGGTATCAATGAAAAAAGATGAGACGAAAGCTTTTCTATTCTTATTTTACTTTCTGTTCACATTTTAGCCATTCAAAGGCTTGACCATAACTCATTAAATGCGCCCAGTTATTATCTAGTACAAATACTTTTCAAATATCAGATACGAACACTTTTTCATTATTTTTTAATCTTATCGTACTAATTTCAAATTCGTACAATTTTTATTATACTGAATGGTAGAAATAAATGGAAACGTACCAGATTTATCAAATTACATTTCGAATTAATATAATTCTTGATAATTCAGTTTTAAATTTTGCAAACGTCGAGTACATAACGAAGATTTATTTATGGTTTCTATATTCTGTCATTTTATGGTTTCGTTAAGATTTATCAAGTTAGTTACATTTCGAATTAATATAATTCTTGATAATTCAGTTTTAAATTTTGTAAAAGTCGAGTACACAATGAAGATTTATTTATAGTTTCTATATTATGGCATTTTATGGTTTCGTTAAGATTTATCAAGTTAGTTACATTTCGAATTAATATAATTCTTAATAATTCAGTTTCAAATTTCGTAAACGTCGAGTACATAATGAAGATTTATTTATAGTTTCTATATTATGGCATTTTATGGTTTCGTTAAGATTTATCAAGTTAGTTACATTTCGAATTAATATAATTCTTAATAATTCAGTTTCAAATTTCGTAAACGTCGAGTACATAACGAAGATTTATTTATAGTTTCTATATTATGTCATTTTATGGTTTCGTTAAGATTTATCAAGTTAGTTACATTTCGAATTAATATAATTCTTTATAATTCAGTTTCAAATTTCGTAAACGTCGAGTACGTTACAAAATAAGATTTTATCGATTCTGTTCAACGTGCTTCCAAAGGAATCCAAGAAAATCTGAGTAAATAAAGTCGCAGCTCGTGTACACGTGTACCTACTTACCTACGTCAGCCATGCACGAATGACGTGCAGTTGAAATATTAAATGGGACGTCCTACACAATCGAATCGCGGCATAATAATTTCAGAGCTGCTCCAACCGAGGGTCGATTTAACCGGAAGCTTCCTTTCTATCCCCAGAAGAGTGAACCCGCGGAGGCTCGAAAGTACAACGCTCTCCGTTTCAGAAACAATTGGAATCCGTGTCCTTAACCACTCCAACCGGTGGAAGGTCAGCATGGGTCGCTCGTCTCGTGATTAACGACCTTCTTACCTTCAAACGAGCTACATCCATTGCAATTACGTAAGCTCGTTGACGTTCGTTGACTAACTTTATTAGCGTTCCTCAGCGAACAAAGAGACGAAAACTGTTCCCTCCGCCTCTGTTCGCGGCGAAGGAAGGGCCTTGAGGCTGACATTCGTTCCGGTTCTGAGTTCGATGCGATCGCGATTGGGCGCTGGATACCGAAATAATTCGATCTGGCAATGTTAAATGACTATACCGTGTCCTAGAAGTATTTATGGCGGAAGTTTGAATTTTATGGTTTCGTGTAAGTTTGTGTCGAACTATCTTAGCCAAATTTTACGGTCTTTGAGGATCTCTGAATGTACAAATTATTTTGCAAGGTTAATTGTTTGTGTTGTTAAATATTTGGAGGATATTTGTATTTTTTCTAGAAATATTTATGGTAGTGTAAAAGAAGTTTGAATTTTAGGGCTTTGCGTAAGTTCGATGTGAATTATCTTAGCCAAATTTTACGTTCTTTGAGGATCTCTGAATATAAAAATTATTTTGCGAGATTAATAGTTCGTGTCGTTAAATATTTGGAGGATATTTGTATTTTTCCTAGAAATATTTATGGTAGTGTAAAAGAAATTTGAATTTTGAAGTTTTGTGTAAGTTCGATAGGAACTATCTTAGCCAAATTTTACGTCCTTTGAGGATCTCTGAATATATAAATTATTTTGTGAGATTAATAGTTCATTTCGTTAAATATTTGGAGGATATTTGTGTTTTTTGATCACTTCAGATCAATCTTTTATATTTTTTTAAATATCGACGATAAAATTTGTAGTCAAATTTTGTTTTCAGAGATTTGGAATTAACTGTGGTGAAAGTTTGCGATTAAATTTGAATTTTTGCAAAAGTTCTATCGATACTAAGAATATATAGTGGTATCTCTATGAAAATTAAGATCAAATTCCATATTTCTCAAGGATTTGTGTTTTAATATTTCTGTAATAGGTCCAGATGAATGTTTGAGTCGAATTAGTTACTTTGATGAATCTGCTGTCGATGCAAAGGATGTGCATCAAATTTCTAGGCGTTCATAACTTATTCCTGTCGCTGCAAATTTCGCTCGCGAATATTTGGACGCCAGTTTTGGCAGTTTCGACAGCGGTTGACAGGGAAAAATATGATCTACTCCGCTGCAAACACGAGGTCGCTAATTTCATCCTTCGCTGCATCCGGCAAATTGTATCGTAATTATATTGGAAGTCTCTATCTAGTAATTGCTTCGAAATAGAAAATTAATGTTACATTATCTACCGTAACCAAGTACAGTAATCCACCCATCAAACGTGTCCTTAACTGTCTACTTATTATACGCTTGCACAACTTTTAACTCGCGATATCTAATAACCACTCTTCAAGGTGCGCGAGCAATTTCTCGATTATTCGGATATTTGCGCAGATTTGCAATAACTCGATGAATCGAAAGGGAGAGATAATTCCATTTGCAGCTGTTTCTTGTTGTTAGTTTAGCCATTTATCTCTAAATAAAATATCCAAATAAAAATGCTCATTTGTTATATTTAATAGCACTTTTGGTGTATAAAAGAGAAGGTGGTCTCATCGTTTTTCGGAAGCAACGCTCCATCCGCTTTAACGCGAGCGCCCTTGCATTTAGCCCGCAGCAGCGTCCTTTCCACTTGTTACCAAGGCATATAGAACACGTTGTAAATATATTTCTTTATCGCGAACAGTCGCGAGTAAATGGAAGCGTGCAAGAACGACACACCTCGTTGCACCTGTGACAACGAGGCGTGTACACGCGGTACATACCACGAGCGTTTAAGTATACGCTAGCTCACCTGCTTGAAATCGTGAACCCCTGACCTTCGCCATGGTATTCGCGTACAAGGCCAATTCAAGCTCGACATACTCTTATTCACTGACACGCTCGCGGGAACTCGATTTCTTGGCTAGATACGAGCTGCACTCGAGCGATGGATTGCTCGAGAATTCGAAGCCAATTGTTTCCAACACTTTCTCGTGTTTCTCGAACGTTTTTTTAATTTTTACTTATCATTCGATATTTTGTTTAGAGATAAATGGATAAATTAGCCGCAAGAAACAGGTACAAATAAAATTATACTTTAACCCTTTGCGGTCCTTCGTCGAGTGTGACTCGACAAATATAAATCGCAACAAAGTTTTAGAGTTGTTTTAGAATTTGCAAGTAGCAATCGAGGAATTATTCTGCAACTGGCAACATTTTCAAGTCAATTTGGAGTAAATTTCGAATGAAACACTTGAAATAGTAGGGAGTTGGCGACTGAACTGCTAAATTGAAAATGGATGACTGCAAAGGGTTAAGAGGAAAAAGTAGACCATTTAGATCAAACTACGACGATCGATTGACGCCAACTGAAAATTGCACGATGGTATAAAAGAAGAAACAAAAGGCAAACGACGAACCTTTAGCCCTTCTAGAGATCACACACACGTGCACATATACATATTAGCTTAAATAATTTAAATCATTTATTATTCGATATGATTCGCATAGACAGTTTTTACAAGGGTTGCAAGTTTCCATGAAAATGCAACAGTAGTTGTTACTATTATAACTGCGTTTTAACTTATGAACTCACCAATCGCTTTTTTCTTTCATGTTACTATTCTTCAAGCGTTTTTTTTTACCGGAACAAATATGAACGATGAAGATTATTTGTGTACTGCTTAATCATACGTGTACAAACGCAGATAAAATTCTTTGCATCGACCTATATAACTTAATCTACGCTACGCAATCAATAAAATAAAAAATATATTAAATATAACAAAAGAGAAAGGTACCACAGAACAAAATTTCTTAAAATTAAGATACAAGGATCAAGTATTACATATTATTCAATTACAGATGTTTACATGAACTCATATCTCCAACTCTTGCAAAAATTTATCTTCCTCTTCAAGAATTAGAACTTGCACTTCACCTCCTACAGATATTTCCTACATTTCTGTATACTTAAATTTACTGCAAACGCACGAATCACGCGAAATATCAGCATTGATTAGTGATTACAGAAGTTAAACTTATTCCATCGCAACTCTTTGAGAAATGCGTTTCCCTTAAGTTTCTCCTCCTTAGAATTGAATATTTCATATTTTATTAATGCTACGTTATTATAAATAGGGGATTACCAATCCTAAAATTAAAATATTAACCCTTTGCACTCGGATGTCCCCTCTGAGGGGACATCAGCATTGATTAGTGATTGCAGAAGTTAAACTTATTCCATCGCAACTCTTTGAGGAATGCGTTTCCCTCAAGTTTCTCCTCCTTAGAATTGAATATTTCATATTTTATTAATGCTACGTTATTATAAATAGGTGATTACCAATCCTAAAGTTAAAATATTAACCCTTTGCACTTGGAAGTACTCTCTGGGGCCATCAGCATTGATTACAGAAACAAAACTTATTCCATCGCAACTTTTTGAGAAATGCGTTTCCCTCAAGTTTCTCCTCCTTAGAATTCAATATTTCATATTTTATTAATGCTACATTAGTAGGAGATTACCAATCCTCTAAAATTAAGGGATTAACCCTTTGCACTCGGATGTACCCTCTGAGGGGCTTTCAGCATTGATTAGTGATTGCAGAAGTTAAACTTATTCCATCGTAACTCTTTGAGGAATGCGTTTCCCTCAAGTCTTCTATTGAAAAGGAAATTTTTTATTGCTGGAAGATGTTAGCAATAGAAACAATAAAGCAGATCTAACAAAGCGCTTAGCAGCGTTGACAAACGATCTCGGATCTAAGGGGCCATCAGCATTGATTAGTGATTATAGAAGTTAAACTTATTCCATCGCAACTTTTTGAGAAACACGTTTCCCTCAAGTTTTCTATTGAAAAGGAAATTTTTTATTGCTGGAAGATGTTAGCAATAGAAACAATAAAACAGATCTATCGAAGCGCTTAGCAGCGTTGACGAACGATCTCGGATCTGATGCACGCGAATGGACGATCCGCACGAGATGCGCGAGGATAAGGGGAAAATCGAATCGTTTTAATTCGCGAAAACGCGAAATAGGAGCGTCGACGGTCGAGGTTGTCCGCGATCGATAAGCCAGGGTGCGTGGGGGACCTGGTTACGGCCCTGCGAGTGCACAGCGGACCGATCTATATGCAGCTATACTTTATATAGCTGCGCACGTCAAGTGCAGGGGGAACTTGGTACCTGGGTCACCGGGAGAAGGTCACGGGGTCGGGATTTCAGCTTAGGCGCGCGGACTCGAGGCGCGTGGGCGTGCGACTGCAAACTGCAGGTGCACGCTGCGTCCGATCCGAGTGCACGCGTTCTGTGTTATTTCGACATCCTTTGCTGTTCGCGTTAACCCCTTCGACTGCGACTTACGCTCGTAAAAGATCAATATCAGAATCGATGTCATCGATATAGAACACGAATACTGTTTTCGCATTGATTAGTGATTACAGAAGTTAAACTTATTCCATCGCAATTTTTTGAGAAATGCGTTTCCCTCAAGTTTCTCCTCCTTAGAATTCAATATTTCATATTTTGTTAATGCTACATTATTATAAGTAGGAGAGTATCCTAAAATTAAAGGATTAACCCTTTTTACTCGGAAGTCCCCTCTGAGGGGACATCAGCATTGATTAGTGATTACAGAAGTTAAATTTATTCCATCGCAACTTTTTCAGGAATGTGTTTCCCTCAAGTTTCTCCTCCTTAGAATTCAATATTTCATATTTTATTAATGCTACATTATTATAAGTAGGAGAGTATCCTAAAATTAAAGTATTAACCCTTTGCACTTGGATGTACCCTTTGAGGGGCCATCAGCATTGATTAGTGATTATAGAAGTTAAACTTATTCCATCACAATTTTTTGAGAAATGCGTTTTCCTCAAGTTTTCTATTGAAATTGAAATTTTCTACTGCTGGAAAACGTTAGCATTAGAAACTATTGCTAAATATTGCTATATTTAGCACTATTTCTAGGTTCTGTTGTCAACGTTCAGGAAGGAGCAGAGTGCAAAGGGTTAAAATGTTCAGAATCTTTAGGCTTCCTTGCATTATTATAAGTAGGAGAGTATCCTAAAATTAAAGGATTAACCCTTTGCACTTGGATGTACCCTTTGAGGGGCCATCAGCATTGATTAGTGATTATAGAAGTTAAACTTATTCCATCGCAATTTTTTGAGAAATGCGTTTCCCTCAAGTTTTCTATTGAAATTGAAATTTTCTACTGCTGGGAAACGTTAGCATTAGAAACTATTGCTAAATATTGCTATATTTAGCAATATTTCTAGGTTCTGTTGTCAACGTTCAGGAAGGAGCAGAGTGCAAAGGGTTAAAATGTTCAGAATTCTTAGGCTTCCTTGCATTATTATAAGTAGGAGAGTATCCTAAAATTAAAGGATTAACCCTTTGTACTTGGATGTACCCTCTGAGGAGACATCAGCATTGATTAGTAATTACAGAAGTCAAACTTATTCCGTCACAACTTTTTGAGAAATGTATATTTCCCCCAAGTTTTCTATTGAAATGAAAATTTTCTATTGCAGGGAGACGTTAGCAATAGAAACTGTTGCTAAAATAGTGCTATTTGAGCCATAGTTCTAGCTTGTATTGTCGATGTCCAGGAGAGAGCAGAGTGCAGAGGGTTAAATAATTCGTAACCCTGTTAACAGCCGTGCTGCACCGGGTCAGAAAACAAATGAATTTCGAAATGCACGGTGGCGACGTCAGAAGACCGTCTGGAAAAATATTTAATGGCGCCACGTTCCCGTTTTCTCTTGTCGATGCAAATCGTCTCGCTGGACGTTTTCGATCGGACTTCGATCTCGTACGGACGGTCTTGGACGCGTGTCCCAGCCGCGTTTAGCCGGCGATGAAAGTCAAAGCGCGATGCATCTGGAGCGACGATGAATACGGATCGAGGTGCACGCTTCTGCACGTTGCACGCGGCTCATGCATAACGTTGCTTCTTGCTGCGGGAGACGGCGTCGATCCTGGAGGACGCGAATCTCGGTCACAAAACCGGACGATCCGTCCATTCGTGACTCAATCATGAAAATAATAATAGGCTTTATGACACCATTAAACTATTGCAAAAAGGTGAAACGCTGTTGCAACATTTAGTTGCTCTAATGTTAACTCTATGCGTTAATTGGAGATTTAGGTAATTATTTTGTTAATTCTTTGCACTCGGATGTGTCCCCTCAGAGGGGACATCAGCATTGATTAGTGATTACGGAGATTGGAACTAATTTTAATGTAGGTTTCTGAGAAATGCATGTTTCTTTCAAGTTTTCTATCGAAATGGAAATTTTCCATTGTTGGGAGACATTAGCAATAGAAACGATTGCTATATATTGCTAAAATATTGCTATTTGAGCAATATTTCTAGCTTCTATTGCCAACCTCCAAGAAGGAGCAGAGTGCAAAGGGTTAAACTTATTCCGCCACAGCTTTTTGAGAAGTGCATACTTCCTTCAAGTTTTCTATTGAAATTGAAAGTTGTTATTGCTGAGAAACGTTAGCAATAGAAACTATTGCTAAATATTGCTATATTTAGCAATATCTTTGGCTTCTGTTGCCAACGTCCAGGAAGGAGCAGAGTGCAAAGGGTTAAACTTATTCCTCCGCAGCTTTTTGAGAAATGCATGTTTCTCTCAAGTTTTCTATTGAAATTGAAATTTTTTATTGCTGGAAGACGTTAGCAATAGAAACTATTACTAAATATTGCCATTTGAGCAATATTTCTAGCTTCTATTGCCAACCTCCAAGAAGGAGCAGAGTGCAAAGGGTTGAAATGTTCAGAATCCTTAGGCTTCCTTGCACCCCATTGCCAGTGAGTGTCCAGCGTGCAGTTGATTTAGCACTTCTCATCAAATAACTGGCACTTTTAACGCTTTGCACTCGGATGTCCCCTCTGAGGGGACATCAGCATTGATTAGTAATTACAGAAGTCAAACTTATTCCATCGCAACTTTTTGAGAAATGCATGTTTCCCTAAATTTTTCTATCCAAATGGGAATTTTCCATTGTTGGTAGACGTTAGCAATAGAAACGATTGCTAAATATTGCTAAAATATTGCTATTTGGGTAATTTTTCTAGCTTCTATTGCCAACGTCCAGGAAGGAGCAATATTTTAGCAATATTTAGCAATAGTTTCTATCGCTAACGTTTACCAGCAATAAAAAATTTCAATACAAAACTTGAGAGAAATATGCATTTCCTAAAAAGCTGCAGTGAAGTAAGTTTAATCACTAATCAATTCTGATGTCTCCTCAGAGGGGACATCCGAGTGCAAAGTGTTAAACATGCATTGAAATCTTTCGTTTCCAATTTTCGCAAATATTTCATAGAAATGTTAACAATTCATATTCTTCTAATTAAAAAACGTAATTAATTTTGTAAACAGAATAATAGATATTGATAGAAAAATTCAGATTCACCATTACTCGCAATTTAATTAAAATTATTTTGTCCTCCAAAAGATTTAACAATAACTTGCATCTGAAAATGTTGAAGTTAAAACTCGTAAAACACCATAAGTTTCACGATTAGCATATCGGATTTGAAACAAGTTGGTCGAGTCGTGGGTGACCTTCGCGAGATAAGCGAAAATCGCTGTGCTTATCGTGTTCCAACGCTTGGTACCATTCATTGTGTACCATTGTACGACGTGCGATGGAATTTCTCTGCTCGCCGTCTATTCACGTAGAGAATACCTCGAGCGCCATGTTTGTCGTAAATCGTTGCCGCTCCAAGGGAAAATAAACTTGTTCCACGATTGATCGTCGCGTGCTCGCGATTGATCTCTGCTGATTGAGAAATACGTACGCGAACGATGGAAGGCATCAGTGTTTTATTCGCGATACTTCTTAACCCATTAATTACAAAGTAAAATTAAAATTTCAACTTCTGTGGTTGGTCTTCAACAAAATGAGCCATTTACTTTTTAATTTCAACCCTCTGCGGTCGTATCGAGTTTATACATAGGTGTTGTGCTAATTGGAATGAAGAATAACGCATGACATGCGAGATTATGAAGGAAAAAGATAATTATTAATGTCTTTTTAAAGTTTAGATATGTGTAATACAATAGTATGTTCCATTTTTGTGTAAAAATTGTGTTTTATAGTTCTCTGTGGTATCTTTCAAAGCAGCCACCAATATGAAGCCCTGGTTTTCGAAAACATGTCTCAAAAATAATTAATTTGGCGTCTCCCTTGATTTTTCTATTCGTTCAAAGAGGCAAAATAAAATTCGCCATCGTTACTTTCAATTTCACCCTTTCTTTTCACTATTTTAAAATATTTTAAGTAGCAAAAATGGTTGATTACATTTAAACACAATTGGCAAAATATTATTTCAAATTCTGTATATCTCTGAAGCTTATTGACTTAGTATAATACAATAAGATCATTATGGTTCTTTCCTGCGATGGCTGAGAGTAGATATACGACCGCAGAGGGCTAAATTTTAAATTTGCAGAATACAATCGATCTCGTTTTGCAATAGTTAAAAATCAATTTCACCTTCACTCGAGCTAATTTCACTTTTGAAATCCATTTTTATGGGGTTTCGAAATTTCCAATCAGTCGATGAAGAACTTGGAAGTTGTTGGATGAAACGCTATGGCGACTGAGAGTCGCCTCTCGAGTGCAAAGACTTAATAATGTGGTTCATAAAAGAAACATCAGCACAGTAAAAACTGCATGCTCTTGCCATCTACAAAAATTGCGCACGAACTTTAGCGATCACCTAAATCGCGAATACTTCTCAAGGTGACCAAAATTTGGTGCGTCGTGTGTCACTCTCTGCGTGTCCCCCATTATTAATCAGTTAACTGCGGAATTTAGTTTGAAAAATCCCTTAAGAATGTGTAATTAGATCAAGCATAATATCAATCATAAACACATCGAAATAAAGTTTTCGATTGACGTGTATCCACGTCGAACGCAGTTAACCCTTTGCACTCGACGACTTTTGTGATCGTACATCATCTTCTCTACCCCTAATTTCTTCACGAATACAATTGATCTCGTTTGGCAACAGTTGAAAATTAATTTCACCTTCACTCGAGCTAATTTTACTTGTAAAATCCATGTTTGTGGGGTTTCGAAACTTCCAATCAGTCGATGAAGAACTTGGAAGTTGTCGGATGAAACGTGATGGCGACTGAGAGTCGCCTCTCGAGCGCAAAGACTTAACAATGTGATTCATAAAAGAAACATCAGCACAGTAAAAACTGCATGCTCTTACCACCTACAAAAATCGTCCACAAACTTCAGCGATCACCCATAATAAACGTTCAAAAATATTTACGCGAATACTTCTCAAGGTGACCAAAATTCGGTGCGTTGTGTGTCACTCTGCGTGTCCCCTATTAACCAGTTAACTGCGGAATTTAATTTGAAAAATCCCTTAAGAATGCGTAATTAGATCAAGCATAATATCAATCATAAACACATCGAAATAAAGTTTTCGATTGACGTGTATCCACGTCGAACGCAGTTAACTGGTTAACAATGTGATTTATAAAAGAAACATCAGTACAGTAAAAACTGCTTGCTCTTGCCACCTACAAAAATCGTCCACAAACTTCAGCGATCACCCATAATAAACGTTCAAAAATATTTACGCGAATACTTCTCAAGGTGACCAAAATTCGGTGCGTCGCGCGTCGCTCTCCGCGTGTCCCCCATTAAATAATCGAGTTTTTCTTGCCTATTTCGGCTCGCCTCGCGCGTACGCGGTACCCCGCTGCTTTTAGTAATTAATACACCCTTTAGCTACCGGCCATAAATATCGAAGTTCGCAGCTAATAAATAACCGTGAATTCGCGAGCTGTCGCCGGCAAGTGTCTCACTCGCGTGCAGTTCGCCGCGGCGCTGCGCTCGCGTCGGTCCTCCTCTGCGCGCGGGACATAAATCAGCCCTGGCCGAGTCATTAATCCAACGAGTTTTTTCACGGGTTCAAGGACTACCGCCACGGGCAGCGGCACTATTTTCGGTACCGTCCGCGCACATGTAGGCTCGCGTGGGTTGCATGTGCAACGTCATAAACGCTATCCTGGTGTGGGAGCGGCATCCGGTCGCAGCTGCGCGCAGGAAACTGTTAAAAACTCTCCTCCTTTCTCTCTTCCTCCCCCGTTGGCTACCGCGCGGCGAAAACACGCAGCACTTTTTTTTTTTTTTTGAACTCGGACTTTTTTCCCCTCGTTTTTGCGCGTAACCGTACGTCTTTGTACACCCTCGCTCGAAAGTACGAAAGGACGCTCGACACTTGTCTTATTGGCGGGCCTGTTTACAGTTAACCCGCTACGTCGTTGCTTGAAGCGATTTTTTGTTTTTCTGTAGTTCCAAGATGTTTGTACAATTGTTTTTTCTTTTTTAACGAGTGTTTGTTCTAATGCATCGTTTAATGATGTTTACCTTTTGGACTCTGGTCTTTCTTGGAGGTTGGTGATAGAAGCTAGAAATATTTTAGCGATATTTAGCAACAGTTTCTATTGCTAACGTCTCCCTGCAATAGAAAATTTTCATTTCAATAGAAAACTTGGGGGAAATATACATTTCTCAAAAAGTTGCGATGGAATAAGTTTGACTTCTGTAATCACTAATCAATGCTGGTGTCCCCTCAGAGGGGCCATTCGAGTACAAAGCGTTAAAAGTGCCAGTTATTTGATGAGAAGAGCTAAATCATCTGCACGTTGGACACTCACTGGCAATGGGGTACAAGGAAGCCTAAGGATTCTGAACATTTCAACCCTTTGCACTCTGCTCCTTCTTGGAGGTTGGCAATAAAAGCTAGAAATATTTTAGCGATATTTAGCAACTGTTTCTATTGCTAATTTCTCCCAGTAATGGAAAATTTCCATTTCGATAGAGAAATTTAGGGAAACATGCATTTCTCAAAAAGCTGTGATGGAATAAGTTTGACTTCTGTAATCATTAATCAATGCTGATGTCCCCTCAGAGGGACCATACGAGTACAAAGCGTTAAATGTGCCAGTTATTTGATGAGAAGAGCTAAATGAACTGCACGATGGACACTCACTGGCAATGGGGTGCAAAGAAGCCTAAGGATTCTGAACATTTTAACCCTTTGCACTCTACTCCTTCTTGGAGGTTGGCAATAGAAGTTAGAAATATTGCTGAAATAGCAATATTTTAGCAATATTTAGCAATAGTTTCTATTGCTAATGTCTCTCCGCAATAGTAATAATTTCTGAAAAAGTTACGGTGGAATAAGTTTAATCACTAATCAATTAGAGTGCAAAGGGTTAAACCTGCTTTGTCGTTCCTTAAGGCGATTGTTTTTCAATGGTTCCAAACAGACATTTCTAAAAATTTTGTTTAACCCTTTGCACTCGGATGTCCCCTCTGAGGGGATTAGTAATTAGTGATTAAACTTATTTGCATATTTCTCTCAAGTTCTCCATTGAAGTGGTACTTTTCTATTGTTGGGAGACGTTAGCAATAGAAACTGTTGCTAAATATTGCTAAAATATTTCTGGCTTCTATTGCCAACCTCCAAGAAGGAGCAGAGTGCAAAGGGTGAACATCGTTGAACGATGCATTTGAACGAATAAACATTTGTAAAATAAAAAATTTTACAAATATCTGTTTGGAACTATTGAAAAACAAAAGATCGCCACACTTATTTTATTGTAATTAGCGTTTTAATAATTTTTAATAACGAATGTATATGTAATAAAATTCATAGTAATCGTATATATAGTAACCGCTCATTAAAAATGGCAAGTGTCCCATTTTAGACCTCGAGCTGTAAATATCTTTTTACGCGTTTAGATGCGGATAGATAATTGGCCTGTTCGTTTTATAGACGAGCACCATAATCGTTAACGGGGAGGACGTTCTCAGCCAATGAGACGATTCGTTTGACGCAAACGAGAAGAGTCATGGATGTTCGGTTTCTAATTAGGGGGTGTAATGGGAGACACGTGTGGGCAGTGAATTGGCAAGGATGCCTCCTCGAGATATCTCTTTGATGCTGAGGACATTTCGCTTTAGGTGTTCTTTGTTGCGCGTAGAATTGATAGTACTGTGAGAGACGGGGTTGTTCTTGGTAATTCGAGAATAAGAGTAATGTGTATTTAAAGCAGGAAAAAGAGGGCAATTATTAGCAGGATTGTGTTGTGGGATGATAACAGAACTTTCTCTTTTATTTGCGTCACAATGGAAATGGAATTAAACACTTTATAATTAAAAAAGACTAATAAAAGTATTTGTTACTGCATCTCATCTTGATATAAATATTATTGTATAAAAATAAAATATTAGAGTGGTAACATTAAGTAAACATAGTAAAATCTTAATATTATAGTCATATCATATCTTAATATTATGATTATAAACCATTGTTCAGAATCGACATGAAAAATCATTAACAGTGAAAAGAATCTGAATTTCTATTATACAAAAATCCTAATTACACAAACTACTTGTCCCCTCGCAGTTCCATATAAATGGAGTTCCACTGCGTTTGTATACTATCTCTACTAACTTCACGAGAACCCCATAAAATATAATAGTCATAAATTCCTGGACGCTCCTTGGTAAGAGTTTTGTTTCTAGGTTGCTCAGCTCTTACATAATTTCCAGTACTCCCAGTTTGAGTCCCGTTTCTCCTCGAAAACGTTTCTATGAATTAGTCTCGAGCTTTAGCTTCCATTTGTGCGTCTTCAAATTTATCGTTACTCCACGAGACGCGTAAAAAAGGGAATTATGCAAACAACTTCACTTCCCAGCTCTATTCCTCTGCTAGTTTTCCAGCCGATCTGTTACATCCGTAACAATAAATATGTCCGTCGATATTTCAGCGTACCATGTCAATAGACATAATATAATAATAAAACAGATTAGAGTTTCAACTTTGTAAATAGTATTTAATATTTGAAGAAACTCTAACTCATAAGCTTATGAGGCCATCGATCATCATATACTTTCTATGACCATTTTATTTTCGACTTAAGCAGCTTTCAGTTAATTTCATTTTTATCCTGGATGTTTTAAAGAAAGATCAAGGTGCGTCATAAAGTTATTACCTTTATTTCCGTGCGTGTCACTCGAGGGTGCACTTGGTATCTTTGGGGGTGGTCATTTTTAACCCTTTGCGCTCGACGACTTTTTCGATTGCAGATCAGTATTCCTTCGTGAATACAACTAATCTCGTTTTTCAACAAACGTTGAAAATCAATTTGATCTTCACTCGAGCTAATTTCACCTATCAAATTCGTTTTTGTAGGGTTTGAAAACATAAAATCAGTCGATGAAAAACTCCATTTGCTGTATGAAACATGACTGAGAATCATCTCTCGAGCGCAAAGGGTTAACCATTTCTCTAACAATTCTATGCAACCAAACAGTTTTGACTTCCCTCACCAAAATTCGTGACATTGCAATCAACTAATCCCTTTGTCTTGGCCTCATAAACCACTCCCATCAGATGGTTTATATTTGACGGGAATCACACAGAACATCAGAATTCTAATCAGACATCCACCCTGACTCTTCAGGCTTGCACATTCTTTAAACACATTCACAACAGTATAGTTCACAACTAGTCATGCATTCCAATGAAACATATTAAAATCAAGAAACAACGATTATCTGCACGTATTATTACACCAACCCCTAAATATTCAAGCGTAACTAAAACATCGCTTGAAGCGCATAATAAACAACTTATCTATTCCGTGGGCACTGAACAAAGGATTTAGAGACGATTCCACTTTTTAAACTAATACTCTGCTTTATTTATAATGTGGGATCAGAAGATTTTGCCGAAAAACAAGCGTAATTGTAGAAAGTGAATTTATTAGATGATGCGTACCACGCTGATGTCCTTCTTCAACTCTGCCTATCGCTGCGCACACATATCCTTATATGTATTCAATCATCGAACATTCTAGATTCTTTTCCATTCATTCCCTTGTTTTTCCAGGCACTCACATACATGCACACTCATACTCTTTTGCACAAAGTTTGGAATATTCTCGAATAATTAATGTTCGAGAATATTCTCAATTTCGTCTTATGTTTTCACGCACACAAAGTCACACGTAATAAAATCATTTACACATTCTTTTAGAATATTCTCGAATAATGAATGTTCGAGAAAATTCTAAATTACATTTTATTCCTGCACACACGGAAAGCCACGCATTGTAAAATCATTCACACCCTACAACAATAAGAACAGTGATTGGAGATATGATTGAGCGGTGTTGAACATCGTATAGTTCAAAACAGTATAGTTCACAACTAGTCATATATACCAATCACACATATTAAAATGAACAAACAACGATTATCTGCACGTATTATTATCAACCCCTAAATATTCAAGCGTAACTAAAAAACCGCTTGAAGCGCAAAATAGAAAAACTATCTATTCGTGCGCACTGAAGATGATCAATATTTTCCTTAACCGTGGACGAAAATTATGATCCTCTTCTTCAACAACATCCTCCAGCTGGTACGCGCGTTATCTATTGCGGTGTTTACAACCACCATTCGACAATACCATGGCTGGCTCAACAAAGGGCAGGATTTATAGCGGATTTACGGTCTCGATCGTGGCGGAACGCGAGAGATGCAGCGTCCAAGGCGCGCCCAAGGCGTTTGCAGAAGAGGTCTGCAGCGCGGGAAACTGGTTTTCAGTTTCGGAAGAGCGTTCAAATCGTCAGACGGTGACGTCACCGTTGTAAACGACCGGACCTCCGTATAGAAATAATGACTGAAAAATCGTTCCTCGCCACTTCGATCGTTACTCTCGGTGCTCTTTGCCCCATTTACGATCGATGTGCACGTCCATGATGGATCGTGCTCGTTTCTACCGCGATTCACTTTCAACAGGGACCTGTTACACTGCTACTTGGAAAATGAATCTTGCTCCTTGAAAATTTGTTAGTTTGTAGCTCCTTGATGAGTTGTTTAGTTTTTGGAGATTTATTAGTAATTATTAGATCCTTGAAAAGTTGTTTAGTTTTTGGAGATTTATTAGTAATTTTTAGGTCCTTGAAAAGTTGTTTAGTTTTTGGAGATTTATTAGTAATTTTTAGATCCTTGAAAAGTTGTTTAGTTTTTGGAGATTTATTAGTAATTTTTAGCTCCTTGAAAAATTGTTTAGTTTTTGGAGATTTATTTGATTTTCTTCTTCTTCTTCTTTGTCGTCGCTAAGTTGCAGGAATAAATTTGGGGTTTCGTGTTGCGTTAATCCTTTGCACTCGTCGTATTCCTGGATATTAACAATGGAAACTATTGTTAACGTCTACCAGTGATAGAAAATTTTCATTCCAATAGAAAACTTCAAGGAAACGTGTAGAAATTTCTGTAATAATTGCAGTGGAATAAGTTTAAACTTCACGATCGCTAATCAAATGGATCTGATGTTTCATCAGAGGAGACATCGCTAAATAAGAAAAAGAAGCAAATATAAATTATAACAAAGTTTTAGGGTTGTTTTAGAGTTTGCAAGTAGCAGTCGAGGAACTGTGCTGCAACTGATAATTTTTTAAAGTAAATTTGAAGTAAATTTCAAATAAAACACTTGAAATAGTAGGGAGTTGTTGGCAACTAAACTACTAAATTGAAAAATAATTCGAAGTGCAAACACATCACGATACAAAATACTGCAACTTCTCCATGACGAGTATACTCGACAAACACGGCTGATTGGTTAACCCTTTGCACTCGGATGTCCTCTCTGAGGGGACATCCAGAATTGATTGGCAATTACTTACTTACTTTGAAAGTCAAACTTGTTCCATCGCAACTTTTTGAGAAATGCGTTTCCCTCAAATTGTCTATGGAAATGGAAATTTTCTATCGCTGATACTCGTTGGCAATTATCAAAGTTAACCAAAGGGTTGTTAACCCTTTGCGCTCGAGAGGCGATTCTCAGTCGCCATGGCGTTTCACACAGCAACTGCAGTGTTTCATCGACTGATTGTAAGTTTTCAAACCCTACAAAAATGTCGCAGATCATATTTTCTCTCTCTAATTTCTTCGTGAATACAACTAATCTCATTTTTCAATAGTTAAAAATCAATTTCATCTTCACTCGAGCTAATTTCACTTTTCAAAAATGAAAGTTTAACTGTTGAAAAATGAGATTAGGTGTATTCACGAAGAAATTAGCGATAGAAAATATGGTTTGCGAGTGAAAAAGTCGTCGAATGCGAAGGGTTAATATTGTAGGGTGTGAATGATTTTGCAATGTGTGGCTTTGTGTGTGCAGGAATAAAATGTAATTTAGAATATTCTCGAATATCCATTATTCGAGAATATTCCAAAAGAACGTGTAAGTATTACGTGTGACTTTGTGTGCGTGAAAACATAAGACGAAATTGAGAATATTCTAGAACATTAATTAGCGAGCGTTTATGTGAATGTATATTAATGTAATTTCTTCAAAATTCAAAAACCTCACCTTCCTGAGATGGTGCATGGTGCAAACTCATTTACTTACTTAACCACACACTTATTTCCTCACTCGTTCATTCACTTACATACTTAGTTATCCGTTTACTCATTTATTTCAGAATATTCCAAACTTTGTGCAAAAGAGTATGAGTGTGCGTGTATGTGAATGCCTGGAAAAACAAGGGAATGAATGGAAAAGAATCTAGAATGTTCGATGATTGAATATATATATATGGATGTGTGTACGCAGCGATAGTCAGAGTTAGGCAGAGTTGAAGAAGACATCAGCGTGGTACGCGTCATCTATTAAATCTAATAAATTTACTTTCTACAATTACGCTTGTTCTTCGGCTAAATCTTCTGATCCCACAATATCGATCAGATCAGAACGAAATCAGAGGGAACGATGAGGGACGCGCGTTACCGATCCACGAGTTCCTCCATCGCGAAAGAACCGGCTGGGGGCTGATATATGTAACATGTGCCGCGTGCGTCGAGTTATTTGCTTAATTCAGCGCTTATACGTCCGTTTACACGGGTCTAAAGTTAGCGACGACCAACGAACGCCGCGTTTTGCATTACTCATTTTAGGCTGTCTCGCGAGGCTCAATGCCATCCGAATCGTGGACAAACCGACGCGCACTTTGTTTACACGGATGTCGATCGATGATTGACGATGACAGGCGACGATCGACAAAACAGATTCGTGAAATCGCACGAATTAAGCCGCGATTAGTAGAATACAATGGAACTTCCGCTTTTCGCGTTGGTCTTGCGAGTTTTATCGATTCGTATTGTTTTCTTGCCGTCGCGTTTTTTAGATAAAGAGAATTTCTTTACGTTTTTAAGATCAAAGTAATATAATTGCTTATTTTACTATTTATTTAATTATTATATATTGTGTTTTCTGAATGAAAAGATCATGATATAATAATTTTTGTTTTTTTATTAAATTGGCTTTGTGATAAGTAAATCTTATGCACTGTCTATAATTATTATCCACAAAAGAAATTGTATTTTGGTTGCTCATAATAATTATCGATTGTGGAAATTTATTTTACATTATACATTTTTAATATTAAAGTTATTTATTTAATTATTATATATTGTATTTTCTGAATGAAAAGATCATAACATAATAATTATTTTTGTTTTTTATTAAATTGGCTTTGTATAAGTGATAAGAAAATCTTACTCACTGTCTATAATTATTATTCACAAAAGAAAATCTATTTTGCTTGCTCATAATAATTATCGACTATGGAAATTTAGTCTAAATTATATATTTTTAATATTAAAGTAATATAATTGCTTGCATTTATCATTCTCAGTTTACTATTTATTTAATTATTGTATATTATATTTTCTGATGCTAAACAATTGCTATAACCAGAATGAAACGATCAAAAAGTGCTAATTATAAGTGATAAATAAATCTTATTCATTGTCTACAATTATTATCCACAAAAGAAATTCTATTTTGCTTGCTCATAATAATTATCGACTATGGAAATTTAGTCTAAATTATACATTTTTAATATTAAAGTAATATAATTGCTTGCATTTATCATTCTCAGTTTACTATTTATTTAATTATTGTATATTATATTTTCTGATGCTAAACAATTGCTATAACCAGAATGAAACGATCAAAAAGTGCTAATTATAAGTGATAAATAAATCTTATTCATTATCTACAATTATTATCCACAAAAGAAATTGTATTTTGGTTGCTCATAACATTGTTATAGTTTCTCGTAACAGTTATGAGGGAAATCTACTTCGGTTTCCTGTAATAATTAGATAAGAGAAATTGCATTTCGATCGTACGTAATAATTATCAGTGGTGTAAATATTGTTTCGATTGTACCAATCAAATTTTCGATCAATTGCAAATTTCCAATTAAATTATCACGTAACACCGGATGTACGTAAACACGGTTCTCTCACGTTTTGTGTCTTCAGCGACTGAAATAAATTTTCCTCGTCGATAACTGTTACGACCAACCAAAATAGAATTTCTATTATTTCAGAAATCTATCCATGCGAGAAAAATCTGGCAACCATAATGAATAACCGAAATAAATTTCCTTCCTTTATCGATAACTATTATAAAAAATTCTTTTGATTAGGTATAATCGTTATTTACAATTAAAACTGTTGAAAATCGACATTTTTTTTACTTATATTATGTTTCTTTTTTTTCAATTTTCTTTACATTTTGTGATACTAATTTTTTTCATAAGATTTGTAGAGATAGCTGTGACTTTTGATCCTTGATTTTGAGTAATAAAAATGTAGATAATATATTTAAGCAATTAAATTTTTATGTACATTTCATAAACATTAGCTTATAATTGATAATTTAAATCCATATATAATTTTCATCAAAATTTCATAAATCAGGCAAAAGTCGGACATTTAAACTCGCATAATAAAAAATAAACGACAAAATCGAACCTCTCCCCAATTTTCTGTTCACATTCATAATGGCCAATGCAATGAATAAATTATCTACATTTTTAGATACACGAGACTCCGTTTTTACCTTCTATTTATCAGAATTTATCTGCCCCTATGTGTGTCGTTGCGTTGGCGTTATCTTTATCGTTAGATTACGCATGGACACGTTTAGACGACGAGCAATTCCGAAAATGCAACGAATTGCAGCACAAAGCGGAATACAAAGCTCCTTGACTTGGATGAACTATCAAATTAAACTCAACAATTTTCCATTGTGTTGAGTATACTATAAAAAATATATATGTTAACCCTTTGTACTCTTTGATTTTTTCGGTCGCAGATCATTTTTTCTATCACTAATTTACAATCGATCTCATTTTTCAACAGTTTAAAATCGAATTCATCTTTACTTGAGCTAATTTCACCCTCCAAATTCATTTTTGCAGGGCTTCGAAACTTAAAATCAGTGGATGAAACACTCCAGTTGCTGTGTGAAACATCATGGCGATTGAGAGTCGCCTCTTGAGCGCAAAGGGTTAAGAAATTAGCTGTATTATTATCAGAAACATTTTAACCCTTTGCACTCAGCTCTTTCCGGAAGTTAACAATAGAAACTATCGCTAAGATAGCAATCTTTGAGCAATATTTTAGCAATATTTTTTATTGCTAACGTCTCCCAGCAATAGAAAATTTCTATTTCAATAGAAAACTTGAGGGAAGCATGCATTTAGCAATATTAACATTGAAACCATTGCTAAAATAGCAATATTAACATAGAAACCACTGATAAAATAGCAATATTAACGTACAAATTATTACTAAATATTGCTATTTTAGCATTAGTTGCTATTGCTAATATCTCCCAGCATTAGAAAATTTCTATTGCAATAGAGAACTTGAGGGAAGCATGCATTTAGCAATATTAATATAGAAACCATTGCTAAAATAGCAATATTAACATAGAAACCATTGCTAAATATTGCTATTTTAGCAATGGTTTCTATTGCCAACATCTCCCAGTAATAGAAAATTTCCATTTCGATAGAAAACTTGAGGGGAGTATGCATTTCTCAAAAAGTTGCGATGGAATAAGTTTAATTATTAATCAATTCTGACGCCCCCTCAGAGGGGACATTCGAGTGCAAAGGGTTAATACTTCAATTTCAGGATTGGTAATCTCCTACTTATAATAATGTAGCATTAATAAAATATGAAATATTCACTTCTAAGGAGGAAAAACTTGAAAGAAACGTATTCCTCAAAAAGTTGCGATGGAATAAGTTTAATTATTAATCAAATCTGACGCCCCCTCAGAGGGGACATTCGAGTGCAAAGGGTTAATACTTCAATTTTATGATTGGTAATCTCCGACTTATAATAACTAGCATTAATAAAATATGAAATATTCAATTCTAAGGAGGAAAAACTCGAGGAAAACGTATTCCTCAAAAAGTTGCGATGGAATAAGTTTAACTTCTGTAATCACTAATCAATGCTGACATCCCCTCAGAGGGGATATCCTAGTCCAAAGGGTTAATATTCGAGAATATTCATAATTACAGCTTAAGTTTCTACACATATCCAATCGCACGCAATAAAATCATTCACACTCCACAGTACAGTTAATATTATGTGAATCTGTTATTGCTAAATTATTATACTACGTAATCATTTTTTTCCTTTACGGTTATATCTGTACTGTATACGTATGCGAATAATTTATAAAATGAGAGCTCAACTCCGTCTATCGATTCAGCTTAATTAATGTATATCCGCAACTCGTAATTCCTCACAGAGTAATTAAGTGTTCTTGAAACTTGGAGTGCATTTAATGCTCGAGTCCAATAACACTGTGGTGAATGATGTAACAATGTTTATTGTACGCGTTATTTTCCAAATTCGATTTCTGCTGTTAATTTTCGTGCAATTACCCAGCATTTTCTAACGAAACGACATTGAAAACTTTCGCTGTTGCAGTAATATTTTGAATGAATTAACCCTTTGCAGTCCTTTGTCCAGTGTGACTCGACATCGCTAAATAAGATAAAGTTAGACTGTTAAGTTTCTAAAATTATATATTTCATTCGGATATTTTTAATTTATTGAAACATATTTTGCGAAATTTCTCAATTTATTAATTTTTATAAATAAAGATTGTCAGCTTAAGATTCAATTATTAACCCTTTGCGGTCCTTTGTCGAGCGTGACTCGAGATTGCTAAATAAGAAAAAGAAGCAAATATAAATTGTAACAAAGATTTAGAGTTGTTTTAGAGTTTGCAAGTGGCAGTCGAGGAATTGTCCTGCAACTGACAACGTTTTCAAGTAAATTTCAAACGAAACACTTGAAATAGTAGGGTTAAACAAAGGACAAAGGGTTAATGAAGGGGGATGAACAGGAAATCAAAAGAAATAATGACTAAAATTCTAGAGATATCGTTAATTTCGCAGCAATTCGATGTAAACCTCGTACGCAACGAAACGAAGCTTCTTCCTTCATGAGAAAATTGTATAATTCAAGATTTTATCTATCAATCGACGTACATTAGTAATTTACTCACTCGTAAAAAAACATTGTTTCTATTTCGAACTTGTAATTAACATTTCAGCGATGCAAAGTAAAATTGAGTCAGATCAGGAACATAGCATTAAAAAATTACTCGAAAACGAGGAAACGTTTGTTTTCTTCACTTCAAAATACAATTAAAAGCTGATGAGATTTTTCTTGGAAACCAGATTGATTATAATCGTAAAAATAAATCTACTTTCTTCTTTTTTTAATTACACGCTTCCCAGAAAATCTGAATTTGTACAATTGTTATTTTATTGCATTTTAATTCGTGACAAAGAATAAATACAGAACTTTTAGGTGCACATAAATCGAGCATCAAATTATTATAAATATTTTTCATCTAACAATTCTGCGTGTCTTAAAAAAAATGGAGATTGTTGAAAAAGCGAGGAAGAAGCTAATGGAAAAATGTGTAACGCGGTAGAATTTTTCGTGTTAGACGATGCAGACGTAAATTTTGTTTGGAACGCAGACGCAAAACTCGGTGAAACAATCCTATTTGTGGGTTACTGTACCGTGTTATAGTTAACCATGGCTTTTCTTCGTGTTTCCATCCCACTGGAACGTGGAATGCAACGAAACGGTGCAGTGGAACGGTTTATCGCCGCTTTCAAGGCTCCCAACGCTTCTGGAAACATAAATATTCATCTTCTTCCGTGGACCGAGGATAGTTTCGCAATATCGCATCACGCTTAAACGTTGATAATTATTGTTCCGCGAACGTATAATTGGATTCGATTCCTTAGAGCCAGATTCTGTGGGAAATATAATTATTTTCCTTATTTTGGTTGGTCAACGTGTTGATTATTGGTGATCATGAAGATACAACCCTTCATTTTTATTTAGTAGTGTTTTTGTACAAAGTTATTTCAAGCAATGCATAGTGTCTCTTCATCCTTTGTGATTTGATTAATCAGAAGGATTTTATTTAGCTTTGAAGGCTTCACTTTTCTTGTTTATTAGGTATTATATTTGTGATCATGAAGATGCAACCCTTCATTTTTATTTAGTAATGTTTTTGTACAAAGTTATTTCAAGCAATGCATAATGTCTCTTCATCTTTTGTGATTTGATTAATCAGAAAGATTTTATTTAACTTTGAAGGCTTCACTTTTATTCTTTATTAGGTATTATGTTTGTGATCATGAAGATGCAACCCTTCATTTTTATTTAGTAATGTTTTTGTACAAAGTTATTTCAAGCAATGCATAATGTCTCTTCATCTTTTGTGATTTGATTAATCAGAAGGATTTTATTTAACTTTGAAGGCTTCAGCTTTCTTGTTTATTAGGTATTATGTTTGTGATCATGAAGATGCAACCCTTCATTTTTATTTAGTAATGTTTTTGTACAAAGTTATTTCAAGCAATGCATAATGTCTCTTCATCTTTTGTGATTTGATTAATCAGAAGGATTTTATTTAACCTTGAAGGCTTCACTGTTATTGTTTATTAGGTACATGTGACAGAAAATGACTTCATTATCAGGAACCATAATTTATCGCTTCATAAATATTTAATACTTCACAATTTTACTTTACACAAAATATATTCGACCCAACGAGAATTATTATTAAAATTAATCTCGACTACAAAGGATCAATATTATTCGAAAAATAAATAAAAAGAGAAAAATATCAACTTTTTACTATCAAACCATCAACCATTATATATATATATATATAATTCTCTACGAAATTGTGAAATATTCTTGTACCAGCAAAATAAGAAAAAAAAAAAAACGACCAAAGATAATCAATCAGAAACCTGGCAAGAGCACAAAATAGCGTCCTGGCAGTTTCATTTCGGGGACCACAAATCCCGCTTCGTATCAATATTTCAACCGCATCCAAATTTTCATCTATCACGCGAAATTGCCACGCCTGTCGTCGTAACAACGCGTGCCACCCCCTTTCGCAGCCCCTGACGCGTTACCCGTTCGCAGAATGGGACGCGATAATAACGCATCCCCAGGATGATCGCTCTCTGCAAAGCGTCCTCGAGCTTTCCGTCCCTGGGAAGCAGAGGCGCGATCGATACTGGACGACCACGCCAGAGTCATGACCATTCTCAATTCCACGCTTTAGATTTAGGTTTAGCTTTTATTTCTCCGCAGTTTACGGAACAAAAGTATATATCGTGTGGATGGCGTTTGCAAGGGCTCTGTGGGCCTCATATTGCGAGGGCGACGACGAAAGCAGCCCTCACAAATGAAATTAACCCTTTGCACTCGGATGTCCCCTCTGAGGGGACATTCAGAATTGATTAGTGATTACAGAAGTCAAACTTATTTCATCGCAATTTTTTGAGAAATGCGTTTCCCTGAAATTTAAATTTGGGTAAAATTTGTAGGAATTGAAGTTAATCCTTTGCACTTGGATGTCTCTTCTGAGGGGCATCGAAAGTCCAGCATATCACTCGCAAGCTCCCTCTAAGGGCACATTCAGAATTGATTATTAATTACAGAGGTTAAATTTATTTTATTGCAACTTTTTGAGAAACGTGTTTCCCTGAAATTTAAATTTGGGTAAAATTTGTAGGAATTGAAGTTAATCCTTTGCACTTGGATGTCTCTTCTGAGGGGAATCGCAAGTCCAGCATATCACTCGCATGCTCCCTCTAAGGGGACATTCAGAATTGATTAGTAATTACAGAGGTTAAATTTATTCCACCGCAACTTTTTGAGAAACGCGTTTCCCTGAAATTTTCTATCGAAATGGAATTTTTTCACTGCTGATAGACATTTATAATAACGTTTTATTACTAACATCCAAGAAGATGCCGAGTGCAAAGGGTTAATATTAGATATGAGTTTAAGTAAAGTTGAGGAAACTTAAAGAAAGTTTTCAGGTTGTGAAAAATTTAGAATCGTAGAATTTAATATCCAAGTACGATTTGAAATTGTGAAAATTTAAGAAACGTTTAGGAACAGACAAAATTTAAGACTAGAAACAATTTTAGAATTACAAAAAGTCTTGAATTAGATCAAATTTAATAGATTTTTATAGTTATGAAAGATTTAGGATTAGAAAATTTTCAAATTTCTTCCGGTTCTTCGCATAATTTTAAATTAACCCTTTGCGTTCGGATGTCCCCTCTGAGGTGACATTCAGAATTGATTAGTGATTATGAAGGTTAAACTTATTCCATCGCAGTTTTTTGAGAAATGCGTTTCCCTGAACCTTCCTATTGCAACTGGAAATTTTCTATTGCTAAGAGATGTTAACCACAGAAATTATTACCAAAATATTGCTATTTTAATAATAGTTTCTATTGCTAGCACCTAGAAAAGAGCGGAGAGCAAAGGGTTAAAATTAGTCGTCTCTCCAATGCAAAGGGTTAATACTAGGTTTACCAAGGAGTTATTTTGACCCCTCTGAGAAAACTTTTCGTCAGATTTTACATTAAAATATCAAAACTAAAAAAAAATAATAAAAACTAATTACTATAACTGATGTAATTCTTAAACTCTCTTAAAACTTATATTTTTTCCAATTAAACACTGAAAGAAGGACATTTCGACCCCTTTGGTAGAAATAGCTATAAGTCAACTGATGTCAGCTTAAATTTAGTGTTAATTTTTTAATTGTTTATGTTGTATGTGTTATATGTGACGTGAGTGTCAGTATTAATGCTAGTGTTGGGTGTGCATGGTGGATACATTCTGTTTGATGGTATGGACAGCTGTCCTTTACCACGCAAACATAAGTGCACCCTCTTCGCTCTTCGAGTAAAGAAACTTACCCTGTAACTACGCCATAGGCGGTTTCCACGCTTTATTTCTTCCATGCTTGCAAATCAGGCTGTTCGAACGTGGTCACGTTTGGTTCGTGCGCGACTCACTTTTAAATATTAATATAAGCGAAAGCAACGCACTCTTGACTCATTGCTAGCGTAGGTCAGTCTGCATTCCCCTTCTTTCGTCCCACTTATGCTTCCTGTTTTCATTGCCTGTTTTTCCTCCGTCTCATTATGATTTGTTTCTTTTTTTTTTATAACACTTAACGATGCGAGGAATGTATTACCTGGGAATGTATTGTTTGGTGAACTGGTCAGTCATTGTTTTTAAACGCTCAACCATGATTTAGGTGGTTGACGTTATTTGGATTGTGTTTACTCAAGGCATGATTCATGCTTTGTTTTTTATTGGGAATTGTGATAAATGAATCGATTAACCCTCTGCACTCGACCACCTTTTTGATGGCACATGATTTTCTCCATCACTAATTTCTTCGTGAATACAACTAAGCTCGTTCTTTGACAATTGGAAATCGACAACTTCATCTTCACTCGAGCTTGAATTTCATCTTTCAAAGAAATCTTTCAATTCAAATTCAAATCAATCGATGAAAAACTGCAGTTGCTGTATGATACGCTATGGCGACTGAGAGTCACCTCTCGAGCGCAAAGGGTTAACTCTTTGCACTCTGATGTCCCCTTTGAGGAGACATCAGAATTGATTAGTGATTAATTTTATTCCACCGCAACTTTTTGAGAAATGCATATTTCTTTCAAGTTTTGTATTGAAATTTTGTATTGCTGGTAAACATTAGCAACAGAAACTATTACTAAATATTGCTAAAATATTACTCCTTCCTGGACGTTGGCAATAGAAGCTAGAAATATTGCTCAAATAGCAATATTTAGCAATAGTTTCTATTGCTAACGTTTCCCAACAATGGAAAATTTCCATTTCGATAGAAAAATGTAGGGAAATATGCATTCTTCAAAAAGATGCGATGGAATAAGTTCGATTTCTGTAATCACTAATCAATACTGATGTCCCCTCAGAGGGACCATCTGAGTACAAAGCGTTAAAAGTGCCAGTTATTTGATGAGAAGAGCTAAATCAACTGCACGATGGACACTCACTGGCAATGGGGTGCAAGGAAGCCTAAGGATTCTGAACATTTCAACCCTTTGCACTCTGCTCCTTCCTGGACGTTGACAACAGAAGCTAGAAATATTGCTCAAATGGCAATATTTTAGCAATATTTAGCAATAAAATTGCCATTTCAATGGAAGACTTGAGGGAAACATGCATTTCTCAAAAAGCTGCGGAGGAATAGGTTTAACCCTTTGCGCTTCCTGGACGTTGACAACAGAAGCCAAAAATATTGCTAAACATAGCAATATTTAGCAATAGTTTCTATTGCTAACGTTTCTCAGCAATAAAAACTTTCAATTTCAATAGAAAACTTGAAGGAAGTATGCACTTCTCAAAAAACTGTGGCGGAATAAGTTTAACCCTTTGCACTCTGCTCCTTCCTGGACGTTGACAACAAAAGCTAGAAATATTGCTAAATATAGTAATATTTTAGCAATATTTAGCAATAAAATTGCCATTTCAATGGAAAACTTGCGGGAAACATGCATTTCTCAAAAAGCTACGATAGAATAACTTCAATCACTAATCAATAATAATAAAACAGCAATATTTTAGCTTCCATTGCCAACGTCCAGGAAGGATCACAAACGCAAAGCGTTAAAATATCGTATCTGTTTATTCACGACTATCTCTCGTTTGCAACCGTGAAGTCTCGAGTGTCCTCTGTCCTAAGCACAATGCTTACAAGTGGCACGATTCCGACTATGCAGTTTAGAGCGTTGCACCAGCGTATCTGCGACTGGTCAAGGTGCCCGCCACTGCCGCTACAATATGCCGTCATCGGACTTGGCCTTGCAATCGCTCTCGTGTCCTCGTTGCTCGCCCTCTTTGATACGGTTTAAGCCGCGTTCACAACTACCTCGACTTCCTCAACTAAAAAACTGCCAAAAGTAACTTTCTGCACGCGAAAGCTATTATTTGAAAAATATTAAAAATTTCATAGAGAAGAGGATAATTGAAAATTTTAATCAAAAAGAAGAAACATCCATTGTGTGAAATATTGCTATATGGCAATAGAAACATGATTAAAAAACTATTAAAACAGCAACCTTGGCATACAGATTCTCAAAAAGTATCCTCGATCGTGGACTTTGATTCGTTGAAACGGTTACCCAAAGGCGAGGCTGTAGACCTCTGACCTTCATTCAGGATTAGTTCCGCAAGAGCTTCATTGGGGGTAATTATTGGACATTTTCTTAGAGAATCATGTAACAGCCTATTTACATGAGCGTGTCGACGTTACGTTCTACGTTTTACGGGTATTTTTCTTTCTTTTTTCTGGTTCTCAATGGCTGTTTTTCCATTTGGAAACTTTTAACCCTTTGCGCTCGACGAGTTTTTCGATCGCGTATAATTCTTTTCTATCGCTAGTTTCTTCGTTGATGCAACTAACCTCGTTCTTCGACAGTTGACGATCAATTTCATCTTCACTCGAGCTAATTTCACCCCACGAATTCATTTTTGTGACGGTTGAAAACCTAAAATCGGTCGATGGAAAACTCCAGTTGCTGTATGAAACATCGTGGCGACTGAGAGTCGCCTCTCGAGCGCAAAGAGTTAATTATTCTCCGTGGAATTTTAATAACACTCTTTTGCAGTTCGTGCGAGAAATTGCTCGTTTGATCGTTTATAATTGTTGCAGTTTGTTTGGTGATTCATTAGCCGTTCCTCCTTTTGGGACGTTTTAATTGTCCCCTGTGGAATTTGAATAATTAATACTTTTTGAGAATCTGTATGTCAAGGTTGCTGTTTTAATAGTTCTTTAATCATGTTTCTATTGACACAATGGATGTTTCTTCTTTTTGATTAAAATTTTTAATTATTCTCTCCTCTATGAAATTTTTTATATTTTTCAAATAATAGCTTTTCGCGTGCACAAAGTTACTTTTGGCAGTTTTTTAGTTGCAATTTTTACTGAATAACCATTCTATCAGCTTTCTAATTTTTCGCTTGCAGAAATTCATTGACTAATTTTTTATTTTGAAGCTTTAAAGTAAAGGGCTTCAGTGTGGCGCACATGTTTTTACCAGAAATGATGAAAGATATTTCTTTCTCACAGAGGTGTACAAAGAGTTCTGTTTCAATTTCGATCATTCGATTTATTATTAATATTCTGCGTCGTATTACATCATTACAATGTCATCTACTAATGACTACACAAATTTTGAAAAATTAGGATTGAGTTCACGTAGAACTTTTTATATCCCTTGCGATACAAATCAAAAGTGAAACAAAAAATAATATCACTTTTATTCATATAGCAGAACTGTGTATTAATTTTTATATAATTCTAATTGCCTTTAAATCTGTGTACTATATAAAGGAGAGATACAACCCCTCAAGTTTTCTATTGAGAAAGAGTGGAAGTTTTCTGTTGCTGGGAGACGTTAGAAATTATTGCTAAAATATTGTTAGATTAGCAATAAAAATGATTGCTAAAATATTGCTATATGGCAATAAAAATATTACTACATTAGCAATAAAAATGGTTGCTAAAATACTGCTATATGGCAATAAAAATGATTGCTAAAATATTGCTATATGGCAATAAAAATGATTGCTAAAATATTGCTATATGGCAATAAAAATGATTGCTAAAATATTGCTATATTAGCAATAAAAATGATTGCTAAAATATTGCTATATTAGCAATAGAAATGATTGCTAAAATATTGCTATATGGCAATAAAAATATTACTACATTAGAAATAAAAATGGTTGCTAAAATACTACTATATGGCAATAAAAATGATTGCTAAAATATTGCTATATGGCAATAAAAGTGATTGCTAAAATATTGCTACATTAGCAATAAAAATGATTGCTAAATTATTGCTATACTAGCAATAAAAATTTGCTAAAATATTGCAATATTATCAATAAAAATGATATCTAAAACGCGTAGAAATGAAAATAGAAATTGCTGTATGTAACGCAAGATGGCTGTAAATACTTGGCGCAAGCAATTAGAGGAAAGGTCAGGGCGATTCTCCGTTACAATTAAGTGGAGAAAATAAATGTCGATCTTTAAGGCTCGAAAATCGTAGCATTTATCAGAGTCACGCTACGACGACGACTGATATTGGTCGCTCATTAGACGCGCGTTTCCGCGGAAAATATAATTGCGTCGAGGACGTAACGCTGCCCCACGACTTCTATTTCGAGTGTTAGGCCAGCGATTGCGCGGCCGCTCATCGCCCTCGTTTATTAAGCGCCGTTTCGCCGCTTTAATTGCGCAATTGGCGAGCACGCAAAGCGGACCGAAGGTTGTCGACGGACAGCAAAACGAAAGCTCCTTTCGAGTTCTCCAACGAGGAATTTGTTCCCTCTGTATAAACGCGCTTCTCGACGACGTTGCGAAGCCTGATTCCACAGCACATTTAGACGCTGTTTTCATGATGCGCGTGCAAAAATGTTTTCCGCGAATTTGTGATACAAAATTCGAACGAAACTTTTTGAAACACGATTTTATTTAACAACGCAGTTGTTACTTGTTTTTTTAACTTCTTTCCATTGTCTTAGTCTTCTGTGTAAAAGTCCGGAGTTTTATTAACCCTTTGCACTTGGATGTCCCGTCTGAGGGGCCATCAGCATTGATTGGTGGTTAGTGAGACCGCAGGATTTTGAGAAATGCATGTTTCCTTAAAGTTTTCTATTGAAATGGAAGTTTTCTGTTGCTGGGAGACGTTAGAAATTATTGTTAAAATATTGTTCTATTAGCAATAAAAATGATTGCTAAAATATTGTTATATTAGCAATAGAAATGATTGCTAAAGTATTGCCATATTAGCAATAGAAATGATTGCTAAAGTATTGCCATATTAGCAATTAAAATGATTGCTAAAGTATTGCCATATTAGCAATAGAAATGATTGCTAAAGTATTGCCATATTAGCAATAGAAATGATTGCTAAAGTATTGCTATATTAGCAATAGAAATGATTGGTAAAGTATTGCCATATTAGCAATAGAAATGATTGCTAAAGTATTGCCATATTAGCAATAGAAATGATTGCTAAAGTATTGCCATATTAGCAATAAAAATGGTTGCTAAAATATTGCTATATGGCAATAGAAATGATTGCTAAAGTATTGCCATATTAGCAATAGAAATGATTGCTAAAGTATTGCCATATTAGAAATAAAAATGGTTGCTAAAATATTGCTATATTAGCAAAATAACAATATAAATATTGCTATTTTAGAATCTCTAGAATATTACTATTCTGGAATATTACTATTTTAGTAAATAATAGCAATATTTTAGCAATAACTTCTATCGCTAACGTCCAGAAAGGAGTCGAATACAAGGGGTTAATCCTTTGAAAAAAAAAGTAACAGATTTTTTTTACCATTACATAAACAAAACCTACCTGAACAGACATAATTGGTAATTTACTAACAGAACAAACGAACTTATTACCATTTTCTTTTGTCCTTATGTTATGAACTAAAAATTATTTGCATCCTCTCCATCGAGGAGTCCTCGAGTTTGAAGACAAATTTGAAATCCTCGAGTGCAAAGGAATACAGAAAAGCAACTTACTTTGAACTGAGTCCGTATGTGTCCACGCTTGCACTTTAATGACGATAATGGGACGTTCGATTTTCGAGAAAATTCGGATACCATGATTGGGCCAGCGTGTCAAGGACGACGTGTGCTCGTAATCGTGACTCGTGAATCGTATCTCGTGGAAATTACCTGTTGCGAGGTTAGCAAAAACTGAAGCCTCGAGGAAAAGATCGGACTCTGGGAAATTCACGGACTCGAAGCTTTTGTGAAACCTGCTTTCTGCTTTAATAGCCTCTGATATAATAATGGTAGCAAATTATAGGATAACATTGGGAAACAAAACAGTCGTGAGACAGTGTCATTAGCAAGCATTGTGTTAAAAATACCGCATTCGAAAACGTTTCACATAGAAATTAGTAGACACGTCTGCATGGGACGCATAATTACATATTGTTCTTTTGTAAGTGGAAATATTTATAGAGTACATACGAAAGTAGACACTTCTAAAAATAAAAAAATACCGCATTCGAAAACGTTTCACATAAAAATTAATAGACACGTCTATATGGGGACGCATAATTACATATTGTTCTTTTGTAAGTGGAGATTAGCGATGCAAAAAAACATTAAGATACTTAAAGTCGTAAAACCACTGGTTGAGGACAGTGTTTCCCAAACTTTTCTCATCCCAGAGCACTTTAGTGTTCTTTAGAAATTTTAGAACTTAAAAAGCGTTCCACGATAATTTATTCTAGTGTTCCTTAACTCTTTGCACACGACGGTTTCTCAGCAATTTTTTATTGGTGGTAAAAGTTAGCAATATAAACTATTACCAAGCAATTTTCCAGCAATAGAAAATTTCCATTTCAATAGAAAACTGGAGAAATTCGCGTTTTTCGAAAGTTGCAACGGAATAAGTTTTTAACCTTCGCAATTAATTCCCTCAGAGGCGACATCCGAGTGCAAAGGGTTAAAAATTTTAGAACTCAACCCTTTGTGTTCCTTTGTCGAGTATAACTCGACATCGCTAAATAAAAAAAAGAAACAAATATAAATTACAACAAAGTTTTAGAATTTACAAGTAGCAGTCGAGGAACTGTCCTGCAATTGACAAATTTTTGAAGTAAATTTGAAATAAAACACTTGAAATAGTAGGGAATTGTTGGCAACTAAATTACTAAGTTGAAAAATTAGAGTGCAAAGGGTTAAAGAGTAAATATTGATTTTTAGTTATAATTCCTCTTGAGAGTTGTTTTAAATTGCGTGAAACGCATTAAAGCAGACAATGTTTTGTTGTACTTTAACCTGAACTTCATAATTTTTTGCGGAACACTTAGTAATTGCTTGTGGAATCAGTGTTCCACGAAACAATTTGAGAAACGCTGGTTTAGGAGATATTTTTACTTTAATAGTTGTACATTTTTTAATAGTACGTTAATTTTTTCACGTGTGACTTTCTACAACGATTGATGTTGATATTAATTAGTGCACTATTTTTAAAAACGGTAAAAACCTACACACATACATTTATGACTAATAAAAACACTGCTTTGCCTAGTGAATATTTATGAAAACAATTATATAATACAATTAAGCACGCCTGCAATGTTAAAAGCGTGAAACGAGCTGTTAGCTGACGCGTTAAGAATATTTTAAAATATTGTAAAACGCAAAATAATGAATACAGTCAGTCCTCGAATCACGCGATTAATTCGTTCCAAAGCTTTTTACGTAAATTAAGGAAAGCATAAAATTTAGTATTTCTGGCAAAAAATATGTTTCAGTTTCAAAGGGCAAATGAAAATAAAATAGATCTATATGTATATACACACAAGAAAATATTATTTATTCCACATATTTATTAGACATATTGCACATAACACAATCTACATACAATTGTCTTTCAACCCTTTTCTTTTCTTCGTCAATTAAAGTGTAGCATGCGATATCACGATTCACTGCTTCTGCAACTTTCGCAGATCGTTGAGCATCAAGGTCTTGAGCTTTGAAACCAGCTAATCCATCCTGGATTATATAAAATTTAATATTTTTTTTCAAAATTGCCCAAGTCAAGGACTGACTGTAAATTGAAACGAAGAGAAAAAGTTGATCACTCTGAAGAAAAGTAGTCTTATACGCAATTAGTCTAACGTAACATAATTATAATTATATATAACAAAAAACTGATAAATAAATGTTGAGTGTGAGAGGCACACTTGGAGCGTTAAGGGTTAAAAACAATGACTGACCAGTTCACCAAACAAATATGAATAAATAAATGATAAAATGAATATAAATGAAATGTATTTAATATAACATTATGTAATTTAAGATACGAAGCCTGCAACGAACAGAAAAGTAAAACGTTGTTTTTTTTTTAATAAGATGAAGTTGTTCCAGGGCTGAGTCTGGACAACAGCAACATGTCCATGTCCTCCGTCGGCCCGCAAAGTCCATTAGATATGAAACCTGACACAGCAAGTCTCATCAATCCAGGGAACTTCAGCCCTTCCGGTCCCAACAGTCCAGGGTAAGTAACTCCATCGCAAGATCGAGTAACTCTTGAGACTTAACAATTGCAAATGCATCGATGGAACAGAGATTGTGCGACACTGTTAAACGATTGAATCTCAGTTCGACAGCTACCAAGAAAAGGCGTCGTAAATCGAGGGTATACCATCAGCGTAGTCGCGCCCTCGTTGGAATCGAGCAAAATGCTTCAACACTCTTTTTATCCTGGTTTAAACAATTTTTTTAACGCACTCAGACTTCGATATTTTTATGACATTGATTCAATGATTGAATCTCAAGCTGGCAATCTTTATTTATTAAAATTAATAAGAGATTTTGCAAAATATGTTTGAAAGAATTGGAAACGAGAACGTTGAAGTTATTTTTGTTGAAATATATAATTTTAGAAATTTTGAATGTTTGAGACGGCTCATTTTTTTGGAGACCAACTCCAGAAGCTGAAATTATTATTATTTTTAAAAATTTTAAACCAGTCTTATTGATTCGCTTACTTTTTCCGTACTGATTCATAATTTCAGTTTAATATCATTGCACACATGGTGTGCAATATGTCTCGAATGGGTTAATAGTCTCTAACTTTTTAGAAAATTATTGTGTACATACAGAGTGGATCAGTAAATATCGATTTAATAATTGAATCTTAAGCTGACAATCTTTATTCATTAAAATTAATAAATTGAGAGATTTTAGAAACTTAATAGTCTCTAACTTTTTAGAAAATTATTACGTACATACAGACTGGATCAGTAAATATTGGTTTAACCCTTTGCAGTCCGAATTATTCTTCAATTTAGTAGTTCCCTACTATTTCAAGTGTTTCATTTGAAATTCACTTGAAATTTACTTGAAAATGTTGTCAGTTGCACGACAATTCGTCGACTGTTACTTGCAAACTCTAAAACAACTCTAAATCTTTGTTGCAATTTATATTTGCTTCTTTTTCTTATTTAGCAATGTCGAGTCACGCTCGACAAAGGACCGCAAAGGGTTAACAATTGAATCTTAAGCTGACAATCTTTATTTATAAAAATTAATAAATTGAGAGATTTTGCAAAATATGTTTCAAAAAATTGAAGACAAGAACCGAATGAAATATATAATTTTAGAAACTTAACAGTCTAACTTTGTAGAAAATTATTATGTGCATAAAGATTAGATCAATAAATATTTTATCATCGCGAATATCTTTGAAATCATAAGATCGAATGTATAATTCAAACGTTAAATCTTATTGATCCTGTCTGTGCGAAGTGCATTTGGAATGATCTTCATGAATCGATCGTTGGAATTGGATCACTGAGAGGAACAGCATTTTGCTCGATCCGGGGCAGTAGTTACGTAGGCCGTGTTTTTGTTATTCTCTTCTTTGCATGTAAGATCCTTCACCGCTGGTTGTCACAGCAACCTTCTGAGCACGTCGCCGAGTGGCCAGAACAAAGCAGTCGCCCCGTATCCGCCAAACCACCCTCTTTCCGGAAGCAAACACCTCTGCTCGATCTGCGGTGACCGTGCCAGTGGCAAACACTATGGCGTCTACAGGTAAGTCGAATATTTATTTTCTACACCCACAAATTGAAGAGCGACGTTAATATAGGAATTGAAAGGTTAACCCTTTGCACTTGGATGTACCCTCTGAGAGGACATCAGCATTGATTAGTGATTAAGGAGGACAAGCTTTTTGAGTAACGCAGGTTTCTGTGAAGTTTTTTATTGAGATGGAAGTTTTCTACTGCTGGGAGATGTTAGCAATAGAAACCATTGCTAAAATAGCAATATTTAGTAATTGTTTCTATGTTAATATTGCTATTTTAGCAGTGATTTCTATGTTAATATTGCTATTTTAGCAATGGTTTCTATGTTAATATTGCTATTTTAGCAGTGATTTCTATATTAATATTGCTATTTTAGCAATGGTTTATATGTTAATATTACTATTTTAGCAATGGTTTCTATGTTAATCTTGCAATTTTAGAAATGGTTTCTATGTAAATCTTGCTATTTTAGCAATGGTTTCTGAGTTAATATTGCTATTTTAGCAATAGTTTCTGTGTTAACATTGCTATTTTAGCAATAGTCTCTATGTTACTATTGCTAAATGCATGCTCCCCTCAAGTACTCTATTGAAATAGAAATTTTCTACTGCTGGGGGATGTTAGCAATAGAAACTATTGCTAAATATTGCTAAAATATTGCTAAAATATTGCTATATTAGCAATATTTCTAGCTTCTATTGCCAACGTCCAGGAAGGACCAGAGTGCAAAGGGTTAATTAATTAATTTTTCTAAATTTATAAAATTTTCGCTGTATCTATTTATCTAATAAAATAAGGAAGAAATGAAGATCTTTTGGAATAACTAAATAAAATAATTTTATACTTATTTGCCATAAATACAATGAAGTCAACTCTATTTTTTTTTTAAATTTTACATTATATTCTTGAATTCTATAATTTTGCACAAACTTTTATGATAAAATACAAAGGACTCGTGCTTTTATATTATTTCTTACATAAATTAATTATTATTCGGTCGAATTCTATAATTTTATGGTTGCATTTCTTTGGGGGTGGCATAAACTACCTACTTTCCCATGTCCACCCCTTTTTTTAAATCAATTCCATTAAAATACTTTCAAGTAATAATTCTCTATAATTCCACACCTTTTGTACTATTTTTAAAACTTTCAGAAACTTACAAATCAACAAATACAAATTAATTGAGTTCTCTGTCGCGTAATTTGTAATCGAACTTCGAGAAAAGCGAAAGAAATCAAATATCGATCGACAGTTGCATTCGAGTCGCCATGATTTATGGAGTTGAAATCTCTTCAGGTTATTTTCCTCGACTGTGAATACAAATCGATTTCATTTCGCAACGAGACGAACGGTTTTTTTCATTGTTCAATCGAGCAGTTCAAGGCCGTTGGTTTAACTTGATAATCCTGACCCCTCGGTAGCCATTCGCGCGACTGCACAACGTAATAATAAACGTGGTAGTTTCACCTATAACCGTAGCTGTCGCGATAACGTTGTCTTGGGTGCAAAGATAAATGTTTGCTTCTTCACTTATCGTCACCTTCGACCGCTTTATTTGTCTAACTGAGAAATTAGAAGGGGGAGAGACAGGGAGAGACAGGGAGAGACAGGGAGAGATTAGAATAATCTTAGACCAAATAGAACGAAATTTCTTACCGAACTGCATCAAAATTTGTTGTCTTTATCGATGATAAAGCTTGATTTTTGACCCACTATTGTAAAAAAGACAATTTCTTTTTGAAAATTTGAATTTGTTCTACTCAATGTGTTTTTAAATCAGGATAAATTTTCACTTTCTTTATGTGGTGTCTTTCTAATATTTTATTTAGGCAGTATTTGTCAATATTTCTGTTCCATAATTCAATATTTCTATTTTCTAATCTAATCTCTTCATCTAAGCAATATAATAAATTTAATTATATTAATTAAGTAGCAGTAATATATAGTAATTTTTATTTAAGCTATAAATAATATATAGTATTGAACAACACATTTCAAATGTGATTATTGTCTGTGTAATCTTTTATCTATCATAGTTTTTACCTTTGAAAATGCCTAAAAATTTTTATTTTAACTATAGGTAATAGTAGTAACAGTTGAACAGTGTTATATTTCTAGGCGCTTTCTTTCTGACGGCAGTGTAACTTATTTCTTCCCAGAAATAAAAATTGTAAATATTGAAAAAAACATATTTTCAGTCATTTATTTTTTCTCACGAAGCGTTAGACTAATTGTGAAATATAAACACACAGATAGGGAGCTTGTGGATGCCTTTTAACACACGCATAATGAGTTTTGTATAATAAATTCATTTTGACTGTATTTTGTGAGATTAAACTACAAATGGGTTATCAAATTAAACTTCAAAATTTCTTTAATAAAAGAAATAATGAACTAAAAGTATTATATAATAATTCTTAATAATATATAACATAATAATATAATAATTCTTAATTATTAATATCCGATGTCTCTGAAGAAATTCACATATGTAATTACGTATGTGAAAATAATGAAATAAAAGTACTTACAAAAATTAAAATATAATAATTCTTAGTAATATTATTAATATTAATATTAATATTATAATATAATAATATAATAAATTCTTAATTATTAATATCTGACGTCTCTGAAGAAATTCACGTATGTAATTACATATATACAATACATGCGTCCTTCAGACGAAGAAGATAATGACCATGCTGCGTAACGTCGCGAAAAATGAAACGTCAACGCTGGAAGACTCCTCGAGAACGTATCATTTGTGGTCCCCGCGTTGTTTCGTTAAAAAAGAAATTAAGAGAAGCATGAAATAATACAATGCAGGGTAGAAGGAATGGTGGAACAACTGTTATCGAGCACATCAATCACTCCCGCGAAACTTGTGCCCGCGTACTCGTTGCTATCTCAGCCTTAATCGATTAAGAACCAACCCATGTTTCCACGTAATGGACGTCATCGACCGATTAAGTGTCGCCCGTTGCACGTGAGCCGCTCGAAAAACTTGAGATCATCACTTACTGTGCCGTGGACGCACGATAAAACGATCTTTGAAAGTTAATCTTTCGCGAGCTGCCCGCTACTCGTCTTTTATCCACGCTGGCTTCCATTACTCTTGCCTCTGTTGCCTCCTAGGACCCTCCGCTACCGCCATTTTATAAATATTAATTGCGTACAACTCGGAATTATATTATTCATGGTTCGCTGCAATTAATTTTTCTGCTTACGCTTTGAATTTCTAATTATTCGAACTCGAAGTGAAGTCTTGCCTTAATTTCATTTAATAACTTAATAATTCAACAATTTAATAATTTAATGATTCTTGTAAAAAAGAGTACCATGGTATCTCATTATGTTTCCAGTAGATTAAATGGAGTAATTGATGTTTAACCCTTTACAATCTGCTCTTTCCTGGACGTTGGCAATAGAAGCTGGAAATATTGCTGAAATATTGCTAAAATAGCAATATTTAGCAATAGTTTCTAACTCTAACGACTCTCAGCAATAGAAAATTTGAGGGAAATACGTATTTCTTAAAAAGCTGCGATGGAATAAGACTAATTAATTCTAATGTCTCCTCAGAGGGGACATCCAAGTGCAAAGGGTTAAATAAAGAAAATTTGAATTGCAATGGATCGTGGTTACTTTGATCCTTTAGAAACACAATGAGTTTCTATTTTGTGTATTTTATACACAGCGTGAAAGTAATTGGAAATCTGGGGAAGGTTTTATGGAACTGCAGTTGGAGCGAGGGAATTGAAGAAATTAGAATTTTGTGGTTTCATTATAAAAGAAGAATTTGCTCTGCGTACTTTGGGAATAGAATGATATACTCTGTGTATTCCTTTGGAAGTATTGGGATTATAGAAAATCTACCTTTCATCGAACTTGCTATTTTTAATTCCAATTTTATTACAATTTTAGTGAAGAAACAGTATAGGAAGATAAAATTAGAATTATGATGAAAAATAAATGGCAGAAAGGTGCAATGAAAAAGACATAAATCTTATTGGCAAATCGTAAATGCAACTTAGTTTCCTTCTTTGAAGGTTACTTTATGGTATGCTCACTTAATCTAGAGTAGGCCAACGTAACATGTCTTAAATGGAACATCTGTTTCACGATTGCAGATTACTTATTTTAGAATTGATCTCACTTTTGTTCAACTAGAATTTCTAGTTCTAAACTATTTTATTTCTAAAAATTCTTGTAGATTCTTAGAATTACATAAAATATTACAGATAACTCACACAGTATAAAGATAGTGAAAGATAGTGAAAATATTGACGATTTATAATACAAATCATTTTTTTAATTAGTTTCTTGCATTCATGTGCCCCTCTCATGGCACGATGTTCAATACAAAACTAATTTAACTTTAATAAAGGAGACATTTTCGACTTATTTAAAAATCTAACATTTTATAATTTTTCGTTCATTAACATTGATAATATTATAATATATTTTTGATTTAAGAGCAATAAACGTACTTCCTATTAATGAAACCATGTTCTAAATATCTACTATGATACTATCGGACATAAACGTTAAAGGAAATTACTTCTTTCATACGCAGCACCTCTCCACTTTAAATATTATACTTCAAATATAATTAGGATTCCCGAATTAAAGCGAAGAGAAATTGGAGCACGAGCGAATGATAGATTCTTTGAACAATATTAATTCGAATTTCTCCAAAGGCGCACGCCTTTCATATCTTATTATTTAATTTATATCAATAATTAAGATCGTTATTAAGCACGATATCAAGTTTTATTTGGTTTTACCTATAGCTTAATCAAGATTTAAAATTTGAATTAAATTAAAAAGAAGTGTGCCTACCTATACAATTTAAGTTGAAAAAATTAGCTTCTGAAAATAAATCAGAGTCGTTGTACTGTTGATATTTCGCTCTGTCGACTAATAAGTTTGCCAATCACTGTCCTATTGCATTCAATTGCATTTATTTAGTTTTGCTTGTAGCTCAATTAAGATTTAGAACTTAAATAAAATTTATTAAGTTGAAAAAATTTACTTCTCAAAATAAATCCCAGTCGTTGTGCTGTTGATATTTCGCTCTGTCAACTAATAAGTTTGCCAATCACTGTCCTGTTGCATTCAATCGCATTTATTCAGTTTTACTTGCAGCTCAATTAAAATTGAGAACTTAAATTAAAGTTTATTAAGTTAAAAAGAAGTGTGTCTACCTATATAATTCAAGTTGAAAAAATTAGCTTCTGAAAATAAATCCCAGTCATTGTACCATTGATATTTCGCTCTGTCGACTGATAAGTTTGCCAATCACTGTCCTGTTGCATTCAATTGCATTCATTCAGTTTTACTTGTAGCTCAATTAAAATTGAGAACTTAAATTAAAATTTATTAAGTTGAAAAAATTAGCTTCTGAAAATAAATCCCAGTCGTTGTTCTGTTAATATTTTGCTCTGTCAACTAATAAGTTTGCCAATCACTGTCCCGTAGCATTCAATCGCATTTATTCAGTTTTACTCGTAGATCAATTAAGATTTAGAACTTAAATAAAATTTATTAAGTTGAAAAAATTTGCTTCTCAAAATAAATCCCAGTCGTTGTTCTGTTGATATTTCGCTCTGTCGACTGATAAGTTTGCCAATCACTGTCCTGTTGCATTCAATCGCATTTATTCAGTTTTACTTGTAGATCAATTAAAATTTAGAACTTAAATTAAAATTTATTAAGTTAAAAAGAAGTATGTCTATATAATTCAAGTTGAAAAAATTAGCTTCTGAAAATAAATCCCAGTCGTTGTTCTGTTGATATTTCGCTCTGTCGACTGATAAGTTTGCCGATCACTGTCCTGTTGCATTCACCAACCCGCCTTCATCCGTCCCTCTCTCCCCTTTCGACCATCGCGCGTGCATAACCACGAGCGATGATGATGGCCTCACCGCGTTGCATCAGAGGCAACCTTGGACTTGCTCGCGAGGTTAGGACGACTAGCCAGCCGTAGTTCCTACGGAGCAAGGGAGGAGAATGGCGAGCCTACATAGACTTCTCTGTTGCCCGCGCAGACACTTTGCTCCAGTGCCAGCTAATTAACCAATCACGGCCATTATCAGGGCCTGCGTCGGACGCATCGCGAGACTGCGAGAAACAATTGTCTTCTTCTTGTTCGATACATTCGATGGCATCGATTGTTAATTGAAAGACTGCAGCTTCTCCATGAGTTCTACGATCTCGACTTTTTAACCCATTCGAGACTGATTGCACGCTGTCTATGCAAAAAGGAATTAATTTTAACCCTTTGCGCTCGAAAGGCGACTCTCAGTCGCCATGGAGTTTCGTGCAGCAACTCGAGTTTTTCATGATTTTAAGTTTTGAAGCCCCACAAAAATGAATTTGGAAGGTGAAACTAACTCGAGTGAAGATGAAATTGATTATCAACTGTTGAAAAATTAGATTAGTAATAGATTAAATGATAAGGGATAATTAGTAATAGAAAAAATGATCTGCGACCAAAAAAGTCATCGAGTGCAAAGGGTTAAAAGGCGGATTGCGCACCGTGTGTGCAATGATATTGAATTGAAATTATGGGTCAGTACGGAAAAAGTAGGCGTCGATAAGTTTAGCTTAAAATGAAATTAAAAATAAAATTTAAGATTCTGGGGTTGGTCTCCAAGAAAATTAGACGCCTCGAATGGGTTAAACTTGCTGCGATGTTTCTTTGTTACAATGAATTTTATAAGTTGCAATCGCATGGTAATTATAGCAGTATCGTGATTGTTTTTGAGATTTTTTATGATTTTGTGTCTCCTTGCTTGCACTGCTGAAAATTTAACGATGAGAGTAGAAAGCATAGGATTTTTGAAGAATTGTTACAATTGCAGTGAAGCCCAGATGGTTGTTTTTGTCTAATTGAGATGTAGTTTCTTGTGATGGACACTTTTTATTTTTACCAATCATGGAATAAAGAATTATTTTATTGTAATGTTTGATACATTATGTATCTTATGCATCGTACATTTATGAACATTTATTTTCAGAATAGAAGAATCCTTAAATTAATATATAAAGTATTTAAAATTCATATAATCTTGACAGCTCTTCATGCTTATTATTATTTGCCAGTAAAACATATCAATTGTCAATATATTCAATGACAGCATATAAGCAAATTTTTATTTTTTATCGCAATAATTGTATATTATTATATATATTATTATTAATATAAAGTACCAAAATGTATCATAAAAAGTTTAATGCATAAACAGGCTCCATTAAAGGATTAACCCTTTGCACTCAGATGTCCTTTCTGAGGAGACATCAGCATTGATTAGTGATTACAGAGATTAAACTTATTCCACCGCATTTTTTTGAGAATTGCATGCTTCTCTGAAGTTTTCTATTGAAATGGAAATTTTCTATTGCTGGAAGACGTTAGCAGTAGCAAGTATTGCTAAAATATTGCTCAAAGATTGCTATTTTAGCCACAGTTTCTATTCCTAACGTGAAAAGGAGCTGAGCACAAAGGGTTAATAGTAATTGATCAGTTTATAATTTCTCGATTTTAACCAGGAATCAGATATAAAGAAATTTGATTTATTTCAGTACTTTAAAAAATTGATTATTAATTACCATTAGAACGATTTAAATATATAATGCCCCTTTTTATCCAATCATTAGCTCAAATTATTTTTCTGCAACGTAAGCCATCCAAGATCGGTTCTCTGAAGTAGTTCAATAACGAGCAAGGTAATTAGGCTGACCAAATGGAGCTCGTGCTGTATAATTCAACGAGAAATTATACTCGCGAGGATTAATCTTAGAGCTGATGAAATTGAATTCTGAACAGAGCTTAGCCTGTCAGAAACCGTTCGTGTGTAGCTCTTGTCTCGCCAGTGCAAACAATTGTATTTCATCATCGTCGAAGAACTTTCCTGGGTGACCTTTCTCGAAATTGCTCGTGTCAAATTTCGAAATTACATTTACGCGTTGTATATCTTAACACATTCGCGAGCAGCAAATTCTTTACGTTTCCAATGCCAAGTACTTTTGGAAAATAATGAAATTCTGAAGCTGGTTGCCACAAACTTGCATCGTTGAGGCCAGGATAGAAATGATAAAATTTGTTTTGAAATATCAGTGTTGTAAATACGTGTTGTTTAAAATAAAAAGATTTCCATGACTTGTATACTTGCTGTTTAGACAGACAATAAATAAAAATCAAATCATCGACGTAAGAAGATCGACGAAGATAGAACGAGTGAGAGTCACGCGATGAAACTTCTGGACCACCATGGAAGTCGTTTGATGTCGTTCAGTTTACGCGAAAGACAAATACGTCTGACACGAGACACGCCTGGAGAAGACTCGTACCGTGAACCAAAGTTCCGCATCGGAAGCTCGCAAAGACCTCCGATATCCGGCTACGAATAACATCGATAACGAATAGCGCCGCACGGTCTTCGCCTTTCATCCCTTTTCAACCCTTTGCACTCGACGCTTTCGCAGTAATTTTCTACTGCTGGTAAAAGTTAACAATAGAAACAAGTACCAAGCAATTTGCCAGCATTAGAAAATTTCCAATAGAAACTATTGCTAAAATATTGTTATTCCAGCAAAACATTGCTATTTTAGCAATTATTTCTACTGCTAAGTTTCTAGTGCAAAGGATTAAAGTAACACAGATTTTAACGACAAATTATAGTTCAACAAGTACACAATTGCACTCTATTAATCATGAGTACCAATTTTTGTATCTTTAATCTTTCAAAGTTAATCATGAATACCAATTTTTGTATCTTTAATCTTTCAAAGTTAATCATGAGTACCAATTTTTGTATCTTTAATCTTTCAAAGTTAACGAGACGAAGACAGTTGGCGATTCAAGTCATCTCTAATGCCATCAATGACAAAAAAACAAATGCAATCCATTTGATTCACTCATTCGAAGCACAAACACTTAAGAGAAAGCGTGGTAGCTATTAAAAAGTGGACGTAGGAGAAAGGCAGCCGAGGCTGCATCGAAAACACGCGCGATGTTGTGCGTGGCTGTAACGAAAATAAATTCCTATTCGCGGAATGTCGTCGCCGTTTCTGGAGTGGTTCCAATTTTAAAAACGAGCCTCCAAAACGGCCGCCCGTCATCGGGAGCTTAACGACAACGGAAAGTGGGAAGATCGTTCGCAGCATTTGGGAATTTAGGTGGCCCCTCGAGTTGTACGGCTCGATTTTATTCGGTATTTATCGTCCTCGTTAGCTTCGTCGAGGAGAGACATCGCTAGAGCTCTGTGACAAACTGTTGTGGATTAACGCTGTGATCGATTAGCTAGCTCTCTGTCCAGAAATATGCATATTTATTGGTGCATTGTTTGGAAACTGTAACTGTTGGATCAGCTGAGCTGAAGTTGAGAAATGAAATCTGTAAATTTAGTACGTTTGTGTACCTAACTTTTTTAAAAAATGTAATTGATGATTATTGTATTATATAGGCGAGGTACGATAGAGAGATTAGGGAATAAGTTGTGGTTGGTACAATTTTGTTTGATTGATTAAAGTTATTCGATGATGTGAAGTATCTGAGTACGTATCTGCACGTTCAGATGTGAATGCAACCTTGATCTTTAATGAGCTAATTTGGAAGGAATTGAAGAATTGGGACCGTGAAGCATATTCAATAATTCGTTATTACAATAAAAAAGGTGTTTTATGGGTAAATAAATTCAGTATCGTCTGTTCTCTCTCTCTTTTCATTTGTTAAGATGGCTTACATATAACTGAGTTTTGCAAAAGAATCGACTTGAATTGATTTGGTTATTTATAATTCCATATACTGACTCAATAATTGCTTATTACAATAAAAAAGGTGTTCTATGGGTAAATAAATTCAGTATCGTCTGTTCTCTCTATTTATTTCTTAAGATGGCCTACATATTACTGAATTTTGCAAAAGAATCGACTTGAATTGATTTGTTTATTTATAATTCCATATCCACACTGACTCAATAATTCCTAATTACAATAAAAAAGGTGTTCTATGGTTAAATAAATTCGTATCATTTACTAACATACTTTTAACCCATTCCAAATAGATTACACACCATCTGTGCAATGCATTTCCAAGCCAAAAAGACGGATTGCTCCTCAAAATATTTTTATCACGAGGAGCAGATTGAACATCATGTGTGCAATGCAAAATAAAACAAAAGCACATGAAAAATGAAAATAAAAATGAAGACCTCTCGAATGGATTAATAAACCTCAATATTTTATTTAAAATTCATTAGAACGCACAGTCGCCATTGTGTTTCCGCTCTACTAAAAAGACTTAGCCCACAATTCTCAATGACAATTTGCCCCAAAGTTTCTCTCGTCTTTTAAACGGCAACCATCAACCCCCATCTTCCATCGAAGAAATGAATCGCGTTATTAAACCGCTCGACGGAATTATTGGACAATAACGACCGCCATTGTGTGGGACCAAAGTCCAAACACGCGATTCCATTACTTTCCTCGAGCTGAGTTACTCGCGCGGCCTGTAACTTTCGATTGTCTCCAAGCGACAACGTTCCCAAACGACGCTGAATTACGCGAGAGAAATCGTAAACCACAGGGTGCTTTATTCAAGGAATCCTCGGATTAGTCTTGCTCGTGCAGAGGCGGATGAAACGTGCCAACGGAACCGAACTACTTTACGAAATGCGAGTCAGTGTCGTCTGAGTCTCTAGTGATTCATCGTTCACACGCTGATGCCGTGAATTTCCGCTTGATCGCGTTCGAAGTTTATTCGAAAGTCCCTTCCGCACGGTTGCATCGAAGATGTGCTACTGGGAATGTTTATACGTCCCATCAATCGAACGTTAAACGTGTTTACCAACATAAGGAAACGTTGTCGCGTGATTTCGTCTGAATGAGAATTAATGGGATACGAATCGTTTTTTTTAGTTAGAGTAGTAGTGATACTATGGATTTATTGGAATAAAATTTTAGTAAATGTTCGATTAACTGAAGTTTTATAAGATTCTATTGTTAGTTCAGTATGGAAAATTATGTGTACTGGGAAGAATTAGTGAGATTCTGTTAACCCTTTGCATTCAGATGTCTCCTCTGAGGGATCATCCCCTCAGGATGAGGGATGTCCCCTTTGATTACGGAAGTTGAACTTATTTCACCGCAATTTTTTGGGAAATGCATGTTCCTCTTAAGTTTTCTATTGAAATGGAAGAGAAAATTGATATTTCAATGACGAAAGAAATTGATATTGCTAGTGGCCAAAGTCCAGGAAGGTGCAGAGAGCAAAGGGTTAATATGAATATGTATATACGCATAAATAGTTATATGGATTGCTTATCCCTCAATAGATTTGAATAAATGAAGCTCTGAGATTAATAAAACATGTAAATCATTATTTTTACATATTATAATATTTAAGGAATTGAAACACTTTTATTTTAAAATAATCATTCATTTCTTCCTATGTTTGTAAAAATATAAATTTACTTAAAGGTACACAGTCTACTCGAAACGCATGAACTATAATAATAGTAATATCTGCAGATATTAATAATTGCAGAAATTCTAAACGAAAATGTCTATGAATATTAACCCTTTGCACTTGTATGTCCTCTCTGAGGGGACATCAGCATTGATTAGTGATTGCGGAGGACAAACCTATTCCATCACAGCTTTTTAAGTAATGCACGTTAATGAAATTTTCTAAAATAGCTATATTTTAGCAACAAATATCTAAAATAGCAATATTTCAGCAATAGTTTTTATTTCTAACGCCCGTGAAGGAGCCAAGTGCAAAAGGTTAAACCAGATCTAAGAGTGTGGTCTTGTCATAATTCTTTCTTCAATTATTTATTATCTCAAAATAAATGACTACACACTTCTAGAACATACGTTGCATGTTAATTAGTTAATCGTACTAAATCGCTAATTATTTCGTTCGTTCCAGCTGCGAGGGTTGCAAGGGTTTCTTCAAGAGGACCGTGCGCAAGGACCTGTCGTACGCGTGTCGCGAGGAGAAGTCCTGCATAATCGACAAACGGCAGAGAAATCGATGTCAGTATTGCAGATACCAGAAATGCCTCGCGATGGGCATGAAGAGAGAGGCAGTCCAGGAGGAACGTCAGCGTACCAAGGAAAGGGATCAGAGCGAGGTGGAGAGCACCAGCAGTTTGCACGCGGACATGCCGATCGAGCGTATCCTGGAGGCTGAGAAACGGGTCGAGTGCAAGATGGAGCAGCAGGGAAATTACGAGGTAAATATTAATTAGGGAGGAAGGTAAAAACAAAGCAGGAAATGGTACGATTGGAACAGATCACGCCGCCGATTGTTCACCCCAGAGTCACTGATTTCCCATCGAATACCGCGTATACACGACTTATTTCGTTTTTCTTTTGCCTCATCGATCTTTTGAGTTCATTAACGTCACCCTTCGACTGTAGTAAATTGTCATTATGCAATAGAAAGTTGCAAGCATTACAATACATTTCTGACCAAGACTGGGATTAATATTATATAATATAATATTTAATTAAATTAATATATTAATATTATATAATATTTAATCTATCATTTATATTGTCATATTACATTCTAGAATAGTATATGTAGTATACTATTTGCTATGCTGCTATATTCTATAGTTAGTTATAGTTCAATCATATAAAAACATAAATTACAATAATGCCTTCGAAATTTATAAAAAAGCTGATAAATACTATTTATTAGAACAAAAAAGATAACAAATTACATATGAAAAAACGTGTCAGGCAATTATATGAGAGCGTGTGTCGCACGTTTGCCATCTTTCGCGGTCAAAGGGTTAAAATGTTGAATTTAAAGAATCGTAAGATGAATTGTATACTTTGCATCGAAAGTTGTAATAAGTCTATTAATTTATTGCAATGGAACATCGCACATGGAGAGGCTTATAAGAATGAAACGACAGATTTAGACATTGCACATCTGTCTCGGGGCGAAATCAATTTGTCATTGGACCCGGACGGGTGAATGAATTGAACTCGTTTCCAGATGTCCTTTAGTGGCTATCTGGTGTGACTGTTTCGTCGCGTAACGCGAATTAAAAAGCTGGTCGAGTCGTGTATGCTTCGGTAAATACTCTTCAGAGTAATTTAGAACGTTTTTTAACAATCTCGCAGAACCGTGGCCTTTTCTTCAATGCTAAGAAACAGAATAAAATCACTGCTAAAGTGTTTCAAAAATGATTCCAAGTATTTTTCCAATTTTAAGGGAAAACAGAAAGGTCCAGTTTATCGACGTTAGATTTATATACAGTACATACTACATCCTGTAAATTTAAAAAATTCAGTGTTGGATATTCAGTTATTGGAAATTGAAAGAAGTGATAGAAAAAAGTGGATGGATCTCGAATCTAAAATTTGATTTTCTGGTATTTATTAGTTTCTAAGATATTAATAAAGAGCCGTCTCTGGATTATCCACATTTTAAACGAAAATAGAGTACAGAACTTCGCATAAGGAGCATAATTCGTTCCAGAATCTTACTCACAATACAATACACTCGTTAAGCGAAACAATTTTTCCCATATAAATTAATGTAAAACACAACAATGCGTTCTATGTGAAAAATATTCAAAATTTTGTATACGTAATATTTATTTAAAGAAGATTACTTATATATAAGTTGTTAAGGAGCGAAATCATCCTTATCTTTTCTTCTATACCGGATCAGATAAACTTTGAATGCGATTTCGATTTATTTATGCATTTATGACACACACCTAATTCTTTTTTAGTAGAAAACTATTCAGCGACATTTGCTTTTGCCGACGCTCCAAAATTTGGTGAAAATCTTACACCTTATCATTGAATAAAGAAGAAGAGGAGACTTCTCCTTTCCGCGTCGCTTGTTATGCGAAATGTTAAGGGAGACATTTTTTAACAATTTACTTTGCTCTCTATGCGAAATATTAAGGGAGCCATTTTTTGACAATTTATTTTGTTCTCTATGCGAAATGTTAAGGGAGCCATTTTTTGACAATTTACTTTGCTCTCTATGCGAAATGTTAAGGAGCCATTTTTTGACAATTTATTTTGCTCTCTATGCGAAATGTTAAGGGAGCCATTTTTTACCAATTTACTTTACTCTCTATGCGAAATATTAAGGGAGCCATTTTTTAACAATTTACTTTACTCTCTATGCGAAATGTTAAGGGAGCCATTTTTTGACAATTTACTTTACTCTCTATACGAAATACTCGTTACGAGAGGTACTCGTTAAGCGAGGTTCCACTGTAATTAAGCAGTCTGTTCACTTGCGTAGATACACCATTTTGCAAACGGAGTGCACAATTGTTCAAACGCAGCTCGCGAGACGCAGCCCTTTTCTTTCCCTCCTCTTGTCGGTGGATAACGGCGACGTGATCTGATTTTCGTGGACCGGTGCTGGTAGCCGTTCCACGAAAACGCTCCTCCGATTAATTCGGCATCTCTTGCAATGCACAGAATGCAGTGTCGCACATTTGCAACGCCACGAACAAACAGCTGTTCCAGCTGGTAGCATGGGCAAAACACATCCCGCATTTTACGTCGTTGCCACTGGGGGATCAGGTACTTCTGCTCAGGGCCGGCTGGAACGAGTTGCTGATAGCCTCCTTTTCCCACCGTTCCATCGACGTGAAGGACGGTATCGTGCTGGCGACGGGGATCACCGTCAACCGTAACTCGGCGCAGCAGGCTGGCGTGGGCACGATATTCGACAGAGTGCTGTCGGAGCTTGTTTCGAAAATGCGCGAAATGAAGATGGACAGGACCGAGCTTGGTTGTCTGAGGTGAGTAGCGATTATTTTTAGAAAGATGTTTCTTGGTACGAGGTCGATACGTCGAGTACACCTTTTCTATCGCTGCTGCGTGTTATCCCGTCATTTCTGTTCCTTCGTTCGCGGATTTCTTTTTTTTATTAATGTATGTTATAGTCTGTGTAAGGTCAGCTGGCTACCAGAGGCTGTCGAGCGCATCCCTGTCGCACTACCAAAATCCTAATAGCGCCTTTGAAGACACCGATTCTGCCTCTAGAATTCCTACAGTGTCTGTAGAAACTTCATGGCTTCGAACCTTTTGATTTAGCTTCTCCTCGTGCCTTCCAGGATATCTGATGATACTATTGCACTTTTTGTAATGCTTCTCGAAATTTTATAATGCTCTTCAAGTTTTTACCATGTTTCCAAGACTTCCGGTATGGATTTTAATTTCCTATCGTGCCTTTGGAATGTCTTTCACTTCTGTAAAACCTTTGTCATGTTTCAGAATCCCCCGCCATATTTTTTGAGTCCCCACAGTGCCACTGAAATCTCCTCGAATGCTTTTTAGAATCGTACATCATAGCTCTAGCGATTCACTCCTGGACGCTCTGCCACGTCTACAGAACCCGCACAATGCCTCTAGAATCCCTACTATGCCACAAGAATCCTCGCTATGTCTTTAGAATCTCCAACCATACCTCCAAAGTCCTCGCCATGTTCCTAGAATCCTCACAATGACTAATATGACTGATAAAATTCCCACTGCGCCTTTCGAATCCCCCAAACGTATTTCTAGACATCTTATCGTGTCTTTAGAATTTACACGTTCAATCTAAAAATCATATTCAGAGTCTCAATCAAGTGCTAGAATGTCTCACTTGCAATCCTTTAACCCTTTGAGCGCTGTGCGACGTTAATCGCGTGCTGTGGGATGCCCACATTTTACAAAAAATAATATATGCGTTCATAGTCCAAATTTAATGGTTGTACGAGAACCCATGTATGCGTGCATAGCCCAAAATAAATGATTATGCGAGTACCCATATATGCGTTCATAGCCCATGGTGAACGATTGTGCATGCGTGTTCGTAGCGCTCAAAAGGTTAAAGAAAGCGGCCTTGGGAGCCAAATTAACGACGTTTAATTGCAAACAGATCTATAATACTGTTCAACCCCGAAGTTCGAGGACTGAAGTCCATCCAGCAAGTGACGCAACTTCGCGAGAAGATCTACGCAGCCCTGGAGGGTTATTGTCGCGTCGCCTGGCCCGACGACTCAGGAAGATTCGCGAAACTACTGCTGCGCCTGCCGGCCATCCGGTCGATTGGACTGAAGTGCCTGGAGTACCTGTTCTTCTTCAAAATAATCGGCGACGTCCCCATCGACGATTTCCTCGTGGAGATGCTAGAGTCTCGATCGGACACTTAGGAGCAGACGGTGTGCCGCGTCCTGGGGCACACCGATCTGTGAGAAATTGACAACAAAAGGAAACGTATATATATATATATATACATACATAGATATATACATAATATATCAAAAAGCAAGAAACAGCATTGAAGATATACGTATGTGTGTAAGAAAAGAAATTCCCCATCGGTAACTCCAAAATGCGCGACCCGCGATAAAAAAAAAGATAAAAAAAAACAAAAATAGAAAAAAGAAAAGGTATTCCCACGCGTCAGGCGAGGTAGAATTTACTTACGTTTCTCTTCTTCATCGTTTTTATTTATGTCTGTCCGTTAGCGCATTGTGTCCTACGCGAGACGATCCCCTTTCCTTCGATTCGTATCGAGTGCATGTCGGAAGTCGAGCAACGATGAACAAGGCGCAGAGAACGGGGAATGGCTCGTCCAGCGATTTCTTCAAATTGGTTTAACTAAATTCTCGATTTGTGGAAGTCGTTTTCGCTTTTTAGAATAATTTCTCTGCGCTGTTTGGTCTAGGCTTGTGCAACTGGTGCTCTGTGCAATGGTACAACCGAATTTCTAAAGAAAGCAGTGGGGTGGCATGATTATAATGATATATACTATATTATATTTGATTATAGTAAAGGATATACCAGGTAGGGTACTCGAGGCCCACATTTGATACGTGTTTGTGTTATCCTCTCAGGCATAAAACTCCTTAGCTAAGCCTCGAGTACTCTGCATTGATACTCTTTACTATAATTTAGTTGCCTTAGAAATATAGCATTGGAATACGGATTCAGAAACGCACACTGCTGCAAGTATCACGGCAGTACTCAATTTCCTCGCTTTTTCGGCAACTAGAATGTACGTCTTTCGACTAGGATCGTGCTATATTTCTATGACAATTGTATTAGGAATATCCTATTTCACCTTTCTATGTATCCTATTGTTAGGTCCATTTTCTTGGGCCATTATGGAATATGTGAGTTTCTGCCTAAACAGCTTCTCCTGAATGAAGAAACAAGTTAGAGAACAGGCCCCAGATGCACAGGCCTGTTTTAGTCTATGCCACGTGTTCTATATATGTAGATTGCGGATATTTATACATTTATATCAGTGATGAGTAGCCTTCCTTACACTATCGTTCATCTTCTTATTTTTATCAAATCATCCGTATACTAAAATCGTATAATCTTTCAGAAATTCATATATTGTAATATATGTAAAAATTGTCCTTCAGCTGGTGGAGGACACGTGACTCATAGATGGCAGATTATTCATCACTGGTTTTTAAGAAATTATAAACACGAACAACAGAACAAATAGTTTTCAAAAGCGTATTAAACGTCTGCAGTGAAGCATACGTTTCAGTGATCTAGCAGAGAATGAAACAAATCCATATTCGCGTTTATAAATATTGCATAAATATAATGTCCACAGTCTACATCGCTGTCACGTCAGCGCATTATGCCAGTAAAGTTCACACGCGCGGCAATTTTCCAGCGGTTATTGCCGATCCTCGATTTGCACGGGTCCCAATTGCGCCCACGTCGAACCGCGCACCCATCCCTGCAGCCACGTGGAAGTTCCTAAGACGCTGTTCTCTCATGTTTTTTGCTGCCTCCACACCTCGTAGCCCTATCTGCCCTTCGACGAGTCAGTCTCTCTGTTTCACTGAATCTATCAAGATGTATAGTTGTACATACAGGCACGGTTCCCTGACGATTTTAGTCCTCCGTTTCGTATACGGTTCCACGACGTGGGTGCAACCTGTAATAAACGTAATGAATAATCGAATATTTTTTACATTCCAACGCTGCCTCGATCCGGATCGTCACTTGGAAGAGCTACGATCGCATCTAGACACACACACACACACACACACACACACACACACAAACACATATATATATATATATACATACATTATGTGTATTATTATTATACATAATTGCATAAAACGGAAGCGTTTTACATGTGTGCGTGCACTATACGATAATTTATTGTTTTGTATTTTTAGAGTATAGAAAAAAAAGAGATAAAACTTACTAATTCATTATTAATTAAATATTATTATAATAGTTCTTTTTTTATATATATACAAATATATATATATATATTATATATTATGCAGCTTATGTCTGTAACAGAAAATACTGAAACCGTAACACACACTATTAGAGAACAGAAGAATAAATTAGAAGAAAACCGAATGTTCACACTCGAAACATCAAGAATTATTGATACACAAATTGGCATACGATGGGAAATCTTCTTTGACGAAACTGATTTTTACTTTTAGTACACACGAAGAGTTACGTAAGAATGTTTGTGTATGATACCTGCGTATCAATAATTTCTTGCCCTTTTTTGTGTCCTATCGTAATTGCTCGAGCATGTATAATTCGGCAGTATCTTAATGGTTCACTGTTTAGCATAAAAATTGTAATTATCATCTAAATTCAATGCGCTATGAAACACGAGCTGTTGGAAAACGTTTATCAAACGAATACGATGTTTGCAATATGTATGGTTTACTCTACGATACCTACGAACGTATAAATTAACTGGTCGAGAGCAAGACTAAAAATAAGAACCTCACCGTCGTTGTTAACAATTTTGCGGAACTCTCTCTATGATTCGAGCTGAAGGATGTAAGAAAATAACAGAATTTTAACCACAGGATATCTCTATCCTAAACTCTGCTATTTTTCAAATTTCGAAAGAAGATTATCGACTGCTTTTTTCTTATTTCTAGATAACATAGATCAAAAGTTTTGAGTTGTGATTATTATGTATTTCTAACTAAACAATCGATTGATCGAAAAATTTGTGGCAATAAAAAATTCTAAACTTTTAATATAGATAAGTTGAGATATATATTTTATGATCTGTTGAATTAATTTTGGTATATTGCACCGGGAAATGGTAAATTTATTTATATCTCTTTTGTAAAATATTTCGAGAACGATTCGTTAGTTGTAGATATTAGCTCGATCGTAAGTTTTTAATGAAACGGGGTAAGGAGGGAGGGTAAATATTTATCTTCTTACAGTTTCCTTCAGTTTTAGTCATGAACATAAATTACTATGATATCCTAGAGCTCGTAAGGAATGTGTCTGTATGTATGCGTGTGTGCGCGCATCCCGTGTGTGTAATGACATACTTACTTCGATAATATGAAAAAAAATTACGATAATATTAAAATATTATTAAACATATTTCTATTTTTGCGTGAATGCTTACGATTGTTAGTTGTTGGTTATTGTTATCTATTTGATGAGAGTTTTTAATGTTATGCATATATACCATGAGACAAGAAAAAAAGAAACACATTATTGAATTTTCGATTTCTTTTATTTTGCTCGCAAACATCACCGGAGTTGCTGTTCAGTTTAAACGCCTGGTATACTTAAATCGTTTTTTATAGTTCTCTTCAGCGGCGAAATCAATATGCAGGATTGAAATTTTTGTCTTCTGATGGTTACTCGATTTAATCTCAATTGTGCTGAATGATTTTCTCGAAATAAAACTTCTAGCCGAATTGTAACTTATATGTTTTATATATGTGTATAAGATAAATAGAAAGATCGTATTACAGTTTTTGTAATGTCCGTTCTGTAGGTGTTTTTTTTTTCTTCAGGATGACGTTCCGTTTTTCTCCTACGTTCATACTGAAAAATATGAATATCTCGACCAAAATTACCTCTGAATGAAACGCGTTTTGCGGTCACCTCATCTAATTCCTCAATACGTGTAATAATAGTAGTAATAAATAAATAAATAAATAATAATAAAAGGAAATAAGCAGTGAAAGACCATTTAGGATTGGCGGGCGTGAATGAAGCTACCTGTGAATGAAGTTTCATATAAATATATAAATGTTAAAATGATGATATCTATACATACATACATAATAATATATGAATATATATATATATATATAAACAAAACTCTTTCACAAATAATAATTGACAACCTCAGTAGTGGTCAGTAGAGTGACAAAGATATAATGGCAGAACTTTCTAAATGTCCTAAAATCAGATGTATATTAATTAAGGTAAGAAGTTTCAAATGTCGAATTCTGGATTGTATCGCAATTTGAAATCCATCAAAGTTTAACAGCATGCTTGTATGACGAAGCTGTTCATGCGAACGACGAGAATTGTGTATGTACACGATTGTAATCAATATAAAACTTAATGCTTTTGCCATACTTCTTTGAATCTATCATAGAAATGGTACGATGCTCAAATTGTATTGTAGTGATGTTTTACTTAGTAACAGTGTTCTAGAACAAGAAGAATGCGGTGCGTCGTATATTTTCTGTACGATCCACAAACGTTGTAGTAAATGCAAGGAAGTTATTTTATATTTTATTTGGTAGTATGCACGGTATTTCGTGAGAGCTGTTGGTAGAAAATGTAAGGGATAATTGTACGAGTTAAAATAAGAGGAAAATCAAGAGTAACAAAAATTGTGTTCGAAGATTCGTTACGGATTCTCGAGCACAATTTTGTTTTTAATTTTTGCCTTGTTTTGACCTGTAGAATCGTTGATTAAATTTTCTTCCAATGTTTGTCGGCACTGTATCTTTTATCCTCGTTTGGTACTTAGAAAATTCTTGTAATTGTTTAGATATTCTATATTTTATACTTTTATATTCTTCTTGTACTAAAATAACGAGGGATACTATTATCGGATTAGAATTTTAAAACGATGTTTAAGCATCGCTTTATGGTAGTACTCGGAAGGTTCCACGCACCCATTCTGCATAGATCAGTACAAATAAGTTTAACATTAATAGTAATAACGAATAAAATAATTGTTTATCCTTACTGTGCGCGCAAGGTGCATCCGACTTAAACAGTAGCAGGTGTCCTATTAAATACTGTACCTATGACAAAAACTAAAAAGAAAAGAAGAAATCCTCTGTATGTATAAATGGCATAAACTTTTATTATATCAATGAATACTATGTACGGATAACAAATTAACTTACACGACTGCCATTACGATTAACTTATTTTCTGGAATATTAGCACAGCCCAATATTCCAATTTCATCTCTTTCTTCCTTTGAATCGAAACGACAAACAAGAAGAAAATTCTGACAAAATTGTTGTACCGTTTTATTGAGTAGATCTTTATAATTTCATTGTAAATCGATCACTGCGCAAGACTTGTTCTAGTTTTAAGAGCATCAGCGAAACAAAAGTTCTTTATTGATATTCGTAAAAATGCAGCAATCATGTAAGCGTACGGGACAGCTCTCTAACACGATGTTTTATTTCAGAGATAACTGCTATATTAACAGCTTAAAAGTATTAACAATTATATGCGAATAACGATTTTCATTTGTGCATCGTTAACACGGTATTTTTTCATGGAAATCAGTGGACTGCGTATGTTCATGCATTTGTGGGAATATAAGAATTGAATATACAAAAGTACAGAATGTACATAGAATGTGTAAAAGTATAAAAACTATCCAATGATAAAGAAGTAAGAAAGCTCTATAAAATATCTTAGAATATCATTTACATAAACATCCGAAGTCTAGTTTAATTTAAACGTGTTGAACTGTTTCACATCGTTTTGAATACATCGTTCAAAATTGATACTAATTCGTCTTACTGCTTAATGATTAATAACACTGTGGTTGTGCTCGATAATTAAAGCAATGTCTATATGTGCATATATGAATACGAACGTGTACGTACATGAATGTACAGTATTGAAAATATTTATTGCATCGCTCGAATATTAAACAAATTTTTAGACACGAATTTTAAACAAAATAAGTTTAAAATAAAATTTTAAGAAAACAGAAACTCGTTACTGTCCAAATGATCAATTGCAAGTAATAACAAATAGCAGCAGTATATAATTACATCCTAAAATAGTAAACAAAAAGCATGTGGAGTTATTAGAATTATTAATAATTGTAAGAAGACGCTGCTGTGGAATATTTTTGATATGTTTTTATGTTTCCTTCTTGCTATTCAATCGTCTCATCGTATACTAGTCGATAAATATTTCCACTACTGTATTTTGTATGCACGTATTCTTTTGGAGTTCAATTTACCTGTTTTTAAGCTGTAACTATCGTTTTGCGACATACTAAAACGATACTGAATTCGCATTTATCAATCAAAGTTTCGTTCCATAATAAACGTACGTGTATGTACAGGTATACATGTGTATTCACATCATTGTGTACATACGTACATGCACGCAGATACGAATTAATACTACATTATTAAAATACGCTTTTGTATGTGTAAACTTGACACTTTTCCAGATAATGGCACGTAAAGAAACGTACTGGAATGCCAAGAGTTCTACAAATTGGATCGGTAACTGTTTTATAAACGAATAAGAGTAATATATTCATAAAAGGATATACAAGTGGTGATGACAATGACGATGGGTATGTAAATTATATAAACATAGAGAGCAGAAGAATGTAAGATAGAATGGGAGATATTGAATGAGAGAGAGAGAGATTGTTAGCAGAAGGAACGCGAACAAGTCATATTACGAATGTACTTGTGAAACTGGCTAATAACAGTCCTTGAGTGAAGAAGTATAATGTACGTTCTTGCGCCAAGAGATAAAATTGTCTATTCTGACTTGTCTAAATATAATATTTTTATGAAGCGAAATGATAGTTGTCGACTTATTATAGACCTCTTATTCTCAATGAATTAATTAAAATAATCAGGTAATACATGAAATATACAATTTGTACAGTTGAAATGGGTGTTTCTTGGGCTAGGATCTTCAGGTATTTAATAGGTTCCAAGGTTTTATTTCAATAGGTTTATATCTTTTACTAGAAAAAAATTGTCAGTACTATACATAGAATGCTACCTATACAAACATTACTAATTAACAGTTTTTGCTGGTAGAGTAATAACCAGTACAATGTCTATAGTATACTTCACATAAAATAGATTATGTTTTATCAATTATTAAAACAAATTGTGTGCTCCCATATCATTATATTATAAGTGCACAAACAACAATTTGCGGCTTTATTTTAGTTAATGAAATATGTACCTTGGAAGAATGTCATACAATTTCATTGTTTTTCACACTTAGTATGAAAGGTGCTTACTCAGAAAGAGAGAACTGCTATAATGTGTACGTTTACGATTTATACATATATATATACACATATATGAAAGTGAAGTTTGATACACGTTACAATTTAATAACTTGAAATTAAAACACGGCTCGTAAGCAGTACTTATGAAAACACCTTTTTATTTGTGATGGACATTATACAGAGTATGTTTCAGATGTAATTGGTATTATCCACGGACATTTTTTGCTGTTAACAATAATTAGACATATATTTTTGATATATTTTCGTCGCTGCAAATTTCTTTCCCCATCTTCCATTTCTCGAATCATAAATTAAGTTCTCCGATATATATAAAAAAAAAAGAAAAAACAAGTAGAAAATAATATTACAAACGCCACAGCAAAATCAGATACAGAATAATTGAAGGGATGATCAATATCACGGATGATTAATAATCATCACATTAATATCTTCCCTTCAGTCACGCTACATATGTACAATTATTATTAGTTTCTCTGAGACTGTCATTGATTGTTGTTACTTTTAAACGAATAAGTTAACTGCATTTATAAAATGAGATTGGAAGTAAAATCGTGTTTTCCTTTAACTAAATTTCACAAGCTTTTCAGCGTGTGTACAGTCTTGATTTGAGTTTATCTGGAAAAATGTAAAAGGAATTAATTTTATTTTTGTTATTAGTTTAACGTGTTTAACAATACGAAATTGTTTATGCTCTAATTTTAAATGTCTGGCTAAAATAGACGCTACGTCGAGAATGCGCACCATAGCGGGAATCTGATCACCATATGTTTCTCTCACATGTTTGTGCAATGCCCAATACACGAAAACAAGCATAGGGCATGAATTAACATGTGTACTGTGCAGAAATGAGAAATTGGCTAGTAGAAGAAATGCGGGTAGTAAACGCTAGAGTACGCGTATTTTCTGAATATTAGGGACTTTTACCACGTCCTTGATTTGTCGTAACAATGACACAACACCAAATATGTAGGTTCTTTATATATAGAAAGAAAATTTAAAAATTTATAAAATTGAGTTACGATATTATACAGTACTTCCGCTACATTTCAATATTTTATATAAAGTGGATTCTTTAATAAAATGTTCTTATAAAGTCAGAATAATTCTACTGAAGTTATAAGTATAATTCAACATGCAATCAATATAGTGCATGTACCGATCAGTTTGTCAAATATATATATTTAATGCTCGCACAAGTACGTGTCGCATTGCTTGTTGAGTCACGCGAATAACACTCATATCTCCATACCGTTTCATTAGCTAACTTTTTATCTCTGCATAGTATGTAATATATATATATACAATTCTGTGCCCGAATATTACTAACACAGTTATGATGTACACTGAACAGTTACAGTACGAAACAAAAAACAAGTAAAAATATAAAACTCACAATATTTTTCCCACAATTTGTTGAATACCTAAAATTATTTAGAACTTTTGTTCCTCAAGACCGTGCTTAAAGAGCATGAGTACAGGCACAGATTCACCATCGATCTCACGGTATTCCATTAATGCGACAATACCGTCAATATCCATAGATTCACCCGTGAAAAATTGCAAGTCTTTGAAACGGCCTAAGATGTCTTTCATTACTTTGTTGGTCTTTGTTTTGAAAATCTCCACTTGATCAGGAGAGTTTTCTTCCAACTTTGCTACTAACCTGGTAAAAAGGCTGCTATTAGTAAAATTACTTAATACAGTAAAATTCCAATTATTGAATCACCGATCAACTTAGAAAAATTGCTGATTGGTATTCAATATTAATATTTATAAACAGAAAGCAAAATAAACACAACTTTTTCTTATATGAACAGTGTGTGTGTGTCACGATTGGTTTAAATAATTAAAATTTTACTGTATAATAGCCTATATTAATATATTAGTGTATATATATATATAGATATTGAATAGTTACTTTTTCATGTAATCTTTCAAATACAAGGTGTAGGATTTTTTGTCTGTAAATGCAAATGTTTCTTGAAGTCGATGGTTCATAACTATATCAACACCAGATTCAACTGTTTCATCCGTTCCTTCGTCAGCTTCTTCGGAGGATGGATTGAATCCAGCAATATCTATATCACCTGATTTACGAGTGATCACCTTAATTGTAAAAAGGAAATTGATAAAATAAGCAAAGATTCATGCTTTTGATACTTGAAATAAAATACAACAAGATAAAACACCTGTATACCTTGCCATATACTTCATATAGGACATCGTCGACCAACTTTATTTTGTAGGTGTCTGAGAACATCTCATCACCTATAATATGTACAAATCAGGTTAGAATTATTTTAATGCAATATTATTGTTATTTTAATGAAGTATAATTTAATACAGTAAAGAAAAACAATTATATCATTTTTATATCATATAGGAAACACTATACAAAATTTAGTCAGGAAAAGTATGTATAAAACATGCTAAAATTAAAAAAGACGGAAAGTTATTTTAATTGCAATGCGAAAATTGGCTTAAAATAGATTTCATTCTATCATTAAAATATTTTTGGACATACTATAGTCTTCATTCTTTCGTAGTGTACGTCAAAAAATACTGTGCCAAGTCCACGTATTCCATTAAAATTTCAATTGAAAATGTAAAATTATAAAACTTAAATAAATCAATATTTTCGTAAAATATATCAACTACTATAAAATACTATATTTTTAATTGATACTACTCCTTTTGAGTGGTATAAATCGTATCATTTTCACACTAAAACGAGTCATTTCGAACATATGGAGAGGTTATAAATTTAAATATCAAATATTCAATTAATATAATATGTTTACAGTAATCAATCATCATGAAAGTATTTTCTATTACATATTCGAATATTATAATACTGAAGTAGAATCAAAATATGCTATTCTATATTTATTATTATCAGAATTTTAGTCCTCATGAGGGAAACGTCACTGAGGACCTGTCTCTAGTCAAGCGTAATAGTTTATTTCTTAGTATAACAAGATATTTAAAAAATATTCATCACGCATGTTATTTGGAAATGTTCTGAACTTACGTACCGGTGAAAATATCTTTGTAGATCTTCATGGTGGAAGATGGAGAAAGATTTAATTACAGCTAAACTAAATAAGACTCAGTCAGCCCGAAAGAGCAAACCGGAAGGGAGCGCAGTACTCGAAGATGCAGCCAACTTCGCTGCATTCTTCTACCTTTTTTGCATACTTACCAACACATTGAAATTTATAAATTGAAAAAAAATTCAGTATACGTTTATATAATTAAGAATAGGTGTAATGATGCATTGTTTGAATTTTTCAATACAAGCGTTATAATATAGGTTTTAATAGTAATAAATATTCTTAGTGCGTTATTTTCTTGTATGTAACAAGTAATATAATGGAAAATGGGTAATTAATAATTTAGTTTTTCATAAAGCGTCATACATTTAAAATTGATATATTATATTTCAAATTTAGTGACAATACGCAATGAACATTGCTGCTAACGATACAACAAGGATATAGCAACTCGCTCTAGATACTAGGGTAAAATTATAGTAGCACAGGTGAGATACAGAATAGACTTATCACCTTGTGTGAATTCATGTGTTACAAACTGAAGTACCGATCGTGCAGAGAAACAAGCTTCATCATCGACAAGGTGTATGATAGAACATTCACTCAGTGCACTCTTGAGTTCCTGAAATTCAAAGTCTCTAGAGCTTCTATATTATTTTAGTGTAACTCGCAATATTACTGATTTGGCAAGTGTGATTGGAATAGGCTCTATCACTTTATGGGTTTTATATTTATTAAAAGAACATTAGAATGCTTCATACAATAAATATATTAAAACAATAATATTTTGATTAGCTAACTGTTCTTTTCTTTCTGTTACAGGTGTCACAGGAGAGAAGATACTGAAGATCTTTGAAGAACCAATGAAAGAGAAATTAAAATTGTATAATTAAGAAGAGAGAGAGAGAGAGAGAGAGAGGGGAAGAAAACAAGGAAAGTTTTGTAAGATGATTAGTCTATCCTATACCTCGTCGGTGCCCCAAGCCATGTGATAGGAATTTGTATTAAATATTGGATCTATCGTACACCACATTCGTGGTATATTTCCGTTTTAGGTACTATGTAGTTCCGGTTTAATTTATATTATTTATTTTTAAGCGATTACTTTTCTTCTCATATTTAAATTTAACGTTTAATTCGTATTTCAGAAAATAACGCGTCTTACCTCGTTCAAATTTATTTCAATATGCGTAATATTAAATTCTTGTGATTTCCTGTATTTCTGGTATTCATCAAGTTATCTAATTATCAAACAGATTTTATTTATTATTTAGATTTCGTATTATCGTCGCAGATTAAAATTTCTCAAGTTATAACAAGTTCGTGTTCAATCGCACAGCCATTTTCAAATCTTATATGATCAAATTATTTTCATTTTCGGAGATTTACTTCCGGTTCCCGAGAAAGCAAGGCACGTGTGTGTCATGTTGTTTTGAGTGCAATTCTGAAGAATCGTTGGCTCCATATTACGTTTTACAATATATTTCGGTATCTTGATTATTTCTCTAGAACGTGTGCCGTGTAATAAAGGACGAAAATGGAAAACGGCCAAGAAGAGACAAAAGTAGAGACTGTTAAGGATGACGCTACCGATGGCGAGTTTAAAAACGAGAAGCCGGTTTCTAAGGTCGAGGAAAATACCGCCAAACAAACATCTGAAGAATCATCCAGCGAACTCTTGGAAAGAATTAAAAACCAAATTGAGGTATTGTTTTAGGAGACAGCCAGAGATCAGATCTAGTTCTAAATGGCCATTTTTTATGGCTGCTTATATAGCATCTAACTACATATATATAGTTTCTTGTATAACTGCAATTAACCTTTTCACACAGCAATAAAATATGCATCCAATACAAATGAGAGAGAAAAAGAGGAAGCAAGATATGAAAAATATTAACTTTTTTTTACTGAAAGGTTCAGTTTTACTGAAAGTTTAGGATATACGCTATTAACCTTGACTACAAATTTTTTAATATATACATTTTGTTTCTTTTGTATATGTACAATACGATTTAGTATATAAAACTCTTATAGTTTTATTATACTTGATTGTTGATGCTATACTACTCCTCTGTTGACAACTACAGTATGGCTTTTTTTTATTAAAATGCTCTACATTAAGGGGCTCTTATTCTTTGGTCTGATTTTTTATTATTTCAGGCTTTAAAAAATTCTGAAATAATTTCGAGACACTTATCTAGGCACTCCAGATAAATGTGTAAATCTCCTTGCAATAAATATAAAAATTTTGACGAAGAAACTGAACAGTGAAAATTTTAATAGGATTCAGCAAATCGTAATGCTAACGATCAGTTATTTATCAGATACAGACCAAGGCATTTGTTTCAAAACGGTTGACAGTTAAACTTTGGTTTGATGGATTAAGTATTTGTGATCAACTTTTATATCTCTTCATATGAGAAATCATTGTACTGAAATTTTGTATGTTTATAAAAGTACATATTGCATGTCTTACTTTGATGTCCTGTTTGTTAACTTTATAGTCTGCCCATCCAATGAGTTAAGTATGTTATTGTAAATAGATTAATATGGTGACAGTTTAGTTATAATGCTAAGTTCATCTTCCAGTCCAGGTATCTGAACTACTATTTGAATATTTAAATACAGGTGCTCTAATAGCTCAATGTTTTTATAAACTTAAGATTCATATTTTTTATTGCATTCATTAAATACTATCAAAATATGCAAACTTTGATTATAAATTTTGGTTCCACCAAAAGAAAGCTTAACTCCCTTGAGAGACAGTATTAATTTCTAATTATGTAAATGGTGATGTCTCACATTTTCAGTTTTACTTTGGAGATGTGAACATGCAAAGAGACAAATTCCTTGTAGAGCAAACAAAGTTGGATGACGGATGGGTCCCGATGACCGTACTGTTAACTTTTAAAATGTTGGCTTCTATGAGTCAAGATGCAGATCTCATATTGAAAGCTATAGAATCGAGTGATCTCATGGAAGTATCTGAAGACAAGAAAAAAATTCGTCGTTCTCCAAAGCATCCTTTACCAGTATACGATGAAGAATATAGGAAGGCACAGGAAGCTAAAACAATTTATGTGAAGGGATTCCCTTTGCAGGGTACCAATATTGAAAAATTGAAAACATTTTTCAATGCTTTCGAACCATATGAAAATATAATTGTTAGTATTTTTTATGGAGAAAATTGGCGAAGAAAGTGTTTAGATTTTTAGACTATTTTCTTGTTTAACAGATGAGGAAGTATCAGGATAAAGATAAAAAGTTGCAATTCAAAGGGTCTGTCTTTGTACAGTTCAAAACTCTAGATGATGCAAAAACTTTTATGGCTAGGGAGTCTATAAAGTATGGAGATACTGAATTGATTAAAAAGTGGTCGTAAGTCGATCAAATTGTGTATTATTATCTTTTTATTATACTATGTTTTATACTTAGTATAATAGTAGTTTATAGGTTATCTTGGAATTATATACTTCAATTTAACATTGAAAAATTTCAGGGCTGATTATAGTATAGAAAAAGCAAAGGAAAAGGAAGACAGGAGGCAAAAGAGATCAGAAATGAAAGCAAAGAAAAATGAATCTGTCAGTATCTAAAAGAAAAGATATTGTTTACATTTGTCACAGTAATTGTGTAGGAGGTTAAAATTTTCAATTTTTCCAGAAGAAAGAAAAACAAGATGATGAGAGTGGTGAAGCAGATGAGGATGAGGAAAAGAAATTGCCTAAAGGTTGTGTGATCCATTTTTCTGATGTACCTGAAAAATGTACAAGGGAAGATATTAAGGAACATTTAGGTAAACTAGATGCTAGTATTGCATTTGTTGATTTTAAAATTGGCGATAAAGAGGGTTGGGTTCGTCTGCAAGGAGAAAATTCTGCAAAGAGTGTAATTGACAAAATGGAAAAAAGCAAAGTGAGCATTTTTTATCACTTTCCACTGCTTTTCAATCCTTTCTAATATTGTTTCATTCTGTTAATATTTATTTTTGCTCCGCGTTGCAAGGTATTAATTCGCGATAAAGAAGTAATTTGTCGCGTTCTCGAGGGTGAGGAAGAAGAAAAATATCTATCAAAGGCCAAAGAGGATATGGCAAACTGTAGGCAAAAGTACAATAAAGGGAAGAAAGGCAAGAAAGGTTAGTGTAACAGGGTCAATTGTGTAAATATTTTCGAACTATTGGCTGCTGGATTGAATCGACAATTCGAAGAAGAAAGTATAGGTTAGAAATCACAAACAGTTATTTAGTGACTACTAATGGTTTCAAGCAATGGTTTACTCGTCAGAAAGAGAAAAAATCAATCTTCAATAAAGAATTTCTAATAAAATTAAAAGCAATTAAGTTTTGGCAGTACTTTATAAATAATTTGAGAAAGAAAAAACTTTTTAGATTTTTTTTTATTGCCGATTCAATTTATGGTATCTTTTGTTCTACACAGTGTAGTCACTGCTGAACATTTGTCGAATTATAGTGATGTTTTGCCATGCTAATACCGAGAGATCAGTTTCTGGATCTCGATGAGTTAAAAATTGATGCATACTGAATGATTCCAAATGAAAAATATATAACGTGCGTAACGTAACACGTAACATATGATGTGTGAAAAACATCATCAAATATGTAGAAAATTTTGAAACATTATTTTGTAGGCCGTAATGCGCATCGAGCTCAAAGGAAGAGGCGTAACAGCGACAACAGTGATCCAGTTACTGCTAAAAAGGCGGTCCTTGACTAACTGAGAATTGTTACTTGACCAGGAGAAAACCAAAACTGTTCTATACTTACTCCACTACACATGTATATTAATCATATTTTTATTATATGAACACCTATCTGTAAAATACGAGAAGATAGACGTTACACTGCTACGTATTCAAAGAGGGCACCTACTTTTTAACCCTTAACGGACCAATGCCGTCATATAAACGGCATGACACTTTTACTTACTGGTTCCAGTGCCACGTATATTGTGAAAAAAATCATTTTTTTATTTTTATCATTTTTATTGTTATCGTATTTACGCGTTAAGCATTGTGCCAGGTCACTTCTGCGAATTTGCTTCCGTTTGTTATCTATGTTACGGTATCTTTTACCGTTTTTGTACAGGTGTATTTCTGTGTTCTCATACAATCATTTTTGTTTCGATTTTGTAAAAAAAACGTGCGCGTTTCCTTAACTGTTTGACACAGTTGAGTTTATTATATTTTGGTTTATTAATAAAACCGTAAAATATGGTCGCGAATTGTGGGAGAAAAATATACAATAATGATGATTTAAATGGCTATCAAGAAAAGTATCATACCCTAAAAGAATATAAAACTTGCTTCTTGTTATCCTATTGTCCTGAATATATATCAATAAATTTTCACTAAAAAATAAATATTTTCTTTTCTATATTAAAAATGTTTAGTACACAGTTTCTTTTCATATGAAAAATAGGTTGGATCTGGCGGTAAGTAAACTTGAGATACTTGCGGACCGTTAAGGGTTAAAAGCATATTTTTTTGTTACGCTTCAGCAGTGTGTATTTTATTTAACAAAGAGATAAAAGTACAACACTGTTTATATTTGTAAATTGTACATTCATTGCCCCACATGTAGTTTAACCTTTTGCGGCCTCATTTGAGAAATTATATGTTCTTTAAAATGACAAATATTTGTTCCACCTTCTTTAGCTAAAATGGCAACTTACCAGCTTTCAGTTTCTGAAATATGAAATATTTAGAGCGCCACGTGTTTTCCAGTTTTTATATAATGTTTGGATGTTCTATACTCTTTGAAAGAAAATTTACAGAAACATTATATTGTCAATTATTTTACAGATAGTTGTGCTAGTTTTATTGTTTCCTTGGGTGTTTGAAAATGTGCTTGGGACAGTTTAGCAAAGGAAGGTCATATTATATGTACAAGTACTTATAGATAACTATAAACAATAACAATTACAAAGGGTGTATTATTTTATCTAATTATGAATTACTCACGAGAAATTTACCAGAGTATGTATATATGCGTGGATGTATAGCATTCAGTAGATCATTATATATTCTTTAATTCGACTTTCAAGTGTAAGGTGTGGTAGATTTATTTGCAAGTAGAATAACTTTCATATACTATTGAGTATCTATTCAGTATGCGAAAATGTTTAACATATAAAAATATGTTAAAGGACTGCAAATTATCTTCAAAGTTGGTCATAGTAAATATAATTAACTAATGACTAACAAATAGTTTGGAAATTACTAGAAACAGAGTAGTGATAGAAATTTACGAATTTGCTTTGCTTTTAAATTATGAATTTGATTGTACAAAGATTTAAAAAAATGAATTCAGATAATTATTAGAGATTAAGTGGTTTCACAGTGAAGCTGAGGTCGCAAAGGGTTGACACACGAAGGGTATCATGGGAAAAATTACGATAGTCCATTTTTTATACATTTTGTGTTAATTGTATCTTCTTGTGGCTCTTAGCATCTACTCTCATTAACGAAAAGCCAAAGACTGATGAACAATGTTAGCTTTTCAAATTTGAGTTTGAAGAATATTGTATGAGAATGAGGCAATATCTGTCTGGAGTGAAACTTCATTTTTTCTGGAAAAGGGTAAAGATCGGATTCTTTCATCGCTTTTATATTTGATTATAGTATAATAATGTTGTACAAACCGGAAGTGGGGATGTATTTAGAAATCAGCGTTTTATTGTTTTACAGTGAAATTTACAAAGGTGGTTCGACTAATCTACTACTTAAATTTCACTGTTATACGTGCTCGATAATCCCGTTCACACAATCAACGGACAGTTACAATGTGCTGGCGATTCGAACCATTCGCGGACAATATTTGACTTGTGTTTTCATTTTATATATATATATATTTTTTTCCTTCGTGTAACAGTGTATTGAAAATGACCGAAATCGATAGTACAGTTACGCGACACCGTGCATAGTACGATTTCTACCTAAAGTACAATGTTATGTCCTTAATCATACCGATACGCTTTCATTACTTCATGTGCCTCGAAAAATGCGTACAATCGATTAAATAAAGTCAACTATATTTAAACAGGTTCTCCCTTTATCTTTTTTTTTTTTTACATGGTGATCTCGAAGTGTCTCGTCTGCTGAAGCTCGCGACGTCTTTCAGTTCTCCAGAGGAGAATTAGTCTTAGCAGAACAGTCGTAGTTGCATCGTACGTTAATATGTCTTGATAATCAGTCTGGATTATAAAAATGTCAGGAAGTGATTCTCTTTTCAAGGAATTTACAATATCTATAAAATAAAAGAATTTATGTTTGAAAATATATATAATATATAAATATATATAATATATATATGTATCGGTAACATTTAATTTTATTAGCTAATGGAAGAATAGTGATCGCATTAGTATTTTCATTGCAAATAAAAACTGTTAGCAAATTAAGTTTACTGCGAAGCGCAGTGTACGCAAAACACTGATCGATAGATGTTTAATTGATTATGCGAATGAAAGATAACAGTTTCGTTTGAATACTATAATTTAGTACATCGAGCTTCATAAGTCTCAGAAGAGCATCCAATTTCCTTGATGAATTTTCAACGCGCAATGACATCTGATTCAGTTTGAAAAATCCTACGAAGACGAACGGTACTCGTATCGATGCGGGCGCAATCTCGCCTCAAGTTATTTGGTCGAAGAGGAGATTTAGTTTACGGTATTATTTAGTTTAAAGGAAATCGTGTTCCACTTTATGTTTACGTTTTGAGCACATTTTGCGACCAGAGAGATGTCGATGCTTCCCGAAAGTGCTGCGCGAGTTCTGGTATTAACCCTTTGCACTTGGATGTCCCCTCTGAGGGGACATTGGCATTGATTAGCGATTGTGGTGGATAAAGTTATTCCATCGCAGCTTTTTGAGAAATGCATGTTTCTCTGAAGTTTTCTATCGAAATGGAAATTTTTTATCGTTGAGAGACGACATTAGCAATAGAAACTATTGCTAAAATGTTGCTATTTTAGCAATAGTTTCTATTGTTAACGTCTCCTAGCGATAGAAAATTTCCATTTCAATAGGAAACTTCAGAGAAACATGCATTTTAGCAATAGTTTCTATTGTTAACGTCTCCCAGCGATAGAAAATCTCCATTTCAATAGAAAACTTCAGAGAAACATGCATTTTAGCAATAATTGTTAACGTCTCCCAGCGATAGAAAATCTCCATTTCAATAGAAAACTTCAGAGAAACATGCATTTTAGCAATAGTTTCTATTGTTAACGTCTCCCAGCGATAGAAAATCTCCATTTCAATAGAAAACTTCAGAGAAACATGCATTTTAGCAATAATTTCTATTGCTATCGTCTGGGCAAAGGTCAAAAGGTTAAAACGTTGAACTTTCGCGCACAGCACTCGCGTTAAGTTCCTAACGTGAACACGAGAGCTGGTCATTTACGATATTCAGTGCGTAAATATAAATTTGTTCAGTTTTCTCTTTAATTAGTTTTTAATTAGTGAACAGTGACATCGAAATGATGAGGAGGCAATAAAAAATTGACAGTTTCTGAACTCCCTCCTTTTTCCGTATCGAACCACGTCACTCGATGAGGAATCGATGGACAAGAAAAATTTATTCTACAAAAAGTGAAACGTTGAAAAAGGAGACTGGAACGAAATCGCTTGTCGAGTCAATCACGTCGATTATCATGTTCACAGGACACTACGTAGTTGAACCATTGTTTAATCCTTGTCAAGCTACTTACGTGTATACAATTTGATTATTAGAACGAAATTAGATAGTAATATTAATAATGAAGAAGATCACACAAGAATGAAACCGTTGTTTATTTATCTAATTAAGGTAAAAGCATTAGTAATTAACCATGTACCTGTAGTTGACCACTAACGTGTTAAAGTTGATAAAATAAGAATTTGGGAGAAATTTTTAGCAGTAGTTGCTCATAGCGGAGCCAAAAAAGATTAACTCAACGAGAAATGTATTTACTTCTAATTTCTAACAAGCTCTGATATTTTCTTCAAATAAAACGCTGTTGTGAAAAAGTTGTTGTGATTTGTCTGTTATTTAACAATTCAACCCTTGATTTGAACTTAACTATCTGGATGGTCAAGTACTGATGCCAAATGTGGTCATCTACTGGACTTTTGTATTTGTTAAATGTTAAATGGTGTATTTGTTAAATTTTATTTTTTCTTTAATCAAGAACTGTACAAGCAAAATAAATGTTCGTGTTTAATTAATACACTTCAGCAGAGTTTACAAAACATTCGTTCACTGAATTCAGATAAAAATAAAGGGTAAGCGTTAAAAACGGAAATTCTGCGCCCTTAAATGGTCATCTACTGATGCTCTTACCTTATTTTAACCCTTTGCACTCGGATGTCGCCTCTGAGGGAATTAATTGTGAAAGTTAGAAACTTATTCCATTGCAATTTTTCGAAGAACGCATATTTCTCCAAAGTTTCCTATTGAAATGGAAATTTTCTGTTGCTGGAAAATTGCTTGATAATAGTTTCTATCGCTAACTTTTACCAGCAATAGAGAATTGCTGGGAACCCATCGAGTGCAAAGAGTTAAGATAATAAAGTATTTGTCGACCATTGTACAAAACCAACTTAATATTGCATAATCTGTGATTAGTTTACCAACATTTATTAATGGAACGTATCCATAAATAGCTCGTAAAGGATTGAAACATGGAAGTCTCTCTCACGACCACCTTCTCGTACACTTTTCTACGAACCACGTTACATAGACGTTACCTAATTGATTATCTGTGCAGATCGGTGCACGACTTTCGATAGTTTGAATAGAAAAGGCGCGGGACAGTTTCAAAATTGCACGCGCGAACGGAAGTAGGAATATTTCGTCGGTTTATACCGGAAATTACCCTAATCGCGTGACCACTGCTACTCCATTTTGGATAACGGTCATGAGAATACTTCTGAAAGAACACTGATTGTAAGACAGTTATAGCGTCCATTCACGAATTTTTTACATCGATCTTGTTTCTCTTCAAATATACTGTTTTTAGATACTAAAATTTTGGACATATATACATTCCTTCGTAATGGTCACTTAATATCAAGTTTAATGTAATTAAAAGTTGCGGGTGGCCTTTGGAAATTATCTTATATTATCGAGCGTTCAGGAGGAGCGTAAATGAGTGGGCTAAATTGTATGTTCTGTTCGTAATTTAACCGTTCAACAATGTATTTAAAAGGAGGACAAAACCGACATCGGATATTTGGAAAATACCCTACAATCTTGATAAGCGTTTCACAGAAAGAAGCCACCAGATTCAATTGTCGACTCGTCGAGAAACACGAGCGTTGGAACACATGACTTTGATAGTATCCTGTAAAAGAAACGCGCTACAAACCCCCGTGAAGTCCTGTGTGCACAATCAAGGAACACTCTACTAACTTTTTAAATCTTGCTTCGAAGCGCCTGTCTCCTTTAGTGACATATGGCAGTTATCGCTGTTTACACAGAATAATTAGAGAATACTTAACGGACAATCGCACGTCGCCTCAAAAGTCATTGTCCAAGGACTGCTGAGAGAAGCACCAAAGTCTCCATGCTTCACCGCTACTCCACTGCAACCCAGCTAACAGACAAATCTGATAGCCTATCTGGGGCCACGTGTCACTGTTAAACACCCCATCGTTTACGTCCACGTTATTTCCTTGGAATAGATATGACCAACTGCAGCTTGCGCACTAGCAAGCCTTTACTCGTGGGTCCACAACGGAACAATCTGTACGAAGCAAGAGTCACACGTCTTATGGCAGTTGAATGTAAGCAGAGACCTTTAGAACGCATTACAATGTCCCCAAACACCTTATACACTGCTCGTACGAAGAGCAGTCGTCATGTCCGTCGTAGAACATAGCCTGTTTAACAGGCTAAACTCTGGAGCTTGTCCACTACGTCTTCCTCTCCACGGATTAGAGTAACCTTTAGTCTCGTCCATCACGTGTTGTCATTAAGAGACAGAGATAATTCGAGGAAGCATACACACGCACTCGGATCAATGCACCTAATGCCAACGTACAATGTAACATGCGATTTGACGTTTGCCATCGTTCCGCGATGCACGTTTTCGTGTTGCATTGCACGATGCGTTGCGCGTTGCATTACAACTTGTCCAAATGCGCTCTAACGCGAATCATCTCTGTCTGTTAACGATAGCGCATAGGGGCCAGCCTCGTGGAAAGTACTGGTTCAGAACTTGGATTCGCCAGTCGCCTCGAAATCCACGAATGTCACCTTCTTCGCCTTCGAGTTGCCCTCTTGGGGCAACCCCTAATGCTATACGGATATCTCTTGTATTTGCACGCGTTTCTTGATAGTGTTGGTGCCGCTAGTGGTACTCAAGGAGCTGGTGGTCCTCGTTGGTGGCTTAGGAGGTATAGGATCCTTGTGGATGGCGTTGCTGGTCCCGTGGCCAGGTTTCTGCTCGTTTTTAGGCTGGTCGTCCAGCTCAGCCGATTGGCTCTGGGAAATTTGTTGGTGTTCTTGTATGGATGGACTTCTCGCCAGGGTAGTGTACGACGGTGGCGGTTCTTGGGCTGATCTGGGACTCTCTGGCGCCTTGATGGACGACCTGGTAGTCATTGGCAGGGACTCCTGTCCGTTTGGCGTGCAGTCCATCGCGGTCCTCTTCTTGTCACGGTCCCTTTGATAGTAGATCCCAGCGAATATCAACATATTCAGGACCAATAGGATACAGCCGACCCCTACAGTGATCGCCAAGGCTGTAGTGGAGCTGTAGTAATGACGGGAGGCCAGTCTTTGCAAGAGTTCAGCGTCGTCTTCCGAGTCGTCAAGAATGGGGGTGATGTCCTCTGTGATGATGTCGTCCGTGGATGTGCTGCATGCGGTCGTTGACGAGGCGCTCGTTTTCGTCGTTCCTACGAGGGGTAAAGGCGTGTACCATTCGTCACGGACTGGTCCTGAAAGAACGGACGATTGTTAGAGCCAAACGTAACGAATACTTGAAATTTAGTGTAAGTCTGTTCGAAAAAAATGAGATGCATGCACGAAAGAGAGTCGAGACATATAAAACTGTTCACCTGCGTAAAAGTGGTCGCCCCTTTCTCGAAAATGATGATGCCTCATGGAGACATCGTCGTCCCCAGGTCGGTGGAGTTGAGGAATCAGGTTCAGCCAAACCGCCATTTTGTGGCCGCGGTAGTGGCTCTTCATTTTTGGTTTCATCGCTGAAAATGTTAATCAGTAACCGCTTTACTCGCAGTAATTATGACGCGTAAATATTATATACAGCAGAAGAGAAACGTGGAAAGAAAGAGAAGCGTAAAAGTGGACTTACCAATTGTAAAATACTGTTGGGTACCAGTCTCGTATTGTTCCCACTTCAGACCATGATATCGTGTCTTCTCTTTTAATGTTCCATAATCTACTGATTCGATCTTGTGCGGCTCGTTTGGATTGCCTGTTTTCGCGAAATTTGTGAAAAACGTGAGAACTGCCTCGGCGACACCTTGATCTTGACGCGAATAATTCCGCGGGAAGAAAGTTCCTCCAGCCACTAGCGGCAGAGCGAAGATATACGGTATGTCCTCGCCACGAATGCTTCCTAGACGCTGGAACAAAATAATTTGATTTTTATCAAAAATAAAATTAGGGAATTAATGATAAAAATTAAATAAAAATTGGAGGATTAAAAGTAGTTTGAAAATGAAAACTTCGGGAAGTTCAAAGATAAAACTTAAAAAGCAATACGTATTAGAGAAACTTTTAATGGTTAAACAAATATTTATTTACACAAATAACTAAAAGTGTAACAATTTAAGCATTAAATTGGTACTAAATTGTCTTTTCTACATTTGTATAATTTTCATTCGTATCCATTGTTACTTTTACTTGGAAGTTCACTATATATGCATTGTATACATTTTCTGTTCACTTCCGTTCGTTCTCCAGTCAGTTCAGTTTTCAGATCGCAACCGATAGCACTTTTTCTTCGCGTTAAATTCGCAGGCGACGCGTTGATTGCGAGTTAAGAAGAATTAGTCGTGACATCGAGACTTATGGAAGCGTTTCGCGGGCGTGCGCGATTCAAGCTCCGTTTAATTAAATTTCGCTTTGTGCGTACACAGCTGGCCACACAGTGGCGAGTAAACGCAGTAAATCGCTATTAACCGTGGCCCCGCAGGCGGGACTTGTTAACTTTAAGTTGCAGCCTTTCTGGCTCTTAAAACATGGATTCTGGCTATTTTGCGTGTACAATTGCGCGAGTACACAAGTAAGTTAGTCGAAATCATCAAACTAGTCGGGTAAACAAATTCTGTGAATTATCGCAAACGCGTTCGTTGCAGTGGGTTTAAGGAATTAGACATTTAGAGAGAATTCGTAATTGTTTCATTATTTCTCTCTTTCCTTCCTTTTATTGCATTAAATTAAGATTGTACATTTAACAAAATGTTTTAAGAAGCTGGGAAGTAAGCTGGAAGTTGTTCGTTTTGCAAACAAATTGTTCTGGCGATATAAATAAATATATGAATAATAAAAATGAATACAACGCTATAATGTAAGAAAGTATACGTGGTATTTGTACATTAATTATGTACATTGCTTTCGACCTTATGATACGATCAGAAAGAGACTGTATTCACACGAAAATTTAAAATAAAAATGTAGAATAATGTTGTTTTTGGAAATTTTCGAGTATCAGAATTCGACGAGTGCACTTGGATGATTACTAAATTTAAAAACTTGAAATATTACTAAATTTTAATACTATTTCAGTATTTCATTTAATAATATTTTTAATTCAAAATGTTCTTAAATTTTTCAATATAAATTGAAGACTTTATCGATATGTCTTATCGATTTATACGAAACAGTGTCACTCCACGTTTCGATTCTCTTCAAAGGTGGTCTCAGAGGACAAAAAACCGGCTTTTCTATATTCCCAGCTTATTTTTTCACGTAAACCGACACCTTTTTCAGCTGTCTCATTAAATCGGAAATAGCCTGTTTATATAAAGGAAGGGTAAACGATCTTTTTTTACTGGATCTTTAATCTTCACGCTATTTTTAATAGACCTTTTCTTAGCTGAAAAGAAAAAAAGAGAAAGAGAGGGTGGAAGATGGAAGGGATGCTCGATTCCACTTAATTTGATCGCAGGAACGCGCTCGAGCTCCCGGCTCGCGCAGATTGCCTCTCCAATCTTCCGTTTCCTTGGCATCGATTTCCTTCTTGGCCAGGAATTCTCTACCTAACGCCTGTGTCTCCGCTAACCGCTGCCCATGATTTCACGATGAAGCTACTGATTTAATCAAACGCCTCAAGAGCCTGGCGGAAGGACGTCCGCGTTATCCCGCAAGTCTACGACGGTCTAAATTAAGCGTGACGCCTTCTTGGAACTTAGCACTTCCCCTAGAACCTCGAAAGCCCGCGAAGTTAAGTTGATCGTTCAGGCGGCTGGTCGATCGAGCCACTCTGGCGGCAATATTTTTCGCACATAGGCTTTTCAAATTAAATTCGTTATTCTGCGAATTAAATTAATACTTTTGCAAACTGAATTCACCCTATTGCAAATGAGATTCACCCTTTTGCAAATGAAATTCACCCCATTGCAAATTAAATTCATTCTTTTGCAAATTAAATTCACCCTTTTGCAAATTAAATTTACCCTTTTGCAATCTAAATTCATCCTATTGTAAATGAAATTCACCCTATTGTAAATGAAATTTACCCTATTGCAAATGAAATTCACCCTATTGTAAATTAAATTCACCCTTTTGCAAATAAAATTCACCCTTTTGCAAATTAAATTTACCCTTTTGCAAATGAAATTCATTTTTTTCCAAATTAAATTCACCCGTTTGCAAATCAAGTACTTTTACACAACTTTTATATTTATTATATTTAGAATATTATATTCTATTTATTATATTCAGAAAAACATCAAATAATGTTAATTACATAGCAAGAAATCAAAAACTCATACTAGAAAGAAATACCGCATAATTAATTCAACAAGCATTATAGAAAAAGTAAAAAATTTTAGTGAAGAAATTAGATTAAACAATGACAATAATTTTAAGTGAAAATTTCAAAACATGTCTTTGAACACATGATGTCTTTCAACACCTTCGGTACAAATAGTGTTAAATATTTTAACCCCTTCGAGACGAATTGCACATCTTGTGTGCAATGCATTTCCGAGCCAAAAAGAAGAATTGCTCCTCAAAATATTTTTATTATAACGAACGGATTGAACACCATGTGTGCAATACAAAATAAAATAAAAAGACATGAGAAATAAAAATAAAAATAATAATGAGCCATCTCGAATGGGTTAAGACACAAGTTTTTAGTTAGAAAAAAATCTATCAATTTTACTCATATTTAATACAATTTTATTTGAATATAGTAACTTTTATTTTACTTGTCTTAGTCTGTAATGGTCTGATTTTACATAGATATATGTACATTTACCAGTTCAGTCACTTGTAATATATGATCGTTCTACTTGTCGGATTGTACGTTTATCTGTACTATTTACTCGATCAAGCATTGATCTATACTACTAGTCGGACCGTGCACTAGCGCATGTTTCTCATAAGTAACACAGATCAACGTATGATCGAGCAAGTAGAATATTCGTTTGATTGACCAAGTACCATTGACTCAAGTAGTAAATGGTTAAACGAGAACCGTACCTTTGATCAACATACACATAAAACAATAAATAAAAAAGAATAAACGATAGATTGTTAATAAATAAATTCAAACATATACAATCTTAAAATCGTACACTGATTTCTTTAACTTTTACTGCGTTCAATATAATTCTTCAAATCTCAGAAAGTCACCAGTATTGGTTATATCATTTTCAATCACGAATTAACAGACGAGATTCCTTTACATATTTCGTACTTCCGCACTTTATCGTCTGGTTCTCCTTAAATAAACGAGATAAAATGGGAATGCAAATGTTTAACTTCTTCGTGCTTCCACGGACCATTATACCGCCAAAAATAACGAAGATACTCGAGCAGCTGGCTCTCTCTCTATATGTATAATTTTATGCAAAATTAACTCGGACCTAAGCCGCTTCTCTCTAGCGCGCGCGTTCCACTTTCCGCTTTCAGTCGAGTCGAAAGCTGCATGCTAAAACTACCATACTGCCTAGTGTCCTGTCTGCTGCTGGGAGGAGAGGAGTAGTGTGTACTTAAGAAATTTAGCCAGGAATCAAAGAAGTTACGAATAAACGACGCCGTCGACGAAATAAAAGGACGAGAGGCGGAGGAGACTGGTTCCTCGCGAGGAATAAGTTTACGACGGAAGTGGTTCAAAGGGTTACGTTTTACCGTCGACACTTTATGCGGGCATTTCGAGGCGCGGTGTCAAAGAACACGGCTTCTTTAGAATTACTTTCAACGTTTGCCGCGTTTGTTCCTGTATTTACGAAAGGAAGAGCGATTCAACGCTGTAAATTGTAAGTAACGAGGGCTTATTGTCCTTCAAATACCGGGTAAATGGAAGCTCGCCTTTTCATGTATTCTTGGGGGTTATTATTCGCATTCTGCAGCTTGACTAGAGTTTATATTTTTACCTTCTATTTATTTCTTCGCGAATAATTTAGTTTTTATTATATATTTTCTACATCAATTAATGCTGCAACCTTTTGTAATTTTTATACAATTTAATTTATTGTTCACATTCTGCAGCTTGACCAGAATTTATATTTCCTTCTATACATCTCTTCACAAATAATTTAGTTTTGATTATATATTTTCTACGTCAATTAATTTCCCCTTTTGTAATTGTGACACACAATTTAATTTATTATTCACATTCTGCAGCTTGACTAGAATTTATATTTTCCTTCTACACATTTCTTCGTGAATAATTTAGTTTTGATTATATATTTTCTACATCAACTAATTCCCCTTTTTAATTTTGATATACAATTTAATTTAAATATTTCTGATTGCTGCACTATAAATAATAATTTAGTCTCTTTTTGGTTACATACTCGAATGGTAAGTTGTTTCATTCATTCTCAAACGCACATGCTTCTCTTCACTAGCAGTTATCAGACTATGTTCATAAAATTTTAAAAGAAGAATATGAAGATTGTTTTCATACTGCACATAAATTTGTTACCTTTTCATGTATTCTTGGGGTTGTTACTCACATTCTGCAGCTTGATTGGTTTTTATATTTTCCTTCTACATCAATTAATTCCCCCTTTTGTAATTTTGACACACAATTTAATTTATTATTCACATTCTGCAGCTTGACTAGATTTTATATCTTTCTTCTATACGTTTTTTCGCGAATAATTTAGTTTTGATTATATATTTTCTATATCAATTAATTCCCCCTTTTGTAATTTTGACACACAATTTAATTTAAATATTTCTGACTCCCGTACTACAAATAATAATTTAGTCCCTTTTGGTTACATACTCAGAGAAAATTTGATGGAGTTTGAGATACTACCAAGAGTTACAAGACTCTCTACATCGCTGTTAGAAAATTTCTTAAAAAATCAATATAGACCTACAGTCCTCTGTTCATTAGCAGCAGTCAGACTATGCTCATAAAATTTCAAAAGAAGAATCCAAATATTGTTCTCATATTGTACACAAATTTACCACGTACCTGCATATTGCCGCCATCCTTCGTCTGGTGGCTGAAGTGATAGAAGTACGTTTTCGCACCCCTTCTGGCGTGATAAAATGCGATCCTCATGAGGGGCGCCACAGTGTGGCCGTCGCTTAGAGCCTCCATCGTCGAGTCCCTTATGATAATGGGATGGAGAACAGGCTTGTCCCAGTCCGTGTACTCGTTCCTCACCGCGGAAAAGATCTCGTTCAAGTGATAAACGTACGCGTTCCTGATGAACGTCCGCAGAATCCTGTTTCGATGGTCCTCCTCGAAACCGTACTGGATGTCGTTCTCGTTGAAGTCGAGATTCGACTCCGTGGTGGACACACCTAGTATCAGAGGCACCTTGATGAACGTGTCGCTGACCCTTTCCATGTCCAGCCCCGGATCTGGATTGTTTTGGTCCACTGGTAAGCCAGGTCCGATCCGTGGCACGAATCTAAAGCAGGAAACGAAGCGAATTCGCGTGGTTCGCTGTTAATTGCTGCTAATAAACTGGCGCAGCGTGCATGTAGCCAATAAATAAGGCGGCCAGCTGGACTGAAGGCCCAGAGTAGTGTCGTTTGTGTCATCAATTAACTAAGTACCTGGCTATTAGTGACTCATTCGTGACTTATTCGTGCCTTAATTTGGGATACAGACGTTGTGGCACGAATCTAAAGCAGGAAACGAAGGGAATTCGCGTGGTTCGCTGTTAATTGCTGCTAATAAACTGGCGCAGCGTGCATGTAGCCAATAAATAAGGCGGCCAGCTGGACTGAAGGCCCAGAGTAGTGTCGCTTGTGTCATCAATTAACTAAGTGCCTGGCTATTAGTGACTCACTCGTGCCTTAATCTAGGATACAGACGCCGTGGCCTTCGCTTAAGTGCTGCGAGGATCGATATCGCGGAATTTTAGGAGGATAAGGTTGTTAGTGAGTTGTAGTGCTCAGTTTTGTTGAAGCTTCGTTTTTGGATGGTGTTTGATTTTCTGAATGTCACTAAAACGTGAACGTTTTTAAAGTGTATGATGATACCTTCTTAAATGAGTCTTCTGAATCTTTTGGATTGACATTGGATAAGATAAGTATTTGGTTTATGTGTACTGATGATGTTCTTAATTAATTCTTTAAAATCGTTGATATTTTCCTTCAATTACTAGTAGCATATCTCAATAAAAACTTGAGAAAATGTTGATCATCAAGGACGATTTCTAATAAATACATCTTTCAGTGAAAACAAATTTGTTTTTACCAATATACATACCTTTTCTCACAAAATTCACGGAATTTATATCTCTCTCCCACGCTTTGAGATAATGCAATTTAACCGCGCTCTGTCTCTGAATTTAATCGAAAATTTGCAAAGTACACTTTCCTTGGAACTTTACGAAACTCTGAGGAACAGTAAGTAGGATACTTCGCTCGTCACGAGTGTTTAAGCGCGACTAAATGTGTCATAGCTGTGCCACAAATTGCATTCAAATTTTTAAGCGTCCATTCTCTTCGACATTATACGAGATTTATATTCGATCTTTCCGCGAAGACAGCAATAATATCAGTGTGTTCAAGTTCCTCGTCCCGTGTAGGCAACCTAACGAGGGACTTTTACATCGAATTTACGACGAGCCATTCGCGGATGTTAGGTCAGCCTCGAATCAAGATCGTAAAGAGTTACTATCTCACCGGATTTCCGGTAGTTCAACGGCCATGAGCTCTCGAAGAGGAACACCGCGTAGGCAGTCCGCGATATCTTCGTCGTTCTCCGTGGAACATCTTATTTGCTCGGCTACTTTCAGCCGTAGGTCGTTCGGATCGTGAACAGACGCCCACGGGCTTAAAGCAGAGCCACTCGACAATACCACGCGATGAAACAGACCTGCAATCATCGTTAAACATTGTCGATAAGTTTCGTTACTTACCTGCAATCATCGTTAAACATTTGTAAACGTATCGATATGCACGGTGTATTTGTGTGTGTGTGACGTCATCGTGTTCAGATCTTTTGTTTCGAGTTTGGTTGTTGCCAGTAGTTTAGTTCTTTGTTCACCTCCGTCACAATGAGATGTTGGGTGTCAAGCGTATAAGTGAATATTGTTTCATATTAAAAACCTAACAACATTGTCGATAAGTTTCGTTACTTACCTGCAATCATCGTTAAACATTGTCAATAAGTTTCGTTACTTTCAGAAGGGAGGAACAAACGATCAGACGACGATTTGTGTATCTTCAAAATGCATAATCGTATGGGGCATGGAGATCGTCAATGGATGTGTACAGTAGGTCCTTGAATTACGCGATTAATTGGTTCTGAAGGTTTCGAGTAAGTCGAGAATAGCAGAAAATTTAGCATTTTTGGGAAAAATATGTTTTAGTTTCAAAGGATAGGTGAAAGTAAAATGGATCTATATGTATACACTTAAGAAAATATTATTATAATATATATAGCAATATTTCAGCAATAATTTCTATTGGGAATTTTCTATTGCTAGGAGACGTTAACAATAGAAAATATTGCTAAAATATTGCTAAAGGTTTCTATTGTTAATGTCGAGAAGGAGCCAAGTGCAAAGGGTTAAGAGATCTGGTATTTCTTAAATGCAGCTGATTAATCCTATAATTCCTAATTTTCTAGACATTTGATCATTTTTCAGATATTTATTTTATATTATAATAAAAGTAGAAAGTATAAATACCAGAGTATCATTAATAAAATAAGCAAATATTGTAATATTTCTCTGATTTGCTCGAAGCAGTGACACCGTCTGACCAATTTCACTGTTTTCTACTTCCACTTCATTTCACTACTTATATTTAATTACACAATGATTCTTCTCGACTTGAAATTATCGAACTGGATTCCAAGTACTAAAAACCACGAGCTACGATTATCCAAATTTTCTTATTAAAAATTCAATGCACATATGTTATTTTATCAAACATTGTTATGACTTACGTCTTCAAGCGTTATATCTCCATCTAAATTAAATATCGACCACTTTATAAAACAATTACGGTAAATTATATTGAAAATAGGAACGAAACACTTTTTCTTTCAAATTTCGTCCAAATTTTCTTTTTAAAAATTCAATGCTCATCTATTATTTTATCAGTTTCACAAGTATTGTTATGATTTATGTCTTCAAGCATTATATCTTCATCTAAATCAAATATCGATTACTTTAGAAAAAAATCACGGTAAAATGCAATGAAAATAAGAACGAAACACGTCTTTTTCAAATTTCGTCCAAATTTTCTTCTTAAAAATTCAATTCTCGTATATTATTGAGGGGTACAAAAAATAAAAGACAGAGTATTTGAAGTGAATGAGCTGTGAATGTTGATAATTGTGAAGATGTGATTGTGAATGTTCTCGAATATTGATTATTCGAGAATATTCCAAACTTTATGCACGAGGGTGTGTGTGTGCGTGCATGTGACTGCTTAGAAAACAAAGTAATGTAAGAATCGAGAATATTCGATGAGTGAATATACATAAGAATGTGTGTGTGGATTGCGAGAAGCAATTTAAGAAGAGCAACGATAAATTTTACTTTCTACAATTATAAATAAATTTAACTTTTCAATTCCTACATTATTTCATCAACTTCACAAGCTCTGTTATGACTTATGTCTTCGAGCATTATATCTTCATCTAAATTAAATATCGACTACTTTATAAAACACAGTAAATTACATTTATCACAGTAAATTACAATGAAAATAGGAACCAAATGTTTTCCTCAATCATCTTAAGTGCCATTTCTCTTATACTGCTTTCGCGAAAGAACGTATTAAAGTCTGAGCGAAGGAGGGGGTTGAATATATCCGAGTTATTACAACGTCAACACCGAGAAGTCGTTATCCATGGTATCTCAGAGAGATTTACGCGATAATAGAACGATATTCAAGGAAAGTGAAACGACGGGCATCTACGAATTATGGTGGGCTCGAACACGGGTCGAAGACATAATCCAGCTATAGCCGATGAAACGTCAATTTACCGCGGTTTTTACGAGAGCGATATTTCTCATCAAACATTTTGCCTCGCGTGAACGAATATCAGTTTTAAAGCAGAATTTGTCGGACGTGTTATCATCGAGCAGAGAAAGCACGGCTGACTTTTTCGTTCGTATTTTTTGCTCGACAAATTCTTCTTTCGACTACAATTTTTTTTTTGTAATTCGTCTGCCCACGTTGTTGGACGTAAATACGCGCCTCGATGCTTTTTAAAGTACGAACATCGTTGCTGCGATATCTATTATACGTCCACTAGCTGTATCGATTTTAACTTACGAGTCTCTATTGTTCCTATTGTCTGCTTGACAATTAAATACCGATTGCAACCTGTTCATCCGACCGTATCCCTACTCGTGTTTCAATATCCGTTTTAATAATCAAACAAGTAACAATATTGGGAAATACGCAATGTATGGGGAGCAGTGGGATGAACGGGACATTTTTGTTTCGAGCCAGAAATAAAAGGAACAAAGACCATTCTACCGCTAATTGATAATATTGGACAGATTACCTATCTGGCTTTAACTGTACGCGTTTCTATTAGCCTTCCCTCTGTATACAACTGTCGTATTTTGCGATTTTTAAAAAGCCTTCCATAAATTGGTTGCATTGAATCGAACGCATCGATATTTATGAACAGGATTTTTTCATTAACGCGTTCCATGCCACGTGTACCCTTTTTACACGCTACAATACATTTTTATCAGTTAAAATAGACCAATCGAAGCCACTGCAGAATATCCCAAGGATCATTGAAAATAGACTAATTGAGGCTATTTCAAAATATTAAAAGAAACATTAAAAATGAACCAACTAAGGGGTCTCCAAAATATCTAAAAAATCACTTAAAATAGCTTAATTAAGTTCACTCTAAAGTTTCCCCCAAATTACTTAAAATAGACCAATTGGAGCCATTCCAATACATTTCTAAAATAATGAAAAATAGATCAATTAAAGCCACTGCAAAATATCCCAGAGATCATTAAAAATAGACCAATTAAAATCAATCCAAGTTATCTCATCAATCATTAAAAATAGACCAATTGAGGCTATTCCAAAATATTCCAAGAAACATTAAAAATGAACCAACTAAGGGATCTCCAAAATATCTAAAAAATCACTTAAAATAGCTTAATTAAGTTCTCTCTAAAGTTTCTCCAAAATTACTTAAAGTAGACCAATTAAAGCCACTCCAATATATTCCTAAAATAATGAAAAATAGATCAATTAAAGTCACTCCAAAATATCCCAAAGATTATTAAAAATAAACCAATTAAAATCACTCCAAGGTATTCCATCAATCATTAAAAATAGACCAATTGAAGCCAATCCAAAACAACCCACAAATTATTCAAAATAGACCAATTAAAGCCACACCAAAATATCCCAGAGATCATTAAAAATAGACCAATTGAAGCCAAGATATCCCAAAAACAGGCTGATTAAAGCTACTCCAAAACAATTCAAATATAATTTAAAATGGAGTAATTAAAGCTACTCCAAAATATCCCAAAAATTATTTAAAATGGGTCAATTGAAGCCACTCCAAAATATCCCAAAAATTATTAAAAATGGGTCGATTAAAGCGTCTCCAAAATATCTCAAAAATCCCTTAAAATAGTTTATTTAAGTTCAGTGTAAAGTTTCCCTAAAATCACTTAAAGTAGACAAATTGAAGTCACTCTAAACATTCCTAAAATAATTAAAAATAGACTGAAGTAGGATGCTTTTTGCAAGGACCATGTTAAACGAATAACACATTTATTTTACGATAATTACGACATGTTTAAGGTACAAAAATTCTCAGTACTTTGTTAAACTCGTCTTGATATTCAAACAGAAAATAAACTACAGTTTTATTCTTACAGTACTATGCCATTAAGAACGTATTTATAGCAAAATTTATGTTTAACTTACGTATCCATCTAAAAAGTAAAAATAATAGAACATTTGAATTTACAGTAATGTAATTATTTAGTGTCTGCATGAATGATTGGAAAATTAAAAAAATGATCATCGTGGACAAGTTTTTCATATTTTAGATATTTTTAATGTACTTTTAGATAGCAGTCTCTTTTATTCTATCTCTCTCCCTCATATAAATATTTTTCAGCTTCGATATAATGGAAGAGTTCCATTTTATTATTTATCTCTCATTAATTTATTTTAACAATATCAGTACGAATGAAATAAAGGCCACGAAACATTGTATAATATTTTGAAATATTTCTTTAAAAAAGGGAATAACTCTCTCGCGGAACAATACACGTCGGAAAATAAAAAATAAGCTATTAAACAGGTAGCAAAAACAGAATTAATGTGGAACAGGGGAGTTTGACAAAAGAATATGACTCGCGCGAATTTTTACGTTACTGCTAAATAAAAATAACAAATAAACCTGAATTTCGATACAACGCAATTTTTAACGTAAAAATTTCATAAAACGTCGAACGATATATCTGACAAAAATAAACAATTATTCTTAAAGCCTGAAAAAAGAGAGAAAAACAGAATTATCACGAAAAAGGCTGCTACGAAAATCGTTATTTAAAGTAATAATATTTGTAAAAATTTACAAATTTTACAGAATGTCGCCAAACAACGTTGCTTCGCGTAAAAATAAAAACATAAAGAAATTTCTTCTTAAGTACCTAATGTAGTATCGTAGTTTTGAGAAAAAATTCTACAAAGACGGTGTGTATGTAATTTTAAAAAAGTAGTTTCAGAATCAGGAAGAAGTCGGTAAAAGAAGACCGACGAAAAGCAAACCTCTGAGGAAAACTCTTGGCAAGAAGCGAGACGCGTCGCTGCTTCCGCCATATTTAGGCACATTTGGAGGAAGTCGTGTGTGCACGATGGAAGAAGAAACAGTTTAGGAAAAAGTTCGACTGGAGGTGAATACAGTGAACACTTAGTTTTTACTTTAGCTGTTAGTTATGTTCGCTCTTAATTAACCAAACGTGCTAATCCTCGAGCACAAAAAATAGAAACACAAAACAGTAACCTTTGCAAAGGTTAGGCAACCTTTTGCCTTGGTTCAGGCAAAATCGAATCGACTCTATTGTCAGTTTCCATTTTAATTAAGCACGTGGTAATCGTACGTTCACACTAAGCAGCAATGATATCCAAGTAGCCATTATTTACTAGCAGTCTTTTACACTATAAACATATTGCAAATGTAAGCGAAAATAAAGGAAATGAGGGGTTTTAGGGCCAACATGTTCGACAGCCGTGTCGATCGGGACAATGACGATAATTTCACCTACCAAAGATCAAAGGGACCAAAATGGAGTCCAAGTGGACGGGCACCATAAAACCTAGTCACCATCATGAGGACAGAGAAATTCTCATCAGAGGGTGAGAGCACCTTGGCGGGGATGAGGAAGTAGTCATCAATAATGTAGGAATTATTTAAGAAACACTTTTAATATTTCATTTAGACACAAATTGATTGACTGACTATGAACTTCGCACACACACGCTTTTATACCTTTCGTTCACCGAACATACTAGATTCTTTTCCCTTGTTTTCAAAGCACTCTCATACTCGCTCATTCGCACACACATTCTGCCTTTTATACAAAGTTTGGAATATTCTCGAATAATCAATATTCGAGAATATTCCCGATTACTTTTTATTCTTCACACATACTAAGGATACACGCAATAAAATCATTCACACACTCATTCTTACATTTCTCGTTCCCCATAATAATTTTTGGAAAGCGCTTAATTGATCAGGCAAGAAATGGCTACGAACTAGCGGAAAGATAAAAGCGTAGACGAAAAGGAAATAGAGCAGATTTGAAATAGATTTGGAATAGATTTAGAATTGATTTGGAAGAGATTTGAAATAGATTTTAGAAGTGAGAGATTTTGAGGAGATTTTAAAGCAAGTGAAAATAGAGTATTCTTTTAATTAGAACCTGTATTGCATATGAACCTGAGTCTGTGTATCTTTCTGTCGTCTAAACTGTGATCCTCAAATCCTAAAACGCCCAAAGCTTCGAACCATCCAACCATACATTTATTATTTTTTTAATTATATTTCCTGCAACTAAATTTCGTCAAAGAAGAAGAAAGTAGATCGAACGATAAAAGGTTCGTTCACGTGAAAATATCAACCCTCACCGTGGGAATGCGTTTACGTTGTACGACTTCAGTAAGCTAGCTGATAAAGATCGCAAGCCGGAGGGACGTTCAAACAGACGTCCTGTAAAGTATCGTTGACTTCGCGTGGATACGTTGCAGAGGAAAGCGTATTCGGATTAATCCTGAGCCCAGTGCCGCCGGGAAATACAGCGCAATACGTGTCCAATATAAATATTCCCCGCCTCGTCGAACGCAAATATTTGCCTTTTGCAATTTCGCGCCGGATACCCGCGCGCGCGTGTGCGCCTCTAGCTGCGCGTAACTATCGCTATAATTTCCAGACAACCGATGTTTGCCCGGGACGAGACTGTGAACCCGAACTCGATACTTTCCTCAACCCATCATTCGTCCCTTCCGCACCCCCTTCCTCCTCTTTTTTTCTCTTTAGAGCTTCCATTAGAGGAATTTCAGCGTTGGTCGCGCGAAGTTGCGAAATTTAGGAAGTTGCGATGTTACGAGGAATGTTTGGTCCTCTGCCTGGATAAAGTTCTTTATTTATACGTCTTTTTTTAAAGCTTTCAACTATGCGTTAATTATAATTAGCGCAAAGTAAAACAGTGAAAAGAAAATTAAAGTGCAAGTGCAAATAAAATTGAAATGTTGTAGATAAATTGGGAATATTTGTGTAAAATCGAATTTCTGTGGGCAAAATTGAAGGTACGTAGGAGGTCATCTCGCTCTCTAAACGTTATAACGTAATATTTCCTACATTTTTATGTATTACGTCTATTCAGCAGAGCTTTTCTTTCTGCACACTTAAATTTCTTATTTACGAGCTGTGTAAAGTGAGCTCTCAAGGTTTACTTGTTTCTTTGTACAGAAGCTACTCTCGCGAGCCGACTAACAGTAAATCAACAACTTAGTACAAGTCGACTAGTATACGTCAAACGATGTAGAGATGCAATAAAAATTGTAAAGGTTCTACATAGAAATTATTCTAAATAACTTTGATACAAACATCTAGTGGATCAATGTGATATATTAAAAGAGAAAGAAAACAAAAAAAGACGTGCACAGAAAGAATATATATACAGTGACTCGACAAAAGAGAGCAAAAATAAGGAAGACACCTTCCAATTTCTAAAACAGAAGCAGTTGAAGCACATCCGCAACTGGACCAAACGATCCTCCACAGAATACAACAAATCGTGGCAACTTCCTCAACAAAAACTAAATGAAAACATCTACTTGCTCCATGTAATGGCAAAGAGAACAAAAAGGACGTGCACAGAAGGAATATTTCGCAATGGCTCGACAGAAGAGAGCCAAAATAAGGAAAACACCTTCCAATTTCTAAAACAGAAGCAGTTGAAGCACATCCGCAACTGGACCAAACGATCCTCCACAGAATACAACAAATCGTGGCAACTTCCTCAACAAAAACTAAATGAAAACATCTACTTGCTCCATGTAATGGCAAAGAGAACAAAAAGGACGTGCACAGAAGGAATATTTCGCAATGGCTCGACAGAAGAGAGCCAAAATAAGGAAAACACCTTCCAATTTCTAAAACAGAAGCAGTTGAAGCACATCCCCAACTGGACCAAACGATCCTCCACAGAACACAACAAATCGTGGCAACTTCCTCAACAAAAATTAAATGAAAATATGTACTTGCTCAATGTAACATATATCTTATCCTTAAAAGGCAAAGAGCAAGAAGGAATATTTCGCAATGGCTCGACAAAAGAAACCAAAAATAAGGAAGACACCTTTCAATTTCTAAAACAGCTACCAGTACCCCAACTGGACCAAACGATCCTCCACAGAACGCAACAAATCCTGGCAACTTCCTTAACAAAACTAAAAGTTATAATTTCCAATAAAAACATCTACTTGCTCCATGTAATGGCAAAGAGAACAAAAAGGACGTGCACAGAAGGAACATTTCGCAATGGCTCGACAGAAGAGATCAAAAATAAGGAAGACACCCTCCAATTTCTAAAACAGAAGCAGTTCACGCACCCCAACTGGACCAAACGATCCTCCACAGAACACAACAAACCGTGGCAACTTCCCCAACAAAAACTAAAAAAAAAGAAAAGTCAGTTATGCAAATTTCACGGCTCCCTAGCAACTTTTATTAATACACGCGCGCGCGCACGCGTGCACCTTGGAACGCATACCTTCGTCGATACAGACGGTCGTTATATTCAGCGCAGCAAAACGAGAAACGTTTTCAGTCGCGTGTTCAGAGAAACAGAGACCATCCAGAAAGGGATAAAACAAACACGACAGGACGCGGATGAGAGTTGCCGCGAATGCTCGCGGCTATCCGAACAGGATCCGTGCCATTTCCAGGCCGCTTCCGTTTGTGCCCGGAAGCGCCACCGAACCGTCTGCGTCTTCGACCCTTCCTTTGGGGTCCGGTTAACGCGCTGTCTCCGTTCTCGAGACAACAGGAAACGGAGAGAATAATTTCTCGCAGTTCTTTGGGCCGTGCAGCGGTTCCTTCACCGCTTTCCTCCTTTTTGCTTCCGTTGGTTTCGGGTTTGGTACACCAGCGACGAGAGAGTTACGATTAACCAGCTTGCAAAGGTGTTCGTTGCAGCGTAAAATTAAGAATTACGATCTAGACTGTATTAGAATTCGTTGACAGGGTTGGTAGACAATTTCGAGGACCTTTTTCTTATTGTAGCTAACACAAAATGTGTTTGAAATACTAGTTTAGTAATAAGTAGCAGTAGTAATATTTAATGAGTCGATACTTCGATAGAATTCTTGATTTTTCTTATTGCTATATTCATGTTTGTAACAATAGTTAATGATAATATTTCTTTGCTATAGTCGAGGTGTTTCTTAATCTTTTAGGTACGACTGAAAATTGCGTAGGGGTGTTTTTTTGTACGACAGAGTTCTACGCGAATTGCGCGTAAACGATACAGTTAGCACTGTAATGTGTGACGGACAATGTTGTTCAGAGAGATGACATCATCGAAAGTCACTGTAGTGGCGCTTTGTTTAGAAAGTTGACATCCGCGAAGGCCACTGGTTGTATGTGTGTATATATCTAAGTTCCTATCGAACTATATATTCTTCTTGACGATTATTTGTGAAGTTATGTGTGTTTAATGCTGGAGATTGCTAAGAACTGTGTGCTTAATGCTAGAGATTGCTAAGAACTGTGCGTTTAACGCTGGAGATTGCTAAGAACTGTGCATTTAACGCTGGAGATTGCTAAGAACTGCGCATTTAATGCTAGAGATTGCTAAAAATTGTGTATTTGACGCTAGAAATTTCTATGACCTATGCGTTTAACGTTAGAGATTGCTAAGAACTGTGCGTTTAACGCTGGAAATTACTAAAAATTGTGTGTTTAATGCTGGAGATTGTTAAAAATTGTGCGTTTAATGCTTGAGATTGCTAAGAACTGTGCATTTAACGCTGGAGATTGCTAAGAACTGTGCGTTTAACGCTAGAGATTGCTAAGAACTGTGGGTTTCACGCTAGAGATTGCTAAGAACTGTGCATTTAACGCTGGAGATTGCTAAGAACTGCGCATTTCATGCTAGAGATTGCTAAAAATTGTGCATTTGACGCTAGAAATTGCTATGACCTATGCGTTTAACGTTAGAGATTGCTAAGAACTGTGCGTTTAACGCTGAAAATTGTTAAGATTTGTGTGTTTAATGCTGGAGATTGTTAAAAATTGTGTGTTTAATACTGGAGATTGTTAAAAATTGTGCGTTTAATGCTTGAGATTGCTAAGAACTGTGTATTTAACGCTAGAGATTGCTAAAAATTGTGCATTTAACGCCAGAAATTGCTAAGACCTGTGCGTTTAACGCTAGAGATTGCTAAGACCTGTGGGTTTCACGCTAGAAATTGCTAAAAACTGTGCATTTAACGCTAGAGATTGCTAAGACCTGTGCATTTAACGCTAGAAATTGCTGAGACCTGTGTGTTTAACGCTAGAGATTGTTAAACACTGTCCTGAAATGAACTTGAATGCTACAACGAAAGGTCTATTGGGTGTGTCCTATTTTCATTAAAACAAGTGCATTCATTGACTGCAACTTTACGAAATGGACATCGAAACTAATTGGTCAACAAGAATTGTGTGAAAATAGTAAAAGTCCACCCCCAAACTCTCGCTCACCCATAGGTACCAAGTGCATCCTCGAATGACACATACGTGACTTCCTGGTGCCCTAACTTTCGACCATAGTGAGCAATAAACCAAAGAAGCACCTTGACTCGAATAATGCAACAAAGAAAACGAAAATAAAATGTGACATTTCCAGTAGGCACATGTTATAAAGAATAAACTAAATCTTGACTCAAAGTGATGGCTTCTTGGATGTTATTGCTGCTACGTCGACAGCTTCTTGCCAAATGCGAATGAATTTGCACGAAAAGAACATGCAAAGGAGGGGTCTGGGTTGATGTCTACTAGCTGTGACATTAGTGGACACCAATGGAATCTTCTCTTGATGTTTGACGACTATAATTGCATGTTGATACTAAAAAATAGAGTAGCAATTGTAAAAATAACGAGTAAATCCTTGATGCATCAGTACGCCATTCATACCATGTCATCTATTGCGAATGGGTCGAGGCCAATAAAGTTACAGTCATACTAAACCATACATGCAGAAGTTATTGGATACACAAGTTGAATTTTTAACTGAGGGATGATTTTGTCAAATTATAAAGTTTGTAGTATAGAAACATATTGATTCAAATAGAAACATGCATTGATTTACACTTTATATATTATTTGTACATGTATTTAATTTGCATTTAGTCAATATTGAATATTTGTATTTAATTTGTTTTTAATTTGATTCTGTGAATGTTGAATGTCTGTATTTAAATTGCGTGCAATTAATATTTGCATTTAAACATTTTAGTTAAATAAAAATTCAATGTGATATATTATTATTTGCCAACTAATATAATAAAGAAAATCTACCCTGAGTAATAATTATAATCAACGAGGGAATTTGTTTAAAGATAGACGCTTAGAAACCTTAAAAGGAGATTGGGGCTTTTAAGGAGACCTAGAAAGTTTTTGTCAAAGAAATATTAATAGTTATGCAATTATTTAAATTAAAATCAAAATCTGCAAGAAACAGAGAATGCACATGATATACAAAAATATAGAAAAATATAAAAAATATCGAATTTAAGTACGTATTAACCCTTTGCCCTAGGATGTCGCTTCTGAGGGAATTGTTTGCTGATTGCAAAGGTTAAAAACTTATTCCACCGCAACCTTTTGAAAAACTTTTTTGTTTCCCCAAAGTTTTCTATTGAAATGGAAACCTTCTATTGCTGGAAAATGGCTTGGTAATAGTTTCTATTGCTGGAAAATCGCATGGTAATAGTTTCCATGTCTGGAAAATTGCTTGATAATAGTTTATATTACTGGAAAATTGCTTAGCAATAGTTTCTATTACTGGAAAATTGCTTGGTAATAGTTTATATTACTGGAAAATTGCTTGGTAATAGTTTTTATTGCTGGAAAATTGCTTGGTAATAGTTTTGAAGCTTTGGTGGGGCTAAACGCCTGCTTCATTATGCTGTGCTGTAAAGAGAACGTGAGAGAGGGTAGGAAGGAAAAAGAGAGGGAAGAACGTTTCATCCTGGGCCTGCTAGTGGACTCATCAGTAAGGCTACCAAAATGGCGGAGTTGCGCCTTAGACGCTGGGATGGTAGGGATAGGTCAGAATTTCTATCATATAGAAACTGTGTAAACAAGAAGTGCTTGCGGGAAACTGACGAGTGTGGTGTCCCCCCTAGTGGCGAGGATCGCCACAGTTTCTATTGCTGGAAAATTACTTGGTAATAGCTTCTATTGCTGGAAAATGGCTTGGTAATAATTTCTATTGCTGGAAAATTGCTTGGCAATAGTTTCTATTGTTGAAAAATCGCTTGGCAATAGTTTCTATTGCTGGTAGAAGTTGGCAATTGCCAACTTTTTGTAGAAAATTGTTGGGAAACCGTCGAGCGCGAAGGGTTAATTAATGCTCGAAACGATCTTCATTGTTTGACCGTAGTCTGGAAGATGGGGATGAAGGAACACGGCACTTCCGACGCGTTACGGAAACCCAGCCGGAATGCACTCGACCGATAGTGGCGGAGATCGGGCCGCAAGTTGATGCGTCTCGACTTTTACGTTCCTGGCCGGTTCCCGTTGGCGTGACCTCGCGCAGATTTCCACCCAGTGAATTCCAAGGAAGTTCTCCGAGGAAATTACGCGCCGTTGCAAGGCTGCGAACCACTCGTTTCGTTTACTGTCTTTTTCGCGCATTCCTCTTGCGGCACAGTCGCGGATGTTTGAGGGAAGGTCTTTTCGTTGTTTCGTCTTCTGCAGATTTTTTGAACGGACCGCCATTAGAGGCTTTTCCGCTGGATCCATTTAGAGGGGTTGCGGATTCGTTTTGAATTTATTTTCAGCAGAGATCTTGGGGTCTGTTTCGAGTTTCAGTTTGGAGGATGACGAACTCGATTGGTGGATTGAAGGAACAGTTCTAATGAATATATTTGGAGGATAATTATTGTTGGAGGAAATTGTTGATAAGCACGTAAAATTTTCTATATTAATCGTTAATTGTTATTATATCACTGTATTATTATTACTATCACTTAGCAGCATATTTATAACACACACAATCATAAATTACTATTTTTTTTAACAAAATAAAAAATAATAATTGCAATTTCGATACTCAGATCAATACAAATTTTGTTACAGAAAATGGAATGTCAATCATAGAAATTCTATGCAATAATTCCAAATCAATGAAAATAATTAAAAATATTCATTTCTTTCCTTTCAATAAACAAAATATTGTTATTTTATACCTTTTTTAGATAAACGTAATACAATTTCTCACTTTACAAATACCATCGTTTAAAAGAAACCACGATTTTTGTTATTTTTTTATTGATAATCCATTCATACTTATTCACTGATCTATATCAATTCTGGTGGTATAATTCATTCCTTTCCTTTAAATAAACAAAACTTTCGTTACTGTCTTGTATCCTTTTTAGATAAACCTCAAATCTTTACCCTTTAAACACTTTTTATTTCAAATTAATACGACTTGACGCTTCAAAAATACCATTGACGTTCCACTCAAACTTATTCACTGATCTATACCAATTCTGGTGGTCAGTGACAGCCGCTGAGTCAGCCTTTTTTCCCCTTACTGCTAGCGATATACGCATTTCTAGGAAAAAAGTAAGTGGGTCGCGGAATATCGGACGCCAGCCTCAATCTGTGCACTCGACACGGTTCGGTTCGAAGGCTCGTATCTCAAGAACCGATCGAGACATCGACTTGCAACAAAATACGTCTTCGAGTGCACGCTCCGTGCTATCTACCAAGTGGATTTTTGTCTCAAATTTCGCGCTCCTTCAGGCCGGATTTTGTGATTGAAGTTAATGCATTATCGAGTGTGTAACAGCGTTCGTGATATTCCTTGGATATTAACCCTTTGCACTTCGAATTTTTTTTCAATTTAGTAGTTTAGTTGCCAACAACTCCTTATTATTTCAAGTGTTTTATTTGAAATTTACTTCAAATTTATTTCAAAAAGTTGTCAATTGCAACACAGTTCCTCGACTGCTGCTTGTAAATTCTAAAACAACTCTGAAACTTTGTTGTAATTTGTATTTGTTCCTTTTTCTTATTTAGCGATGTCGAGTCACACTCGACGAAGGAGCGCAAAGGGTCAAAGTTTGTTTTATGTTAGACTTTAAGTAAAGAAAAAATACACTTGACAACATACGTCCTCTTCTGGCGAGGACGAACAAAGAACAGGTCGAGAAGAAAGAAATAAAAGAAAACAATTCTTTCTCCTGATCCAAGAAAATTTGATCACGAATTACTTTAAGTAAAGAAAAAATACACTTGACAACATACGTCCTCTTCTGGCGAAGGCGAACAAAGAATAGGTCAAGAAGAAACAAATGCAATTTATATTTGTTTCTTTTTCTTATTTAGCGATGTCGAATTACACTCGACAAAGGAGCGCAAAGGGTTAAACAAAATGACAACACGAACACAGTAGAATTTCGATTATCTGTTCAAGGAATGATTGAAGAAAATTTATCAATTTTTATCAAATAATTTTGGTGTCTATTGATATTAATGTGATTTCTCAAATTTCTGAAGTCTTTCTAAATAAACAATTTCATTTCACCCCAACACAGAGTTCAACATATTAGTTTCTCTTCAGAGAATCAAAATTCTACAGATTTTTCTATTCTTTGACAGTATTCAGCAGCAAATTGTATTAGAACCACGTACTGGTACGCTGCCTCCGCGTGTGTACATTATACGACTTAAAATAAACACAATCGTGTGCCAGAATTAAAGAGAAATGTGATTTAGCGTGAAAGTCGCGAATTTCACGCGGCTAGACGTGACTCGTTATAATAATTGTTAATTTGTTTTCGGACGGGAAGTGAAGAAGGGAAGAAATTGAATTGTAAAGCAGAGGAAAGAATGGTATTTCCAGTGTGCTTTAATGTTAATGAGAGCTTCGAGGGAGCCTTTAATCCCGCGAACCAAGGGATATCAAAGATATCCCAGCGGTGGCGAACATACAGAGCACATGTCGGGCTCGTCCTAATTATTCGTTGATTACCAACTAATTCGGCTTTATTTCACGGGCTAGCGCCCCTTCAAAGCATAATTAATGTTTCTACGTGTTGTACCGTCCGCGTGATAACATTATGCGAACATTTACGTTCCACTCGGACCGACGTGTGTATTTTTGTTGAAAGCAGACGGATGTTTATGTCGTTCCGCGACCCTCTGTTCCTATTTTGAATGATGTTTAACGTAGCGCCATTTGCGGTGCGGTAATTTCAATAATTATTTGCTGTTGGCCATTCAAGTGTTGTCTCGTGGCTCGTAGAAATGCAGCAAATTCGTGTAGAAAAATTGATAGATTGGATTTCGATACTGGGTATTTAAGGGTGAGTAAGGAATTTTGTAGATTTTGACCAGAATTAGTAAGGAATTAGTAAAGAATTGATCAGAAGTTTAGCAGAATTCATCAGAATTTATTAGAAGTTTGTATCAGAGTTTGGAAAGAATTTAGTCAGAAATTAACGAAAATTTTGACCAGAATTAGTAAGGAATTAGTAAAGAATTGATCAGAAGTTTAGCAGAATTTATCAGAATTTATTAAAAGTTCGTATTAGAGTTTGGAAAGAATTTAGTCAGAAATTAACGAAAATTTTCTAGATTTTGACCAGAATTAGTAAGGAATTAGCAAAGAATTGATCAGAAGTTTAGCAGAATTCATCAGAATTTATTAGAAGTTCGTATCAGAGTTTAGAAAGAATTTAGTCGGAAATTAACGAGAATTTATCAGAATTCAGTAATCAGAACTTAGCAGAAGTTAGTGTGGCGACCATCGTAGTCGCGTTGCAACTCCATGGCGCAGAGTGGAGACTTGTTCTTAACCCTCGAAGCGAAGAGACAGGAGAAGATAAACAAAAGTTTCCTACTCAACTTTCTTTTTGTCTTCGAGGGTCAAGAAGGAAGTTTTCTAGGAATTTCTTCTTCCTCCTTTTCGTCATCGAATTTAGGGGATGACATTAAAAACGAAAGTGAGAGGAAGGAGTTCCCTTGGAGTCCTCAGAAAGTTTTTAGCTAGCATCTGAGCAATACACACGTAAACCATATCAGTCCGTTTTCTTTTTTTTCGTTTTATTATTAAAATAAATTATCTTTGTTGTTGTTATCGTTACGCCACGATCGCACTTTATTTAATTTATTGCGTCACTCTTCCTAAAATTTGTTGGATGCAAACTTATCTTTTATAATAATTCAATGAATCTTGTTTGAAAATCAATTGGAGGTGTTGTACAATAAGGAGACACATAATATTTATTAAAAGAAGAGATACTAGTTTAAAACAAATTTAAATATGTTTATGTTTAAGATATCTAACAAAGACTTGGACATGGAAGATATTTTCTTGTAGAATCATTTTGAAATAATGAAGTTTCAACACTTTATTACTTATTTTTTATCTGAAATATACTAGAATAGTTGTTACACAATGCAATTCAATTGTCGTTTTAATTATTTAGATAATATTGGTTTTTCTATTATCTTTCATAAATTTTAAAAGTTTTGCTTGTCGTTGTGATATCAATTTAATAAATGACAAAATTCTGAACCAGGAAATGTATTTCTTCCTATCGAAAAGCTCTCTATTTCGCATGAACATAGTATTTGTTGACAATGAAGTTTTAGTTTATTAATAGCTAGCAATGAATTATCTTACTGAATTGTAAATTAACGTGAAATTAATTCTTCTTTTGACAAATTTCGAAACAACCTTTGTTATCATCAATATAAAGTTTAATTAATTCACAATATAAAATTATAATCTTTGCAGCAACTTACAGAAAAATCTGGCTGACAAATAACTAACAATCAGTGCACCTACCAAATAAAAAACAAAAAAATTTCACTATTTTTCCCATAAATTTCCATACAGATTTTTTTCTTCTGAACCAAATCCTAGTCAAAATAATTCAAAGTTATTTTTTTATAACAAATCGACAGAACCCGATCGACAGATGTGCACACGCGCGCGACGCAATATTATTAATATTTCAAACAATTTTGATTGACTACACCAGCGAGCACGAAGGAACAAAAGCCAATCCCGGACCAGAGAATCGATTTTCTCCCATGCCTATCGTTTTAAACAAACACCGTGCACGAAACAAAATCCGCGAGCTAAAAAATACTCGAGTTTCGTAAACCCATCGCCCTAAAAAGCCCGAGCCAACTGCGAGTTCAGAATCCAGGCGAAAGTCAACAGCTTGTACGCTAAAACCCAATGAAAAAATATATTCTCGGTTCTCCAGGCGTAAAATGGCGCCACGCGATTTGTCACTATTGGTACGAGATCAATACGTGTCGATTATTCCTCCCTCGCTTCGATTCATTTTTTTTTTTTTTACTCTCGCGAGATGTTCCGCTATCTCGATTGTCGTTTCAGCCAGTTACGCTGGACTAATCTCTCGTCGATTAATCTATGGAGCGCGGGAGGGTCAGGGAGCAACCTAATCGCGTCCGACAGCGATATTTCTGCTCTATTCCGAATCGATTTTCATCCCCCTCCGCTTGTTATTGTACGCGCGACCCTTCGTCATCGCGACCGCCCATGAACCCTCGCAATTTGTCTTCGAGGGAGCCAGCGGTGTTTTTGGGGACACGTTTAATGCCTGTCGCGATTTCAGCATGTTTGATGGCGTGTTTTGCGATGAATGATACAGAGTGGAGAAGAGTAAACTGTTTTCTGGGGATGATGAATACAGCAGGTGGCGCGAGCTTTTTTGGCGTCGTCTTTGAAGTTTGGTGTTTGTGAATTAAATGTTTATGCTTGTGAGGTGTTATAATAAGTTTATAATGTGAGGTTGTAATTTGTAAATTATAATTCCTTTGGTGGAATAGAATTTTCGTATGTTTGATGATTTGTTTGAAGATATTGAAGGATTATATTAGATAATTGCAGCAGAGTAAATTCTGGGAGTGGCGTGGCAGTAGATTATGCCGAATATAGTCAGACACAGACTATTTGCACTTGGTTCCTTGCTGGATGTTAGCAATAAAGACTATTGTTAAAATAGCAATATTTTAGCAATATTTTGGCAATAGAAATTATTGTTAAAATAGCAATATTTTAGTAATATTTTGGCAATAGTCTCTATCGCTAAAATAGTTATATCTTAGCAATAGTCTCTATCGCTTAAATTGCAATATTGTAGCACTATTTTAGCAATAGAAACTATGTTAAAATAGCAATATTTTTGCAATATTTTAGCAATAAAAACTATGTTAAAATAGCAATATTTTAGCAATAGAAACTATGTTAATATAGCAATATTTTAGCAATATTTTAGCAATATTTTAGCAATAGTCTCTATCGCTAAAATAGCTATATCTTAGCAATAGTCTCTATCACTTAAATTGCAATATTTTAGCAATATTTTAGCAATAGAAACTATGTTGAAATAGCAATATTTTAGCAATATTTTAGCAATAGTCTCTATCGCTAAAATAACAATATTTTAGCAATAGTCTCTATCGCTAAAATAACAATATTTTAGCAATAGTCTCTATCGCTAAAATAACAATATTTTAGCAATAGTCTCTATCGCTAAAATAGCTATATCTTAGCAATCTATCGCTTAAATTGCAATATTTTAGCACTATTTTAGCAATAGAAACTATGTTAAAATAGCAATATTTCTGCAATATTTTAGCAATAGTTTCTATCGCTAAAATAGCAATATTTTAGCAATAGCTTCTATTGCTAACTTATAGTTACTTATCGTTACTGTAAGTGTAAAATTTAATTCGAGCTCGTGAGTGCGACATATTTACTGTTATGCCTCTGTGCTGCGTTCAGTGGATGTCGGCTATAACCGATTCTAGTCCTGAAAGGGTTAAACACGACTGTCACATTACGATCAACCGTACTCACCCTTGCCATATGGAGCAAGCAGCAGAAGGTTCACCAGCGCAGCGCCAGTATCGTGTCCAATTAGGGTGATTTTTGTTGGATCACCACCAAATGCAGCGATGTTCTCGCGCACCCACCGCAGAGCCATGGCGATGTCCTTCAAAGCCAGATTCCCGCCAGATCCTGGCGTCCTGTCTGGATACGGACGAGTCCTCAGAAAACCTGGAACACAGTTTACTTGGTCTTTAATAATTTGCTTTCACAAGTTTTTTGTTAAAGAGAAACTATCAATTTCTTTTTCTACTTCACTGAAATCTTTTCGTTTCACCCCCTTTGGAACCCTTTTTTCTTCTTGTATCTAATTGTTTTGGAGTTTTTTATGTTTACATTTATTTATACCTTTTTTTCTTTTTTCGTTACGCTCATATGTATCAAAGAATATAGTTATTTAATTAATTGCATGAAAAGATATACGACGACTATAAATAGAAGTACAATTTTACAGTGATAAGCAAATAAAATAGAATTCAATCTTCTATAACTAGGATTTTGATTGATCACAATTTTTCACTTTGATCTAGAAATTAGGAGAATCGAATTACGTGTAATTAAATAAGTAAATGTGATACAAATTTCGTGAAGTTCGCTCTAATTGCAACAAGAAAATTTTATCAATACGTTAACAAATTTTCATTGATAAAAATAAAAAAGTTTGATCGATGCATTAACCATCTTTCGATTCGCAGTCATTTTGTCTCTTTCGATTCACTCAACAAAATTAAAATAGCCAATTATATTAAACACTTCACCCATTCGAGACGAATTGCGTGTGTGCAGTGATATTGAATTGAAATTATGAGCCAGTACGGAAAAAGTAGTCATCGAAATAAAACTGGTTTAAAATAAAATAAAAAATTAAATTAAAATTTCAGCTTCTGGGGTTGGTCTCCAAAAAAATGAATCATCTCGAATGGATTAACCTGGAGTCAAATACAGAACTTTAAAAATTCTTGATTACATTTAATGCAAGTCTCGTACATTGCAGCTATCGAAGTTTTGCTTTATTTACATAATATTTAAGTAAAACTGTGTCATAGATGGTTAAAATTCTGTTCATTGAAATAATGAAGTTTCAACATTTTATTACTTATTTTTTATCTGAAATATACTAGAATAGTTGTTACACAATGCAATTCAATTGTCGTTTTAATTATTTCAATAATAATGCTCATATCGCAAATGAAATGTGAAACCCGATTTCTCGATGAAATCGCACCGGATACTCTAGCGTCGTTCGAATAAAAAAACCAGAAGCAATGGAAGGCGATTCGTTTCTGCGATTATAGATACTGTAATCGAACACTCCAAAGGAGCCATAAATTAATCTACGATCGAATGGCTTTATTGCGTCCATAGCTCGCGAGTAATTATAACGTTAAATAATGCGACAGTATCGTTGTGCTTGCTGCATATGCTTACACAGACACAGGCGCGCACGTTTGCAACGATTGAACAGAATTTAACGCCGTAAATGAATAATGAGCAAGCTTTTATGGGAGTAAGAATGTGTCCGCGTGGGATGAATTATTTATGCGCTGTTCATGCTTTATTTGCGTCTTTTATTCGTTCAGAATTATTCATGAGATGCTCTGTTTCCACTTCCATGTGAAACGTATTCGTTCTCGGGGGTTGTGTTATTTGTATCGCCATACTTTATTCGTAACTGATTAAAGGAAGTGTTACAGCGTAAAATTAATTTTAGAATCTAAACTGTATTAGAATCATTAACACGGTCAATAGACAATTTCCTTTTCCTTATTTCAGTGAACATAAAACAAATTGAAATACCAGTTTACCCGTAGCAATAATAATACTCATTGAGCCGTTACTTTGTCAGAATTCCCGTTTTTTCTTATTACTATATTCATGCTTGTAACAATAGTTAACCCTTTCGCTGCGACGGACTTGTTCACGAATGGTACTAACGTAGACGCACTCAAATCAGAGCAATAATAGATATATTAATGTAGGATATTAACATAGGATATTAACGTAGACGCACTCAAATCAGAGCAATAATAGATATATTAACGTAGGATACTAACGTAAACGCACTCAAATCAAAGCAATAATAGATATATTAACGTAGGATATTAATGTAGACGCACTCAAATCAGAGCAATAATAGATATATTAATGTAGGATTCTAACGTAGACGCACTCAAATCAGAGCAATAATAGATATATTAATGTAGGATTCTAACGTAGACGCACTCAAATCAGAGCAATAATAGATATATTCTGCTCTACCAACATTACGAATCAATGCAAAATTTAATGAGTGACTATAATCACCGATCGTACGTAGCGAACGTGAATCGTTGGGTGACTTTGGCTCGTAGCGAAAGGGTTAATAACCTCACTCGTCAAATATTCGAATTTTCTATTTCATTGTTAGAGTCGAGGTGCTCCTTAAGTTTATTACTCGCTACGATCAGTTCAGGACACAGGGTATTTCCCAGTACGTCACACGGGGGTGAATTTGTACCTTGGCGAGCGATCACAAGACAAAAAGGGGCATTCCGTCTTAAACTTTGCTTCAACAAATAAAATTGCAGAAAACCCTTCCACAGTTCCCACTAAACTTCAAGTCGACGAATCAGTGCGTATTATTTTCTAGTATACGCCCTAAGAAAACTATTATAAGCACGTGCTCGAGGCAAACACAATCAGATTCTCACAATTTTTCAAAGACAAGATGTCTACACTACTGTAGTGGTCCTCGCCATTAGAAGGACAGCACACTCGTCAGTTTCCCGCGAGTACTCCATGTCCTACATCGTTTTTATATAATAGAAATTCTGACCTATCTCTATCATCCCAGCGTCTAAGGCGCAACTCCGCCATTTTGGTAGCCTTACTGATGAGTCCACTAGCAGGCCCAGAATGAAACGTTCTTCCCTCCCTTTTTCCTTCCTTCCTCCGTCTACACTACTGTAGTGGTCCTCGCCATTAGAAGGACAGCACACTCGTCAGTTTCCCGCGAGTACTCCATGTCCTACATCGTTTCTATATAATAGAAATTCTGACCTATCTCTACCATCCCAGCGTCTAAGGCGCAACTCCGCCATTTTGGTAGCCTTACTGATGAGTCCACTAGCAGGCCCAGAACGAAACGTTCTTCCCCCTCTTTTTCCTTCCTACCTTCTCTCATGTACTCTTTACAGCACAGCATAATGAAGCAGGTGTTTAGCCCTACCAACAAACGCTTCAGACTCTTTAGTTGATTCATACTGTGGTAGTCCTCGTCACTAGGGGGACAGCACATTCGTCAGTTTCCCGCGAGCACTTCTTGTTTACACAGTTTCTATATAATAGAAATTCTGACCTATCCCTACCATCCCAGCGTCTAAGGCAGGGTCTGCTAGGTAGCTAGGACTAATGAGTCCACTAGCAGGCCCAGGACGAAACGTTCTTCCTCTTCCTTTTCCTTCCTACCCTCTCTTACGTTCTCTTTACAGCGCAACAATTGAAGCGGCGTTTAGCCCACCACGCTTCACTATCTTAAATATCGTTTATCTAGGCAAAAATAAAGAGAAGTGAGGGGTTTTAGAGCCCACAATTGGACAGCCGTGTCGATTGGGACGGTGAGAGGTTTATGACACGGATTGATCCGCCGGAAAAGGGACCTAAAGCGGGGTTCAATTGAAGCGAGTGCCATAAACCTGGTCACCGTCAGAAGAACCAGAAAATTCCTTTAAGGGGTGAGAGTTCCTTGATGAGGGTGGGGGAGATGGCGTCCGATACTTTTGCGGAAGCACCTAATTGGCGAAGCAAGGAACACCTATTTACTAGGTTAAGAATAAAAGCACAGGCGAGATAGAAGTTTTGAAGAGAGAGTTGGCATAGAGTGTTGGTGAGAAGTAGAAATAGACTATTCGATTAAGTATAAATTAACTCTGTATCTTGATAATCAACTAAACTCGGAACCTCCATACATCCCTACCCCTAAGCTTGGACCATATCCTGACTTACATTCGTTCATCCTTTCTTCACGTTATTCGCCTACAGTTAAATTCTTTGAATAAACTTTATTCTACGCTTTCAATCAGTGTACCATACATTCCGTTATCCACACTTAATTATTCGCTGGTCATCAACGTTAACGTGCGAAGTGAGCGTACCAGAAAGTCTCCTTTCATATCGAACATTCAGTTGTTCACGTCTGAACAGGAAGGGGATTTCTGGCTATTCTCTGCAGTTTTAATTTAAAGCGAGCTAGTTTTAAATTAGAAGTTTTATTACGCAGCTGGATAGTACGTACCTAGGATTCCAAGACGGTAGTTAAGCGTGATTACTATGACGTGACCAGCACTGGCTAAAACGGATCCGTCGTAAACGTTTCCGGTCCCCCATTCGAAACTTTCACCGTGAACGTACACCATCACTGCGTATGGTGCTTCTAGTCCTCGAGAACCTGGGGAAATTAATTAGATAATTAATTAATATCGATACTGTGTGGTGTGAGACATGATAGAATGAGTGTTTGAAGTGAATGAGGCGTGAACGTTTATAATTGTGAAGATGTGATTGTGAATGTTCTCGAGTAATTGCGAATATTCGAGAATATTCGAGGATGTCTTCATAAATCTATCAATATATACGAAAGACGTAAATATACGCTTCATATTTTTTTTATTACAACACCTTTACTGCTTTAACAATCGTTTTAACATGGAATTTATCATTCTATGTACCATAGCAAGAGAAAACTTCAAATCGTTGAAAATTTGCAATTTTTTGACTATTGATATGTCTCTATATTTGTCAGTTGTTACACTGAACAAATATGTGAAAAATATCTACAAACTTTACGTGAATATCAAAGCAAAAAGAAATAATGACGATCCATTAAAAAGGCATTATCCAAATATTTGTTTTAATCCGTTTTCGAAAACAGAAAATCAAACTCGAAACTGTGCATTGTGTAGTAAACATAAAATTCGATGAAAAACTGGGTATCAATGTAAAAAATACGACATAGGTTTATCTCTGCTTTAAAATGCATCATACACAAGTTGATTATTAAATCGTTATTATCTTTATTATTATTACGTTGCAATTGTTAAATTATATTTGTTTCTGATTACCAATTTTGCATGTTTTTCTTTATATTTAATTATCGATTACAGTTGGAGAAACGTATTGTACATTTTAATCAATGGAAAACCAATCGCAATAACTGGCATGCGAATATCATGAGCTTTGTATCGATGGTCCTCTTCGAGGGTAGTTCGCAGTCAAAGGGTTAACCCTTTGCACTCCTTCGTCGAGTGTAACTCGACATCAGTAAATAAAAAAAAAACACGAATATAAGTTCCATAAATATAAATTACAACAAACTTTGAGATTGAATATAATTAGTAAACAAATTTGTTTACAAGTAGCAATCGAGGAACTGTCTATTGAAGTTTTTAAATAAAGCACTTTAAACAGTAAAGCTGGCAACAAAATTGAGAAATAATTCGGAGCGCAAAGGGTTGAAAAGAAAAATGGCACTTTTCAAGCAGTCCTTCGCGTTCAACCGCTAATTCCTCAAACGTCGAACTTCTTCTCGTCGAAAATGAAATCAAGGATTGATATTAGATGATATTAGAGATTGGTTGGTCGAAGTTTACATATAAAACATCTTAAACAGTAAAGCTGGCAACAAAATTGAAAAATAATTCAGAGTGCAAAAGAAAAATGGCACTTTTCACGTAATCCCTCGCGTTCAACCGCTAATTCCTCAAACGTCGAACTTCTTCTCGTCGAAAATGAAACCAAGGATTAATATTAGATGATATTAGAGATTCGTTGGTCGAAGTTTTCAAATAAAACACTTTAAACAGTAAAGCTGGCAATAAAATTGAGAAATAATTCGGAGTGCAAAAGAAAAATGGTACTTTTCAGGCAGTCCCTCGTGTTCAACCGCTAATTCCTCAAACGTCGAACTTCTTCTCGTCGAAAATGAAACCAAGGATTAATATTAGTTGATATTAGAGATTCGTTGGTCGATCGAAATCAATTTCCCATTGAATTAATCGCCTGTTTCCGCTCTTGGTAACCCGATTACCTGTCATCGCGATATCACGCAGCCGAGATATGGTTAATCGCGCCTGAATCGCTCTTTAACCGGCTGCTGAGCGGAAACGGACGCGGTGCGATTAGCGAGCAACGACGATTTTATTGGTTTCCCCGAAAATTCAATTTCTCTATCGCGCTACAATCCGGCTGGCCGATTTAATTGCCGTCGTTTCGGCTGATCGAAAGCGGCGGAACAACAACGGAGCGGCTCCCCCGCGATTTTCTCGATTGCGTAATCCCCAACTTTTTCTCCTATCCTATTGTGCGCGGGGCAGATATTGCAAAAAATTCGAGTAAATCGTTTATTGCGGCGATGGCGCGAGCTTTTTACTCCCTTTTTTCTATCCTTTAATATCGCTCGTTTTGAAGTGCACCGAAAATTGTAGAAAAATTCAGTCTTCAATCGAGAGAGAAACGTAATTTTATTAGTGATACGCGATGACGATGGAGGAGAAGCAATTATTGGCACGTTTTGTGAGATGGGTTTTAAATTGAAACGTATTATTTCTTTTTTATGGCAGCACAGGCAACGGTTATGCAGTTTCATGTAAAATGTATTTAAATGTTTAAACGTGCCCATGTGTTCGATACAACATTTTAAAATCCGCTTTTAAAACGTAGAAGCAGAGGCAGAGATTATAAAGTGGAATGTTAAAGGATCTCTCTTATTGCGATTTTTATGACATGGCTTGTTGAATTTCCTTGATACCAATGTATAACAATGTTTATGATTATTAAAATCAGCCATGTAATGACGTACAATTTTACACAAAACTTACTTATATTCTTCCATTATTTTTTAATGATCGATAATGTTACTTTGTATCAACATAATTACAGAGTCGCGTCGTGAAATTAAAACTGAGTACAACTAGCTATTTTTGGGATCACTCGATTATTATTCACCTTTTTTTTTATTAGTTTAATTTTTCTAAATAGGGATTGGGCTCCTAAATTTTTGTATTCTGAATTATTTTTCAATTTAGTAGTTTAGTTGCCAATAACACCCTACTATTTCAAGTGTTTTATTTGAAATTTACTTCAAAAAGTTGTCAATTGCAGCACAGTTCCTCGACCGCTGCTTGTAAACTCTAAAACAACTCTGAAACTTTGTTGTAATTTATATTTGTTTCTTTTTCTTATTTAGCGATGTCGAGTCACACTCGACGAAGGAGCGCAAAGGGTCAAAGTTTGTTTTATGTTAGACTTTAAGTAAAGAAAAAATACACTTGACAACATACGTCCTCTTCTGGCGAGGACGAACAAAGAACAGGTCGAGAAGAAAGAAATAAAACAAATCTTTTCCTGATCCAAGAAAATTTGATCGCAAATTACTTTAAGTAAAGAAAAAATACACTTGACAACATACGTCCTCTTCTGGCGAAGGCGAACAAAGAACAGGTCGAAAAGAAAGAAATAAAACAAAATAATAAAATAAAACAAATCTTTTCCTGATCCAAGAAAATTTGATCGCGAATTACTTTAAGTAACGAAAATATACACTTGACAACATACGTCCTCTTCTGGCGAGGGCGAACAAAGAACAGGTCGAGAAGAAAGAAATAAAACAAATCTTTTCCTGATCCAAGAAAATTTGATCGCAAATTACTTTAAGTAAAGAAAAAATACACTTGACAACATACGTCCTCTTCTGGCGAAGGCGAACAAAGAACAGGTCGAAAAGAAAGAAATAAAACAAAATAATAAAATAAAACAAATCTTTTCCTGATCCAAGAAAATTTGATCGCGAATTACTTTAAGTAAAGAAAAAATACACTTGACAACATACGTCCTCTTCTGGCGAAGGCGAACAAAGAACAGGTCGAAAAGAAAGAAATAAAACAAAATAATAAAATAAAACAAATCTTTTCCTGATCCAAGAAAATTTGATCGCAAATTACTTTAAGTAACGAAAATATACACTTGACAACATACGTCCTCTTCTGGCGAGGGCGAACAAAGAACAGGTCGAGAAGAAAGAAATAAAACAAAACAATTCTTTCTCCTGATCCAAGAAAATTTGATCGCGAATTACTTTAAGTAAAGAAAAAATACACTTGACAACATACGTCCTCTTCTGGCGAAGGCGAACAAAGAACAAGTCGAAAAGAAAGAAATAAAACAAAATAATAAAATAAAACAAATCTTTTCCTGATCCAAGAAAATTTGATCGCAAATTACTTTAAGTAACGAAAATATACACTTGACAACATACGTCCTCTTCTGGCGAAGGCGAACAAAGAACAGGTCGAAAAGAAAGAAATAAAACAAAATAATAAAATAAAACAAATCTTTTCCTGATCCAAGAAAATTTGATCGCAAATTACTTTAAGTAAAGAAAAAATACACTTGACAACATACGTCCTCTTCTGGCGAAGGCGAACAAAGAACAGGTCGAAAAGAAAGAAATAAAACAAAATAATAAAATAAAACAAATCTTTTCCTGATCCAAGAAAATTTGATCGCGAATTACTTTAAGTAAAGAAAAAATACAATTGACAACATACGTCCTCTTCTGGCAAAGGCGAACAAAGAACAGGTCGAGAAGAAAGAAATAAAACAAAACAATTCTTTCTCCTGATCCAAGAAAATTTGATAGCGAATTACGTTAAATGCGTATTCGTTTCATCGTGTTACCATATAATTTCAAACACTTTCCCAACGTTTCTCTCTCGTTATCACGTAACTCGCAAACGTAGAAAAACAGCAGTTTCCTTGGACGCAAGGAACGTTTACAAGTGAATTTCCACGGGGTTGAATAATGGCGAAATTACGGTGAATTTTTAACGATGGCCAGCCTCGTAAATTCGACTACGACGTTCATCGAATGATATACGAGGCCCAGCTCTTACTTTCGCGATAATACCCGGTATAAAGGTACTAATTACTTCGGGACTAATTAGTTCAGGAAGTAACTTGTTTCGTAATACCGTACTGTTCCGTAAACAGACGGGTGGTGGCTGGCTCAAAATTTCCTGGCCGTATGTTATTAACGGGTACTAATTAATTACGAGCATTACACCCTGGAATCTTCTCCCGTTTCGAGTATAAACGTGAGATTCGCGTGTTTAATTAGATGTTTAATGCGCGAAACGTATATTTCCGTGTGGCCTTCCTCGTCTCTCGTTAACGTCGCGTCGATATCGCGTAACGTTTTTCGAATCGCTGATATTTCATTTATACCTGTTAATTTTATAGTGAAACGATCGATGAGAAGCGTTGTTCTTTAAAGATTCGAGCGAAAATGAATGTCAGCGTTTTATTCAAGTGCAACGAAGTCATTAATTATCGTTTATTTTTATAATTTGAGGGGAACAAGTGTTTTGTTCCATTTTGTTTTAATCGCAGTTTGCTTTTTGCCATCGAATAAAAACAGATGGAATATTTTAAATATCTCTCCTCTTTCTATGCGAAAGATTAATGAAATCAAATAACATTCTCTCACATCAATTTTCTATAAATAGGCTACGAATATTTTGATAAACATAATTAAACAAAATGGAATCTAAATACAAGTTTGTTTAGCTGTCTAAATATTAAATTTTGCTCCTACAAGTTTATATTCCAATAGTCTAGTTGAGGGGTGGGCAAACCACAGCTCACGAGTTGCGTGCGGCTCTGCCACGAATGACGATTGTCATAATTTAATATTATGGACGGCTTGCTTACTATTTAAATTATATCACTAAATAAGATCATTATTAAGCATGATATAAAATTTTATTCAGTTTCAGTTATAATTTAATTAAGACTTCAAACTTAAAATTTAACCCTTTGCACTCATTGATTAGTGATTACGAAGGTTAACCCTTTGCACTCGGATGTCCTCTCTGAAGAGACATCAGAAATGATTAGTGATTAAACTTATTCCGTAATATATATATTTAGCAATATTTTTAGCTTCTGTTGCCAACGTCCAGGAAGGAGCAGAGTGCAAAGGGTTGAACTTATTACACCGCAGCTTTATCAGAAATGTATGTTTCCCTTAAGTTTTCTATCGAAATGGAAATTTTTTATTGCTGCGAGACGTTAACAATAGAAACTATTGCTAAATATTGCTATATTTAGTAATATTTCTAGCTTCTGTTGCCAACGTCCAGGAAGAAGCAGAGTGGAGTTGCATCTTTTTCAGAAATGTATGTTTCCCTCAAGTTTTCTATCGAAATGGAAATTTTTTATTGCTGCGACATGTTAGCAATAGAAACTATTGCTAAAATATTATTATTTAAATAAGTTATTTAAATAATATCAATAGAAAACTTTGAAATATTGTTATTTAAATAACTATTTAACTACTTTCTATTGTTAACGTCCGAGAAGGAGTCAAGTGCAAAGAGTTAAGTTAAAAAAATTATACCTACCTAAACTAGATACTTTAAGTTAAAAAAATTTGACTCTCAAAATAAATCTTAATCGTTGTACTGTTCATATTTGTCTCTGTCGACTAATGAGTTTGACTGTGCTATTGCATCCAATTGCATTTATTCGGTTTTACCTGTAGCTCAATTAAGACTTGAAACTTAAATTAAAGTTTAATAAGTTCAAAAAAGGTGTACCTTCCGATATAGCTTAAGTTTAAAAAATTTGCCTCTCAAAATAAATCTTAATCCTACTGTTCATATTTATCTCTGTCAACTAATGAGTTTGCTTAACGAGTTGAATTATGATTTAAAACTTAAATCAAAGTTTATTAGGTTCAAAAATGTGTACCTTCCGATATAGCTTAAGTTTAAAAAATTTGCCTCTCAAAATAAATCTTAATCCTACTATTCATATTTATCTCTGTCAACTAATGAGTTTGCTTAACGAGTTGAATTAACATTTAAAACTTAAACCAACGTTTATTAAGTTAAAAAAAAAAGTGTGCCTACCTATACGATTTAAGTTTAAAAAATTTGTATCTCAAAATAAATCTTAATCCTACTATTCATATTTATCTCTGTCAACTAATGAGTTTGCTTAACGAGTTGAATTAACATTTAAAACTTAAACCAACGTTTATTAAGTTAAAAAAAAGTGTGCCTACCTATACGATTTAAGTTTAAAAAATTTGTATCTCAAAATAAGTCTGAATTTTCGTACCATTGATATTAGACTCAGTCGACCAATAAGTTCGCCGACCACTGCTCTAGTCTTCCTAAATAATTCGAAGATCCGAACCAATACTTGCTAACGATATTACCGCTTCTGTGAAAGCTCTTAAGAGATTTACCTAAGAAGATGAATGCGAAAAGGGGGAAAGGATAATAAAGAATTCCCTCGCGCTTACCACTGCCGGGTATGTACAGGTTCAGAAACAGGCAGTCCTCGCTCTGGTTGGTCAGGAACACGTACAAACGCTTCAGCTGCTCGTATCTGCCCGAGGGCATTTGCAACAAAGCAGCTGTGTCATTGGTGATGTCTGGAAAGTGCTGCGGGCAAACCGCGCCGAAGGAATCGGCCAGCTTGATGCCGTCCCAGGGGATCGGCGAGATCGGTGGTCGAAAACGTAAATCTCCTACCGGAGGCGCCGCGTACGGGATGCCACGGAATACTTCCACGGGCTCGAAGTGTTTGCTGTTCAAGTCCTATAACAGAGAGCAAAACGGTATTTCAGATAACGGAAGTAAAGATAAAAAATACGTCAGACGCAAAACGATATTTGTGATAACGGAAGTAAAGATAAAAAATACGTCAGACGCAAAACGATATTTGTGATAACTGAAGTAAAGATAAAAAATACGTCAGACGCTAAACGATATTTGTGATAACGGAAGTAAAGATAAAAAATACGTCAGACGCAAAACGATATTTCAGATAACGGAAGTAAAGATAAAAAATACGTTAGACGCAAAACGATATTTGTGATAACTGAAGTAAAGATAAAAAATACGTCAGACGCAAAACGATATTTGTGATAACGGAAGTAAAGATAAAAAATATGTCAGACGCAAAACGGTGATTTTTTGTTTTATAAATATTGAAAGGCTATCTACTATGGGTATATCACTTTTTGACTAATACATTTTAGAACGTTTCTATTAACTCGCTTTTATCTCTTTATTATACAAATAGATTTTAATACAATACACATACAAATAATATTATGCAAACATATTTAAACTAGTACGTTTTAGATTATCTCTTTATTGTACAAACAAATTTTAATACGATACTGTAGGGTGTGAATGATTTTACAATGCGTGGCTTTGCGTATGAAGGTGATCTCGTAATCACTGATCAACGCTGATGTCCTCTCTGAGGGGACGTTCGAGTGCAAATGATTAAATTCTCTATCGACTATCGTAATATCCTGTTGGTAAAATACTTTCTTACAGCAAAAAGATTTATACAAATTTATATAAATCGTATTTATACAAATCTTTTTGCTGTAAGAAAGTATTTTACGTATGGCCTCTGAAATTAAGTTTTAGCGACTTAGGCGAACTATTCATGCATTAATTATCTATTTAATTATAATTCACAATCACAAAATTCCAGAAGCGCCTGTATAGAGCCAGGAAAAATTATTTTATACTTTTTAGTTCGTTTTAAAAACGTGGTTCATTAACAAATTTTTTTGTATATAAAGTATCACAAATAAAGAACAGAAAGTTTATTCACTAAATTTAAAAAATGTTAAAAATTTCAGAGGCTCAAGAGTTGAATATGGTTTATAAATGCTCCAGTTTTTTAGTAGACTGAATTTTTATATATAATGTATGCAAAATTTACAAAAATAAGAATCTTCTGATTTATTAAATTTGGACAATATTACAAATCAGAAGCTGAATATTGTTTAAATCCATTATTCTTTTAATTCGTACTATATTTATAGTAGTCCTGAGAATTTCAAAGGTTAAATTAATGTTTCCGAATTTTAACAAACTTTAGAATAATTGTTCGTGTAAAATACAAAGTTAGTAGAAGATTAAATAAAAAACAAATGAATAAATGTCAAAATGTTACTTTAAATGTTTACGTATCAATTTCTTGCCCTGCGTCAGGTTCATAGTGCGACCAGAGAATCCTATACGTTGATTCATGGTGCTCTTCAATTAGCCCCATGAATTTCAGGGCAAACTAATAACGACAAAAGTACCTCGTTACTTCAATTCGGTGTGCACAGTTCCGATAGCGAGAGATCTCTGACGGTAATATCTCTGTCTGGTAACATTGAGTTACATGTAAATCCTGTATTTTATGTACATAAACGTGGCGCGGATGTTCATGTTACCGGAAACTAATTACCTAATTACCCTCCGCGTTCCGCGATTATCTCTGCGCTACGAGAGCTTGCGCTGGATTCGGTGCGATTCGCGTAGGTCACAGGGCTTCGCTGCATTTGTACAAACAACTGATCCCTGCTGTCTTCAGTCAACGAAGGATATTAAAAAAAAAAAAAAAGAAAAAATAGTATTTTAAGAAGATTTGTTAAATGAATTTTAAAAGGAAATTAGTTTTCAACGAATAAATGCACTTTTAATCTAACTAGCTACCTATAGATCAAAGATTCTCTTAAGATTTCATTAATAAAATAAATATTTGTTTACTTTAAAATTCAATTTTTGCAATATTTTTCACGATATTCCAAGGTTACAAAATATACAAATAAAAATAAATTCGTACAGAACAACCGTGATCAATAAAACTTCTTCGTTGCAAGTTTAATCTTCCCTTCGAAAAATTTACGTATTCCTTCAGACACCTTTATTCTTGTTTTTTTTTCACAGACACCCAATTGTTCGCGCAGATATACACGCTTTTATTGCCAATCAATTGCATCGGAGAAGTCGTAGAAACTCGCGAGGCGTTCGCGCGACAAACCTAACGAAACTCGATAATTGCTTTCGTTAGACGTAATTGCGCAGAAAAAAAGGGGGCAGACAGAGAGAGGGAGGGGGAGAGGGAGAGAGGCAGAAAACATTGGCATTCGCCGACTTTCTTGGCAGCAATTATACCAGAAGAGCTAATAAATCTCATTTGGTGCGCGTCGACGTTAATTGCACCTCCGGCTAGCTGCCGCGAGAGGAGAAGCCGTTTCGCATCCCTTTCCCCCTGGTCGTCGCCATTGAGAACGGCGATGGAGCTGCATCCAGTTCAAAATCACGAATTCCCATTAACGGGAGGGCCCGTAGTGTCGACTGGGGAATAATAAAGAGAGCAAGACGACGACGCTATGGAAGGACGCGGAAAAAATTCTTACCCATCTGGCCTCGTTCCGAGCCCTTCATAATTAAGGTATCCCCAGTTTTAGACGCCATTCGAATGGATTTTCATGCTAGCGGATCGGTTTCGCACGGATTTACGACATATTTTGCGAGCCGTTCGATTCCAAGTGTTCGACGGGGCGTTTAAAACGAATAACACGAAGCAGGGAGGAATATAATTTTTTTTAGGGGTTGGTACATAGGGGTAGCTTTCATTTTTTTTCTGACGAAACTTTCGATTATGTGCAATTGTTTGTATTTAATTAATATGTTAAGAAATAAATGTGTGTAATTGTGTAGTTGGAGAAGAGTTAATAAATTGAAATGTTTTAATTAATTAGAGAAGAAGAGAAGAGAAGAGTTAAGGAGAAGAGTTAATAAATTGAAATGTTTCATTTATTTTTATGGCCCAATGATTTTAATAAAGCAATGGATACGTATCGATGAAGGTAATCTGAAAAATATATGAAAAATATTTAGTTTGTGTTGTTTAAATAAATAGAAAGTAAGTCATTCTCAGTATGTTCTATATTTTTATCGACAAGTGGTTTAGAATTTTATCCTTTAGCGAAGAAATTGTTCTTACTCATCTGACCTCGTTCCGAGCCCTTCATAATTAAGGTATCCTCAGTTTTAGACGCCATTCGAATGGATTCTCATGCTAGCGGATCGGTTTCGCACGGATTTGCGACATATTTTGCGAGCCGTTCGATTCCAAGTGTTCGACAGAGCGTTTAAAACGAATAACACGAAGCAGAGAGGAATATATTTTTTTTTAAGGGTTGGTAAATAGGGGTAGCTTTCATTTTTTCCTGACGAAAATTTTGACAATGTACGTGCTACGACTTGTATATAGAAACTTTGAAAATGAATTGTTTTTAGGTAAAAGTTTGTATTTAATTATTATATTAAGAAATAAATGTGTGTAATTGTGTAGTTGGAGAAGAGTTAATAAATTGAAATGTTTCATTTATTTTTATGGCCCAATGATTTTAATAAAGCAATGGATACGTTTCAATGAAGGCAATCTGAAAAATATATGAAAAATATTTAGTTTGTCTTGTTTAAATAAATAGAAAGTAAGTCATTCTCAGTATGTTCTATATTTTTATCCTTTAGCGAAGAAATTGTTCATTTGAAATGTTGCTTCATCCACTACAATGAATTTTACGTATCATGTAGTCTGCAAAGGAAATGATACATCCAAGAAAATGGATTAAATAATGGATACTCGTTTTTAACATTGCGAGCACTTTAACGAAACTATTACACATCGTTAAAACAAGTTTTCGTCTTCCTCACGGCTTGCTTTTTCATAATCTTCCTTTTACCGCCTATTCAACCGCCAGCGTCATTATCACCCTCACATTTCAGTTCTCCTTTATTCACCTTTTCCCCCTTTTCTTCAGCTTTATCACCTTTCTCATCTTCCTTTTATCTGTCAACTTCTCCACTCTCTTTTTGTGCATTATCTTCTCACCCTTCCTCATTCTTAGGGCTCTCTTATCCACTTTTTCGATTTTGAATTTCATTCACGGTTAAAGTTTCATTTTCCCGCAAACCCAAACCCGACAAACGCAGCTTAATACACCAGCTTAAGCTGAAAATAATGTTTTCCAATAATTTGTCGGAAACAGAATATTTCGTCGACGACCAAAAATATTGTAACCAAACCAGCGTCCACGAATTACACGACTTTACATTAATTTTCCAATCAGCAATTTCGATGAAATTCAGGCTGCAGTCTGATTTCCAAAGAAAGAAAAAAAAAACAATGACGACGGCAGAAATTGGCATTCGATTGCAGTGAAAACGACGATGAGGACAGAAAAATATTTAAATAGAAACAAAAGGGGGAAAAAAATACTCTCCACCCGGAACGATTCGATTGGACCTAGTTCGCGCGCGTGTTTTCGTGTCTGCTAAAAAATTAACGACCTTCAGCCGACGGTCGCTGTTGGTGCACGTGAAAATGTCTATGAAGCAACGTTGTTCACGGGTTGTTTATCCCCGCGAGGTCGTTGATTTCCCTCGCCGTCGAACGATTGATTTCTGTTGGTGCGCTCGCGCAATTATCATTCCTCTCTGTCTATTCTTTTATCTTGCTTGTACATGCTTTGTCAAGCTTTTTTTTTTTTATTTGCGGTGCGATACTGTGGTTCAGCAGATTGTAACGAAACAAACGTTCCTGCGTGTTTTTGGTTTGATTTTGTTTCGATATTAAACTATAAAGTATATTAATATTTGGAGAAAACGTGTCGCAAAAGTTGTTGCTTGAATTAATTTAGGAGATTGTGATAATTAAGATCTTAAGATTTGCATCGCTAAGTCTGTTTTAGAGATTTGTCTGCGAACAAATAAAAAATAAATATGAAATAACGTATAAATAAAAATAAATATGAAATATAAACGTAATAAAGACTTTAAATATAATTACCGCAAATTTTAATGCATCTAACACAAATTTCATTAAAATGTTTAATTCGTTTCAGTGAAAGATTCATTAAAATATTAAGGGTAAAAGTCTTGGTAAAATAAATTATACGCTTGCAATTATTTAAAAGGAAATGTCTAAAGTGTTACGTCTGTCATTGAGACGGATTGCAATTAGTCGGAACAAGTTTACATACAGCATAAAAGCACCTTTTTGCTAGTCAGTGTTTATGCCAACTCGCTGTAAATAATGAAAAATATCGTATTCGCGTGTGGAAGTGAGAAAAACCTTGGCAGTTCCTTTAAAATGAGGAAGCAGTACGAGGAAGCTAGATTTCCAAACAATATTTACACAATTATGGTAGACGATTATTTTACTCTTGTTAATTTGAAAAATACATTTTCATTGCAATTTTTATTTAACTAGAAGTAAACTACATTAGAGATAAATAGAACTTTTAGAATAATTTTAAAAAAAAGTTGAAGTAATTCAAGAGTTGCAATGTAAGTGTCAGTAAAGTAAAAAATAATTTTGTCAATGCAAAGAAAGATAAAACGATGTTTCTATTATTTATTTCCTCTTTAAATTTATAAAAATAGCTACCAACGCCATTTTTGCAAGCCTGCAGCGTCCAAATATCATTTTTAACATTCACACAGTTTATCATCTTCAAATTTTACCACTAAAATAATTTTTAAGAAAAAAATATACAAATTTTCTCATATTAAAATGAATTTTAGAACTATATTCCATGACCGATTCAGTGCAGAACTGCAACGCACTCCAGACATTGCGCAGACTGTGTTCCAGATAAAAATACTTCATTGTTCCTACGAGAGCAAGAAAGTGAAAAAAGCGAAACAAGACGGGGAGGAGGAGAAGAGAGGGGGGGAAATAACGCTGAAAGCTCGTATTAACGTTCGAGCAAAAAAGGACGAGCACGCAGCTAGTGCAACTTGCGACTGCATAATGCATTCGCCATTGCACGAGCGCCCAACCGGTCGTGCTTAAGAATTAAAAAGCAGATCTGGGCCAAGCCGATAAATAGATCGACTAGAAAATCCGAGACGGTGCTTTCTTAGTTTATGGAGAAGCTGCGATGCTCGCTTCCGCGGGTCGAGCAATTTCCCTCTAATTCCCTCTCGAAAGGAGGGAAGAAAAGATCGTACAGGCGGCCGTACAAATTACACTCTCCCGCGAAATATGCTTCCGATCGTGTTACGGTTGGATTCTCGTGAATTTAATTAGATGGATGCAGAAAGTCGAAGTTGGCGGGTCTAACGAGAAGCCATGGTAATTAATGGTTGATTAGAGGTCTTCAGGGTTCGCGATGATTCTTCTTCGCAGGAAAAATTGGGCCGAGTTTTGAGATGGTGCAATTGGAAAAGGAAAAAAAGTCAGTTACTATTGTATTAGTTTTTAAGAGACGCAAATTTCCTTATTTTTAATACCTTTTTTACAATTATTTAGTACTAAACTGTCAAAATTGTGAATTTGTCCGCCTTTCTTAATCATTTTTTTATAGTATTAAATGGTTTTTCTAACCTGATGATTAGTACCTCAAGATTTTTCAACACAAACATACAACGCCTTTAACGAACTGGAATTCTAAATTCTTCAGGATATAATTCCCATATATGACTATGCTTCTCTATTCTCTAATAGAAATCCAGTAGTGCAGAGGTCGGCAAACTGCAGTTCGTGAGCCACATGCGGCTCTTTGGGCATTTGACTGCGGCTCTGCCACGAATTACGATTATCGTGATTTAATTTTATGGATACCTTGCTTATTATTTAATTTGTATCACTAAATAAGATCACTATCAAGTATGACATCAAGTTTTATAGTTTAATCAAGACTTAAAGCTTAAAGTTTAACCCTTTGCACTTCGATGTCTCCTCTGACGGCACATCAGCATTGATTAGTCATTACGAAGGTTAAATTTATTACTGCACAGCTTAATGCATGTTTTCTTCAAGTTTTCTATTGAATTGGAAATTTTCTATTGATGGGAGATGTTAGCAGTAGAAACTGTTGCTAAAATATTGTTATTTTTAAAATAACAAGTTGTTATTCTTAATATTTCTATTGCTACAATAACAATATTTTAGCAATAATTTTTATTGCTACAATAACTATAAATTACCAATAGTTTCTATTGCTACAATAACTATAAACTACCAATAGTTTCTATTGCTACAATAACTATAAATTAGCAATACTTTCTATTGCTACAATAACTATAAATTATCAATAGTTTCTGCTGTTAAAATAACAATATTTTGGCAATATTTTTTATCGCTAACATCCGTGAAGGATCCAAGTGCAAAGGATTAAGTCAAATAAAATTTTACCTACCTATACAATTCAAATTTAAAAAATTAAGCTCCCAAAATAAATCTCAATCATTGTACTGTTGATATTTGGCTCTGTCAACTAAGTTTGCCCACCACTGCACTAGTGCTACACCAACTGGTACCAAACAAACAGACCAGATCTCCGATTTAATCAGCCATAGAGTATTCGAGACGCGACCCTTTCATTTCCACCCTTTTAGCTCTCACCGCTATATAAAATACCGCGATATAAAGTCTCGCCACGACGTGCCAACAGTCCCCATTAGTCGCGTGTCGCAGCCAATTGGCATGTGAACTGCTAAACATTTTATTAACCCTTTGCACTCGGGTGTTCCCTCTGAGGGGACATCAGGATTGATTGGTGATTAAATTTATACCATCGCAACTTTTTCAGAATTGCATATTTCCCTCAAGTTTTCTATTGAAGTGGAAGTATTCTATTGCTGGGAGACGTTAGCAATAAAAACTGTCACTAAATGTTGCTAAAATATTGCTGTTTTAGCAATATTTCTAGCTTTTATTGCCAACGCCCAGGAAGGAGCAGAGTGCAAAGGGTTAACCGGTATTGTTGGCAGCTGACCGCAGGCCTAATCAACCAGTATGCGTATACAATGTCCGTAGTTCCGGCGTAGAGCGTAATGTCATCGTTCTGCAATTATGCCGACATTACCGACCAGCTATTATTATTGCCAGATTGTCGCGTGTACAGTGGACGCATACTTGGCCGTTTGAGCGACTACGGACTGACGTACCTCCGTAATTACCCTGCGATTATGGTAACACGATCGTCACGTTCCAAAGGCTTGCTTCGCGTGGAGTTGCGAAAACTTTCGGCGAGAAATGGCCCCTTTTCAGCGTGCATCGAACGACGTCGAGGTATGAAGGGTGTGTAATTTAGTGGTTGGAGAGGGCGCGCGAATGGGCTGGCTGACAAGAGTGCTTTCCTTTATGGATTAGGTGTCGCGGGGAAAATTAAGTGGTGGAAATGGGTGTATGGGATAAAGCTTTCTTTCAATTCTTTCAGCATTAATTATTCTTTATTCTGAGACCCGGGAGGGTGGCTGTTCGATTCGAGAGTTAGACGAAAAACGAGGACACTCGACAGAAAATCTGGGGTTCTCCTATTTAACTCTTTGAAACTATCGTTTAACGAGTTGTATTTTAGTAATAGTTTCTATTGTTAACGTCTTCTAGTAATAGAAAAGTTCCATTTTAATAGAAAACTTGAGGGAAACATGAATTTCCCGAAAAACTGCGGGTTCCAGAAGGCACTAATCAGTGCTGATGTCCCCTCAGAGGAGACATCCGAGTGCAAAGGGTTAAAAATGTCCCATCTTTTTAATACGTAAATATGCATGATGGGATATTTTTTATACCACCTTGAAATATTATAAGCACTACTTGTACAAAGCTTTAATCTTATTTTATATCGTTTCATTGCTTTATTAATAAAAAGAAGCCAACTTCGATCGATTTGTTAGAACTGATAGGTTTGTACACAGGGTTCTATTTCTTAATGCAAGATTCATTCCTGTTTCTACGTTGACATGTTGAAATAATCCAACATTAAGTATTGTAGTTCCCTTATAGGAGAAGAGGGGTAATCGAGGTGACGTTATTTGTTAAAGACGTGAATGCGTATAGCACGCTCATTAACTAAAATTTTTTACGAGTAATTGGTTGCTTCAATTGGTGCTGGGTCAATTCCACCTCTACCATTAGTGTTTTGGAAAATTTTGTAGCCTGTTGTAAGATAGTTGGTAGACTTTTAGAGCTTTGTGAAGGACGACACAGAGAAAATAGTAAAATCTTGTTCTTCTCAGATAATTAAAATTGTTAGTTAGGACAATTATGGAGTAGTTTAGTTTTAATAAATATTGTATGAATCTAAATGATCACATTCGTCACAATCTCCCAAATTATTTCAATCATTAACCTCCTCAAGGACATTTGTGCATATGTATACAATAACTTTTTCTTTTTTATAATTACAAATATTTTAAATGAAGAAAAACTTAAAATTTGTTGGGCAACTATTTATTGTAGAATCTTTGAACAATAAATTGTACAGCAGCACTGATAATATTCTGTTCTACTTGCTAATCACTGCTTTGTAAATATTGTAACGTCACCATTGATGTATCACAGGTCTTTTAATTATTTGAAGAATATCGCTAATATTTGCTAAATAAAATGCCGATTGTGTAAAATATAGTTATTTTCAACGATTATATTAATTTATAAACGCAATTTTTAATATCAATTCCTTTTTAAAAGAGATTATAAACGTACACATATGTGTCACTGTCTTTGAACAAATTAAACATCTTTTTCGATACATTTTTTGCAAATATTAATATATTTTAAAATCCAATATCGAAGCCAAATCAGGAACATCGCGAACAATAAATTAACGGTTAATTAAGACGATAAACCGTTTCAAACACGCAAACTTCAATGCTTCAAAAGGAACAACGATCAAACTGTCCAAGATGTCTTCTTACACCCCAAGCGCGTGTATCAGGGTGAAATCGAGAACTTGACAACGCGCTCATTATACTTTCAGTGCTTTCGAGCGCCGTGGCAAAAGAGGGAGACGTAATTCGAGGGATACGTGAGGTGACTGGGTAATCGTCGAATCATTATAATCCCTTTTCGCGGGCAGCAATTTCACCTCGAAACCATCCGCGAGGAGACGTGATCGTAATTCTCATTATCGTCGCGTAGTATAGGAAAGTTGCGGTGCCGCCAAGTAGAACACGAACAGTTCCAGCTCGCTGAGAGCCGGGAAAAAAGAACTTGCCTCGTAAGAGATTGGACGGGAAAGCGCAAAATATATTTAAACGAACGTGCCTGATGAAAAGAAGAAAATACTGTTACCACCTTGTTTATCAGTCCGTGCACCACTCGACCGTAGCTAATGGAATCTTCACAGTTTCAGCACAGACTTATCGCGAAGTTAGACATGAGTTTAGAATTAGAATCAGTTAAACCTCTGCAGACGGATTTTACTTTGAAAACCAGCAACAAATATTTACTATAAGTATAACGATAAAGGCAATATATGACGGAGTATTAAATATTTATTTTTTAATGGAATCTTCACAGTTTGAGCACAGACTTATCGCGAAGTTAGACATGAGTTTAGAATTAGAATCAGTTAAACCTCTGCAGACGGATTTTACTTTGAAAACCAGCAACAAATATTTACTATAAGTATAACGATAAAGGCAATATATGACGGAGTATTAAATATTTATTTTTTAATGGAATCTTCACAGTTTGAGCACAGACTTATCGCGAAGTTAGACGTGCGTTTAGAATTAGAATCAGTTAAACTTCTGCAGACGGATTTTACTTTGAAAACCAGCAACAAATATTTGCTATAAATATAACGATAAAAGCAATATATGAGGAAGTATTAAATATTTATTTTTTAATGGAATCTTCACAGTTTGAGCACAGACTTATCGCGAAGTTAGACGTGCGTTTAGAATTAGAATCAGTTAAACCTCTGCAGACGGATTTTACTTTGAAAACCAGCAACAAATATTTGCTATAAATATAACGATAAAAGCAATATATGAGGAAGTATTAAATATTTATTTTTTAATGGAATCTTCACAGTTTGAGCACAGACTTATCGCGAAGTTAGACGTGCGTTTAGAATTAGAATCAGTTAAACTTCTGCAGCCGGATTTTACTTTGAAAACCAGCAACAAATATTTGCTATAAATATAACGATAAAGGCAATATATGAGGAAGTATTAAATATTTATTTTTCCTGTTTAAGTACTTTGAAGAAATAATAAATTTGTGTAAATTAGGAATAATATATGTACGAATTGCACTGATAGGAAACAAATCAAGTATCAAAGATACGTTCTTATTTAATTTTTGTTGTCTTCGATTATTTTACGTTCCTCTATCTCCTCCTAATTCCATTCTCTTAGGATGGATTCAGTAACTTCGAAAACGGTTTAGCACAAATTTTGAATGAGATAGTGCCTCTAATATAGAAGTTATTAATTTTGACCACCTAGATTGGCCATCCGGCATATTGTGTGCCGTGGCGTTAATCCTTTGCACTTGGCACCTTCCGTTAACTATAGAAACTATTGCTAATTGCTGTAACTGCTGGCATAAATAGCAATAGTTTCTATTGTCTACTAACGTCTGCCAGCAATACAAAATTTTCATTTCAATAGAAAACTTCAAGGAATCGCATCTCTCAAAAAGTAGCGATGAAATAAGTTTGACTTCTGTAATCACTAATCAATGCTGATGTCCCCTCAGAGGGGACATTCGAGTGCAAATGGTTAATAACACTACGTCTGAAATTAAAATTCATCAAAAACATTAAACTGAAAAATAAAATTCTACCCATTTTCACCTGGCAATACAAAAGATCTACGAGCGTTCGATACGCTAAAATTAACATCTCATTTGTACGTACTAATCACGTTCATATCAATTCCTCGATTCCTTTTGGTATAGAGAAGAACTCGCTCGAGGCTACTTCTAGAAGGCGCCTCCCAAACTCCAATTCCCTCTACCTGAAGTTCACCCTTCAAAGCCAACGATAGCCATCAGAGGACCAAGCAAAAAGTATCAACGAGCACAGTGTCAAATCTTGCGCAATTCCGCGGCGCTCGGAAGCGGGCGAGTTCGCGGTCGTTCCGGTGGAACTGCGAACCCGTAATTTACCGGCCGTTTTTAGCCTGGCCAGTCCCCGCTGGATGGATGGATAACGAGAAAAGTTTTTCGCCCGGGACGCCTGCTGGCCTTTACATTACGCGCGGCGCAACTCGCTCGTTTCTCGTCCGGCCAGTTCGCTCCATTTCGCGCGATTGAGTGCTAAAGGAAGGAGAGAGACAGAGAGAGAGAGAGAGAGAGAGAAAGAGAGGCAGAGACAGAAATAGAGAGAGTGAGAAGAAAGAGAAGGAGGGGGAGACGAAGATAGAAACAGAGAGAGTGAGGGGGAGAGAGAGAGAAGAAAGGGAGAAAGAGGGAGACGCAGACAGAAACAGAGAGAGTGAGGGGGAGAGATAGAGATGAAAGAAAGAAAGAGGGAGACAGAGACAGAAACAGAGAGAGTGGGGGGGGAGAGAGAGAAGGAAGAGAGAGAAATAGAAACAGAGAAAGTGAGCGGGGGAGAGAGAGAAGAAAGCGAGAAAGAGGGAAACAGAGACAGAAACAGAGAGAGTGAGGGGGAGAGAGAGAGAGAAGAAAGACAGAGAGGGGGATACAGAGACAGAAACAGTGAGAGTAAGGGGGAGAGAGAGAGAAGAAAGAGAAAGAGGGGGAGCTAGAGAGGGGAAAGAGAGAGGGGGGATGCAGAGACAGAAACAGAGAGAGTGAGGGGAAGAGAGAGAGAGAAGAAAGCGAGAAAGAGGGATACAGAGACAGAAACAGAGAGAGTGAAGGGGAGAGATAGATAAGAAAACGAGAAAGAGAGATACAGAGACAGAAACAGAGAGAGTGAGGGGGAAAAGAGAGAAGAATGCGAAAAAGAGAGATACAGAGACAGAAACAGAGAGAGTGAGGGGCAGAGAGAGAGAAGAAAGAGAGAGAGAGAGTGTCTGGTAGACAATCATGTCAAGATAGAAGCAAAATTGAATTTTGTGTTAAAAAATAGAATTCTGTATATAAGCAATGAAGTAAATTTATCGTTTCGAGAGAGAGAGAAACGTCATAATGTCGATTGTTTTGCTACATCGGCCATTCTGTTTGTAAATAGAGACGCTTGCCAAGGGAGATTTGTGAAAACGAGATCGATCTGTTACTACGTTATTAAATACCGTAATCGCGTACGATTAGCGAAAACATGAGAAAATGGAGTTAAAGGATTGAGATAAATTCGTTTTCTGCAGCGTGAAACGTTGAGTACCAAAATGGCGGCGTGGTACCGCTCGTGTAGTGATTTGGTTGTAGTCACGTTCATAGTTTGAATAGATACAAATTTTTAGTACGTGTATAAAGCTCAATTATGTAGAATTATCTGTTAAACAGTTATCGTTGAAACAGCAAAGATACTTGCAAAGATGAGAAATTTTATTATAAAAAAAATCAACTGTCTGTTCGATTATTTTGCTTATTCATTCAACTTGGCATTCTGTCACTTCAAACTTATTAAAAAATTGAAAGTATTAAAACAAAATTAAGTTTTGTATCCAGCATAATATCGCAAATGAATCTGACAATATGATAGAAGACGTGTTCCAGGATTTGTTTAGAAAATAAGAATACTGTCTGACTCACTGCAGAGATGTACAGGAGTCTAATTTCGAAAACGACACCAATAGTTGTTAATATATCTAGTACTCCAAAAAGATATATTTTATAGGTGCACTTCGAAAACTAAATTAATCCTCTGCATTTGAATGTTTTCTCTAAGGGGACATCAGCACTAATTGGTGTTTATGGAGATTAAACTTATTTCACCGCAGCTTTTTAAGAAATGCATGTTTCCCTCAAGTTTTCTACTGAAATTAAAATTTTCTATTGTTGGAGGTCGTTAGCAATAAAAACTATTTCTGAAATATTACTGAAATATTGCTAAAATATTGCTATTTCAACAACAATTTCTATTGTCAAAATATTGCTAAAATATTGCCCTTTTAGCAACAACTTATGTAGTTAAAATTTGCTATTTTAGCAACAATGTCTACTGTTAATATATTGCTATTTTAGCAATAATTTCTATTATCAAAACAGTGCTATATTAGCAACAATTCCAATCGTTAAAATATTGCTAAAATAATACTAAAATATTGCTACTGTAACAATAATTTCTATCGCTAACCTGCGAGAAGAAGCCAAGTGCAAAGAATTAAATTTAATTAAAACAGAGCAGAGATAAACAAGCTTCTTTCCCAAAAATCGAGAATGTGTATTGTCTAAGAGCCACTGGTATGAAGTGGCAAACTGGTGGTAAGCTGGTATGAAGAATCGGATGAAAGGTGTTCGATATAATCGACGGATACTTTCGCCTCAACGAAACTGCCAGTCGACTTCTATCGGATTGCCTGTGAAATCATTCGATGTCCATCGATCCTACCCGGTGTCGATATGAATATCTATTAAATACAATTCACGTCTACCGATTGCCGTAGTAAACGTCAGACTGACTTCTCGTTTTTTGCTGGTTGATTGACGTGGTGAAAATGCGACACGGATATTTCGTTTCTGAATCGTCGACGCGTCGACGTGGCTGTTTGGAAAAAAGCTCTCGAATGTGCAGCTTTTATTCCTGTGCACGTAGAGTTTCGTGTAATCGCGATGGGGAGTCCTCCTAATGGAAAAACGGGAAATTTGAACGAAGGCAATTAATATAAATTAGTAACACTTGTTGGGATCAATTATAAAACGCCATTTAAACTAAAGAGGCTATTTGAAAAAATTAATTATTTAGAAAATAGTATGTCATTGATATTAACGATTTTTGTTCTGTATATATAACCGTTGATTGGCCTTAATTTCTGACTTGAATCAAATAATTTTTTTTGGTACTGTATTGCACGTACAACATTTCTAATGTTTGGTATAAATTTGTTTTAGTTAGAGCTATGTTTGTGTTGGTGTTAGGCTGGATTTGGTCGGCATTTAACAATTAAATGGGTTTAAATTGGATTTTTAGTTTGGTTAACTGATGGTCCCAGAATAATCGAATCGATAAAACTCCAAAGTTTGAGCGAACCAGTTAAAATCAAATCAAAGCTCATCATTTTTTAATTTGGTTCATGTAACTACTAATTACTGACATTTAATATCAAAGTCTGACGTTCTCGCAGTCCTGAATAATATAATTTGCGAGTGTTACAGATTCTAAAGTTGCAATTTGCTTTAATTCTATTACATTCGCCCAGAAAACGTTCGAATTTCAAATATTTTGAACATTTGGATGTTCAAAAAGTAACACTAAACTCTTCAAAGTAACTGGCGCTTTGCATTCAGTATTTAGCCATTTTATTATTGTTATTATAAAATCTTTATTGATGTTATACTTCTTTAGACGCATTATGAAAAAATGATGAGAGTAAATATTTATGATTCGTGTGCACAGTGTAACACAAAGTCTACACTATAAAGCTGCTTGCTTGTCGCGTTTGATAAGTTTTATACTATTTGCATACATATTCATGAATGCACAACACGTGTTTTATTTCAATACTAAAAAAATTATATATATGTTTATTAATTATATACAGTAGTGATTGATATTGAGTATTAGTAAATACTATTTAAATCATTCGATAGTTTTGAGTATTAGTGGTAAAAAACGACAATTGTTTTAAATAATAAAATGAATCAATAATAATTGTATTAAAAAATAAAATGAATTAATAATAATTGTATTAAATGATAAAATGAAATTTTTATTTTACTTTGTATAAAAGAAATATTTTTTCTTCTGCCACTCCAATCCTTTTGTTATGTTATTTCAATACATTTTTTCGTGCAAATTAAAAATCATTTTAACCACGTTAATGAAGTATAACTTTTATCGCGCTTACACATTCGGTTCTCCTGTTCATGAATTACTTATTTCATAAGTTTCACGGCTCAGAACACAGTCAACTCGCTTCTTTTATCGAAGATCTTGAACCACTATCGTTTCTTAAAAAATAAGATGAATTTTATTCGTCAGTTGATAAGGTTTCCGTCACGCAATCTCTGTTATCAAAAGCTATTTGAGTTTCCGTGCGCGCGCGTGGGTTATAGATCCACCATGCAAATAAAGCAACCTCGTGATCGATCTCGCTGCGTGTTTTATTTCCCTCTTCATGGTGAGAAAATTGAGAAAACTAGAGCTACCTTGGTTTTTATCGTATACTCGAGGGTTCGATAAATAGTGTCTCCATTGGGTGCTCGTGAATTTTGATAAATGTAGAAAATTTGCACCTATGAGAGTTGACCGATGGCGAAAGATGTTTGACATTTTTATGAAGTATTGGAACTTCCAATTTAAATGTAAATTTTTGTCGAAAAATATGGAACATCGAAGGGATGGGCAAAAGAATGTTTTAATTAAAGTTTTGGTATTCACTTGATATTAGAGAAACTTTTAAGAAATAGTTTTGCTTAATTTTTTCCGGTTTTTCTTTCAGTTTATTAATATTACACAGGAAAAAATGTTTAACTACACTCTGGAGTACTTAAAATAAATATGTTGTAACATGTTTACCCTAGCCATGATAGGTTCACTTTAAAAATTTGCAAACTGCAGAAAGAAACATTTCTCCTTTGAACCTTTTACCATCAACTTTGTCCGCGGAGGAAAATACTGTTGCATATACGTTCTTGTTTTATTAGTGCGCATTCTGAAGAAATTAAGATCAACGAAATCAAAGTGCATCGTCGTTTCTCGACAGAAAAGAGCAGCTTCTTCAATTTTTAAATAGCCTGTACTCCATATATTTTGGATCTCCTGTATACTCTTCCGCATAACTAAAAAGCTTCACCAGCTTTCCAGGGATCGTCCAATTTTTCCAACTTTATTGAATTCCAACCTCATCCCAAGAAGAAGGTGTTATCGTTACTACAACGAATTTCAGACTGAAGATACTTGTGCTTTGGAATCCAACAAAACTCAGAAAAAGAATTTCTAAGTACTAACTGCCATTTTGAGCTTTCACGAAAAGATTTAGTTTATTTTAACTCAACATAACTAATAATAATATATATAAAGCAACACGATATTTCGACTTGAGCAAATTTTATTTGAAGCAAAGAATTATTTAATTTGCTTGGAAACAATTTTACTATTATTTTATTTGCAAAAGTTGTGCGTGTGTAGAAAATGATTTTATGTCAAGATTAACTGCATTATTTTTAAATAATTTGTTAATTATACGCGAGTTAACTATTTTAAATTAAATTTAAAAAGAATCTATTGGATTATTTCAACATGTCAACGTAGAGACAAGAATGAATCTTGCGTTAAGAAATAGAATTCTGTATATAAACAGTGAAGTAAACTTATCAGTTCAGGCGGGCTCCCAACTGTTTATACTTAGGGGCTTGAAAGAAAAACACGTGCAAACTTTGTGTCGTCATTTTCCTTTAACTCTTCGAGCAGTTAAGCAGCACGTTGTAGAGAAATTTTATTTTTTTAAATTGATCGAAGTTGGCTTCCTTTTATTAATAAAAGAATAAAATGATATAAAATAAGATGTACAAGCAGTATTTGTAGCATTTCAAGGTGGTACAAAAAATATCCCATTATGCACATTTACGTATTAAAACGATGGGACATTTTTAACACCACTATGCCTCAAATATAGATAGTTTCTATTGCTAACGTTCGAGAAGGAGCCGAATGCAAAGCGTTAAGACCACAATGCCTCAAAGAATTAAGCAGGAGGACCCCAGATTTTCTGTCGAGTGTCCTCGCTTTTCGTATAGCTCTCGAAGCGAACAGACATCCTTTCGAGTCTCAGAATAAAGAATGATTTACGTTGAAAAATTCAAAGAAATTTGAAGGGTTGATGCCTAAGTCTACAGATTAGCGTGTTTGAAGTAATTCAGACGCAGGGTGCAAAGTCTTTAAAGTTGTTTCTCGAGCTTTATTTTGCTATGTTTTAGGCGACTTCTCAGCTGAGACTCAGTCTGTCATCTTTAGTCTTTGGTAGACGATGCTTCTAGCTTTTTACTATATTTGGTATTGTAGTGAGATCTCCACTGGGCCTGATACCTGTGTCATGGACGGTGGGCCCTTCGCAAATACCCGGTTTATGGCGTCTGCATGTGCCATCGAGGCCATTGGGGAAAGTTAATTATCGCATGCACCGAAAATATTACCCAGTTAACTGTGGAATGTAATTTGAAAACTCTCTTACGAAGTGCATAATTAGATCAAGCAATGACGAATACACGCGTCGAACGCAGCACAAAAGCTTCTATTATAAATTTTACGAAAAAAGAAAACCAAACCAAGGAAGAATTACATTTTTGTTCCATAAAAGGTTAACAATTGTACTCGTCAGTAGCACCGAAAGAAAGTTTCCGATTGACGTGTATACGTGTGACGTCGAACATAGTTAACTGGTTAAAATCTTAAAACTGTGGCGGTCCTCGCCACTAGGGGGACAGCACACTCGTCAGTTTCTCGCGAGTAAAGAAATTCTGACCTATCCCTACCATCCCAGAGTCTAAGGCGCAACTCCGCCATTTTGGTAGCCTTACTGATGAGTCCACTAGCAGGCCTAGGACGAAACGTTCTTCTCTCTCTTTTCCCTTCCTACCCTCTCTCACGTCCACTTTACAGCCCAACTATTGAAGCAGGCGTCAAGCCACCAACACATGTGCTTCAAAACTGTTCCTCAAAAATGGCTTGATTGTCGCGCATACCATAAACCATGCTAGCTATTTGTAACGAAAGGCCTTTGCTATCGTGCCTTTTTGTTAGTCACTACAAACTTTTGTTTCACACACCTATTTCCAGTGGAATCATTGAAATTCTCGTACGTACCTGAAGAATCCCACGTATCTGTCCGCTCTTGGTCTCGACGATTCGCGAAGCGTAACGGATCTGCGTGGCAGCTCGCGATCCCTCGCGGCTGATCAACACCAGGACAACAATCAGCACGAGGCAGCCGTTCGATCTGCACAAGGACCTTGTGGCCAGCGGCCTCTTCCTGGCCGCCGGCTGGCATGGCAAGAGCATGACAGCATTTGCTGGCGGCCACTCGAAGCGACGCCAGCAGCATAACCGAGGGACGCGACTTCAGCCACGGCCTCTAAGCTCTGCCGAGGGCTCGCCAAGATCACCTCGCTTCACCTACTGCTGCAAGTCAAAGGAAAGTTTGTGGCTGAAAAAAGATCTTCTACCAATTGCTTTACTCTATTTTAACCCTTCGCGCTTGAGAGGCGACTTCCAGTTGCCATGGTGTCTCATACAGCAACTGGAGCTCTTTATCGACTGATATTAAATTTTGAAGTCCTACAAAAATGGATTTGGGAGATAAAATTAGCTCGAGTGAAGGTCAAATTGATTTTCAATTGTTGAAGAGTGAGATTAGTTGTATTCACGAAGAAATTAGTGGTAGAGGAAGTGATTTGCGACCGAAAACGTCATCGAGTACAAAGTGGCAGAAGATCTTTTATCAATTGCTCTACTATATTTTAACCCTTCGCGCTCGAGAGGCGACTTCCAGTTGCCATGGTGTCTCATACAGCAACTGGAGCTCTTTATCGACTGATATTAAATTTTGAAGTCCTACAAAAGTGGATTTGGAAGGTAAAATTAGCTCGAGTGAAGATCAAATTGATTTTCAACTGTTGAAGAATGAGATTAGTTGTATTTATGAAGAAATTAGTGGTAGAGGAAATGATCTACGACCGAAAAAGTCATCGAGTGCAAAGGGTTAACAGTTCTATCTTCTACGTTATTTTTTTTAAGTTTTTTTACACGAATTGATTCATTTTAATGTGTATACTTTTTCTAGCAATTGCTCTACTATATTTTTATAATTTAATGTGTACACTTTTTCTAGCAATTGCTCTACTATATTTTAATAGGTCTCCCTACTACGTTATTTTTTAAAAGCTTTTTTTATACGAATCGAGTCACATTAATAATTTATTGAAGAAAAACAATTTCTCTACCAGGATCCTGAACTTCGTTTCATAAATAGAAAATTGTATGTTTAATTGAAATCACTTTTATTCCAAGCAATTAATAATTTATCGAAGAAAAACAGTTTCTCCACCAGAATCCCGAAATTCGTTTCATAAATAGAAAATTGTATGCCTAATTGAAATCACCTTTACTCCGAGCAATTAATAATTTATTCAAGAAAAACAATTTCTCCACCAGAATCCCAAAATTCATTTCGTAAATCTAGAAAATTGTATCCGAGACGTACCTCAACTGTCACCGGAAGCGATGCAATATTCGCGGTATTTTCAATCAGCTGCGCTCGAGGACTGCGTCTCGTAGGCCATGCAGAGCTCTTCCTCGACGAATCGTTTGGTAACTTCGTTATGCAAAGCGTCTAGGAGTGGTTGCAGCCCGCGTGGCCCGCGGCGAGACCCAGCCAGCCGCTGCCGCCTCCTTTTCTCCTGTTTCTGGCCTCCTTTCCTGCTTATCTTTCCCTCTCACCCCCTCTCTTCTTTCCTCTCTCTCTCTCTCTTTCGGTTGTGCAAGTTAAATTGCACTCAAAACATCCCTCGAACGAGAGGGAGGAACACTACGCAACCTGAATAAAAGCCGTCCCGTTTCCATGAGAGTTTCGCAGCTCCGTAACGTTGGTCGTTTCTTCTTGGGGGCTGACGCGTTGAATCGTCGAAACCAGCCGATCTGAAACCAACAGAAGGCCAGGGTGAGTTCCGAGGAGCCGTTCGCACAGAAAACGAGAGATAGGGGATAATATTGGTCAGGTGTACATGTGGGGTGCAGAGTTTTCAGGATAATACAAAGCTCTCGAGATCGGAGTTTTAGGAATGCTTCAGTTTTTCGACATTGAGGAATTGAGGTCGAAACAGTCGCTTGATCAGAGACAGCTCGGATACAAGTAGGTTTTCTCGCGGTAAAATTGAGTTCAGAGAATCGCAGCGTTTCGAATTTGTAATTTGTCTTTGACTCATGTTTTCAAAGTCAATTAGGCGATTTACAACTTATACAAGGATGACGCCATTTAGCGTCGAACTAACGTTATGACCCAGTTGATAAGGTGCTAGTATCAGATAAGAGTAACTAATTTTTCTCTCCGCAAAATTCACATTTTTCATTCTTTTACAGTAATATTTCACCCCTAAAATTTACAGAGTTAACTCGTACGAAATTTTCCCATTTCTCGATAGCTTTCAAATTGCAGAAAGACAGAGGAATGGGAAGAAGGGATAAATATTTAACGTTATGACCCAGTTGATAAGGCATTAATATCGATCAGATAAGAGTAACTAATCTTTTTCTGAGCAAAATTCATTCTTTTACAGTAGTTTTTCACCCCTAAAATTTACAGAGTTAAATTGTATGAAATTTTCCCATTTCTCGACAGCTTTCAAATTGTACGTCTTGAATTACAGAAAAACAGAGGGATGGGAAGAATGGACAAATATTTAACGTTATGACCCAGTTGATAAGGCATTAATATCGATCAGATAAGAGTAACCAATTCTTTTCTGAGCAAAAATCATTCTTTTACAGTAGTTTTTCATCCCTAAATTTACAGAGTTAACTCGTATGAAATTTTCCCATTTCTCGACAGCTTTCAAATTGTACGCCCCGAATTGCAGAAAGACGGAGGGATGGGAGGAACGGATAACATTGGTCAGAGGGTGAACGCGGGGCAAGAAGCTTGATCAGAGAAATAGCCCACGGGGAGGCAAGTTTTCTCGGAGCAATCAGTGCCTCGCCACGTTCACCTTTCGACAACCACCGCCACCCTCGATGTCTGAACCAGTGATACATCTCTGGACTGCAGCGCTCTGTGCGCAGCACTTTCTCTGTTTTTCTTCCCGGGCACCGACAATTCGAGACCCCGGGTAACGCGTGCTCCGGTTCTCAATGAAAGTCGAGGTTTCCGGTAACCGCACTGGATATTCTTCGCTGCGGGCGAGGAGACTTGGCTTAATAGAATTTCACGAGGGCGTACGCGTATAGGCTAGTTCAACAACACTTTTTGCGCGGCTGGAATTAAAGTTTAACCCTTTCAGCGGTGCGGTGCTGCGGTTGTAGCGCGATTGCGCTATACAGAGCTCGAAACTTCGTATATTTTGAAATAATAGATGTATGTGCGAATTGAAAAGTTAATTTTAGTTATAATTGTAGAAAGTACACTTTTCGTTGCTCTTCTTAATCGACTCTTTCATTACTTTGTTTCCTAGGCGCATCCTTACGCATATAATTTGAAATATTCTCGAAATGCACTCACATACACGCACACCCTTATGCTCAAAGTTTGGAATATTCTCGATCAATTGTATTTATTCGGTTTTACCTTGAAACTTAAATTATTTAAATAACAATATTTTGGCAATACTTTCTATTGGCAACGTCTGGAAAGGAGCTAAGTGCAAAGAGTTAAGTTAAAAAAAGTGTACCTACCTAAACTATATACTTTAAGTTTAAAAAATCTTAATCGTATTGTTCATATTTGGCTCTGTCGACTAATGCGTTCACCGATCACCGTCCCATTGTATTCAATTGCATTTATCCGATTTTACTTATAGCTTAATTAAAATTTAAAACTTAAATCAAAGTTTATTAAGTTAAAAAAAAGTGTACTTTTCTATATAGTCTGAGTTGAAAAAATTTGACTCTCAAAATAAATCTCAATCGTTGTACTGTTGACATTTAACTCTACGACTAATAACTTTGTCGACCACTGACATAGAGCAGCAGAATTCATTTGAAAATCACATCGAGAGCAAGAAGAGCATCTACACAACGAAGTTAGATCTGAATCATATATGTAACATATATATACAGTATGTACCACTCTGCGACATCCCTTTTTCATTATTAATTTAACGAAAGAGACAGCTGCTCCTCTTGTGTCGAAATGAAGTGACGATAAGGGACGCAGCAATGCGTACATTTTTAAACACTATGTATTTTTCATTTTACACATTTAAGTTATCCACGAATAGATTACCATCTGTAGTTTAATAATAAACAAATAAATGATACAAAACATGAGTTTCGAAAAGTAATGGTATTGATTAATTATTAAAAAATATTTTGTATCTTACATTAACTACAGCTTTTATTAAAACAAGTCAAACAGTTGACGCTGTTTAATTAATACAATGCTGTTGAGTGCTATTTATCGTAACAAATAATACGATCAATGCGTCTGTGCATTAATAACAATTATATTTTTCACGAATCTATGTTTTTTTAAGGCAAAATCAATTTTTCTTATTGTCATGGAATTTCAGCTGAGCATGGATGATCGTGCATGAGATTTATGAAATAAAATATATCCTAGGATTCTTAGCAAGCTTCTAGAAATGACTCAGCATTCAAAGAGTTAAGGCGGACAATCTGTGGGGAATCGTGGCGGAAAATTGAACGAATCTCGAGCGAAACGGTAGCAGCGAGATGTTTCATCTCGTGTCCAGAAATCATCTCAATTCTTTTTTTTCGTTATTCTTTACTGTCATTTTCGTTATTTATACGACGTCATACGAAACGTATTTTCGAATTTACCGTTTTCTGTAATATTTTCGTTGCAATTTTTGCATTTGCCGTTTGCGTTTCTCTGTTTCGAAAGGTGCGTACAGAAAAGTGGAATTGATTAAATAAATACTGACATTTTCTTCGATAAATGGACAGGATTTATGAACTGCGCGTATAAAATTGTGGGACGGGCAGAGTAAATGTATCGCTTCGCGTTTTGCAGCTGCGTATCAATGAAAAGAGAAACTCGGATCCGCGTTCCGTGGAAATTATTAATTGTTTTAAACACACGCGGTATAAACGGGGAGCGAGTTTTAATTGAATTGTAATTTCAATTACGAGGTAGCTCCCATACCAAATAGGTTTACAAAAGCTCGCATCAAATATTCATTTCTGTTTCCGCTATTCTATCCGCAACTGTGTTGTTGCAGAATCATTAAATCGTGGATGCACTTAAATAGAGAATAACCGCGTTTCGTTAATATTTGTCAGACAATTAAACGAAACTAATAAAGGAAGGATTTAAGTAATTTAAAGCAATTGTGATAAACACAGTGCAGTTGGACCTCGATTATCCGAATTAAACATGTCGCATAGTATTTGCATAATTAAATGTACTCAGTATGATGTACAGTGACTGTACTCGTGTGAAAACAGATTGCTTGCTTTGAAATATTTGACAAATATTGCAATCTTTTCAAATATTCCCTGTCCTACAATAATATATTTATTATTAATCCTTTGCGCTCGAAAGGCGACTCTCAGTCGCCATGATGTTTCATGCAGCAACTCGAGCTTTTCATGATTTTAAGTTTTGAAGCCCCACAAAAATGAATTTGCTGGGTGAAACTAACTCGAGTGAAGATGAAATTGCTTATCAATTGTTGAAAAATGAGATTAGTTGTATTCACGAAGAAATTAGTAACAGAAAAAATGATCTGCGACCAAAAAGGTCACCGAGTGCAGGGTTAACTTACTGTAATATTTTTATTTATATATTTTTCTACAATAATTCTGACAATAATCAGCAACTTAAACTTATCGAATGTTACTCGAGAGGGGTGTTGTTGATAACATACGTCAAGAAAATCGGGAGTGACAGCTTGTCGAAAATTAATCCCCACGATATGAAAGAATTATGTTTAACAAGCATGCTCGATTAAAAGCCCGCTGATCCTCGATTTCGTGGTACTCGCGTGCCCATCGAGTGTTCCAGATAAGGGCATGTACCAGTTGAAGGGTGGATTCGAGCATAAAGAGCGAACGCGCGAGAACACGATCCGGAATCGTTACTCATGCTGGTAACGAAACGATTTGTCAGCTTTATCGTTAATGCGAACTCACGCGAGTCCCGCAGACCTTTTCGTGTTGCATTCAGCGATAAAAGAATGTCGCATGTCCCGTTAACGTAATTTAACGCAATCCGGGTCCCACAGATACCGCGATATCGATCCGCGGTATCTAATCGTGGATCGTGTCGAAGTATTTTTCGTTTCTACGGTTAACGGTTCGATCTGGCGTGTGTAAATATCCAAATAAACCGTAACGCGTTGCGGAAACGAGGCTCCATCGGGATCCTAATGGATTTTTCGCCAAAGAAACCGGCATCGTTCCGCAGCCACGTGGGGGAACGAAAAAATCCTCTTTGATGCTTGCGAAAATAATCTCCTCCGAGGCTGGATCGGGTTAATGATTCGCGTTTTCTTGAAAAATATGCAGGGGAGACGAGTACAAACCGGGCGCCAGCTCAAAGCTTTGATGGCGTGCCGGGGGTTTAAGGGAATTTATTCTGGAAACGTGTAAGAGCGCGCGCAGACTACGATCGTGAACGCGCTTTCAAGCCTACAAAGCGAATTTGCATACCGCGAGAGAAAAGTGTTTCTTGTAGTCAATTAACATTTGGATCAAGACTAATCAAGGGCGCACTGGATTTAAATATAGCTCATGTTAGTTGCAAAGAGCAGAGAATAGATGTATGCATACATATTTTTAAATCTAGGACCAGAGTTCCACTTGAGGATTAGTCATTTTTTATATCAGCTTTAGATGAATATTGGTATTATTATTTTATAACTTTCTTAGTCCTGGTTGAAAATATTAACTTCTGTTAATAATATACATGATATGTCGGTTACATTTGGATCAAGATTAATCAAAGACGCATTGGATTAAAATATTGGCAACTGTAGTATCTCGAAATTAACATTGTACTAAGATGAAAAAGTAGAAAGGCAGAAAACAGATGTATGCATATATATTTCTAAATCTAGGACCAAAGTTCCACTTGAGGATTAGTCATTTTTTACATCAACTTTAGATGAATATTGATATTATTTTATAGCTTTCTTAGTCTTGATTGATAATATTAACTTCTCTGGATAATATACACGATATGTCGATTGTGTCAGATATAATGCAGCATAGACAAACTACTGAAACCGAATGTGCTTAATGACAGAACATCAATATGTATACAGGTGAATGTAAATACGTTACAGATTGTTCATAGTTGCAGCATAACGTCATCATCGCTACTCAAGAGTATGTTTGAACATTCATGCACATCAGAGTAGAATATCACAGTACAAATTAACTAGTTGACAGTTATGGCGCCATAGAACCTGTGAATGTGACAAGAATTTGCAAATATTTTTGCATAGAATATTGACGTTTAACGATACCAAAGAACTGTGAATTTACCTACTCAATTAAATTCGAATGGTCAAATTTATCTAATTATATTTTTATTCAATTCTAAATTTCGCAAGTCGTAGTATATTTTTCAAAATTTTTAATTTACTCGAGTTCGAATTCTCAAGATTTATCAAGTGATATATTAACACATTGCATGTGAGCGTTTCTGCATGAATGTCGGGGGACTTTAATCATTCAATAAAATCGCAATAAATCGAAAACTACTTCCTTTCTCCCAACGAAACTTTCTTTATTTTTCACTTAAATAAAATCTTTTATTATGAATATTGTCACCAATTTTTATATTTTTCGCAAGCTCCGTTCTATCAGTTGGCGTCTAATTTCTTACTGTACAACCAACAACTTCCATTCTCTTCCTACAGTATGCAAAAGACGCGTTTTAGCGTCTTCCTCGCGCAATGTATTAAGAATCGGGTATTCGTAAAACCTGCTAAAAAAACTAGCAAGAAGCAATTATTAATAATTAAATAATAGTTAACTAATCTCTTTAATAGTTAACTAATCCCTTTAATAGTTAACTGTAATAGTTGACTAATCCCCTTAATAGTTAACTTTAATAGTTAACTAATCCCTTTAATAGTTAACTTTGATAGTTAACTAATCCCTTTAATAGTTAACTTTAACAGTTAACTAATCTCTTTAATAGTTAACTTTGATAGTTGACCCTTTAATAGTTAACTTTAATAGTTAACTAATCCCTTTAATAGTTAGCTTTACTAGTTGACTAATCCATTTAATAGTTAACTTATCCCTTTAATAGTTAACTTTAATAGTTAACTTTAATAGTTAACTAATCCCTTTAATAGTCAACTTTAATGGTTAACTTTAATAATTAACTAATCCCCGTTCCGATACCCAGAGAATCCGATCATTTATCGAAATTGCTTGCTCGTATCACTTTATATTTCACTTGGTCGATTCCACTTACAGGTGGTACAGGAATACCCATCGACTTCGAATGGGTTAATAGCCGATCTTCATCGAACTATTCACTGCTGAGCCCTTTTAATTCAATTCCGCCCTCATCGGAGGGGCCATCGGAAACGATCGGGTCGGGGCAGTCGAACGCATTTCCGGGGCAAAGTCACACGGGGGACGTGCGTCGGGTTGAGGAATCGAAGTGCTGCTAATTTAATTCCGGGTCTCAATTATCGGTCGCGACGGATTCCCTGGACGCCTCTAACTTTCGCTCCTCCGCCTCCGCGAACGAACGGGGTAGGTATAGCTCGAGCGATACACCCGCGAGATTCTGCCCCTCTGTATTCCGCCACTTTATCTTGGGATTGACGTTTCATCCGCGGGAATCGACAGACCGGGAACTGGTCGGATTGCTTTGCGGCCTAGCGCACAACGTGTCCGGGGAATAAAGGGGGGCAGAGGGAAAGAAACAGCCAACAGGACGGCGCAAAAGGCCGGGAAAACAACGAGGGAAAGGCGAACAGGGGCGGGAAGATTGTGCTCGTTCTGTTCAGAGGAGAAATTTCAAGCCAGCTCGAATGGAAAAGATGATGGGACGTGGCGCGGAGGTGAACGGTTGCGATGAAAGGGTTGATTCGTGTCAACGATGGATACCACGTTCGACGATTACGTTGTGGTTCGACTTCTCTAATTTTCGTTGATAAGTGTTTTGGTGTAAAATGAAACTGTGTGTAGTTTCTATATCTCTGCCACGCGTATCGTATTTAGTACACGCAGAAGTGCAAGTTTGTTTAAATTAAGATATTAGATTGTAAAAATTAATTGTTGTTATTATAGTCGAAGACACGTCTGTCTTCGCGTATTGCGTCGAACGACAGACGATCGTCGGCTGTTCGACGACGTTCTGCTGTTTGAAGAACGGAGAAGAACAGCGGTTGCGATTTAGTTAGATTCGCGAGAAGTCGCAGTTATGTACCTTCTAAAATATATATCTTCGTTTTTTTATCTTTATTATTTTGCATTTTTATCACTATCTTATGCGATGTAATGTAAGGAAAGCTCGTAGGAAATATACTAGGTGTATATTAGACTATGAGGGCGTTTATTACTTGTTTGCAACCCGGAGGTTCGTACAAGAATGCCTTCTTAGGCCACTTGTGTTAGCCTCGAGGACACCACCGACGCCATGGCCCATCCAAACGTTTAAGCAAGGTCCCAGAGAGGAATGATGCTGCACAGGAATGCACATGGCCCTCCTCAGTCGCTCGCGTACCCTGACCCGATATTTTTACAGTAATGATGTTTACAACACTGTTTGAGACGTGTACCGATATCTGTACACGCGACATGACGATTAGTTGTCAGTGAATATTTCAGACGTTATTCTTCCCAGAAGCTACTTATTCATGTTTACACTGATACACTACGAATTTAAGTCTAGCTGCACGAATACTGTAAGTAAACAAACCACGAGATAACTCGTAGTCCTACCTAAGAACGCGAACTACGAGTCAACGTGTTCACTCGTTGTTTTCCAGAATTGTTCATCCATCTAGTAATACAATTCCTAATTTCTACTGCCTTATTTAAAATGGAAAACGAAAATCATCGCTATATGAAAATATAAGTAAAATATAAGACAGTTTCTACTTTACATTCATTGTGCACATTATTTTTATTCAATGAAATAAATTCTTTTTTTTTTATGGTGCATTTTGTTGTTTGGATATTTATAATTACAAAAATATATATTTCCTTTCATAAACACAAAAAAGAAAGGTATTTATTAAAGATTATTAAATTTGTTTACCGAAATACTACTAAAATAAATAAATAAAATTACTACGGCACACGTGGCGTAGAAATTGCATCTACACATAAGCAGCTTGGCAGGGAACGCGTTAAAAATCGAATTCTACCAAAATAAAAGGGAACATATCTGTCTCATCCATTTTTACATTTTATAATTAACATGTTTATTCAACAGAGTCGCCTATTTTCTCCTGTACAAGAGGATTTCAATGAAAGAGGAGAGCGGAACACTTAAAGGGGAACAAAGAGAAAGAGAAAATGCATTTCCTCCACCAAAGGACTGCTAGTTCCTTTCCTATTGACGATTTGACTTTATAATCGAGTCAGCCTCGTTCAATTACAATGGAATGTCTCGCGGAATGTCGTGCAAACAGCGTTCCACTATTGGATCTCAGACGATCGTGTCCGGGTAAATAAAATATTCTTCCTTCGTAGCTATCCGGCAGTCGACGAGATAAATGATCTCGAAGTTATATAGCGATTAATACGGAAAGCAGAGAACGATATTTATTCGTCTATCGCGCAAATACGTTCTTCCTCTTGGAATACTTCCATCGAAATGTTTGATTTCGTTGATGAACCTCGTCAACAGTTTTCGTTGCTTTATACGTTCGTTGCAACTCTTTATTTTTTCACGTCCCAAATAAAATGGCGAGAAAGATTTGTTATCGCACGAAAGTACTCGCTCCAATGTCATCGTAATCGCGTTACCATAAAACTGGGTCGACGAGAGGGGATTTTTTCAGCGTGAGTAAGTTATTTTCCAATTTGTTTGCGGTAGAATTGGCAATTCGTGTTTTATAAGAATGCGTTCGCACCGTTTGCAAAAGTATTATGTTCGAACTCGAAAATTGCGCTTCTCAGATATATGTTAGGGAGGTCAGAGTACAATAGCGAGCAGAGTATGATGACGAGTGTTATTTTTTGCTTCTATTGCTAATGCATACAAATATTTTTTGTTATATTATTCTGCATATAAGACAGTAATGTATTTTAATGTAGAAAAGTTGATATTATGTAAATATTTTTTGTAAATATAATTTTTTTGTATATTTAATTTTAATTATACAAAGAATTTCCTTCTCCTGTTCTCTCTTTCCTTCTATTTCCATTGATGATTTATTAGTTTGCGATCAACTTTACAATTTTATTTAATTTTATTTAGATCATCGCATTAACAGCATGATTACTTATTCAGCTGATGGAAAACTAATATTGGTTTTGCATACCTAAAAGAGTTTTCACGCTTTTAAAAAGGTATACCACAAGACAGACATCCATCGTTTTCTATAAACCAATTTTATCCAACTTTAAGCTCAACCCTTTCTCTAATAGTCTCTACCTTTGTACGGACATTTTTTATAAATCTAATTTTCACATTCATTTCCAGTTCTTTGTGCAATTTTCTATCCGAGTAACTTTAACTGGGCGATGAAAGGAAGAATAAAGAGGATGAATCGATCGAATTTTTTCTCGCCATGCATACGTTCCAATCATGATTTTGCACTTCAATGACAGAACGACATAGTGGGTTACGCTTTAATTTAAACTAAAAGGCTGCAGATCGCTGTACACTGTTCCATGGGGGGCAAGAACAGATAGAGACCTTTGGATTTCCGCGCTATCTTCTACATTCCGTTCTTCTTTCAAAGCCCACGCAGTCAAACGAAGTTCAATCACCTTTACCCGGTTCTTTTATACTTTATAGCGAGCGCATCGCACGGAGCGGCCATCGATGCGCTTTTGTGCCGAACAATTGCCTACCTCGATGCACTATGGTGGGTTTTATTACGCAACACCAGTGGTCCCTGTGTCGCTATGCAACGTTAATATAGATTTCGTCTTTTAAACATTACGCCACGTTAATATCTGGTCTTTTCCTTCCTCTCCCTTAATGGTACATAATAATCAACTACTTCCGTTTTAAAAAAACAATTAAAATTAGTAAATTTATTTGTAATTATTTCTTTAAACAGAAATTATTAAATTATTGATCTCTTTTACTAGAATTCAAAAATGATTAAAAGACACAGAATCATGGAAGATTTAAAAATAGTAGTAAAAATATTATTTCTTTAAACAGAAATTATTAAATTATTGATCTCTTTTATTAGAATTCAAGAATTATTAAGAGACACAGAATCATGGAAGATTTAAAAATATTATTTCTTTAAATATAAATTATTAAATTATTGATCTCTTTTACTAGAATTCAAGAACTATTAAAAGACACAGAATCACGGAATATTTAAAAACAGTAGGTTTCATGCAAGATAAGAAAAGTGAAATAAAATCGTAAATAAATTTGCAATAAGTATGATAAAAGTACTATCTCTCCGTGTCCAACGTCCACGATATATCTACAGTTATATTTTTTATATTTTTGTACGAAAATATTAATAAAGCGCAAGTATCAAGAATTAAAATTACAGAATAGCATGTATTTTATGATTTGCCAATGTAACAGTATCAGCATCACTGTAGTCTGTCGAGTTTAAACTAGTAAATTATTTTTCGATAGCGCGTTTTAAAATTCATAAAAATACCTGCCTGTATATAAATATCGCCGTCTATAAAACGTTTGAATGACGCGGAAGGGAGAGCCGGTCGATATCCGACGCGAAGTTGGCAACGCATGCGCCTCGATCGCGGCTAGTTCCGGGAAACTTCAGGACGGTCCACAGTGGCACTCAAGCTGTTGGGTGGGGAGGGTTTTTTGTCAATAAAATCTCTTCTTTTTCTCTTTTCCAAGAGAAATTTCTTTCAATGTAAATAATCGAAGGACTAATATTCCTTAAGGAATTGGAAGCGCATGTAAGTATCCGAATATTCGACGAATCTTCCTCTAAAAACGTGTGCAGTATTATTGACGTATCCTCGAGTGTCAAGTTATACTTTCTATGGATTCTCTTATCACAATCTTGTTAAACTTCCACATATTCTCTTCTGACGTGAGTCTTGTGCGTAATACGTCCAATTTTGCAGCCAATTTTTCGTATTTCTATTCATATTCTTCTATTCGATATCATAACCTCTATTATATCTGTCGACGCATCTTTCTGTTGTTCAATGCAAGCTTTATCGTTTTTAATTAAGATAGATCTGTGCTAGGATAACGAATGGGTTCTTTTTGATTCCAGTTTAACAAAGTCTCAAGATGTCGACGTCCGCGATATATATTTTGGACGTGAAGGGCAAGGTTCTGATCTCACGAAATTATCGTGGAGATATAGAAACGGGTGTTATAGAAAAGTTCATGCCATTAGTAATGGAGCGCGAAGAGGAGGGCAATCTTACGCCGATTATTCAAACTTCCGAATGCACGTACGCGTACATAAAGTACAATAATTTGTACATCGTGTCAACCACGAAAAAGAATGCGAACATCTCGTTGGTTTTTGTATTCCTGCATAAACTAGTTCAAGTAATGCAAGAATATTTCAAGGAATTGGAGGAGGAGAGCATACGAGACAACTTTGTGGTTATTTACGAGCTTTTGGATGAGTTAATAGATTTTGGATATCCACAAACTACAGATAGTAAAATTTTACAAGAATACATTACCCAAGAAGGACATAAACTTGAGATTCAACCACGCATTCCTATGGCTGTGACTAATGCCGTATCTTGGAGATCTGAGGGCATAAAATACCGCAAGAACGAAGTGTTTCTTGACGTAATAGAATCTGTGAATCTCCTAGCAAATGCCAATGGAAATGTCTTAAGTTCGGAAATCGTGGGTGCCATAAAAATGAGAGTTTATCTGTCCGGAATGCCAGAATTGAGACTAGGTCTTAACGATAAAGTTCTGTTCGAGTCTACAGGGCGTGGAAAATCTAAATCGGTAGAATTGGAAGACGTGAAATTTCATCAGTGCGTCAGGCTATCCAGATTCGAAAACGATAGAACTATATCTTTCATCCCTCCCGATGGAGAGTTCGAACTAATGTCGTACAGATTAAACACCCACGTAAAACCTCTAATATGGATTGAGTCTGTTATCGAACGACACGCTCACAGCAGAGTGGAGTACATGATAAAAGCGAGATCGCAGTTTAAGAGACGTTCTACGGCAAACAACGTCGAAATAGTAATTCCAGTGCCCAACGACGCGGACTCTCCCAAATTTAAGACTACCATTGGCAGTGTGAAGTATTCGCCCGAGCAGAGTGCAATAACTTGGTTCATCAAGTCATTCCCTGGTGGAAAGGAGTACCTGATGAGAGCACACTTTGGTCTACCATCAGTCGTTGGCGAAGACGTAGAGGGGAAGCCGCCGATTCAAGTTAAATTTGAAATTCCATATTTCACTACCTCTGGGATTCAAGTGCGATATTTGAAAATCATTGAGAAGAGTGGATACCAAGCTCTACCGTGGGTAAGATACATCACGCAGAACGGAGATTACCAATTAAGAACGAATTAAATAGAGCTCGTGAAGGGAAAAGACACTTTTTAACAGATCACACTAATCAGCAACTTTAGGCTCAGAAGCCTTGAATGGTAACTGTGACGTTACGAGTAATGTTTATTGCAAATAGAGAAGTGAAAACTAGTCGGTTTGCTATGCTTAGTACGCTTTCGTACGTTTACAGTTACATTTGTGGCTATTCTCAGAAATAACCGTGGTTCATACGAAAATCCGGAACTTTTAGATAATGTTAAATTAATGTTTGCAGTATTTGAATAGTAGTTTCTCCAATCAATGGCGTTTATGGCGTTCTCCTATCAGTTGCAATACTCCTATATATTTTACACGTTGTGAACCAAACTATTCTTTTAGAGACATTTACAATAATCTTTCGTGTTATCATAAATCGCGTTGAAATGCAAAGTACTTAATTTATTAACTATACGGTTTTTTTTTCGATGCCACATTGCAAATATATACATATACATTATGAATTGTATTTTCTATATACAGGGGTTATTCTATAATAATTATTAAATAAATCAATATATATAAATATAGAAACGGAAGAGTTGTAAATATATCGGACACCATTGTAACTGAATGTTTTCATGGAATTGTTAACGAAGTAATAAAAGTTTTTCTGTAATAATTTAAGTTCTAATAGTATTACATCGGAACTATTATTGTATATCAGTATGACAACGGATAATAATACTGTTATTATTGTAAACAATGTATTAGTAACTTAAGACACTCAAGAGATGTATTAAATTTTTAACAGAAACGTCCTATGTTTTTCATTATCCCAAAGAATTCAATTAGTTTTATCTTGTTCAATTTTACGCTTTTAATTAATTTCAGATAATTTCTAAAAAAGTCTTTCTGAAGAGAGCAAGACGATTTTTATTTCAAAAGAAAGAAATTGTTCTCAGTTTATCACCATTGTCAGCATAATTTACACCTTTAAATTAAAAGAAAAATCTGTTTCAATATCAGTACAAATATTTCTATAAAAATTCTTAAGTATTGTAAATTAACATGCATAAATCGCATAAAAATCATTTTTTAAATTATCAATTTCTGATAATTTTAATGCGTTTGAAGGTATGATACGCGAAAAACTTTTTCAGATTGTATTACATTAAAAGCTTTCGCAATAAATGGCCTGGTTTTATGAAACTAAAACGCGTCGCCGCGCAATACGATGCAAATTTTGCAGAATTTAATCTCCAACAAAAGGGATCCAATTTAAATCAGGCATCCGGAGCATTGTCGGCACAAGCGTATTCAATTCTGCTTTTACAGTTGTAATAATTTCAAAAATAAACAGTGATTCTCTAACATTAATTCCAGGGTGCAGCCGCTATCTGGCGCTAACAAATAATTTTATTGGCCCCGATATAAACTTTGCAAAGCCTGTATTTTTATACCCTCCGTGCGAAACCATTGTTTATCTAAAAATACTATCTGCGCGAGCTAATAACGCGACAGTTTTATTCCACGACAACGGAAAAACTTATTATCCTTTCCGTCTGATAATTTTGTTAATAAAAGCTGCAACGTAACGAATTTCACATAACACGGTCATCCAGTTCACGGACGAATCAAACGGGAAAAATGTGAAGTATCGAAACGAATAAGTCAAAAAGTCGAGTACCCCTCGCAGTTTTTCCATTTCAGGATCATGGTGGTCGTTGTAGGAATTAATTTTGCAAAATTGGAAGCTGAACGATGTTAAAAGCATTAACGATGAAACAGATCTATTTTCCAATAATCGTTCAAATACGCGAAACAATTCCATACGACTGCACTTCAATTAACAACAATAAAATGTTAAAAGCTCCAACCCTTAATGGATTTCAGATTGCTCTGACTTTGATACCTTATTTTCGCGTCTCTTTTTCAGGATTCGAGATATAAACAATGTTCGCCCAAGATAGATAAATAAGAATACCCTGTTTAATTTAAATGCTTCATGGATAAATTGCTTTCGATTTCGTTAATTACACCATTCGAATGAAAGTATCGGTATATTTCTGCACCTGCTTCATCTCTCTGAAAACCACTGTCGATTGAAATTTATAGCTTGTGCATCCATCGATACTTCCGATGACATAATAACAGAACAAACAGAAATCAATTATATAAATAAATAAATCAATTATTAAATGAATCACACAAATATAATTTATATAAATTTGCGTAAATCATTTAGCTGTAAGAAAGTATTTTACATACAAGAGGTACTTTCTTACAGCTAAATGATTCACGCAAATTTATATAAATTATATTTATGTGATTCATTTAATAATTGATTTTTGTTTGTGCAGAATCATCCCTTAAATTCTCTATCGACAAATTTTACATACAAGAGATTTGTCGATAGAGAATTTAAGGGATGATTCTGCAGTTCAAAATAAAACAAAAAGTAAAAATTGCAAAGTGGCGTTTGTAGTTTCAATTATGAAGAAATAAGTTTGAATAGTAAAAATACTAGTAATGAACTTTTATTATGTACTAATGCACCTGTATTTGATAAATTAAAAAAAATCCTTTTCCTTTAAAAATGAAACTTCTTGTCTGTCTGTCTGTCTGTTCGATACAAATTTTTCAATTGATTTTAAATTAACTTCTCGTTGAGCTAGAGACTTGGAACTTGAAACATAGCTCAGAAATGAATGAAAATGCAATATTAATTCGCTTTCTTATCTGTTCGTTAGGGTTCCATACGGAATTCTATTACTAAGCTCACGCTATCTGTCTGTCTCGTCTGTCTGTCTACTTTAAAAGGCTGTATTTCTTGAGCTATAAGGTTCAATCTGGATTAAAAATCTCTATATTAATAATTAGGATTATAAGACTGAATAGAAATAATAAAGAAATAATGAAATATTTGCTAATGCGTAGAAAAAGTGATGAATTGGTTCTCGAGGTATCGCATTCACAGAGATACAGACAAACAGACACAAAAAAAACAAAAAAGTGAAGGAGGAAGAAAGAGAAAGAAGAAAAATAATAATAATATTAATAGTGAAGTGAAGGAGGAAGAAAGAAAAAAAATGTGAAAAATTTCATATACATAAGAACTAAAAAGCAAAAAACAACTATTTAAATAAAAGAATTTGTTAATGAACCACGTTTTTAAGACGGATTATGAATTTTTAGTAGCTATGAAAATACTTGTAAGATTTAAAACGAAAAACGTTTGGCACATACACTAAAATCGTTAACGACTTGGTGAACTATTCATGCATCAATTATTTATTGCATGCACTCCACATTTTCCGTTTTAAATCTTCCAAGTATTTTCATAGCTATTAAAAATTCACAATCACAGATTTTCAGGCCTGTCTGTATGAGATTCGGACCCTATATGGGGTTAGAAAAAATTATTTTATACTTTTTAATCCCTCTTAAAAACGTGGTTCATTAAACAATTCTCTTTATTTAAATAATTATTCTATTTTCGACGTTTATCTTATTTTTCCTTCTAAAACCATGCTTCAATAGTATCACGAACTGATCGACGTCGCGTGTAGATCCCTAAACATCCCCTCGTGACTCGATAATCTGGAAATTGCTTCTATCGTTGCAAAAATCCTGGCGGAGGATACACTGGCCTTTATTGATCAGATCTTAGTTGGAAGGTTGGTCCACGCACAGGTGCACACACTTGTACGTGTGGGTATGCGCGTATATAAATTGCATCCCATCGGTGAAAATTTCGGATAAACGCATTATCGTAAATAGCCTTCGAGCCGTGGCGGCTGTAGCCGCGAATTGATACACATAAATTCCAGATGCAAAGTGGCGAAAAAGGGGGAGAAAGGAAATAGCCGGCGCGGCCATGGAATATTTATTACGTCGATCAAGAATTATGTTTAGGACGCGAGTCTTAACCCTTTGCGGTCCTTTGTCGACTGTAGCATCGCTAAATAAGAAAAAGAAGCAAATATAAATCGCGACAAAGTTTTAGAGTTGTTTTAGAGTTTGCAAGTAGCAGTCGAGGAATTGCCCTGCAACTGACAACATTTTCAAGTAAATTTGGAGTAAATTTCGAATGAAACACTTGAAATAGTAGGGAGTTGTTGGCGACTGAACTACTACATTGAAAAATAATTCGAACTGCAAAGGGTTAAATCGTGAATGTTGCTGGAAAAGGTATACACGTAGGCGCGCGCACGTAAAATCAAGTTTCTTATGCATACAACAAATTACGCGAAGTGCGGCAAAATTATTCGAGAATTTTAGAACTGAATACGATAACCTGACCCTCGTTATTAGTCTCGTGCACGTGTCTAATGCATAACGCGAAAGCGTTGGTAAAGCCACTCGTGCATTCCAAACGCGGGAGTGAAGCTAAAAAGAAGAAACAAATTTTTTAATTATATCTCCCTTTATACGTGAATATCCCAAAAATTGCTCTGAAATTGAAAAATGCATTAAAAGGGGGACTGAGAAATTGGAGGATGAACGCGGAAGTATTTGAGAAATTAAATAAAATGTAGTTGGTTAATTTTCAGACCATTTTAATATTTTAGAAACGAAGTTTTCAAATTTGAAACTGAAAAATTATATACCTTTGGACAATTATTAAAATCTGAAGTTTTTAAATTTGAAACTTTGAAAAATTATATAGCTTTGGACGATTATTAAAAATTGAAGTTTTTCACAACTTTACTATTACAATAATATAAAAAGTAATAAAATTAAAATGTGCCAAGCACACATTATTGAAAATTAACTTTCACATTTTTCTATCAATATAAAGGCAGATTTATTTGCAGATAAATTCTTTAAAAATATGCTTTAAAACGAATTAAAATATATCTAATTCCTGGCACAGCTATTTTCATAAATAAATTCAACTTTTCATCGTGAAACAAGTAGTACCAGATAAAACACCAGCATATTGCACAAAGAATAACAATATTTCTCAATTAACGGAAAAGCGCTTCGCATAATCCTCGGATGGATCCAATAAATAAAAATGGTCCTTGGAAGGGAACAAGCTGTCCTCATCAGAACATCAGAACTCGACGATGTCTGTTTTTACGCTCCTCCGATACGCTCGCTCGTCCCTAGCGCGCTTCGAAATTCCTTGCAGGGCCAGCAATTTCCATAAAATTATTACGCCGCTCGCGCATCCTCGAAATTTGCATAGCGTGACCGTGTCGCGGCTGCGCGGATAAAAATGGACCCTCGTCGTTGCGTTTCGTTCTAATCGGGTTTCCGTGTCTACCATCTAGCCGAGGCTCGACTCAACGTCGCTGTTCGCGCCAAAATGGCTACGCCACCCACATTGGGGCCATTTATTAGAAACTCTTGTCCAATATGTAAATTGTCGCATGACCAACCCTCTGATAAACTTCTTAAAACTCATCCTACCATAAACATCTTAATCACAGTTCGCAAAGTCTAATTCTTGTAGGGTTGCGTCCTTAGATTCGCCTCGTGAAATGCTTGAATTTCGAGGACGACTTTTAATGATAGATTTAAATGGTGAGTAAGTGTCGAAGAAGGAGAGTTTCAAAATATCAAACTCTTAATCTTCTATGTTTAGTTGAAGTCGTTCGTTACTTATATAAATTGACACTGTCTTTATTTTATAAACTGTACACTTATATACTAATTTTGTAAGCAGCAGCTAGCCAATCCGCTGGCTGAGCTCGATGTTGAGGTGGTGATGATCGCTGTATGGTCGTGGGGGTAGAAAAACTCGTCAGAGTACCTGACTCGAGGGTTACTCGCCTAACCGTACCCTTAATTTGGTATTTTGGGTTTATGATACGTCAATAGCTATTAAAGTGAGGCATTAAAGATGAGAATCTTTACAAGTTCTACGCCACCTTTAAGCTTCTAATCCCAGCGACATAAATGATGAAGTTAATTAGAAAAAGCGATAAGTATTGGGACTCTTCAAAAACAGTTAATTATAATCAATAAATAGTATTTAAGACCTAATTAAAAATACCCCTACAATAATTATTGAAGTGAGGCATTAAAGATGAGAATCTTTACAAGTTCTATGGCACCTTTAAGCCTCTAATCCTGGCGGTTCAAATTACGAAGTTAATTAGAAAAAGTGATAAATAAGAATTGGGACTCTTCAAAAGTAGCTAATTATAAGCGATCGTAGCATAAACCTGGTTTAAGTATATTTTTTAGTAGTTAAGAATAGTTAAGAACTAGCTTCTTGCATCCGCTTATTCATCCTGTCCTCTGCTCTTTGCTTGTCTGCTAACCTTTGTACCTTAACTTACCCTCATCCGTATAAACACTAGCTAGTTTTCGCCATAACTCTCAGATTACTGTAGTCACTACTTGCGTGTGGAATTTGTGTTTTCTAAATAAACCTCTAAAGTCTCTTAATACGTGTTGCATTTGATGCTTCGAGTTTGTTGAACCCAGAATCCAACAATAGAATCTTGTACATAAACAGTGAAGTAAACCTATTAGTTTGAACAGACCTCCAATTGTTTATACTCAAGAGTCTGAAAGAAAAACATGTTCAGACTTTGTGTCGTCATTTTTCCTTCAAGTGGAAGGACTCCAGATTTTCTGTGGAGTGTTCTCACTTTTTATATAGCTCTCGAAGCGAACAAACATCCTTCTGAGTCTCAGAATGAAGAATAACTTGTGTTGAAAAATTCAAAGAAACTTTCATTTCACGCAGCCATTTCTCGACTCTAAGACTCGAAGGACCACCTTCTTTTTGCAGGAAGGATAAAAACTGAGACTAAGATCCGAAATTCCGTTTAACTATTTGCTCTAAAAATCTGAAAACACTATAACTCTTAACTAAGTCGTTGTGGGGATTGAAACACGCGATAGGATAAAAATCAAACTACGAAATAGTGGTGAGGGAAACGGCTGAATTACGCTATTGGATAAACATGTGAGACTGAGTGGCTGCCCCCAAACCGAAGGTCACTCTCAGGTACCGAGTTTACTCTTGAGTGACGCTCGCGGAAAATTCCATGGATCTCTAACAACGACCATGGTCGGCAATAACTTTAACCCATTCGAGACGGATTGCACGCCGTGTGTGCAATGCATTTCCGAGCCAAAAAGACGGATTGCGCACCGTATGTGCAGGTCGAACTCTCCACTATTTCAAGTATTTTATTTGAAATTTACTTCAAAAAGTTGCCAGTTGCAGCACAGTTCCTCGATCGCTACTTGTAAACTCTAAAGCAGTTCTAAAACTTTGTTGTAATTTATATTTGTTTTTTTTTCTTATTTAACGATGTCAAGGCACTCTCGACAAAGGAGCGCAAAGGGTTAATATTGTTAGATGGTTGATCATGCAACACTATTTCTTAATACAACATTCATTTTTGTTTCTACGTTGATATGTTGAAATAATCCAACATAGAGTTTAGTTAATTAGTTGGCACAAGCCTTGAGCAATACCGAACAGTAGTCAACATTGGAATATTCATCGACCTTTCGAGAAATAGCGGATCAACTGTAACGTCTGTGCAATCTTCACCACCCTCGATCGTTGTTGAGAGACACCCTTCTCGCGAATACGCGACTTTTCACAGACATGGACTGGTTTTAGTCGAGAGCGACTGTTGCGGAAATCGGCGGCTGGGTTTATTCCAGACCACGCGAATGTAGATTTTATCGAGGTTGAATTAGATGGGTACGTGGTGGTATAAGATGGCGAGGGAAGGGTTACTTTTATTGGTAGTTTTCTTGGAGCGGTTCCTGTTCGATCGTGAAAAAAAGGATACTGTTCGCAATTCGTAAATGTTGCAATAGTCATTGTAATGTCGTTTGCGATGAGTATAAAATTATACTTGTACAATTTGTAAAAAAAAGTGTACGTGACGTACAGAATATGCTTTATTCCTCTTTAGTTATGTTCGTAAGAACATGAATTTACACAGATATTTGTAATGTATACGTAACATTTTCTTATTAAAAATTTGGTGACGAAAGTTAGGGAAGTAAAATTTGCAATATTGTGTCTCGTAAAAAAAATTTGATGAACATTTAGGAGAATATCGAATAAGATTTCATGTTCTACAGTTAATAATTGTGATTTTCCTTTACTTCAACAAAATAATTCCACTTTAAATGAAAAAATACACGGACATCTACGAAACGCTTTAGAAATTCCCACCACGAATACATTTATTTGTTAAATCCAATATGAACGCAATTGGGTTGAAGATTTGTTAATTAATATCCCATTAAAGCACAGTAATGGAACGCGTGTTTGGCCACAGCCTCAAAAATCGCAGATAACAACACGATAGTCAAACAAATTCTAATACAGACGTAGCCTCCGAGCACACAAACGGAATCCGATTTAAACCACGATCAAACACTTAAGCCACACCATTATCGGCACAAGAAGGAAGGAGATCGCCTCGAATCAAGAGCCTGCAATCTCTCCTTGATCGCTGACGCGTGCCATCCATCGAGTAATCGATCTTAGAAAAGAGTTTCCCGCAATTTCATGGATCCTACTCCCTCTACGTTCCGCTAATAGAAAAAGCAAATTCGCCGAGGAAATCAGATTCCTAAGAGTTAAGGGATAGGTTATGCGTGCAGCCCCCTCAGGGAAACGCGTGTACACGTCTTCCTCGCGGAAATGTCGGAAATTGCGTTTAAAATGGAGTTTGATTGCAATTTTCCATTTCGATTTGGGAATTAATAACTATTATATATGTTTGCAGGATATTCAGTGGGTTATTGATGATATTTTAAAAAGACCAACTTTGGAACCTAAAATAGGATAAAATAATTACGAATAATAAATTTGTTTTTGGAATTTCGAAAAAAATTGCTGCAAAGTATGTATATATATTAATGTTTCGGACTGATTTATGGTTGTTTATCATTGAAACTTAAAGGTGTTAATATAGATAGAGCAGTAAGAATTAATCGTGATGGGCATAAATATATGCTCTTCACGTTTTTCTTACAAATCAATTATTAGATCGTTTTTACTATGTGTATTTGTTTATATTATCTTTGCTATTATTATTAAAATTGTTCGTAAATTTAAAAAAAATGTAGCAAATGTAATAACAGAAAAATAGTAGATTAAAAATAACTTAAAACGCCACTTAAAATAGATTAAAAATTGGATATTGTTAATTTAATTGCAATCATTAATTGTTTCGACTCCTGAGAATAGAATCGAATTTTCGGATACCGTTTTGGACAGTAGTCGATGAGCAACTAGTCCCAGCGACTAACATGTGAATGATGCGTCATCCAAGAGCTCGCTGCAGTGAAAGGGTTAATCAATTTCAATAGTACAGTGATAATAAGATAAATTAGGATTAAAAAGAATGAATACATGATACAGTGACTTGAAAAACAGGTTATCGTGTGAAACAAGGTACAGTGACTGCACTGTTTCTGAACTTCTATCAAAAGTACCATTTTGTTCCATCGAAACGTATGGCAAATGCAATGATTAAAGAAAATCAAATGTCTGCGATATTGTACACCATTCTTAGATGCAACTTGTAATCTTGAAGTTAATAGTGTTACACAAAGAATCACGCAACAATTTCAAACCAAATAACGATCACGATTAATTGCAAAATCCATAAAAGGACAATCACGTTAGACGAGCCTCGAGGCTTTATTTTCATCTACACAACCAATCGAGCAATCGATGTTAGAAAAAAGCTCCTCGCCATTCCACGCACCTCTCCTGCCACAGTTCTCCCCTTATAGAAAAGCAAATTCACTGAGGAAATCAGACTCGAAAGGTCGGGCGCAGAGTTATGGCTACGCTGTGAACGAAAGAATTAAAACTTAACTAACTCTAACTCTTGGTATCGCAAAATTCATAAAAGGACAATCACGTTAGACGATCCTCGAGGCTTTATTTTCATCTACACAACCAATCGAACAATCGATGTTAGAAGAAAGCTCCTCGCGATTCAGAGCTCCACGCACCTTTTCTCCCACAGTTCTCTCCTAATAAAAAAGCAAATTCATCGAGGAAATCAGACTCGAAAGGGTCGGGCGCAGAGTTATGGCTACGCTATGAACGAAAGAATTAAAACTTAACTAACTCTAACTCTTGGTATCCCAAAATCCATAAAAGAACAATTACGTTAGACGAGTCTCTTGGCTTTATTTTCATCTACACAACCAATCGAGCAATCGATGTTAGAAGAAAGCTCCTCGCGATTCAGAGCTCCACGCACCTTTTCTCCCACAGTTCTCCCCTAATAGAAAAGCAAATTCACCGAGGAAATCAGACTCGAAAGGGTCGGGCGCAGAGTTATGGCTACGCTGCGAACACCCCAGGGGATTTCATGCACACGTCTCCAGGAGTATCGGTCCCTCGATCGGCCGGCATCGCCACGGGGATTCGAGGGGAATTCTGGCGAGGCCGATTTAAAGTTGCATCCCGGATCCTGTCGCGGGATCCACGGCAGACGTCTGGTCGTCTCCGCCCGCAGGATATTAAAACTTCGCTGGGAAATATATAGCGGCTGTCACCTCAACTGGATACGTTGCGGGACGAATAAAAAAGAACGCGACTTAGAATGCACGGTGAAAAAGAGAGAGAGAGAGGGGAAGAAGAGAAAGAAAAAATGGTTCAAGTTTCGTCCTCGAGGGACTCTGGGACGTCTGGCGCGGTGAAACTGCGAGGGAGATTTAGACGCCATTTTTTTGGGACTGATGATTTTGGTCGTTCGAGGGCGCGATCGCGTAAAATGATATACGACGTGTTTTATGGTGATTCGTAGGAACGTTGACGCGGCGGTGGTTGACGTTGCAAGAAGATGATCTACGAGGGAGTTTGGAGTTTTGCTATGATTTCGGTGCAGATGCGAAGCTACTTTCGAAGCGTGGTTTATGATACTGATGTATCGAGGAAGTTTCCAAAGCGTCGTGCTTCCGGATTTTTATGCATCGTCGACAGAAGAATGAAAATATATTGTCAACTGTGAATATTTGTGAGAATATTGAGAAAGTGTGAAGATCGTCCAACAATTTGTAAAATTTCTTAAAATTAGAAATGGAATTAGTGGAGAACCTTCTTGGGAAATTATTGAATCGATAATATATTGCGGTAAATATTACAAAAATAATATTGATAAACAATATTTAGACAAATATAATTCTGCAGTTAATTATTTATATAATTTTGTTACAAAAGGTATTATTTTTTATGAAGATTAAAGATTATAGATTATTCCTAAATAATTGATATTTTGCACGTTTTTATTTTATCTAATCTTTTGCACTCGGATATCTCCTCTGAGGAGACATCAACATTAATTAGTAATTACGAAGGTCAAATTTTTTGAGAGATGCATGTTTCCTTGAAGTTATCTATTGGAATGGCAATTTTTTATTGCTGAGAGACGCTAGCTATAGAAATAATTACTAAAATATTCAGGAATGAGCCGAGTACAAAGGGTTAATAATTTATTCGCACGAAATCGAATTATAATAAAATTATCCTCGCACATTAATCAATAATTTAAGTTTCAATTGCTATGTATGAAATACTCTAGCACGCGAGAGAGAGAGAGAGAGTAAATGTGCCAATAAACGAGCTTTTCGAATGAATGTTTCAAAACATCAAGTCAGTTATTCATTGCGTGTCATTCAGAGAACACCTCAGCCATAAAGAACTTCCTCTGATTTTGAATTTCTTGTATTTGTTTTCTATCAATAAATCTCCTGCAAATAATTCAGCACGAAATTTTTATCAACCGCATCAACTTGCGTGAAATTCGTCTCGAAGCGCGGAACGAGATAAATTTCGCACGCGTCTAAAGACATTTCTCCACGTCGCGGAACGAAACTTGCACGTTTGAGCACACCAGAATATCGTAGGGCAAATGCGATTTAGTTGTACAATGTATTAACGCGACAATTTCAGGCTTAATTTCGGGTGGTCCTGGAACGGTGTCGAGCGGCGGTGCTTCAATTCCTGGTGGATCCATTGAATTACAGAAATATGAATCGTAAAACCAGTGGAATAACTTCCGGGCCTGTCTGGTGTACGTTCGCGGAAATACGTTCCGGAGGAGTTCGCCATTCGTAATTCAAGCCGAGTTTATGCTTCTTGTGTACAAAGTGTTGGCGCGAAGTTACAGCGCTAGAAACGCTCTCCGCTTATGAATCCCAAAAGTCATCCGTTTCCGTCGGAAGTGAGCGCTCGCGGACCCGGACCCTGGTAAGTGACACGTGCCAGCGTCTCGCGAGTCTGAGAGCGTCGAAACTTTCTGCGAAATTGTTTGTTTATTCAGTCCTGTAGCCTTAGATCGTGCAAGACCTCTGTTAAGACAACTTTTTACACCCTCGTGGGAAGGGAGGCAAGATTTGTAGGAGTTGCGATGAAATTCGATGTGAGAACTCGACATTCGGTTTCGAGTTCTTTTATATTGCACCTAAATGTGGCTGCAATCGAAGAACCACCCATAATTGTGGGTTTGAATAAAATTAGATGGTTGATGTTGACTAGAACTCCTTATTTTTATCTTTTTATCTATTTTAACTCCTTATTTTTATCTATTTCGCTTGTCTGCTGCTCGAACTGACTCTTACTATGGTTTTCTGCCTTCTGCTTTCCAAATTCTAATACTTATCTAGAAGCTACTTCATCATCTCTTCCAGTACTTGTAGAGAAGGGATGACAAAGCTCTTGATTTTAAGGGTGGTGGCAACTAAGCCAAACTAAATTCTAATACTTATCTAGAAGCTACTTCGTCATCCCTTCCAGTACTTCTGATACATTTGTAGAAAAGGGATGACGAAGCTCTTGATTCTAAGGGTGGTGACAACTGTCTGGTCAACCGTTGTGCAGCAAGCGCTTGCTGGTTCCAAATATTTGGTGATCAGAAGTTTGCGAACACCTCTTTTTACGACAGGATAATTGATATTGAGAATTAAGAAACGATTAAAGCTACTAAATTAGAAAATAGGAAAAAGACACGTACTATTTAGAACTGTTGGGCAGATGGTAAACTTCTACTTTCTTAAAAATAGCCCTTAGCTGCGACTCTATCATAAATTGGACATCGATGAAGAAAGAAATTGCAGAAAATTCCTATCAGCGCGTTATGATTAATCGTATTTTTATTAGAGGAAAGATTATGGAATATTTATTTATTATGTATATATTTTATTGTGCAAAATATGAATTATTTTGGAATAATCTATAATCTTTAATCTTCATATAAAATAATACTTTTTTGTAACAAAATTATATGAATAATTAACTTTAGAATTATATTTGTCTAAATGTTATTTACTCTGTGTTTATTAACAGAAATTAGAAAAACATTAGAAGCTAAATAAATACGTATTAAATCGTAATAGTTTAATTAACGTTTAACGATAAAACGTAATCGTATTATTGACCTATACTACTGCCAGAAGTGATATTGGGCGCTTACTGCGAAATAAATTAATTTTGAAGTGTTTTTACTGCATATATACTTAATTAGCACAGATCAAATTATGTGAACTATCAACATCTTCCCGTGCCATTTAGCTCGACGAAACTCGGACCCAAGCGATAAGCATCAAAGCGTGGTAAACAAACCAGACTGATGCTCGAGAACAATCACAATACGAGCCCAAAATGTAAATACCTGTGATACAGTCAGTTTTACGCGATACTGCTGTTGTAGAAGTAAACCCCAATCCTTTTTCCTTTTATAGATATTATAAATATATAATATTTTGTAACAGATGACAATTTCAAAATTATATTTCATGAATACACAATACTTCAATAGAAATTCAAGCGTCTTCAAATGCGATTTTGTCCTAAGGTACGTAATAATACTACGCATATTATAAACAAAAAATTCAATTATAAGAAATGTTCACCTCGAATCAATAAACCAATATCTAATAAGAAAATACTTACAACTCTAAAGAACCTCCATGGTATAATACTTCCTGAAATACTCTGGCAGACGTAAAGCTACTTTACATTTCGTTTACACTTCGTTTCGCTTCCTATTTTATGTTTATAACAAACTTTACACATTGTTGGATGCTTCTTTCGAAGCGTTTTTTGGGAAATGAGCCCAATATTGTGCAAGTGTCGTCCACTTTCCTTCTTTCACCCTCGACGTACATTGTCTGATGCGTTTTGCATCATTTGATTGTCTGCGAAGCGATTTGTTTCCGTAACAAGCATTTCCCAAAGTTTATTACCATCTGTAATAGAAAATAGGTCTAATATTTTTGAATCCTCGCTTAAATTATTTAAAACAGACGCTTTTACGTCACGAGTTTCAGAATACTTCCAAACTATCGATGCGTTTTCTACTTTCTGCCAAATTCATGATCGACGCGTCGTACCTTCCTCTTCGCTACTCTCATCACACGCCTTGAACGTTTTCTGATTGGCACAAACATGTCAGTATCATTGGATTCGTTGTCACTGCTTTCATTTAAAACTTTTGTACTTTGCATTTTGTACGGGTTTATTAAATTTCAATAACTAAACTGCTTTGTAACAGCACTCATTGATGACATTATTATACACCGGCTGTGCTGATTTTATATGTATTCTCGTATCAATACTCGATTCGTTTGACAAGAAAACTTTTTCTTTACACCGTGTAGATAACGTAATCAAAAGTACTGCCACTAAAAATATTTAGTATCGAAATGAAAGCGTCGAATACGTATTGGTATTTATTTCGATCGGAATTTCTAACCTACGAATTTTTTAATTTCATTATGATAATAGTTTGTTGACTGTATCATAATATTTTTTTAATTGCGCTTTATTCTTACAGTGTTAATGAAAAATACTTGTTTTGAAATCATCTCACTGCATTAATGAAAAATACTTGTCTTGTAACTCATTGAAGATATTATTATACACCGGCTGCGCTGATTTTATATGTATTTTCGTACCGATACTCGATTCGTTTGACAAGCAAACTTTTTCTTTACACCGTGTAGATAACGTAATTAAAAGTACTGCCACTAAAAATATTTAATATCGAAATGAAAGTGTCGAATACGTATTGATATTTATTTCGATCGGAATTTCTAACCTATGAATAATGGGGGCGAGCGCTTAGCGCATAGCGCCACGCTAGCATACCGCGACTGAAAATCGCGAGCTCCGAGCGCACCCGCCAGATGGCAATTAACAATTTGCATTCTCGCAAGAAACAGTTGACACCATAGTATTTATAAGGCGAGCCATGGGACGTCGAAGTTGTCGATGTGAATTTTTCATTATCGACCATTCTTTCCTTACCCAACCCCGCCCCCTGTAAGGCCTTACCCCCTAAGAGCGCTCTACCCCTACCCTGGCGATCGCCCAACCCTGCGTAACCCCAACCCAGCCCCAAAATTGTGGTGTGGAGTGGAGTGGAGTGGTGTGGTGAAGTGTGGTGTGGTGTGGTGTGGTGAAATATAGTATGGTGTAGTGAAGTGCAGTGAAGTGAAGTGCAGTGTAGTGTAGTGCAGTGTAATAAAGTGTAATAAAATATAATGAAGTATAAGAAAATGTAATAAAGTATATAAGAAATTGTAAAAAATTGTACTAATTTATATTAATCAAAATGTAATAATGTTTTATGCGTTTAATTATGTTAATGAGAAAATACTTCACTGAAATGTAACTACTAAACTCTGTAAATTATTGAGGATATATTTATATACACTTGCTGTGCTGACAATATATTTTTTTATAATGTTTTATGCGTTTAATTATGTTAATGAGAAAATACTTCACTGAAACGTAACTACTAAACTTTGTAAATTATGGAGGATATATTATATACACTTGCTGTGCTGACTATATTTTTGCATTGATGCGAGTTTGGCGATAACTTTCGTTCGGAATTTGTTTGTCCAGTTTTGCTGTTGCTTCCCTTCCCGCGAAATGGGATTCTTACGCGTGTCGTGAAATCTGCAAATTTTTTTATTTCATTATGATAATAGTTTGTCGATTGTATCATAATACTTTCTTAATTGCCTTTTATTATTACTGTTTTAATGAGAAATACTTGTTTTGAAATCATCTCACTGTATTAATGAAAAATACTTGTCTTGTAACTCATTGAAGATATTATTATACACCGGCTGCGCTGATTTTATATGTATTTTCGTATCGAGACTCGATTCGTTTGACAAGAAAATTCTTTTTTTACACCGTGTAGATAACGTAATACAAAATACATATAAAATCAGCACAGTCGGTGTATAATAATATCTTCAATGAGTTACAAGACAAGTATTTTTCATTGATACAGTGAGATGATTTCAAAGCAAGTATTTTTCATTAACACAGTAAGAATACAACACAATCAAGAAAATATTATGATACAATCAACAAACTATTATTATAATGAAATTAAAAAATTTGCAGATTTTACGATACGTGTAAGAATCAAAAGATTGAAAATCAATATCGCAATATCGCAGGAATACTGTAGCTGTATATATGTCAGCATAACGCGGCATAACGTGACAGATCGTAACGTTACTTTCTTCGAATAGTACACAACTATTGCTCGCTATACGATTATGTCATTTCTCCGATAAGATATAGCAAATGCTGTAGCATAACGTGACAGACGTTACGTTACGCTTTTCCGAAAGTGTACCCCTATCCATTGTTTTCGTACGATTTGTAAATGATTTTCAATCATATAAACAATGGTATGATACTTCCTGAAACACTCTGGCAGATTGAAAGCTATTATACACTTCGTTTCGCTTCGTATTTTATATTTATAACAAACTTTACACATCCTCGTTGGATGCTTCTTTCGAGGCGTCAGATTGATATTTGTTGGGAAATGAGCCCAATATTGTGCAAATGTCGTCCACTTTCCGTCTTTCACGCTAGTCGTGCATTGTCTGATGTGTTTCGCATCATTTAATTGTCTGCGAAGCGATTTGTTTCCGTAACAAGCATTTCCCAAAATTTGTTATCAAATATAATAGAAAATAGGTCTAATATTTTTGGATCCTCGCTTAAATTATTTAAAACAGACGCTTTCATGCCACGAGTTTCAGAATACTTACAAACTATCGATGCGTTTTCTACTTTCTGCCAAATCCATGATCGACGCGTCGTACCTTCTTCTTCGCTACTTTCATCACACGCCTTGAACGTTTTCTGATTGGCACAAACACGTCACTATCCCTGGATTCGTTGTCACTGCTTTCATTTAAAACTTTTGTACTTTGCATTTTGTACGGGTTTCTTAAATTTCAATAACTGAACTGCTTTGTAACAGCAATTTAAGAGCAAAGTAAGAATCGCGACTGACTCTCGTCGCGTACCAAAAGGAACTAACACTCAATTACAATCGTCATATCACGATGTTTACGTTTGGCCCCGACTTTCTGTTCGCGAGCCTGGCTTGTAATGTTTATGTTTGGCGAGCCTGCCTCGCGATATTCGTGTTGGCTCGACTATTTATTCACGAATCTTACTTGTAATATTCACGTTTGGGCCAAAATCTTCATCACAAGTCAGACTCATTAAAGCAAGGGGTTAATATCGAGAATCTTGCATATCCACTTATATTTTGTTCCAGAAAAATGAAAAGATAGTTTTTAATTTAATCGAAATTGTTTTTAAAGAGAAGCACACAATTCAATAGTTCCAAAAATTCTGTAGATTCGAGCGCAGACTTTTACATGTAACCGTGTACATATTCCATTCCACTTTTTTAACGCAAACAATATTTTGCTACAGCGTAAACTTTTTCCTTTAATATCCTCGAGCCAACCTCCACTCTGCTTCTCATGTAGTTAAACGCCATAATAATATCTTCTTCCTTCGGTGGTTTACACAAAATTCGACGTCGTAACGTCGCGCCATTTTAAAGTTTCCGATAGCGCGTGAAGGCGGTCTTGGCGAAACAGCCGGTGATTAATAGCGATGCTTTTATTCCTCGAGAAAAAAACATAAATTTCGCCATGAAATTCTATCGTAGAAAATGTTCGACGCTTTTGCGACTACATTATGGAGTAAGAGTAAGAGGTCGTTCGAGGTCACGTATGAGATACGATTGAAATTTCACGCTACTTTTCTACATTTGAATTGTCTTCTTCGACTTTATACCCTGAATGTGATTTTAAAATGTTATTCTTTCGTGCTGTCTTCATTTTTGGGAGTAGAAAATGGTCACAGAGAGCCATCTCGAGTGAATATGGCGGCTGCGGATCGATACCACGATCGTTTTTTGCTAGAAAGTCACGAACAAGCAATTGCACGTGAGCTGATGCATTATCAAAATGCATATTATGAAATGTAGAAAACATTAAATCGGTGCATTAAATTGCAAGTTGCTGAATCGACTGTGAAATCTAACTTATGCAACGAGTATCGTTGAAAATTGTTTTGGGCTATATTCTATGTAACATCTTTCATAGTGTAAAAAGATGAATTATAGAAGAATGATCTAAGTTTATTTTACATAACTTTTTAAATAAACTTGCTTTTCTCCTTAAAAACAAAACTCTCACTCTGCACACATATTGTCTTTATACATTCATTCATCGAACATTCTTGATTTTCATGCATTTCCTTGTTTTCAAGCATTCACATTCATACGCACACATACTCTTAGGAGTATTCTGGAATACTGATTATTCTAGAATATTTCTAATTTCACAATTATATCTTAAACTTCCACGCACACTAAGTCACACACAATAAAATCATTCATACGTTACAATATATTCTTTTTTCAAACTATGATACTACAGAATATTAATAAATACCTTAAATTCAAATTTATATAAACACAAGTAGATAAATAGTTTATTAATCCTTTGACTATGACAGAATTTAAAACACCCCAGCCGTGCCATACTGTAGGAATTCGTTAGCAATGTACACCAAGAACAGAGAAATTTTCCTTAGGCGTGCATTTCTCAGAAAGTATATTAAAATAATCAAAACACTGAATTCCAATAAAATAATATTATTTATTTCTTTGTATTCTGCATCGCTGCGTTTCAAGTTTTCCAAGTGCCTTTAGGTGCTAACAGCAGCCAGAGGGTTAACAGAATTTTGTATCACCCTAAAATTATTATACCATTCGCAGCGCTGCATAAATTTCCTATGTTCATGAATATCATGCGCCTCCCATATTTTCCAACCCGCATAAATTCCCTACAACTGCATAAACATCCGCAGCCCGCAAAAATAAATCTCCACAGACTGGTGGGCTGATGGTTCTAACCCAATCATAGAGGATATCGTTTGACGTTCACAATTTCCGTCGCGGCTACCTTCTAAATCCAGAGGCGTATCCCTGGGACAACCACCAGCCAGCGCGTTCCCCTCGAAAGGATATATTGATATCTATTAAAGAAAAAGATGGCTGAAACGCGAGCGGGGCTGTTTTCACGGGAATCTCTTGCAACTCGTGCTGGTCGCGTATCAAAGCGTCAGACAGCGCGTAAATTAAGCGACGCTCGTTCCTCGTGGGACACGCTCACCGCCGCTCAGCCCCGCGATAAATAAAACTGCACGCTTTAAGTTTGAAATGCCAGGCTGAAACGGGCTCGCGACGTCGCGCTGCCTGAAAGGAGTTTATACATGCGTGCTTGGGCGTGTAAAATCGGAGAGAAACGAGTCGCGGTTTCCCCTCGTTGCCGGAGATACCCGCTCTGAATCACGGGATCCGGTCGAAAAAAAGAATTTCGCCTCGCGTCGACGGAGAAACAGGAAGCTGAGGGGGCAGCCGCGACCAGGGGATCGAAAAAAAAAGCCAGACGCGGCGCATCAACCCCTTTTTTTCCCAGCGGCGGCGGAACGCGGCCAAAGAAACGAACCCCCTAATTTTCTGCCACTCGATTACAGCAGAGATCCGGCAGAAGCTGCAGTTTTTGTCGAATCCCTGTTAGCCAGGCGACGCCGCTTTTCGGTTGTAATTAACCTCGTGAACGTGGCAGCTTTTCAACCCGCTCGTACTTTATCGCGACCAGTAACGAGCACCCCGTTCTCTGCGCAGCGGTCCCGCTTCGAGTTCTGTTTTCGAATTCGTTTCAGCCTGCACTCGCGGTGGCCACGTTTTCGGGTTACCGGGTATACAGCGTCCACGAAACGTGTTGCCTTCTGATAAACTTGAAAATCCCTTCTCTGTAAATGTATCAGAAGTACTGGAAGGGATGACGAAGTAGCTTCTAAATAAGTATTAGAATTTAGTTTGGTTTAGTTGCCACCACCCTTAAAATCAAGAGCTTTGTCATCCCTTCTCTACAAGTACTGGAAGGGATGATGAAGTAGCTTCTAGATAAGTATTAGAATTTGGAAAGCAGAAGGCAAAATACTATAGTAAGAGTCAGTTCGAGCAGCAGACAAGCGAAATAGATAAAAATAAGGAGTTAAAATAGATAAAAAGATAAAAATAAGGAGTTAAAATGGATAAAATAAGATCACTTGGCTCCTTCGCGGACGTTAGCAATGGAAACTGCTAAAATAGCGATATTGTAGTAATATTTCAGAAATAGTTTCTATTGCTAACGACTCCCAGCAATAGAAAGTTTCCATTTCAATAGAAAACTTGAGGGAAACATGCATTTTCCAAAAAGCTGCAGTGGAATAAGTTTAACCTCTGTAAACACTAATAAATGCTGGTGTCTCTTAATTTAGTTTTCGAAATGCACCTATATGCATCTCTACAGTGAGTCAGACACTATTCTTAATTTTGTAAACAAACCCTGGAACACGTCTTTTATCATATTGCCAGATTCATTTGTGGCATTCATTACAATTTCCCGTTACAATGTATTACACCAAATTAATCAATATTTCTTCTCCCTAATTAACAATTCTAGAAACACAATTGCATTACTTAAAATTCAACAAAACTTAGCGAGATACCAGCGCATATTTATGAATTCATCCGTAAAATAACAGAAAACATTGTCGATAAGGGGTGCAAGATTCGTATACAGCATCTCTACCTCAGATTCGCTAAAATTACAATTGCTCAATCACACAAGAGCTGTCTTGGTATGAACCGTTTGGAAGCCAAACCGATCAACTCCATGAAAGTTAATCATTTGGTTCCCGTGAAGTTAACCACCAATCACAACACGCTCCCCTGCTAAACTTGAGAAATTCCTGGAAACTGGGGTTGATCAGTTCGACTTGCCAGGGTGGCTTGTATAACTATTCCCAAGCATAAAATTAGGTCTTCGTTTTCGCTCGCGATGCTAGGGGCACAAGATCTCGAGGTCATAAACGATAATGCACCCCAGAACGATGGTCCTGGTTAAATACGATTCCGATACAACCCCTTTACCAGCGAAACATGGTAATTTCGTGGAACGAGAGGGACAAAGGAAGCGAACCGCTCGCAGCCACCCGTTTTACGGTCCTGAACCTCCTCGCGGAGGAGGCTGGTGGTTAAAAATGTATGCGAACGACACGGGGAAATTCTCTAGCTCGTTATCGATCGATGGGGGTTGGGCTCGACGAGGCAGAGCGGCGTGGCCGGCGCGTAAAATCGGAGAAAAGCGAGGCGGTGCTGGCCTAGCTTCGGGATTCCCGAATTACCCGGATTTCCCGGAAAAACCAGCATTTACCGGGGTCATTTGGGAAAAGGCGAGGGCGGCGGATCGCGTGCACCACCCTGATTTATCCGCCAGCGATCTTCCGCGGTGAAAAAAAAGCAACAGGAGGGACGAGGGAAAAAGAGAGGGCGGAGATGAAGGTGGAAGACGAGGAGGAAGGGAATTCCAACTGGATGGGTGTTAAATATCCGCGATAGACGAGCTGGCGGTGGTCTATGGACTGACAACAGTGAGAAAATACCATCCCCTTTAGGAGGACCGCGAGATTCGTCGCTGGCGCCCGACAAATTGGGCTTCCTTGTTTCCACCCCCGCGCTCAGGAGTTTGGCGTTTGATTGTAAATTACGCTCTAAGGCTGCGAGTTGTTTCCAACCAGTGTGACGGATCGATGTTCCTCTGAGACAGTTCGTTTTTCGTCAGAAGCCTTAGCCTCGCGCGAAATAATCTCGAACGTCCAAGGCCGCTTAATCCAGGAATTCCTCAGGAGACTTGCTACCTGTTTCGGATAGTTTTCCTTCGTTGAAGCGTTTCTTAGAGTCATTCGCGATTTTGGAAACAGTTGGCTGCAGATTGGGGCTAACTCTGGGATTTATGGGAGTTCGTTGAGAAACGGGGTTGGATCTGGGGGTGAATTGTACGTCCAGAATGTTTTATTTAATTGTTAGCACGATTCGAGGAGATTGGGGTTGGAAAGACTCGTTCTTGTGAGCGAAATTGTTTGAAGGCGAGTAATTCAGAACGTTTCGTTTATTGATGCGAATTTGTGTTTATTTACTTGGCTCGAAGTATCATGTTTTTCCAAGTTTCAATCAAAATAAAGACTTTTTGGACTCTTTTCTTGATTTCAGATATAAATTGAATTTAATTGATTTGATTAATTAGAATATGTCTAATGAGAAGTTTGATAGAGAATACATTATTAAACGAAATTATAAGTTTGGTGTATTTTTAAAGAAATTAGAATATTTGTATTCTTCTCTTGCAAAATTGTGTAAAAGTATGTAAAAGATAATACCACAAAATGATTTTGTAGTATTTGCATAAACGATTGATTGTTCCTTTCAAGAAAATTGTTGTTTGTTGACTGAACAAAATTGTACGAAAGAAACATTGTATTTAGTAACTAATTACAATAAAAGCTGTCTTCGATAACTTGCAGTGCGTTACATTTTATTACAATTTATTTTCTTTCGTTAGTAATTATTGCTTTTAATTCTACAGCTGGCGAATATGTTTTATTAACTATAATGGCCATTTTAACACACTATGGATGGGTAACAGCGCGAGCTGAACTCATATCTGCACCAGACGAGAATTAGTAAAATGTGAAGAACGTGCACCCTTTAGAAAACAAGTAATATCTTCACAACTAATAATAGAATTTCAATGGAATTTGGAAAATAAGTAATATATAATATTTCAAAAGTAAGGATGAAGTTTAAATAAAATGAAATTTGTAATTTAGTTTTCTATTGCTTCATTTAATGGATAACAAAGAGCAAACGATAATTGTTCACTTTTAAAAGATTTAAGAGTTCACGTAGGCAGAGAAAATTGTAATAACGTTTAGGAATATTTTATTATGCAGTTTCTTAGATAGCAATTTTATTTACTCTAATATTTTTTTAATGTATGGTATTTTTAGAAACACTCAAACTTTCCTTTTTATTACTTACAAAGTGTTATGTAAAATAAAATATTCATTAAATAAAAAAAGCAAGCATTGATAAGTGCATTACTAATATTTACAAACGTCCTGCATAAAAGGTATTAATTCTCGAACCACCCATATTGGTTAATAATAGCGCAGTAACATTTTTAAAACGTTTGTAGAAATTTATATCGAATCAGGACAGCGTACGATTAAAATTAAAGCAGCATTGTATTACATTTTCGAGTATAACATAACGTAATAGTATTCCACAACAATTACGTTCCCACACTTAGATTTCCATCGCAATTTCTGCGAAGGACACAAAAACACCCGCCAGCAAAATGTAAACCTCTCGCAGCGGCGGACGGGAATATGTATAGTAATTTTTATTCTTCCCAAATTGAGCGAATGAAAGCGCAATTACCGTCGCCCGGGAAAAATTCCATCTCACCCAGAAATCCAATCATAGTCCATTTGGTTCCTCCTAATTCCCACTCGAGGGATGCCAGCCGCCTCGAAAACCGCTTCGCGGCGGCCCCGCGGCGCCTCGGAGTCGAAAAATGTGTCGCGTTTCGGTCGGCGATTCGCGCGCGGCCATTTGCATTTTAACATTTCAATTTTACTATGCAAATGGCGTTATGATCGTAAGGGACGTCGCTGTCCTCCGCGCGCAGCTTTATGGCGGCGATAAAAACGCAGCGACGCTCGCCTGCGAAGGAGGAGCCCCCGATTCGGATATCATTCGCGATGGGACTCATTAGCGAGAGAAACGGCAGGAAATATTTATGGATACCGTTCAGCGGGATTTACATTCGCCGATGGGGGAAGGAAAACGCCGCGCAATGATCCTTTGTGACGTTACAACAGCACCGCGAGCTCCGTTCCCTCCTTCCGCTGTAAATACGGGGTAGAAATCTTTCGCGTTCTCCGCGATATCCCTCTCTGGCCTCTGTAACGACGCTGGGCTTCCGTTTCGGTGCTGCGACGATGCTCAAAGTCATTTTCCACTAGGAGGTATTCAAATCGAGAATCTTTCGGTAAGAGAATAAGTTCATTTGTTGGAAGAAGGCTTTCTGGTACGCTACGTTTCACTGGCTGAGTTAATGGCCAGTGAATATTTAATTGTGTTAAAGGATGTTACATCCGTAACATCATGTCCATCAATATTTCAGCGTACCATATCAATACACATAATATAACAATAAAACAGATTAGAGTTTCAAATTTGTAAATAGTATTTAATATTTGAAGAAACTCTAACTCATAAGCTTATGAGGCCATCGATCATCATATACTTTCTATGACCATTTTATTTTCGACTTAAGCAGCTTTCAGTTAATTTTATTTTTATTTTGGATGTTTTAAAGAAAGGTCAAGGTGCGTGATAAAGTTATTACCTGTTACGATCGAGGCTTAAGACACGCGAAAGGGTGCACTTGGTACCTGCGAGTGACCGTTGTTTTGGAGGCGGTCATTTTTAATCAATTTCTAACAAATCTGTATGGAAACTATTGCTAAAGTAGCAATATTTTAGCAATAGAAAATATTGTTAAATTAGCAATACTTTAGCAATAGAAGCTATTGCCAAATAAGCAATATTTTAGCAATAGAAACTAATGCTCAAATAACATTATTTTAGCAATATTTTAGCAATAGAAACTATTTTTAAATTAGCAATATTTTAGCAATATTTTAGCAATATTTTGCAAGCAGCAGAAATTATTTCTAAATTAGCAATATTGTAGCAATATTTTTGGTTTTGAGGTGGTCATTTTTAACCATTTCTCTAACAATTCTATGCAACCAATCAGTTTTGACGTCCGCTTTCCTCACCAAAATTCGTGACATTGCAATCAACGAATCCGTTTGTCTTACACATTCTTTAAACACATTCAAAACAGTATACTTCACAACTAGTCATACATTCCAATCACACATATCAAAATCAACAAACAACGATTATCTGCACGTATTATTACACCAACCCCTAAATATTCAAGCGTAACTAAAACATCGCTCGAAGCGCATAATAGACAACCTATCTATTCCGTGCGCAGTGAACAAAAGATTTAGAGACGATTGCACTTTTTAAACTAATACTCTGCTTTATTAATAATGTCTTTGCCGACAAACAAGCGTAATTGTAGAAAGTGAATTTATTGGATGATGCGTACCACGCTGATGTCCTTCTTCAACTCTGCCTATCGCTGCGCACACACATCCTTATATATATTCAATCATCGGACATTCTAGATTCTTTTCCATTCATTCCCTTGTTTTTCCAGGCACTCACGTACATGCACACTCATACTCTTTTGCACAAAGTTTGGAATATTCTCGAATAATTAATGTTCGAGAATATTCTCAATTTCGTCTTATGTTTTCACGCACACAAAGTCACACGTAATAAAATCATTTACACATTCTTTTGGAATATTCTCGAATATTCATTATTCGAATATTCATTATTCGAGAATATTCTAAATTACATTTTATTCCTTCATACACAAAGCTACGTATTGTAAAATCATTCACACCCTACAACAATAAGGACAGTGATTGGAGATATGATTGAGCGGTGTTGAACATCGTATTTTTGTACGTATTTAAATAACACCTTTTGTTTTGGTTTTTTGAACTATTATGGTGCAATAAGTGTGTAGGCATATGTATGTACGATGACTGTAATAATACTTGCTCTAATTAAACTCAGTTACTGAGCCATAGAGTTTGTACAATGCTGATGTTTTTTGGTTACAGTAAAAAATTGAATTTTATTATGTTATTAATAAATATGAAATGAACGTTTCATATTCAATAAATAAATAGAGAAAAGGTGATCCTAGAGAATGGTGGTCCTTTGATCACATTGGAATAATCTTTAGAGCCAATTTTAAATGTCTAATTCAGAGTGTTTCTGTGGTTCGTTATCGTCTTAAAAAATTCCATTGAATTTCTAATTCGATACCACGATCCGCATCTGTAATTGTTAACATTCTACTCGATAAAGTCGAGGGTTCCCTCGAGTATCTGAGCCTCCAACTAGATCACCTCTTCAGCTTAACGAACTTGTCCTAACTTCCACAAAATTTCAAGTGTTTGGCTCTTTTTTGCCTCTTCGTTTGGATATCAAGCGGCAACGATACCGGAATACAAATCAAATATGCATGTATAACATTTATTTTAAATTAATATATTTTTGTGTCATCGCCCTTGCGATTCTTCGTCTTTCTAAAATCACTTCAGATAAAATTAATAAAATCTTTCTAAAAGGTTCAAATAAATTTTATTAAATTATGAAGGTTCGTCTTCCTAATCTGTAAAATGAAATTTATGGTACGAATGTATGTAAGAAGCTATTTTTGAGGACACCCAGTTATTGTTGACCTTTTTACCGATTAGTTTAATTCTCCTAAAAACACGGATCAAGTTCTCAAATGTTGCTTTGGAATTTGTAAAGATTCGCACCTTTAATGCCTTAACTCGATAGCTATTGACGTACCATAAACATAAAACCCACAATTATCGTTTCGCCCGGTCGCGTAATCCCAAGACGACTATTTCAATGGGTTTTTCCGTGGTCCTATCTCTGCTACAGGGTAGTGATCTTTTTTATTTGGAAATAAAAGCAGCAAAAGGATTGCTCGTTCGTGGTTGCTTCAGCCTTCAGTATATAAGTTGTAAAAATGTAGAGTTAAGTTAGTATCCTATAAGTATTCAAGAAATAAGTATGCAAGAAACGAGTATACAAAAAACAAGTATCCAAGAAACCAGTATCCAAGAAACCAGTGTCCAAGAAGCCAGTGTCCAAAAAACTGGTATCTAAGAAAGAAATATCCAAGAAATTAATGTCTAAGAAACTAATATCCAAGAAACAATTATCCAAGAAACTAGTACCCAGGAAATAAGTATCCAAGAATCTAGTATTCAAGAAACAGGTATCAAAAAACAAGTATCCAAGAAACAAGTATCCAAGAAACAAGAATCTAAGAAATCAGTAACCAAGAAACCAATATCCAAGAATCTAGTATCCAAGAAACAAGTATCTAAGAGACTAGAATCCAAGAAGCAAGTATCTAAGAATCTAGTTTTCAAGAAACAGGTATCTAAGAAAGAAGAATCCAAGAAACAAATATCTAAGAGACAAGAATCCAAGAAACAAGTATCTAAGAGACAACAATCCAAGAAACAAGTATCTAAGAGACAGGAATCCAAGAAATCAGTATCTAAGAATTCAGTATCCAAGGAACCAGTATCCAAGAATCTAGTATTCAAGAAACAGGTATCTAAGAAACAAGAATCCAAGAAACAAGTATCTAAGAGATAAAAATCCCAGAAACAAGATTCTAAGAGACAAGAATCCCAGAGTCAAGATTCTAAGAGACAAGAATCCAAGAAACAACCATCTAAGAGACAAGAATCCAAGAAATCAGTATCCAAGAATTCAGCATCCAAGAAACCACTATCAAATTCACCAAGAAATCAGCCAAACCAGAACATCACAAAAAATGTCAACCAAACAATCAAGAAGCACACTCTCTATCAAGCACTCATAGCCAACAAAATTAAAAACCATCCCTTATGCTCTAACCAAACTACCTGCAAGATGACACATCAGACGCAACAAATTTAATATCAAATCCAGATATGTAAAAACATGAGAAAACAATTCTCCAGTTGTAGTCGTGGCGGCAACAAGGGCTCCTCATTACGTTAGCTCGTCTCCGCGTCTCGACGCGGCCACGGACATTGGGGAATGTAAATAGAGAGCAGTTTGGAGACGTGGGTGGCTCTGCGACGCTAAGCTCGGTGGGGTTAATGCATTCGAGTATCGCGGCGTATGCAAATACATGGCAAAAGGGGCCAGGGCGGCGCAACGCACCAGTAACGAACGCGGGAACGTCGATTGTGGTCGTTGGACGATGCGCGTTATGGAAATAAACGCGACGCCACCCGGATACGGCGATGTTACGAATTAGATGGACCGATAATAATTTCCGGGGGTTGCAGTAATTAATTGATTGCTTTCGGATGGGATTAGAAGCGTGGCGGAGTCACCATTGAAAGATCTATCGAGCTATTGGATCGTGAATTTTGTACGCGACAGCCACACTAGCTGGTCTATCTGCTTTTTCGAATTTAGTTGCCAAGGCATCGTTTTGGTACCCTTTTTTATTTTACAAGGAGATTATATAGATATAAATGAATTTTGCAGAAAATTAAATTTGAGTTTTTCGTTCGATTCGTTATATTACATATTTTGATGTGTATATAGACATAAATGAGTTTTGCAGAAAATTAGATTTGAGTTTTTAGTTTGATTGGTGATACTTTTGTAAACAATTGTCTCAAGTCGTTTATAAGAATATAAAACAAAGCTTTGCATTTTTGTTTTATGGATAAATAAATTTAGTACTGCCTTTATATAATTTAGTACTGTTCAAATCGTTTATAGGAATATAAAACAAAGATTTGCCTTTTTGTTTCCTGGATAAATAAATTTGGTACTGTTTTTATTAATTTATCTTAGTCAATTTCAATTTTTTAGTCATAAAATGACTAAAGATCGGTAAGCGAAAATGATTTGGTTTCGAACAGATAACGTTTTAAATAAGATTAAATCTTTTTTTGAAATTTTATTATTTTACGATTTATCAAAGTGGCGTTCAAAATTAATTTACAATTTCATAATTAAACTCTTAATAGCTTGTGCGTAAACCAATTTATTTGAAAAGTCCAGACGGTTTTTCGTTTTATTTTTAATAATTGCATTTATGAATGCTGTGAAATTTAAGCTTCGTTAATGGTAGTAATGAAATATTTAAAATCGGAGCTTCGACGCTTTTAGGGATCAGGATTGCACAGTTATGAGATATCTAAAATTTTTTTAAATTACGAAGACTATTATATCTCATGAATATTTGAAAAGAAAGTGTGTTATCAAAATTTGATGGTTTCGAAAAGGTTCGTTCTATCAAAAACGAATTTAACCTAGATTTGTTACAACAATTGAAAGCTTGTAATCAAGCTTTTTATAAAACGCAAATAATCAAGAAAATAATTACTGCAAGTTCCTTATTATTAATTCTAAAATATAATCCTTTGTAATTCCATTTCTCCTACTTTTAAACATTACTATTTTAATTAACCATCTAGTTAAATATACTAATTACACTCCAATCACATTCTCGACATATTAATTACTTTTTTAATCATCGTATAGTATCCGACCACCAAAATTAGCTCTTTTGGTCCATCAAACTGTTCGCGAGAAATGCTGGTAACAAAAGGTGAAAATGCGTCGAATATGAACGAAGCCCGTCCGCGTCGCAATGCCTCGCCTCCCGAATCTAATAAAGGTTGCAATGTTGGCTGGATTCATTTATTTCCATTACCGTCACGGTCGATTAGTGGAAATTCCATCCAGGCCAGGTTAGTTATTACAGGAACGCTGTCAGATAATCGAACTTCAGATAAATGCGGCACTGGCCTGCAACGTACGTACGTATATAGGTATACGAGCCGCGTATATTTGCATGCGTGCGAACGTCGACAAATTACCCACGCTCGAATAATGTGTCGGTCGACGTTAAACATGGGAATTGCGGCCGGATCTAGCTTATACTAAATTCGTTAATAACCATCAGCATTCTATTGACACCTCTATTTAATGATGCGTGCTCGCTTTTTTCGTTCCCGCCTCCACCCCTCGAGCGAGGGTAAAAAAGTCAGCAGGTCTCCTCTTTCGTTCGAGTGAAAAATTATCGACCGTTTATTATTCAAGTTCGATCGTTTAGCGAACGATCCATCGTATGAATTGAGAAAGAAGAGTTTTCATCGCGTTGCGAGTGGATTGGGGTATAATTTATATTGTTATTGCTCGTGGGGATGAAAATGTGAAAGGTATTCGAGTATGTGCTTAATAATATTGATTGCGAGAGTTAAACAGTGTTTTAAATTAATTTGATAAAATGTAAATTTCAGTTTGTTGGAGGTTATTAACAAGTAGACATCGGGGCGCCCACATATGCGCGCTTGAAAAACTTTATTTACTTAATAGGTGTATTTTGCGCTCGTTAAAATTGATTTTTATTTACATTTTTCAATTATGTTATAAATACTACATTTGAGAAAATTAAAAAGAAGGTTTTGTTTGTAGCTTGAATTAGTTATTGCGAATGACTGACAACTGAAATTTAAAAGAAAGAAATTACTGTACAATTAATTAATATTATAAATTTATACTTTATTCTGGAATCGTTAGGAGAATTATCAATTGTTCAATGTTTTACAGCATATTTTTGCAAAGAATAGATTTCTAATAAAATTCGAGAGATTAACACCATTGTTTTACACATAATAATGGCTTTTGGATTTAACCCTTTGCACTTAGTTCTTTAGCGGACGTTAGCAATAGAAATCATTGCTAAGATAGCAATATTTTAGCAATAGTTTCTATTCCTAACGTCTCCCACTAATACAAAATTTCTATTTCAATAGAAATCTTCAAAAAATTTGCATTTTTCAAAGAGCTGCAGTGAAATAAGTTTAACCTCCCGCGAAGGGTAAATCTTGACGAGTAAAAGTAGTACACGTCAATGATAATTAAAGAATGAAGTTCACCATTACATGGACTATTTTCAAATAAAACTGACAACTGTACAAATTATTATTTGCGTTTCTCTGACTGTGTATTTCTGCTCATTTATGTAAATATTTACATAACTCGCGCGAAACTTTACGACGATACTGAATTTTTACTGGCAATCAAATTTCCCTTGCACAGGTTTCCCTCGATTTAATCCTTTACGATGCTAGATAACTCGGAAATTACATGCTAATACATTCAAACGTTTTAACTTTCATTATTGCATTCTGTTACATTAGCAACTTTAACTGCACTGATATCAAGCAATTTATTTACAGTACAAATGATTATCTTCTACCTCCTATTTGCTATTTCATAAATACCAAGGGTCGACATTTCAAACAATTGTACCAAAAAATACAAATAAATATACATTTCCCTAATACATAAAACTATACAATAAAATCGCAATTTAAATAATTCCAAAAAAATCCACTAAAATCTCCCATCAGCTCCACTTTTAATTATCAAAGAATCCTTGCCTCCGCCACCCTCCCCGTATAAATTCCTCTGACCTCGACTCGCGCATAACAGTTCCACCGCACGGAAAAGAGGGTGAAGAGGGAGAGGAAAAAGGGAGAACACTCCCAGTTCGACGGGTATCGTAACAGAAGTCCGTGATCTTTGGCAAAGTTTTACGAGAGAAAATACGGCCCTTAAACGCATTATCAGAGGCACTCGGAAGCAGCGGTAATTAAATAGAGCGACGTAGTAGCCGGGACTTTGCACGAAGGTCGCAGCTTAAGCGCGGGGGGTCGACGAACCGCGTTGCTTTCGTTGCACTTGAATGCATTAGCTCAGCTTAAAGTCGACGACGACGGCGACGGCGACGACGACGGCGACGACGACTACGGCCGCGTCTCTTTGCATTTGCATTTACTGCAGTGCCCACACGCATTTGCATTTAGTTACGAATCATTGCGGTGCGCGCGCACCAACGCCCACCGTCCGCCCTACGTGCGGAGATCTTTGTCGCTTTCGACAAAGCCTGGGAACGCGTACCGTCACGTTCGACAAATTTGCCGCCGCCTCAGAAAACGGGGCCAAACATCCACGGAGAATCGCTTTATCCCCGTCCGCGGGAAATTTTGATTTATGGACTTTTAAACCGACGCTGGAGACTGGAGGATTACGGAAGTCACGTGGGATACACCGTGTTACGCGTAGTAAAGTTTGCGCGCTACTTTTGTTTCTTTTCGTTAAGACCCATCAAAAATTATTTAGACGTATGTTACTGTAGAGTGTGAAAAGGTTTAGCGCGTGCGAGTGGATATGTGTGGAATCTTAGGACGACTGGATGTGTGGCGGTCCTCGTCAATAGGGGGACAGCACACTCGTCAGTTTTCCGCGAGTACTCCATGTCCTACACAGTTTCTATATAATAGAAATTCTGGCCTATCTCTACCATCCCAGCGTCTAAGGCAGGGTCTGTTAGGTAACCTTATTGATGAGTCCACTAGCTGGCCCAGGACGAAACGTTCTTCCCCCTCTTTTCTTTCAATACCTTTCACGCGTGCTCAACGACGCGAAGCGACAACGCGTTTAAACAAGAATACTCTATTTTCACTCACTATATCAAAATCTCTTCAAATCCACGCTTATTTCTCTCTCTTCCAAATCTATTCCAAATCTGCTCTAATTCCTCCCCGCCTACATTTTTATCCTTTCGTTAGTAGGTAGGCATTTCTTGCTTGACCAATTAAGCGCTTTCCAAAAATTATTGTGGGGAACGAGAAATGTAAGAATGAGTGTGTGAATGATTTTATTGCGTATATCCTTAGTATGTGTGAAAAATAAAAAGTAATCGGTAATATTCTCGAATATTGATTATTCGAGAATATTCGAAACTTTGTATAAAAGGCAGAATGTGTGTGCGAATGAGCGAGTATGAGAGTGCTTTGAAAACAAGGGAAAAGAATCTAGAATGTTCGGTGAACGAAAGATATAAAAGCGTGTGTGTGCGAAGTTCATAGTCAGTCAATCAATTTGTGTCTGAATGAAATAATAAAAGTGTTTCTTAAATAATTCCTACATTATTGATGCCTACTCCCTCATCTACGCCAAGGTGCTCTCACCTCCTGACAGGAATTTCCCTGTTCTCATGAAGGTGACCAAGTTTTACAGTGTCCGTCCACTTGGACTCCCCGTTTTGGTCCCTTTCCGGTAGGTCAAGTCACCGTCACTGTTCCGATCGACGCGGCTGGCGATCATGTGGGCCCTAAAGCCCCTCATTTTCCTTTATTTTCGCCCATAAACTATTCTTTACTACTAAAGCTTGGTGGGGCTGAACGCCGCTTCAATTGTTGCGCTGAAAAAAGAACGTGAGAGAGGGTAGGAAGGAAAAAGAGAGAGAAAATGTTTCCTCCTGAGCCTGCTAGTGGACTACATCAGTAAGGCTACCAAAATGGCGGCGTTGCGTCTTAGACGCTGGGATGGTAGGGATAGGTCGCAATTTCTATTATATAGAAACAGTGTAAAACAAGGAGTGCTCGCGGGAAACTGACGAGTGTGCTGTCCCTCTAGTGACGAGGACCGTCACACTAGATATAACTACTAAAGGTTTTCATCGTTTTAGTTTTGAATCTTTTGTGTCGTTGTCGCACTGTTCAAGTCGAGGCGCTTTTTGAGTTTATTGTTTATTACGATCGAAGATTAGGACACGTGGAATTCCCGTGTGCGTCTTGGTACTTGTGGGTGACCAATTCTTGGGGGGCGGTCAGTTTTCCATTTCTTCAGAGTTTTTTTTACATCCAATCAGTTTTGATGTCCGTTTTCTTCACCAAAATTAAATAATATTGCAATAGACGAATCCATTTCAACGAATCCATCATCAGACATTTTGTTTTTGATGGGAAACACAGTAGATCAGAGTTCAACGAGCAACACAAGTAGACACACCGATTAGACTAACAGACATTACAAGCTGCTAGTATTCAGACAACACTCAGAAGATAGAGTTTGCGATTATTGGAAAAGCGAACATATCACACTTGGAAAAACACACAAATTATACAGTTCACTTCGTACAAACTCAGTTCTCTCTTTATGAAATTAACGAGAGGGTAAACTCGATATCTGCGGGTGACCGATGGTTTGGGGTGATTACTTTATCAGAATTTTCGTTAACCAATTAGCTGCAACAGCCACTTCCCTCAGCAAATTTCGTGAAATGGCAATCGACGAATCCGCTTGTCCTAGTTATAAATCACACTCAACGAATACCTCTCGTCGAAAGTCTCCACCAACATTTGAATGAGTTCTGAAAAGAATATCGCAAGACACAGACCTGCCAAAACTTGTCGAACAATCTAACACTTTCACTTCTTGATTCGTTACTGAAAATATAACTACAGTCAGTCCTCGACTTACGCGATTTAAAAAAAAAATTATACTTTATATGATCCAGGATGGATTAGCTGGTCTGAAAGCTCAAGACTCTGATCCTGAACCATCTGCGAAAGTTGTAAGAGCAGTGAATAATAATATTGCATGCTACACTTTAATTTATGGAGAAAAGAAAAGGGCTAAAAGTATTGTAAGGGCTAAAAATATTTACATTTGAAGTAGTTTATTCATAAATATATGTATGTAGACTCTGATATGTGCAATAAATAATATTTTCTTGACTGTATATACGTAGATCTATTTTACTTTCACTTATGCTTTGAAACTAAAACATATTTTTCCCCCAAAATACTAAATTTTGTGCTTTCCTCGACTTACACGATTTTTCAACTTACGTGAAAACCTTCAAAATCAATTAATCGCGTAATTCGAGGACTTACTGTATCCAATAAATACGAGTCTTTGAGGATCCATCTTGATAAAAGTTAGTTCCTCAACCACACCGCCATTTAATCAAACGTCGGAAATTAATACTTTCTTTTCGTTTGCAAGGATGTGCGACGTTACGCATTTGAGAAATATCGAATATTTATAGATTATTATATCGTATAAGACAGGTTTTTGCTATAGAAAGTATCGTTTTATTTTTTTTTTTTATGGCTATCGACATTTTTGGTGTTTTCGTTTCACGGCTGCGAATATATTCCAACGTTCAATATGCGGGTACTGGAAATTCGCAGTGTATGTTACGTGTATTATAGATTTTCAATACTCGCAGTGAATTTCGGAACGTAACATGTGTATACTCGGGTTAGAAACCAATTAAAATCTTGCTTTGGGAATGTATTGTAGAATGCATAATACAGGTTAACTGTTGGAGTTCCTGGTTCCATTCGAACCAATGTTGTAAACGGGGATCGAACCATTTTGAACGAATTAATTCCAAAAATCTCTGTAGATAAACGAATTTTGAAATATTTTGATGTTAATAATTCTTAGCTATCAAATATGCTGCGAGTCGTTGTTGCATGTTTATACAAAACAGAAGTCAAAATTATACGAGTGCTCGAATATTAATTTGAGTAATTAGTTCAATAATGGAGAGTGACGCGAATATTCAAGCAAATATGTCATCGCGAGCGAATTGAGCAATACTGTGGCTTCTGTGCGAATGTTGGAATTTGTTTTCGTCTCACTTATTGACTTTGTATCTATAAAAACAGTTACTAGTAAGCGAAATACACAAAATTAATATTGTGATCCCGTAATTCACAAAAATTGCCATATAATTGCTTCTTGGTGTACGTGTACGTTCAGTATCTCACATTTTTTATATTTCTGTGTGAAAAACTTCGAGGGAATAAGCGCGTCGATCCAAAAAAAGATAGTTACTTCACATTTTTAATTCTTCCTAGCATAACAAAATTAGTATAGAAAAAAATCTGATGATTTTGAATCTGCAAATTCGAGGAACAAAGAAATTGAAAATTTATAAATTACAAATTACGGAATTTAAAGATTCGAATGAGAATTGAAAGCTTTTCAATTAAGTTTATCCACGATGATTCTTCGATTCACGAGCGTGACAATTTTTCATGTTTAACGAGTGAAACTCCTGTTGAAAATTTATGATCAATTTTTAATTTTTAGTGATGCAAAAATTATTGCACCATAAAAGTGTGATAAAAAAAGTATCGAGTTTGAGGAACTGTCGTTAAAAAGAGTTATAAATAAAATTAAAGTTAATACAATGTCAGTACTCCTGTTAGTGTTAAAGTGTATATATCCTTATTTAAATATTTCTACCTATCATCAAACATGTTGCATGGATCTGTAAAAGAACAAACATTTACTCAACATCTCACGCGATGCACACAAGTATAACAGTGTAGCAATGGCGATATAAAAATAATAGGAATACAAACAGTGACTTTTTATCGTAACATTTTACCACACCTCGAGTCTGTTTATTTTACAAACAGAATGGCGGCTACCTTCTTCGAGTAAATTGACTCGAAATCCCTAAAAAAAAAAAAAAAAAAGAAAAAGGAAGGAAGAAAAGGAATACAGTTTTTATATTTCACCATCGGCGTTTTGCTTCCATTAATTCGCTATTCTTTCAACGGAGACATTTTAATGGCCGCCGTTCCCGCTGTCGGGAAAGATTTTACCGCGTTTATTTCGAAGCGAGGGGAAGATTGTGTTATTAAGATGTCAACTCGAATCATCGTCTCCGTAACAATTTCACGACCTTAAAATACCAAGGAGCAAATATCTCTCGGTAAGGAACCGCGTTCTCCGCGTTTTTTCCGTCATTGCTTCAAATTAAAGGCAAACGAGGAAGAAAACGAGCGAACGGGGTAAAAAGAAGGGAACAAGGGAAATATCACCGCTCGCGTGCTTTTCATTAAAAGCAAACGAGGAAAAACGCGCGCCTTTAAATTCTCGAGTTTTTATCGGAACTCGATATCGTAAACTGCACGTACAGGGTGTGTCGTCGGGAACTTGACTAATTTGCATTCAATTCCGTGTGATGCAAGTTTAGCTTGACAGAGGATAGGATAACGCGTGTCGTTCGAAAGTAAAGATATATTATTTCGTGTTTTTAACCCTTTGCACTCGACTCCTCCTGGACGTTAGCAATTATTGCTAAAATAGCAATCTTTGAGCGATATTTTAGCTATAGTTTCTATTGCTAATGTATTCTAGTAATAGAAAATTTCCATTTGAATAGAAAACTTGACAGAGACATGAATTTCTCAAAAAGTTGCGTTGGAATAAGTTTGACTTCTGTAATCACTAATCAATGCTGATGTCTCCTCAGAGAAAACATCCAAGCGCAAAGGGTTAATTTAGTATGGAAAACAATGACAAAATTTATGGAACGAAGGAATTGAAAATTTACAAATTATAAATTACAAAATTTGAAGATTCGAATCGCTAAAAAATGAAGAATTAACACTAAACATCTTTTATCCTTCACTTCTTCAGTAACTTAAAAATTTGGTAATACACGTTCGAAGAGGGGAAGACTTTCGTTAAAAAAATCGCTAAATAGAACATCACCCAGTATGCACCTTTTAATAGACACGGGGAAACAATGTGCAAGTGCATCCACGTTTATTATAGGGAAAATAATTTCCACGTTGCTCGTAATCATGCTCCTATAGTTAAATAGGAACGCGATTCCAACCCCTTCCGCGTAATTCCAATAACGCAAATATTAAATATCCCCCGTTAGCTCGTTCGTCTGATTATCCACCCGCCCCGAAACAGGGTAAAATTTATTTTTCACGACGAGACGACAGCTGCGCGTCCCTTTGAGCGCGCTCGCGCGCACTTGGCTCGTTTTCAATAATTTCGAGGAAATGGTGCTTTTTAATATCGACGGGCGGCTCGCGATTGTACTCGTTGACGAGAGTTCTCCATTTCCAGTCCGTGTCGCGAACGCTTTCAAGACGGCCTCGAATGCAACGGGACGTTAATAACGTTTCGCTTCAGCCGAAGAAAGGGATCCGGGACGTCACATCGCCAATATCTAGCAGTTCGATTTTCTAAATAATCACCGCGGACGAGCGAAGGACGGAATCGCAGCTTGCTCGATTATTTCGAATACAAGTTTTTAATATCGCTGAGTATGTTCTTATTTTGTACCAGCCAGGGCTTTGATGGCGCGGGTAATTTCCGTGGGGTATTGGGACGCGACGCCATGATACGAAATGCCTGGCTAATGTGAAATATCGCGACGTCGAAGAATCTTGTTGCGACGTTAGCCTCGTTTTGTGTATTTGCTCGATAAGAGTGCTGAAGACGGCTTTTCGTGTTGATTAAAATGTTGGGTGAGTGTTGGAGGAAGAAGAGTTTTAGAAAAATCGAAACTTCTGGTGTAAATGATTTGTGTTTAGTTGAAACTGGGTTTAGGATAATTTAATACTTGGTTTTTAATACTTAATACTTTATACTACCATTTTTACACTTTTACACGATCATATATTAAAAGCTGAAGCAGCCACGAGCCAATCAACTTGCTATTTCTCCTCTGGTAGTAGTAGCGGAATACTAATTAAGCGTATTGGGTTTCAGCGGATTGGATACGTCATTAACTATGGAGTTAAGACATTAAGGGCACGAATCATTATAAATTCTAAAACAACTTTTAAGGCCCTAATCCCTGTATTTAGAAAAATTCAAGTAACAAGGAAAAAGGTAAGTAATAATTGGGAGTCCTGAAAAATAGCTAGTTAATTGCGTTAATTGCAGCTTGAGTTTTTGCGCGAAATTATTGAATTTATATTAAGTGCACTAGTTTTATTTGTATGTGATTATCTTTCAAATATGGTCCAGTTTGTGTGATTATATTGAAAACTATTCGTTTTTGTCTTGCTAATAAATATTTTATAGCGAAAATCGTATTGGAAATCATGTGTAGTTATATTATAATTATATTAAGTGTATTTAAATGTTGATATTATGAGATTAAATACATATACGAGGTTCGATAGAAATATTAATTATTTTCGTATCAGTCGTACTACTTATTTATTTATATCCTATTTCCTTTTTCCTACAAATGTACATCTAATATTTGCTGTTGTTTCATGATAGGAGCGTCAGAAATTAATTCTAGAAAATGAGGACTTCACTAAAAATGATAAATATTGTCTAAATCGTTCGACTATTATCAATCAAAGGAAAACGATATAATAGTTTTGCAAAAATAGATAATTAGAAATATAATTTAAAAGATAGGGCAAATCATGCTATTATAGAAATTAAAATCTACTTTCTTAAGGGATGATTCTTAAAGACGATGTCGAATCAAGCAATTAATGGCACTGAAAAAAATTCATCGAACAGATACATAATTGAGCTTTGTATACAAAAGGAACTGTTTGAAAAACAAGTGCGTATAAAATGTGTTTATGATATTAAAGACATAAAAGATAAAAGAAATGGTGGTAACATAATAGTTAACCCTTGCAATTATAAGAACTCAAACACAAGTTAATTTCTCGCAGCTCGTTTTAAAACGATTTCTGCCTAATCCCATTTCAATTATTGAGCTTATGGAACAAGGCGCCCCTATAATCCCTTAAGATTTTTAATTGTATTAATCCGTTCAGTTTCCTTTCTTTCCTCGCACTGGGAAACACAGTTTTCCGTATGGGAAAACGATTCCTTTTGAGCTGCGTGTCAGATTCATTTTCCACGCTTCGACGCTAATACATTTTAATGGCAGAGGAGGTTCCTGTTAACGAAGGTGTATATCCGTTGCTTTTACATTTTTAACGATAATTATAACTTGTTGTTTGCTTCATTCCTCCGGCTCGTTTTCTGCCTGAAATATTCATGGCCCTCATTTTTTTATGCTAATGCGTTCCCTCTGAATGCATCGCGGACTTTCACGGTTTTAACGTCGGTTTTTCCTGGATCATACTTCAGATTTTTCAGTCTGACAACAATTCAGTCGTCCTTCCAGCGACTTTGCGAAATTACGAAAAGCGAAATCGCTGAAAGTGTCCGCGATTCCCCAGAAATCGCTGCGAAATGTTTAAACGTTCGATGCTATCTATATTTGTCTTCTCGAGTCACATTTGAATAGAATTTCACGATCCTTTTTACAGACCTTTGCCAGATTGGATAAGTTCCACGGGAATTAAGGGTACAAAAATTTCCGTGTTCAAAGAATCGGCTACAAGGAGTGGAGAGAGGAAGGGGTAAGAGAGGGAGAGAGAGGGTTAAAGATTTTAGCTTCGACGCTGGCAGAACGAAGTAAATCTCATTAAAATCGCGGTACGAGTTCTACTCTTCCCGCTTGGAAGAAGAAGAAAAGACGAGCAGAGCAACTGGAAGATATCGTTAATTAACTCTGTTCGTCACGAGGGGAGAAAAAGTTCGTACTCCCTCGATCTCCTGCGCAGTCATAAGAGCTCGTTTACAATGTTTCTTCGGAGATTTCATGGGTAAAAATGAGAAAGAATTATTCGTACCTTTCGTCGTAGTTCCGACCTCTGATACGAATTGAAATTTTTTATTGGCCGTGTTACTGCGTAACAAAGGGCCAAAGGCAAAGGGAATTTTAGAAATAGCCTGCACCGTTTTTTTGTTACAGTCTGCTTTAAGCTTTTAATTGATTCGAGACGGATTGCACACCGTGTGTGCAATGATATTGAATTGAAATTATGAGTCAGTACGGAAAAAGTAGGCTAAGAAATAAGACTGGTTTAAAGTAACAGGTATTTTAGATGTGTATAAACATAAAATTTGGTATTGGTTTCAATTTAGTCTCTGAAATGAGTGACTCGAAGCCAGGACCATCAGGAAACCAGAAAATGTGCAGTAATAATGAAATGATTTATTGCTTACAGGAAATAGAAAAAAGAACCGAAATTTTGTTACTTAAATTTACTTTTTATTTTTTAATTTCTTTATTTTGTTATCATCAAGCACAACAAAACTAAGAAAATTAATTTTATTTTTTTGTGGATTATATTCTGTTCTTTATTACTGAACCTAAAATAACGATTTCATGTTATATGACTATTTTTGGTAAATATTTATAACCAAGAGGTTAAAATAAAGTTCACATAAAAAAATAGAATGTGGAGAAAGGCTTGTTGGCAATCAAATTTCTCAAAAATTCAATTTCTCTATTAACATATCTTTTCTTTTTCAAATCTTAAAACAAGTGTCTACAATCTATTTTTTATAGCATTCGAATGCTGTAAAATTCTCTATAATATCTTTCAATTCTCCCTATACATACTCTCTCTCTCTGAAAACACAATGCCTATGTGCATGAATTTCTTCCTCCTCATCATATTCCGTTTCAATCCCCAAGCGCACCCCTCTCAGGATTGCACCCCAGAATCTATTCCCTGGCACAGGTTAGGAAGACGGTGAAAGTGTTCCAAATAAGACTGGAATCTGGCTGGAATCTTATATAGTTTCATATTTCTCTCGTCCAAAACGCGAACAAGGTGAACAAGAGAAGAAGAGAAAGAGGAAAACAGAAGGGGCGACGCCATTTAAAACACGGTGTTCCGGCTACAAACGTCGCCCAACGTGTCAAACTACGAGGGTCGTCTCAATAGTAACTTATACTGTTTTTTAAAATCCGTGCGATAGACAAAAAAAAACTGGGAGTCGCAGAGAACTTTTGTCTGGCTGTAGTTGCAGCACTGTAAAATTCCTATGCGTTTACCTTTATCGCTTGAACAGTCACGCGTTAGCAACCATGAAGAATCGACTTGCTGATACAGTCGATTACCAAGTTCGTGCTGTTATTCGTTTTTTTACAGCAAAAGTTTCTCGTTGGCGTCAATCAGTAATTGAAGGGAGAACAACGTTACACGATGAACAACGAGGCGGCCGACCCTCCACTTCCCACGCTCCGGATGTTGTCGACGAGGTCTGAAAAGTCGTGGACATCGATCGGCGTCTTACGCTTGATGAAATTCTTTTTCAACTTCCTCCGAATATTGAAATAAACCGTGCAAGATGGGTTCTACGTTCAGTTGATTCAGAACAACACAAAGAGCAAAAAGTGAAGAAGAAAAAGAGGAAGAAGAAGAAGAAGAAGAAGAAGAAGTGGAAAGATGGCTAAATAGTTTGGCGGGAGAGTGGTCTGACATTGGATTAAAAAAATCAAAAATGTATTGAGATTGTTGGAAATTATGTAGAAAAAGAACTACTAAATGTTCTTTCCAAAATATCCTCTTTTTTTAATTTATAAACGATTTTCGATTTAAAAAAAAATAGTTTAACTTACTTTTGAGACAACCCTCGTACTTTCACCCTTTCGCCAGTTCTGGCCAATGCCTACCTTCTATGGCCTTGCTTAGAAATATTGCGTGGATTCGACGCGAGCCACGAGAACGACAGCGACTCTGGCAAAGGAATGCAAAACCTCTCGCAAAACCCTAGCCGCCGAATTTCGATTTTCTTTTACTTCCAAACATCCCCTCCGTCGTCCCTTTATGCACTCTTTCCTCCTCCTTTCTTCTAGACTCAACGAAAGAAGTATTCATTGTCCATTCGCGAACTTCTACAGCTCCTCGAATCGTACGAGAAGTAAAGCGAGAAAGGGGAGAGCGAAGGGGTTGAAGATTGATTGTCAAGCCGTTGGGCGCAGACTAGTCTGGTTTCCTCCGCTTTTCTTCTCGTTGCTCTTTGAGGCTTGACGAATTTACGATACGTTTACTTCCGATCCATTCGTTTATCCACTTTGGGGTTTTTGAGACACAGACTCTGATCGAATTTACATAGCATTCTGCGCGATCGTTTAACGTTGTTCGATCTTCGATCGTGGGGAACGATTCTGCTTTGGAAGCACATAATTCCATTTAGTTAGTACAATTATTTATGCTGAAGATTAATTAAAGAATTTGGAACATCTTTAGTTAGACTCTTCCATTAATAAAAAAATGAATTTTGTAGAAAGATGAAAAGTAATTCTGAAAACAAATTGTAAAATAATGTGTTCATATTAAAATAGGCGAACCATGTATCACATATATGTGGAAAATTTAAATCATAAATGTGAAAACGTGTCATAAACTCAGATACTGTTGTTATATCATAGAACGACGCAATAAATATAATTAAATTTCTTCCTTATCAATCTACTCAAGATACTAGTAGAATTTTGCAATTAACGATCTAATTACATACGAAGAATATCTTAAACCAATTAAAAAAATTTTTTAAACCAAAGTTATGATTATTTTCCTCCATCTTTTTCTTCTTTTTCTTTACTTAACCTCCTTAATGATATATTTCACAATTGCACGATACTTTTGGTAGCAATTAAAATAATTTTTACTTAAAAATACGAAGAAAAATTCAGGAACACGTACGACGATTGGTATTATCTCTTGGTACGAGCATTTTTTTCCCACGCGTTGAACGCGAGCGATTTTTCCTCGAGGCGCGCAGGCACGAGCAGCAGGGACCGTATTCTCCTCGAAGACAGAAGGTATGAGTAATTCAAACACGTATATTTCGATCTGGCTGGAGCACCGCGAAAGTAAAAAGGTTCATATTTCCAGCGCAGCTATCGCGTCCCCGCTATTTGTACACCTCTTTCCCTTTCTGTCTGCGTCTTTGCGCGTTCAATATGCATGCGCCGCTGAAACGTATCCCGCCGGGGCTTTCCCTCCTTTCTTATCATTAAATATTAATATACCATACGCTAACGTCGAATCCTTCGATTCATGCATCGTCTTTAATCCGGCTGCAAGAGACGCGGGTATAAAGAGGATCCTCGAACGCACGCCCCGTATTTTACCTCCGTATTTCCAGCCCCGGTTTTTTTGCCCCGCCTCGTGGAATATTGAAACGCGAATACTTCGTAGGGCGGATCCCCTTTATTTCATTTCGCACGCAAGAGAAGAGTTTTCCGTGGGCATCGAATAATAGGCTGAGAATTTCACTTTGTTTCCTAGACACAGAACGGGGAGGATATAAATTGCAAGTTGATACTACGCTCGATAAATCTAAGCTATCTTTTTAAGTATTCAGTAGTATAGTCGTATAATGTTTCAGACATCCAGAGAAGATATAAGTGATACGCAATACAAATAAGTGAATTGCTTTTTTTAATTTGATGTGGTGGTTAATTTTGTAATAATATTTGAAAGAGTTTAATTTAATTTAGGAAATTAGAAAATTATCGTTAAATATTTCTATATTCAAAAGAGTCTAATCTAATTTAAGAGATTAGAAAATTATCATTAAACATTTCTTCTTTAAATTATTACGACTTATTTCTACTCGAAGACGCTGACGATTTTCGAACATTTCGGGTACTCTTTACGCGGACTAATGGATTTTTAAGAAATCAGTTTCTTGATGGAACTTTTGACAAAAAATCTCGAGAACTCCATTATTCGCGAATGAAGTCGTAATTGGGAGTCGAGAGGGTTCGAAAAGGGAGCACAAACGACCTGGCAGTCGGTGGAGCGTCGTCGATAAATTTGTGGCGACACCGTAAAAAATTTGAAGAGATCCTTCGGACGATCTTGGACGCCAACATTGCGATCATCGTTCGGGTCGAGGGGGAGATCATTCCTATCTTGACTCGTCGCGGAACGATTTGATTCGAAGATTGGACCAAGGTATTTCCAATTTTCTCGCGCGGATCGATCACTGCCGCATTTCGCACCGTTTCCGGCAATTTACGCTGGTCTTCTTCTTGTCGCATCGGCGAATTAGATTACGTCGACGAGGTCTACGGTTTCCGTTTCGCTTTTTACCTTTTTTTTCATCGATTACCTTCGTTCACTTCTCCTTCCTGCCAGGAATTACAATGCAGCTGGTGCAATTAACATTTTTCTTATTTTCAAACGATGAAGACAGACGTTTATGAATCCTGACAAGTTCTTCATTATTGAAAATAAAATAAAATTTAAATATTTAACGATAATCTTCTAATTTCTTGAACAAATCGTTAGAAATGAATATTATTTTTAATACTTCGACTCCTGAGACTTTTGGCTATTACAATGTTATAGACCAGTGAAAATCAGTGATCACACATTTCTTCTATGAAATTTGTTGTTATTTAATCCGTTTGCGTGAAAATTGTACCATTTATAAGCAACCACAAATTTATTTACGTATGCGAACAAAATTTGTATTCAACTCGAATCAATACTTCATTGATCACATACAATTTATCTGCAATGTATACAAAATTAATAAAATAAGTCTGTAATTAATACAAAATTAACAAATCAAGGAAGTGAAAGGAGGACAGCACGATGGGGTTGGGTGTAAAATGCAGAACAGTTTTCTGGGAAACATTTTTCGAAGTATTCGTGAGTTTAAGTTTCCGTGAACAATAGTCCCAGAAATAGTTTCGGACGAAAGTTCGAGGCTAGTTTGAGAGCCGCTGCCGCGTCAGCGTAGACCGAAAATGATGAAGGCGCTTCATTCCCCGAAAGACCTTCCATATTTCCTGGGGGGGGGGGGAGGGGGGGCGAATGGTATTTGAGACTGAACGAAGTTATCGTTCAGACCGGAATAAGGGCCAATAGTCTATAACAGGTGATATTACAGACGTAATTTCCTATCCTTCGGCAAACTCCAGGTGAATCCGTCGTCCTCGGACGGAAGAGGGATTTTCAGGGAAGATGAGGAGATAACGCAAATTTACTGTCCGCGTTGTTTTCGATTCCACCAGCCTGGCTATTCTTACGGGATTTAACTTTGTTTTAATAAACGCGCGCCGAGTTTCATTATGGGTCCCCGCAGGTTTATCGAGCAGGAGGAATAATCCTTCGTTTACGGGGGAGTCCGACCCGCCCTCGTCCCAGTCGCTTTTATCCGTCTTTCAACTGAAAAGTGAAGAAACACTCGTCGCTTTATGAAGTAACGTTGAATCTCCTCTGAAAACTTTCCTCGGCGTATCTTGCGTTATTGTGAGCCTCCTATTCATTATCTTCTCAATTACCGCCATGGACGACGACAATAAGAGCTGGGTTGATCAATAGATAAAGGGTTATATAGCAGAAAAGCAAGCTTCGTGCAAATGCTTTTACACAGAAATCGTATAAAACGTTTTGTTATTTAATTTAAATTAAGATTTTGGGCAAAAATGAAGGAAACGAGGGGTTTTAGGGTTCGCATGTTCGAAAGCTGCGTTGATCAGGATGGTGACTAGGTTTATGATGCGGATGCGACTTGATATAAAGGGACTGAAAAAAAGGGTCACCATAAACCTGGTCACCGCAGTGAACGCAGAGAAATTCCAATCGTGGGGTGAAGACACCCTGATGGAGATGAGAGAGTAAGAGTTTAATATTTTGGAGGCCTAATTGATTAACCCTTTCACTGTGGCGAGCTTTCGTAGCGAGCTATCAATATGACGCAATGAGAGAGTAGGAGTTTGATATTTTGGAAGCGCCTAATTGGTCAAGAAAAGAAATGCCAATCGACTTGCGGAAGCTTAAAGAGCGAAGGCGCGAAGAGAATCAGTCAGATTTGAATAGATTCTGATAGAGAGTTGAACGGATTGATATAAAGGCTCGAACAGAGATTTGTAAAGGTTCGAGAGTAAGCGTGAATAAATTATACTTTTAATTAGAACCTTGTCTTTCTTTTTAAACTGCCATTTTCGAATCCCTTAACGCCCAAATCCTCGAACATTTCCTATAAGATAAATTGTAATTATATTATGTAGATCGACTTATATCAAGTTCTGGAATCTTTAAGGGTAAGCAAAGGGTTGACGTCGGTTTTTAACCCTCGAACTTCGCACTGCGAGTCGAAGAGGGTTGGCGAGATTGTAAAAGAGGTACAATTTTCGACTGTGGCTCAGAGAACCAGCGAGACTTCCACGAACCACTCTGTGATTTCAGATTTTCTCGAAAAATGCCACGGTTACCTGTTGCTTGGAGCATACGTGTTCTGTTTTACGTCTCGAACAAAATATATGGCTGCTACGTTACCGTGATTCAAGTGAACTATACTCAAAACTTAAATTACTTTTCAGTGATAGATCGGTTGTGTGGGCAATCTTTCTTGAACGCTGGTCGCTTTTGTGAGAAATGAATTTTGTTACGTGTGGAAGAAGATTTCGTAGCTCTGAATGCGTAAGAAATATACGCATACGACGCACTGTTGATCCCACTGGCTATTATTTATTATTTATATTATTTACTACATTATTTATATTATTATTTTGTAATAGAATGTGAAAGTGGGCTTTTTGGAATACTAGGATTGTGATAAAAACCTAAATAACAAGAAAAGTATTATTTATAATAAAGCAGACACGATTAAATCGATAAATGAAGCTTTTGCAATATTCTATATTGCCCTGGGTTTCATAAATTGAAATAGATTATGCAAGTGCAAGCGCGAGTTAACCGATCAACGTTTGGGCATGAAAACACGACGATAATTTAACTCGTGACCTGTCAACAATATGTTAAATAGCACTTTACTCTCAAATTGCTTTAATATGAAATTATCGATTATTAAATTCCGTTTATATCGTAAAAAAATTGATAAATGTATGCTCAACAACAAACTTCTTTGTCATCGCAAAAAATACGGAGATACATGTTGTCTCTAATTAATTCTTTGACTAAGAACGACGTATATATTCGCTCCCGCAAGCCTTTCAATATATACGAAAGACGTAAATATACTTCTTCTTCATCTTTTTTATTGTAACACTGTCTTATCGATTGATTTAATCTGGAATTTATTATTCTAACACCTTTACTGCCTCATCAATCGATTTAACATAGAATTTATCATGAAAATCGCTGGAAATCGACAATTGTTCCGACATTGGTATGTCTCTATACTGTTTAAAAATGTTTGAAAAATATCTACGAACTTTGCATACTTTAATCTTCGAAAAGAAAAAATCAAACTCGAAATGTGTAAACTACTGTGTACTGTGTAATAAACATAAAATTCGACGGAAAATTAGACAACAATATAAACAATGCGATGTAAGTTTATCCGTTGATCCATGCTTTAAAAATAAATGATAATTTTGATCATGTACGATAAATTTGTATCATACACAAGTTGATTATTAAATCGTTATTATCTTTATTATTATTATGTCGCAATTGTTCAATCTTTGTTCCTGATTATCAATTTTGCATTTATTTAATTATTAATTAAAGTTGAAGAAATGTATTGTAATTTTTGATCAGTGGATAACCAGTCGCAGCGACTGACATACGAATATCAGGCGGTAGTCAAAGGGTTAATTAAATTTCGTCTGTCAACAAGTCCAGGAATTTAAAACAACAAATTTAATTATACTGCAAAAGCTACGTCCTAATAGCAGTATTGTAAACAAGCAAATTTCTGTTAAGACAAAACAAACGGTTTCTAATGCTCGTCCACTTTCGGTGGCGATCTTAGATAACGAGAGAAGAGATCAGTAGAAATGCATGGGATAAGTCAGCCGTGGACTGCAAACTGCAACAACTGTTAATTGCATCGACTCTGAACTTTGGCTGTGGTAAAACGCATAAATAATGGAAACTTTGCATCCTCTAGAGATAATAGAGAACGGAGTAAATGTGTTTCCGCGTAGTCGGTGACAATAGATAACCGTACAACGACGTAAGTAGTAGTGTACAGCATAAGTCAGACAACGCGGCCGCCCTGAAGCGGTACAAACTACTTTAACCATTAAGCGCTGCTCCTTATGATGGATCTACGTGCTCTATCGTTCGGAATAATGTTTGAGTAATCTTGACAATGAACAGATAAAGAGAAATATGGCGTGCTAATAATCATTCGATTTCTGTTTTCATCTTCCTGTGTAATCGAAACATATCTTCGAGTTATCTTAACATTTGTATTTCAAACTTCGTTGAAATTGAATTTGTTGATTTTGTTTGACTCTGTCAAAACATTATTCTAGTTCTTTGTTAAATTGAAAAATATTTTGTACAGCTTTATAATTTGATTGTAATTCACAATTTTTAGATACAAATTAAATTTTTGTATTCAAGTTTTAATAAATTTTTGTTATCAAATTCTCGCGAAATTATGAATATAGTTGGACTATGATTATACTATCATATAATTTGTTATTTCGTATTTTTTAGGTACAGAATGTTAGATTTCCTTTTTGACATTCAAAAGCAATCTACTTCATACGTATAAATATCACTCGCTATTTCTTCAATGTGGATATTACGAAATATCTAATTGCCTTGTATGTTTATCCACAACTAAAATTAATTTCTTTCCATGAATTAACATAGGTTAAACATGAACCTTAATGCACTGCATACTCATAAAAAGGGGGTTTAGGAACTACGCCATACGATGAATGAAAAATTAAAAATGATTTTTTAAAATTGCAATGCTTAGACAATATCTGTTACAATTGAACTAAATATTAAAATTAATTAATCACAAACAGTTCATCGTGCTGCAGTTAAACTAAATGTTCATGTCTGTCACAGTTAAACTAAATACTGAAATTAATTAATCCCAATCAATTCACCCACGAATTCGATGAAACAAGAATTGTTCGGACGAGAGAAACGCCGCGGCGAGAATTTCATGCAAATTCTTCAGCGAACCGAGGAAGATCGCGTGGAAGCCATCGATCGTGGCTCTGTCTGTAGGATCGATGCAGGGGGTGCAATTTTCCACGGTTGTCTCCGCGTTCCAGGTCAGTTCCGGGGGATGAAGAAAATCGCGTGGTGGGCAGGTCGCGCGACAACGGGGACGAGGAGGAGGGGGAGGGAAGAAGGGAATGGTAAGGGATCCTATTCAAAAACCATATGTTTTCGCCTCCGACCGATTTTGTTCAAATTTTGCATATTTGTAGATCTATATGTGGGTCATCACAGGCCTTCTTTCCAAAATTGATGATTCGATGATATTTGAAGTAGATGTTCCTTAAGAACATCCCGTGGGAAGCCGTCTTCGGGGCTAAAATCAAATCCAAAGGGAACAGGTAAGAATCATCTTGTCCACATGGGCACCATCACGAGGGAACATAGAGAATCTCGAAATAGCAAAGAGAATCTAATCTTCCAATCCTTCAGACATCGGCTGTACATCAAATTTTTGTAGAAATTTCTTACAATTCTTCAACAAAAACATTGCTACATTGTTAATTTGCGCCAGAGGCAACTTTCTTTCAGTCGCCATGGCGTTTCATGTGACCGCAACTTGAATCTCTCTCCTCGACCCCTCGGCAGACTTTCAATTCCGAAGTTCCACCACGAGAATGGAAGCAGCGGAGGTAGTGACACAGGGTTAGATGCAAGAAATGGGAAAATTAGAGCGACAAATTACAAACTCAGCAAAATAACTGGTATAAACATGAAATTAGGCTAAATTTCAGTGGAATGAAGGTTTTTATTCACAATTTTCTCAATCCCGTCCAAAATTAAGGTAAACTTCATACGCAAGGAGGGGATAGTAATAGAAGCCATTGCTCAAGATCAACAATCTAATAAAAAAAAAAAAAAAAAAAAAAGTTAACCCCCTAATATTTTTTTGGAACTGGGTAGAAGTCATCCAGAGGAACAATATCGGTCCTTAGGAAAATCCTGTGGGAAGCCGTTTTCAGGGTTAAAATCAAATCCAAAGGAATGTAATACTCCCGTCTTTTATCTATTCTTTTGGAATTTGATTTTAACCCTGAAGACGGCTTCCCACGGGATACTTCCAAGGACAAATTTTGTTCTCCTGGATGACCTCTATCTTATCCCAGAAAAAAATTAGGGGGTTAACTTTCTTTTTTTTTTTTTTTTTTTTTAGGATTGGATTCTTATTCTTTATTAATTCTTGGCACTGGGTTCTTGGCATGGCTGGCTTCTTATTACCACCCTTTCCTTTCGTTTGTAGTTAATCTTAATGTTTAACAGGATGGAGTCAACTCGAGAGGAGAGCTTTGATTCTGATGAAATTTAGCCTAATTTCATGTTTATCCGAAATGTTTTGCTGGGTTTGCAGTCTATTACTCTAATTTTTCGAATTTTTACATCTAACCCTCTGCCACTGCCTCCACTGCTTACATTTTCGCGGTCGAACTTCGGAATTTCAAGTCCGTCGACGAGGGACTGCAGTCGCCGCATAAAACGCCAGCGAGGTTGTCTCCTGATGGCGGCCATGTAGAGACAAGACGGCTCTTACTTATTGTTTTTGAACTTCATTTTAGCCTTGAAGATGGCTTCCCACGGGATGTTCGTAAGGACCGATTTTGTTCCCCTGGGTTACCTCTGTATGATTGCAGGAAAAAATTAGGGGGTCAACTTTTTTTTTTTTTTTTTTTTTTAGGTTTAGATTGTTGCTATTTCTTGATTCTTGGGCTCGATGCTGGATAGCTATCACTTCCATTGTTGTTGCCCGTCTTCTTTTGCCTTAATTTTCGATGGGATTGAGAAAATGACGAAAGTAATGGACTCGCCATCAAGACGACGTATTGAAACATGAAGTGAAGCTACAAGATTCCCAATCCCATCGAAAATTAAGGCAAAAGAAGACGGGCAACAACAATGGAAGTGATAGCTATCCAGCATCGAGCCCAAGAATCAAGAAATAGCAACAATCTAAACCTAAAAAAAAAAAAAAAAAAAAAAAAAAGTTGACCCCCTAATTTTTTCCTGCAATCATACAGAGGTAACCCAGGGGAACAAAATCGGTCCTTACGAACATCCCGTGGGAAGCCATCTTCAAGGCTAAAATGAAGTTCAAAAACAATAAGTAAGAGCCGTCTTGTCTCTACATGGCCGCCATCAGGAGACAACCTCGCTGGCGTTTTATGCGGCGACTGCAGTCCCTCGTCGACGGACTTGAAATTCCGAAGTTCGACCGCGAAAATGTAAGCAGTGGAGGCAGTGGCAGAGGGTTAGATGTAAAAATTCGAAAAATTAGAGTAATAGACTGCAAACCCAGCAAAACAACTCGGATAAACATGAAATTAGGCTAAATTTCATCAGAATCAAAGCTCTCCTCTCGAGTTGACTCCATCCTGTTAAACATTAAGATTAACTTCAAACAAAAGGAAAGGGTGGCAATAAGAAGCGAAGTCAGCCATTGCTAAAGAACCCAGTACCAAGAATTAATAAAGAATAAGAATCAGAATCGAATCCTAAAAAAAAAAAAAAAAAAAAAAAAAGTTAACCCCCTAATTTCTTTCTGGAATAAGATAGAGGTCATCCAGGAGAACAAAATCGGTCCTTGGAAGTATCCCGTGGGAAGCCGTCTTCAGGGTGAAAATTACATTCGAAAAGAATAGATAAACACCTTGTCTACCCCTCGTATATCTATTCTTTTCGAATTTAATTTTCACCCTGAAGACGGCTTCCCACGGGATTCTCCTAAGGACCAATTTTGTTCCTCTGGATGACTTCTACCCAGTTCCAAAAAAAAATTAGGGGGTTAACTTTTTTTTTTAGGATTAGATTCTTATTATGGATGGATTCAATGGCTTCTATTGCTAAGGTCTCCTTTGATTTGAAATTAAATTTAATGTTTAACGGGATTGAAAAAATTCAGAACTTTGATTTCAATGTTTACTGTGTGGCTCATTTCGGTTCCCTTCGGGATAAATGGTCGGCGGGCCACTCGCAATGTAAGCTTGCGGGAAAAGACGTGGCTCCCGGCTGTTTATCACCGGTGACAAACGGAGCGATTAAGACAGAAATAAACGCTTCACTTACCGGCGACGCGCGCGATTAATAAAGCTTTCTAAGCGTCCGTCCGCCGCCGTCAGCCGCGCCAGACGCGAGGGACGATCCGTGGATCACTTCTCCGGCTGCTGTCCTGCGGAGACACCACCCCCGTTAGGTGCACGCCCGGAATTAAACGCCCTTTCACTATCTACTCGACGCGGGCCGCAGTGAACCGTGTCGAGGCTGCAACAGAGCGAAGCAGGCCCCTGTTACTCTCCGTTAAGTGGAACAACCGCGGGGATTGCCCGAATTGGCCCGCTAACATTTGCGTTTGTGCGGAGCCACCGGGTGAAATTTGATTGCCGGAGAAAATGCGACGAATTTCCCGGCCCACCGGGGCTGTGGTGTGTTTTCGAGCGGCTCTGTTTGTTGCCGTTCGATCTGCTTCGGTCCGAGCGGAAATGGTTCGAATGTTTTCGTTGCAATCGATTCAGTTTTAAGCGCAGACATATAAGAAAGGATCACGCTTGCTGTGGAAGTATCGTATAAGTGGATGCGATGGAGGAATGAAAAGGAAAAGTTGCGTAAAGGGATTAGTATCCTTGTCTTGAGCATATCTAATGTTGATGCGCAATCGTTAATGATCGTTAATTTGTAATCGTGGCTAAACCCACTCCCGTGGTCTATTTTTATATGTCTATGGTTTTAAGATTTAAGTATGGAGAATTCAATGCCGTGTTCAGTTGTTTGCTCGCAGAGGTTTCGCGAACTTAATGTCAGTGGACATTAATGTGTCAGTGTTCTTTTAATTATTTGAAAAATATTTGGAGCAACGCAGGGATGCGGTCAATTACATAGAGAGTTTCGCATTTTTAGCGGACCAGTTGCAGCCAATTCGTGGCACTTAAAATAATGCAGGAATCGTGGTTTTGAACGAATTAACTCAATCTCTATTCTCAATTGAAATGAGTTTTCACATCAACTCTTTGATGTTTCTCTTTTGCGCTTGTCATTCATTTCCAAATCACAGGTGTAACCTCTCGCATCACACACACTTACTCATTCATTCCTATTCCCACAGTAATTTCATTTGTAAGGGTTTAGTCTCGCTTCAGCGATTTCATCGAGGTTACCATAAAGTTGCGTTCCAAAGAGTCTTTAGAGTTTACAATATTTTTCAGTTAGAATAAGCAGACTTGTACTGTTAGAGTAAACTTGTCCTGGCGGAATTTCTGCGTTGTTGTCAAACTTTCGTTTACCAACGACCACCTCGCTTCCAGAACGCAACATGCTTCAGGCAAGCTGGAAGGAGATGACTTAGGGTTGGTAAACCAGGAAAACATCGCACCTTCCTCGTGGGCCACTTGTGTAACACATCCGCGACTGGCAAACTTTTTACTTTTCTAACACTGAGTACCTTTGGATTTTGACCAGAATTAGCACAGATTTAGTAAAGAATTGATCAGAAGTTTAGCAGAATTCATCGGAATTTATCAGAAATTCGTATGAGAGTTTGGAAAGAATTTAGTCAGAAATTAACAAGTTAATAAGTATTTATCAGAATTTAGTAATCAAAACTTAGTATCAGAATTTAATAATCGCACTTAGTATTTAAAACAAGACACAGCAAACAGATTTTAGCGATTAAATTGATTTCTAGTCGAATAAACTAAATTAAAATCAAAGTGCGATATTTAGTCAATCAGTTCCATATTATTGGGTGGTCCTTCAAGTTATTAAATGGCACCGAGTGCAATATTCGAAATGCATGTATTTAGCGAATGTGTGCTTAACAAATATCGTTAATGTTTAATGAGTAAAATATCAAGTGTATAAATATAATTAGTTTCAATAATTGTATCAATTTAAAAATGCAATTTTTAGGATTAGTTTCTTTTGTGAAGAAATTATAAATGTACATATATGTATCATTGTCCCTGAAGAGGTTAAAACACTTTTTCATAGCTTAAAAAGCTATATTGTAAATAAAAAGATGAACATATGTTTTGGAACTTATTAAAAATTCTAAAAATTCTTAATAAAAATCATTTGCCTTTTCCGTCCTTATTTCCAAGAGAAAATGCTATCCTATACAAAAATTAAATTGATAGTATAATTAGTGTAAACGTTATAAAACAACGTGAATTGAAACCACAATATTTTCACATTTTAATTAATTTTAATTCCAGTATTTATTCATCGTCACAGCCTTATAAATAATGGCTCGAATAATATCAGTGACACACGATTGCAGGTTTAAATTTCAGCCGTAAAATTAACGTTACGTTATTGATATTTAAAAATAATAGACTCGTTGGAGTAAATTTAAGATACAAAAAAATAATGCAATAAAGAACTAACGTTCTTCGCATCCTCGCGTTTTCCGTATCCGAGAAAGCCCGTTCTTTTATCCGGACTTTGATCGAAGAGTACCAGGCAGCCTCTCTCGGACCGAGAAATAATGTCTCGCGCGATTCCTCCAGTCAGCCCCATCAGTTACGGCCAAGGACACTCTCTATTTAATCCGTGCATTATGTGTCAGGCGTCGCAAGGTGTTACCTCGAGAGCAAACTTACACTTTTCCCCCGTTGTGTACTTAATCAATATTGATGCTGGATCAAGCTACAATTCATTCGACTTATTCCACCCCGGCGTTATATCGGGCCAAGTGATGCGTTAAGCCTGCCTTACGGCCTCGAGTTGAATGGCCACGAGGTTACCTTCACGGTATCGAAGAGCTGGTAGCAGTGATTAACGATTTCTGGTTCGATCGCAAGACGAAAGGACTCTGAGGGATTTTTTATTTCTGTTCTAATATTTCTTTCTTCCTTTTATTTCGTTGTGTGTGTATATTTAAATTTCTCTTGTGTTTTGTGAATTAAAATAATTCTATGCAAGAAATTAGAAATGGTAATAGAAAGTTATTTTGAAAAAGGTATAAGAAAATTGTCTGTGAAAATTACAAGTTGTCCTTTTATGTATGGTTCTTGTCATATTAAATCACATGTGAATGACACATAAATATGTATTTAACATGTTTTCTTTTATTATAAACTTTGGTTTTCTTTTAATTTATTTATCTTTAAATATCAGACACTGTTGGTTATTATATAACCCAGCGTTGCGTTTGAGAATCAATTATGCAGCAGTATTGTGGAAACTTGATGGCATAAATAATTCAATGCAAACCACTTTATGTAAAGTAAATGGATTTTGGAGCACAATGGTTATATGTTTAGTTACAATATTGCTAAATCAGCTCTTTCCAGAAATTAACTTTTGTAAACTAATAATGTAACATGTTTTCCATTTTCTGCTTGCATGTGATGCGAGTAATTACTTTTCCTGTTAAATACATCATTTTAATCGAAGGAGTTGAAGTTTCACATTAACACGCGCATAACATTTTCATCGCAAAATTGTATTTCCTTAAAACTAGCATCATCAATTTCAAATAAATGTTTATTCAAAATCAAACCTTAATTCTTTAAATTTTACGCATGAATAACAATAGTTATATTCCATTCAATAATCCCAATTTTATTCGATTATATATTTGTGATTCGATTTGAATAAATAATTCTACGATCACTAATATAAGAAAAGTGTGATTATTAAACATAGAAAGAAAACCATCCAATCGATTCGACTGAGCTTTCTCCGAGTCTAACCAAATTCTATCAAGTATTATCCCGTCTATTAGCAAGATCCGAAAACAGAGAGCAATATCTTAAAATTGCCACTGCGTTGGACAATCATGGGGGTGGTGCACGCTCCCGATTCAGCTCGTAACCGTATCGGAGAAGCACGTTTTCCCAGGGCGAAATCAGCGCGTTGGTCGTGGACGAGCCATTCCGGGTAAATAAAAGGTACGATTATTGGTATGCTACCTTTATCGTGAGAGCACCCGTTGCCTGCGATGCATTCAGCCTGTCTATAAGTGTGTATCACCCATTAAAGCCGGCAATCTAAATTTCTACGTACACGACCGATCGTAGACCACACTGGCAATTCTATTAGAGCCGCTCGAGCCGATTATTATCGTATCGATTCCGAATCTGATCGTGTTCGAGCTGCTGTTCTCCCGTGCAGCGGTGAATCGGCTACAATCGGTATAATTATACGTTTCAGCCTGTCTGTTCCGACCGACGCCTAGGAGCAATAAACGTGGAATCGTCGAAAGCTGAATGTATGACGCATTCGTGACAGAGGGACTATTTTTGATGTGGCGGTTTTGGCTACTAAAAGGACAGTACACTCACCAGTTTCCCGCGAGCACTCTATTTCCTACACAGCTTCTATATAATAGGAATTCTGACCTATCCCTATTATCCCAGCGTCTAAGGCGCAACTCCGCCATTTTGGTAGCCTTACTGATGAGTCTACTAGCAGGCTCAGGGCGAAACGTTCTTCCCTCTCTTTTCCTTCCTATCCTCGCAACAAACGAAGCGGCACACACAATCGCTTCACTGAGATTAGACGTTTTTAGCCTCATAGTTAACCCTTTGCGCTAGAGGGATGTACCCTCTAAAGGGACATTAAAATCGATTAGTGATTAACCCCTTGCACTACGATTTAATTCGGAAAAAGCCGTGCATAAACGGGACGCCTAAATGGTCGAGGAAGGAAACGACGGAGATCGACTTTCGGAACTTGAAATACAATGTCTTACGATTGAGAGCGAGATAGCCCCGTCAGTGTGTACTTCACGCGATGGTGCTCTTGTGAAATTCAAATGAATTTGAGTCAAAAACTTTTAAAAAATATGTTAATTACTAGATACATATGATGAGTAAATCGTCAAGGATATTACTTTTCGTAGAGCAGATTGTACGAAACGTGTAATTGGACTGGTAAGAACTGAAGAAAATGTCTCCTAGGTTGCACGTGGCCTGCATTGGGACACAAGATCCCACTCGAAACATTCATACTTGGTCCGAGATTATGTCGATTACGAGTCAGACTCGTAATATTCACGTTTGACATGAAATTAAACAACGATCCTGATTCGTGATATTCAAGTTTGGCCTAAAATTTTCATTACGAGTCAGTCTCGTCAAAATAGTACAAGGAGTTAAACTTATTCCACCGTAGCTTTTTGAGAAAGACATATTTCCCGCAAATTTTCTATTGAAATGGAAATTTTCTATTGCTGGGAGACGTTAGCAGTGGAAATCATTCCTAAATATTGCTAAAATATTGCTGTTATAGCAATATTTCTACGTCCAGGAAAGAGCAGAGTGCAAAGGGTTAACGCTCGCGGACTGTTCGCGCCAAAATGGGTATGCTACTCACATTGGCGCTGTTTATTAGCCCTTTGCACTCAGATGTCCCCTCTGACAGGACGTCAACATTGATTACGAAAAGAAACTTATTCTACCGTAGCTTTTTGAGAAACGCATGTTTGTTTGAAGTTTTCTATTGAAGTGGAAATTTGGTGGAGGGAGCAACGGATGAGCTCTCAAAAAATCATCGTTCGACACAGTCAGTCTTAACAAAAAATCGAACGAAGGAACAACGAACGAAAACTGAGCTCTTACAAAAATGCGTCTTGCAAGAGTTAACGAACGATCAATTAATAAAAAATACTTCTATCCGATGGAGAAGTAAAGAACCAACTGTTCAAGATTAGTTTGGCGAACAGCATAGCTAATTGGTTAAAATCTGGGCTTTGTAACCATAGAGAATGAACACGAAACGATAATTTCCCGCTGCGAGACAGGACACTATCCACGACTAACTAATTAACAATCGTAACTTAGATAGCTTCGATCTGATGTCGATTTTTATATAAACAGGCTCGATTCGAAATTCGTGTGCGTTGAATCGTAGAACCGAATCGAGCAAAGTTGACACGACGCGTACAGACGTTCACATTTTGGGAAACGTAAATGAAGAAATGATACGTAGAGGCAGATTCGTTTCGGTCTGTAAATGTTATGTACACTGTGTGCATTGCTTTGGATATTTTGCATATTTTTGCATAATACGCGCATCCGTTCTATTTTGCATATTTAAATTTCCCATATGACTATAAACATCCCCAGTTTGATAATGAGTGCTCGGTATAAAGTGTGATAATTAAACAGACTGCGGACGCTTATGTAAATTTATTCTTCCATGAACGTAATTGAAGATATAGGACGCCAAAATAGCAATCTATTTTGCGCTCGAAATATTATAATGCATTATTTATTTCGAACATTCTGTATATTTTTTTATATTATGTCCTTTCTGTACTTTTTTACATGTTTAAATTTTCCAAAAGTGCATAAACATCTGCACAATCCAGTGATGATTAAATATTAGGAATGCCAATTAAATTCAGAGGGTAGTTTTGAATTCTTCTCAGGATTATTTCATTTAGAGTTGGAAAAAATTGAAGAATTTAAATATTAGGAATGTCAATTAAATTCAGAGGGTAGTTCTGAATTTTTCTCAGGATTATTTCGCTTGGATTTAATAAAAATTGAAGAATTCTAATTAGCATGCGAAGAATTGTTATTTCTGACTAAATCGTGGACTCTCTCATAAGAGATCTAGCACCTTGTTATACTGAAACAACGCGGATAATAATTGAAAGACTTAGGGGATGAAGAGCTTATTTAAATTGGAGACGCAGGAACTTGACTTTCTACGTAAATACCGAGGAGCCCGTGTAAATTTTAAACGCGATGGAGTAGTTTCATGGCATGGTTAAAGCATAGTTCTCTCGTTTAGTTCTCTCGTTGCCTCTTTTTTAGAGGCAATTTTACTATAAAATCCTCAGGAAACACGAAGTCGAGAGTTTATGGTGCGATTCGAAGAGCTCGCTGGGGTTATGTAACAAATATGAAGTTCGGAACAAGTTCAGTCGCGAGTTGATGCCAGCGTCTGCATTTAACAGCATGGTATCATACTCGTTTTCTTCTACATACACTTATTCATATTACTATAATTTGACGATAGACTTTGTACCAATATTTCAGTCATCACGACAATTAAATTAAAAAAAGAAAATTATACGTAATACCTTCATTCTCTGACAATTTTACTTGCTTCTCTCGCGACAAACCCATCAATTTACGGTATAGTGAAAACAATAACAACAAAAAGGAATATAGTCGAGGAGAAGAGATAAAGTCAGCGAATGCTCGAGCAATAAAGTAAAACATCAGATAAGTCCGCAGCTACAAAAGCACACAGCAGAACTGTCGTTTTGTCGTTGATTTCGTGACCTCTCGGTTGGAACGAGGAAACGTAGAAAACGCTAATTACTCTGCGAACAATTTCTATTTTCCGCCCAAACTTTCAAGTCTCCCGCGAAGAATCTGCGCGCCATTGTCCTCGAACAGTCCAGGCAATCGCAACGCGTTTCACTTGCCTCTTTCTCGTGCCTTCTTCGCCGATTTACGTTATCTTAAAAGTGGTTCGACCGTGGAAAAAAGAATACATCAGACGCGGGTAGATAAATTCAGCCAACGCTCTGGCAATGAAGTAAAATATCAGATAAGTCCGTTAAAAGGACACGAAATCGACAGTGGCGGGCTACGATACTCCATCGATCGGTAAAATCGATCAGGGGAACGTCCATTCATCCGTCCGATAAAAACTTTCTCAACGACTCTCTTCAAGTCCTGCCTTCTACTTCACGTCTTTCCCTATCCCTTTTGTTCTTCTACAATATCTTTTATACCGCGACCTCGTTTCCTCGAAGGGTTCGTGGAACCCACGGCGGAAACACCGCCGACAGGGAGCGAGAGGAACAGCTGAAACATTAAATTCTAAATGAAAAGGCAGCTCGCGAGCGGCACTTCGAAATTTCTGGCCGCCGCGCGAAAACGGGTGGAAGAGGGTCGAGAAAAAAGACGTAAAAGCGAAGTCATAAAACGTGGTCAGAATTCCTCTCGGCTGATCTACGCGTTCCGCCACTGCGCTATGTTCTACCTGGGGAAAAAAATTTTCGGAAATACTGGATAAAACTGACTTCTTACAGGGCGATCGACTATGCCATATCTCTTTCGCGAGAACCTTGCTAGAGCGCATTTTCTTGTAGGTGGAAGGAGTAATGGTGATGTGCCAGAGTGGGGTTCTACACAATTGGATACATAGAAAATCTGTGAACAAAAATACGTTGAAAATGTAGATAATTGGTATTTTGTAAGAAGCTTATTGAATTGAAAAGAATTATTTATGGAGAGTATATTTGATCACCTTATTGTATATTAATGGATTTCTAGCGTTGGTAACATCGTTACATCTAGTTTATTTAGTGAGTGTAAAAAAACTTGCACTCACAATCGCAAGTTCTTATATAATTAATACTTCATCGTTAAAGTTCTAAGTGTAAAGTGCTTGTTGCACTGAGTGAAAGTGTCCAAGTCCAAAGTACTGAACTTAAAGATCAGTGGTTCAATGAAACAGTGTACTCGCAAAATCTCAAATTTGAATAATGATTCGGATCTAATTAAATTGTGTCCTCTTCTTTCGTTCGATGTAAAATGAATTCTGTGCTCTGTGTTTAAATGTTGATTTACAACACCTCGATGTGGGCGTGTGCTTTTTCTTGAGACATACGGATCCGCCATTTGCAAGTTTTACGAGAGAAGTGAGGGGAAACGATGATTAATTTCTAATTGATTAACAAATACACAGTGAAAAGGGAAATGGTGTTCTTTATTAAAGGTCACTCGAAGGTACTATTGCATCCCTAAGTGATGCGCGTGGAAATTTCACGTGTCCCAATATGGCTGTAGCAGATAATAAATCTTAGGAGCGTTTCGACGATAGCATGTTAAAGAATCACTCGAATTGTATTTGTAAAATGTTTGTTAGAAATCTGGAAATAAAGAAAGGTAAAGTAATGGTTCCTTGGGTGTTGCCACCATGTTTTAACAAATGAATAATGATGACAATAAGCTTCATTCGATCTTGCGATGCGTCGAAAATTTGGAAAATCCTGAATTTTTGTGTTTCTGCTTCAGGGTTTGCACGTTCGGTTATTAATATCCAACAAATCACGTTTAAATAAATGTGAACATTGCGGTAATTTAGAGTTACCAGGGTCAAAGTTAATCAAGTACTATAACTAGTCATCCAGCTCATTTCACAAGATTTCAAGATCACTTAAATATAAAGTGATATAAAGTCACTGAAATCCTGTTACAAAACTTCAAGTTTACTCGTCAGATATTTTAAGTCACTGAAGTTATGTTGTAGGAGCGTAGAGTTATTTAAAGTCTTGTAAGATCATCGAACTTATGCCACGGAACTTCTAGGTCACTTCAAGACAATATATGTTCACTGAACTTATGTCACAGGAATTCAGAGAAATTTTTCGATTATGCAACATCATCGAATACATGTCGCAAAAAATCTGGGTTATTTAAAAATTATATTATTAAACTTCTGTCATTTCACTTGTGGATTATCGAAATCACGTCGTTGAACTTCAAAGATAATTAAAGGTCATATATGCTAGCATAGATATGATGAAAATCAATTATTCAAGCTATAATGTTCGACATTAATTAGCAGCAAATAGTTGGATAATCAATTCCCATTGATATCGACTCTTCATTATTCCCACAATCATAATTAAATTATCCAACTCGCTAGTACGATTTCAGCCGGGAGTTTTCATGGTCCGCAGTGGTCGTTGAAAGTTGACAACTTTTATTCGCTTTCATTTCGTTTCGCGTACTCGACGCGGCCTTTTTCCAGGGAAATTTCGACAGATCTGAAAATCAGTCATCTCTTCCGCCACTGGGGAGGAGAACGAACGGGGTTGGGGATCGCGATCGGGGTGTAACCGATGATAGAAGTGGACTGAGAGTTCGCGCGGGCACGTAAGACGATAAATCATGCGGTCGTGTCCATGTGAATGCGCACAGGCATGAATTACACTTGCGGTTACATGCGCGTGTGAGTGTGTGTTGTGCGAGAAATGTAGTCAATGCTTGTGCGAAAACGTGCTTCTATACAGGGCGAGTCAAAAGTAGAATTCAACGTTTAAAAATGAAACGACAAACTCCGATTTACTGAAACTTTCGACACGTACCACGCGTTAATCCAGTCGAGACGGCTCATTTTTTTGCAGACCAACTCCAGAAGCTGAAATTTTTTAAAATTTGTACACACTTCTAACGTTTTGCACTCCGATGTCACCCTCTGAGGGGACATCAGAATTGACTAGTGATTAAAGTTATTCCATCGCAGCTTTTGGAGAAATGCGTTTCTCTCAAGTTTTCTATTGAAATGGAAATTTTCTATTGCTGGGAGATGTTAGCAATAGAAACTATGGCTAAAATATTGCTCAAAGTTTGCTATTTTAGCAATGGAAACTATGGCTAAAATATTGCTATTTTAGCAATGGAAACTATGGCTAAAATAGTGCTCAAAGTTTGCTACTTTAGCAATGGAAACTATGGCTAAAATATTGCTCAAAGATTGCTATTTTAGCAATAGAAACCATGGCTAAAATATCGCTCAAAGTTTGCTACTTTAGCAATGGAAACTATGACTAAAATATTGCTCAAAGATTGCTATTTTAACAATAGAAACTGTGGCTAAAGTATCGCACAAAGTTTGCTATTTTAGCAATGGAAACTATGGCTAAAATATCGCTCAAAGATTGCTATTCTAGCAATAGAAACTATGGCTAAAATATTGCTCAAAGTTTGCTATTTTAGCAATAGAAACCATGGCTAAAATATTGCTGAAAGATTGCTATTTTAGCAATAGAAACAATGGATAAAATATTGCTCAAAGTTTGCTATTTTAGCAATGGAAACTATGGATAAAATATTGTTAAATATTGCTATTTTAGCAATATTTGTAGCTTCTATTGCCAACATTCAGGAAGGAGCAGAGGGCAAAGAGCTAAAATACTTTTTATTTTAAACGAGTGCTATTTCTGTGGGATTGAATATAAGTTAAGTTCATTGAATAAAATGTATAAGAGAAATGCAAAACCTGCAGCTAATGCTTTTATCGATCTATTCACTGACGATCTTCGACTTCCACCGTCCATCCTCGTCACGCGACGCGACGTGATGTAACGTTTCAACCCCTAACGTATCCTTCCCCCATTTCGACGTCTACTTTTTCCATACTGACTCATAATTTCAATTTAATATCATTACACACACGGTATGCAATCCTTCTTTTTGGTTCGCAAATACATTGCACATTCTAGAGACTCAAATGTTTTAGTCTTTTAATTATAATTTGTTCGTCTATGCATTTTGTGTTATTCTATGTTTTTTAATTCCAAACGAGAAATTACAGAAATGACTTCCGTCTACTGTATTTGTAAATTTAACACTTATGTCACACTACTGTTTGAATTGTCGTTACTTAGCTAAATATATTTTTAATAATTCTAGAGACTCGAATGTTTCAAGCTTTCAATTATAATTTGTCTATGTTTCCAAATTCCAAACGAGAAATTACAAAAATGATTTCCATCTGTCGTACGAAAAGGTTACGCCTATTTTTCCCAGTGACGTTCCTTTTCGATTTCCTGATCAGCAAAAAGAAATTCGAAGGGGACCAGAAATTTCATTTCCACGATCGCGTAGAACGAGTCGAGTTCGTTTCAACCTCTTCGCGGAATTCTTGAATTCGCGCAGTTGCTTCTGCGACAATGCGGCCTGTTTGTGCACACAAATATTGGTAATTCATACAAGCGACCGCTCGCAGCTATATTGTAGCTGGTGCTCATGTTTGCGCATGCAAGTATAAGTAGACACGCGCGTTTGCTCTCTATATATTTGGTTACATTCACGCATACATTGGAAACTTGAGTGCACACCGCCTACACGCAGGCCAGAAATATGTAGAATTACGTAGACGCGGTGACCCGAAGTGCTACCATAACTCGTGGCAAATTTCATCCACTTTTGAATACCCGTGTTTTTTTCCCTTTTACAAGAGCGCATAATTTCACGTTTCAATAAATTTTTCGAAACTATAATCAGCATGGTGCGTCGCCAGCTATCGCCTTGCGTATTTGCTCGGTTAGAATGCTAAAAACGACTTTTCGTGTTGATTAAAATGTTGGAAGAATGTTGAAGGAAGAAGAGTTTTCAAAAAATCTAACTCTAAACTTCTTGTTTAAATAAAGAATTATTTGTGCTTAGTTGAGACTGGGTTTAAGATAGTTTGATACTTGGATAGTTTAACCCTTTGACATACAAATAAAATGAAATCTGATGGGTTCGAAAAATACTATTTAATTTTTATGTGCAAGCTTAGAAACAGAGCATTTTATTTTCATATTAAACAAAATGGAATCGAAGCACGATTTTTGGCGTCCACCAGAGTCTGTTCTTGACGTCTCGAAGACGCCAAAGTGTAGAATGGCACAAATGAAATGGCTGACGTCTCAGACATCATTATATATCAAGGAGTTAATACTTGGTTCCTAATATTTGATTTTTTTGTGAAACTCGTTTGAGTGAAACTCGTGGTAAAGAATTTGTATCATAAGTGAAAACAACGAGTCTGACATGTGGTGAGGAATTTGTGCCATTAACAATACGCAGAAGTCAAAGTCGTGGTACTTCGTTCAGATCAAATGATAACAAGTCGAGCTCGGCTCGTGGTTTGTGTTTCGAACAAACGAAATACACACGTCATAAGAAGCATGTATACATTTTGCACAAGTTTAGGCACACGGCTGAACAACTGAATGGCTAGGCGCGTGATCGACCTTCTTTTTTACTATGCGCAATCGGGAGATAGCGCGTAGACCAAGAAGTTAACTCTTTGCACTCTGCTTCTTTCTGGACGTTGGCAATATAAGCTAGTTAATATAGTAATATTTTAGCGATATTTAACAATAGTTTCTATTGTTAACGTCTCCCAGCAATAAAAAATTGTTATTTCAATGGAAAACTTGAGAGGAATATGTATTTCTCAAAGAGCTGCGGTGGAATAAGTTTAATCACTAATCAATTCTGTCTGATGTCCCCTCAGAGGAGACATAAGAGTGCAAAGAGTTAATACTACTCGTTTTTACATTTCTATATGCTTATATACTAACAGCTGAAGCAGCCACGAGCCAATCAGCTTGAAAAATTAAAATAATTAATAAGGTGAAATAATAAAATAAGATTTCTAATATTTGGTTCTAATACTTAATTCAATTCTTCATACTTTATACTACCGTTTTTATATTTTTACACGCTCATATACTAAAAGCTGAAGCTGGAGTAATAGCGGAATACTAATTAAGCGTATTGGGTTTATGGTACGTCATTAACGATTGAGTTAAGGCATTAAAGGCGCGAATCTTTACAAATTCCAAAACAACCATTAAGGTTCTAATCCCTGTATTTAGACAAATTAAAGTAATAAAGAAAAAGGTAAGTAATAATTGGGAGTCCTGAAAAATAACTAGTTAATTGCGTCCGTACCTATAAACTTGGTTTTTTAATCAAAAAAGCGACCATCGTCGCAACGCAACACAGCATTTAAATTCATCGAGGTACTCGTGAAGAGATGTCACTTCCAATATGGCCGCTATGGAACTTTCATCGCTGCAGTTGCTGATTCGAATTGAAACTTTCGTTCCCATCGATAAATAGCGATGTTTAAATAGGAGAACGTATAAACGAAGAGCCATCGTCGAACGTTAAATGATCTCTGATGATCCTGCTCTCTGTTCTCGATCAAAGAGCACGCGAATCTTTACAAATTCTAAAACAATCATTAAGGCTTTAAACCCTGTATTTAGAAAAATTCAAGTCACAAGGAAAAAGGTAAGCAATAATTGGGAGTCTTTAATTAAAAAAGCGACCATCGTCGCGACGCAACACAGCATTTAAATTCGTCGAGGTACTCGTGAAGAGATGTCACTTCCAACATGGCTGCGATGGAACTTTCATCGCTGCAGTTGCTGATTCGAATTGAAACTTTCGTTCCCATCGATAAATAGCGATGTTTAAATAGGAGAACGTATAAACGAAGAGCCATCGTCGAATGTTAAATGATCTCTGATGATCCTGCTCTCTGTTCTCGATCAAAGAGCACGCGAATCGCCTCTCAGCGTGCTTGGAATACCGTAAAACTTTATTGTACAGCGCGACAAGCGTATGCTCGCGCGGCAGATTTTTCTCGCGCGTAACCTCGCGAATAAAACGAAAATGATAAAATATCGAGTTGAGCATAAACTCTCGCCTCTCTCGTTTGCTGGCGTGATAAAACCCGGGACCGAATTTTTCAAGCCCGTGAACCACGCCAAGATCTCTGCGGCGCTTCGCAGAACTAACTTTGTTGACAACAATTCAGTTACTGAAATTTATGATCTATTCAGCTTTTAAATTTACGTATTTTCAAAAAAGGAGAGAGAGAGAGAGAGTTATTAAATTTCAAATAAAGAATATAATTTAAACCTTTGAAGTCGACGCTTTACCAGCAATTTTCTATTACTGATAAATGTTAGTGATAGAAACTATTACCAAGCAATTTTCCAGCAATAAAAAATTTCCATTTCAATAGGAAACTTTGGGGAAACATGCGTTCTTCAAAAAGTTGCAATTAATTTGCAATTAATTCCATCAGAGGCGACATCCGAGTGCAAAGGGTGCGTTTAGAATACTTTGGAGAAAAACTTTCGTCATACGTTAAAATAGATATTGTAGGACTGGAAACTTTTGCTGAAAACAAGCGTAATTTTAATGCGTGAAATTAACAGGTTAATTTTTATAACACGTTCTACTCTGATGTTTTTCTTCAACTGTCTTCATATACATTCGCTCATCGAACGTTCTAGATTTTTTCCCCCAGATTTTCATTCATTCTCTTCTCTTTCCAAGCGATTCACATACACGCACACGTATACTCTTGCATAAAATTTATAATATTCTCGAATAATCAATATTCGAGAATATTCTCAATTATTTCTTACGTTTCCACGCACACAAAGCTACGCAATAAAATCATTCACACCCTACAATATGAAATTGTGTTTCGTAAATATTGCTTCGAGAACAGTTGCATACCTTCGTTTCACGCACAGCATACGCATTCTTCCTGTAGAAAATAATGTAATTGTTGACTGCACGTACACACCACTGCACTTAAATCGTTAATATTACAAAGCGGTTAACGAAAAAGGAATGTTAACACTTGGTTAGGTTATAATTTCGTTTAATCACGCGATGCAACTGTATTATTAAACGCATTTTTGCTTTTACGTGCTTCCATTTTCACTAATGCGTGCGACATCGATGAAGGTTGACACCGAACTGAGAGCACGAGACGGCCCTGACGCTTGGTGTTTACAAATTTCGTCGGTCAGTAAATACTATAATGGATGTAATAGAATGAGCAGCCTGTAAAATATATACGATATTCGAATATTTCAGCAGTAAATTGAATTTAATTGAATATAAAATTGAATTTGGTTTTGAAGTTATTATTAATAAAAATGTAAATGTTATATAAACAAATTTATAGCATTTAATTTATCGAGAAATAAAATTTCATTATTTCTGTAAATAATAATAATTGCTTGGGTTATAAACTGTATATACATGAGAGTAAATTTATAAGCTTATAGCCTTAATGTGTATTTTCATAATCTGCTTGGCTATGGTCGTTTTGTGCAGCTTGGCGTATGATTATCATAGTCACGAAATTCCTTATTATCAGTATACGTACGACCACGTCCTATTTTATAATGTACGAAAGTTATGGATAATAATGCTTCGTAATTATGCTATAATCTATTTAATTTATCCTTATATACCACAACCTTTATAGCAAAAATCATAAATAAAAACATGTTCAAGTGTGAGCAAATTTCGATATGTTGAAAGAAAGTCTAAATGTCTTAAACAAATTCGATATGTCAAAAGAAAGTTTAAAAATCTTAAATAAATCCAATATGTTGAAAAAAAGTCTTTCAGATATACTGATTACGCACGTTAACATTAATGACGACTGAATATTTAAATTTTGGATGATGGAGCGTAACAAGACATAGTTACGAGTTGAGAACAGCAAACAAGAACTTTATTTAATATTAAACATAACTATTTATCCATGTTCAATCGTAAAACATCAAGGAAAAGGTTCATCAATTTCATAGCAGGCAGACATCAACCGAAATCCTCCCTTTGCGTGTTATTTTCGTGTAATTTCATTCACATTTGGCAGAAATTGAAGAGTTTCTTTGGTTTATTGCTCCCTACGAAAGTTAGGGCACGCGAATTCGTCAATTGCAATCATTCGCAGACTGTCATATCTAATTGGTTCAGAAAAACTCTGGAGAAATGGAGAAATGGAGAAGTGCACCCTCGGATGACCGTTTCACGATATTAATTTTTAATCGGTAACAAAATAAAATAACGCATCAAAAATACATATCAAATAATTTTCAAATCCACAGTATGCAATTTCAAAACTTGACGATAATTTTCTTTGAAAATTCATTATAATTCACTGTATACCATTTGATATTATGGCGGTCCTCCGACACTCGCCACTAGAGGGACAGTGCACTTACCAGTTTCCCATGAGCACTCGTTTCCTATTTCAAATCTTGACAATAATTGACAATAATTTTCTTTGAATATTCATTATAATTCATTCTATACTATTTAACACTATGGCAGTCGTCTGACACTCGTCATTAGAGGGACAGTGCACTTATCAGTTTCCCGCGAGCACTCGTTTCCTACTTCAAAACTTGACAATAATTTTCTTTGAATATTCATTATAATTCTCCCTATACTATTTGATATTATGGTGGTCCTCCAACACTCGCCACTAAAGGAACAGTACACTTATCAGTTTCCCGCGAGCACTCGTTTCCTACTTTAAAACTTGACAATAATTTTCTTTGAATATTCATTATAATTCACTCTATACTATTTGATATTATGGTGGTCCTTCAACACTTGCCACTAAAGGAACAGTGCACTTATTAGTTTCCCGCGAGCACTCGTTTCCTACTTCAAAACTTGACAATAATTGACAATAATTTTCTTTGAATATTCATTACAATTCACCCTATACTATTTAATATTATTGTGGTCCTCCAACACTCGCCACTAAAGGAACAGTACACTTACCAGTTTTCCGCAATCACTCGTTTCCTACCCAATTTCTATCTAATAAAAATTCCGACCTGTCCCTACATCCCAGCGTTCGAAAGAATACCATTTCCTTACAAATTTTTCATCGCGAAACTTCTGCCTGAGCGCGTGGCGTAAAACTGAAGCGCACGTACGCTCGTCGCAGGGCGATTCACCCTCTCGCGTGCCACCCCCGTCGAGGGCGTCGCGTTCCAGGGCTCGCGAAAACTTGGCTGTCGTTAAGCAAATTGATATCGGTCGGTCGCCGGGAAGTTTCGTGCCGCAGGAGCTTCCTTTATGGCGTGCACGAAGACCGTGAAACGTACGGACCCGCGTGGCTGGGTTTGCGTAACGCGCGGATTATTGGCGCGCGAACTTCCGTCCCGGGAGTTCCGCGTTGGCGATAGTGCGGTTCCTGGCGAACGGGGTTCCGGATTATGGGATACCGACAACGGCGTTTCGAAATTGTTTGTACCCCGTGGTGGAGGAAATTTCGACAGGCAGAGAATTCGTTTCGAATCGACGACGAAGAAGAGGGTTCGCGCGCATTTTTTGGGTGAAAGTTCGAAGCAATTTATTTGGGGGAATTAACTCTTTGCAATCTGCTCCTTTCTGGATGTTGGTAATAGAAGCTGGAAATATTGTTAAAATAGCAATATTTTAGTAATTGTTATGGTGAGAGTAAAGGATTATTTTTTGGAAGGAATTCTTTCTGCTATGGATGATTCTGATGTCTCACTGGATAAATTAAGGGACAGTGAATATTTATTTATGAAAAAATGGATATTGATGTGGATATTCACTAGAAAACTTAGGCTAAAAAAATCATTGATCAATTCTGAGTGCAAAGGGTTAAATTTGAAACACAGAATAGAAAGCGCAGGGTTGGGTGCACACTTTACCAGTTAACTACGTTCGACGTGTATACACGTCAATCGAAATCTTTATTTCAGTGCGATTAACGACTAAAATTGATAATTTTTTGTTGAACAAGAATGTAATCCTTCCTAGTTTTGCTTTACGTTTTTCGTCAGATTTATAATAGGAGCATCTATCCTGCGTTCGACGTCGCATACTCCTCATTGCTTGATCTAATTATGCATTATTATGGATGCGTAATAAACTAAATTTTGCAGTTAACTGGTTAAACTGATAATTGGTTTAAATTTGTTGTTGATCGCGTGGGTTATTGCTCACTTTTTTATTTGTTCTGTTTGTTGTTGAGTCAAGCATTGACTTTTAAAGTCTCGATGTGGGTGTGTGCTTTTTCTTGAGACATTCGAATTCGTTCATCAAATTTTCTGCGGAAAATTGAGGGAACAATGATTGATTTCTAATTAGTTGACAAATTCATGGTAGAAAAGGAAAAAAGGTGGTCTCTGACTAAAGGTCACTTGAGGGTACCGTTGCACCCCCAAATGACGCACGAGAAAATTCCAAATGGAAGTAGCGTTTTTTCTATGTTTTCTGTAAACTTTTGTCTGTGTTTTGCAGATGATAATTAGTGATATTGTTGAATTCGATGAATATATTCTGTTGGATTATTTCAACGTGTCAACATGGAAACAAAAATGAATCTTGCGTTAGAAATAGAATGATGCACGCTTAGAGCGTGTGTAACATTATTTTTCAACGTGGTTTTCTCGTTTGTCAAGTCTGTGTTTGCGATGCGAATACGGTATGATTCGTCAACGTTTCGATTGAGAAATTACTTCCATTTTCTGCTTTTTATCTTTGGGGTGGGATTTCTTTTTTTTAGAGAAGAGTTAAGGGTTGGTTGAGGAGATAATTGATGCTGGAAGGTTGAAGAATTACAAATGTCCCAAAATCAATATGTTCGTAGCAGGCAATAACCAAAAAAGCGCTTCGACTCTGAACAATGGCATGCTTCGTAAATAACTTAATCTATAGTTATAAAACACTGTTGTAAGTTTTTATTTTGAAGAAGGATAAAAGCAACGGGTCTTGGGACATTGCTGCTGCTACGAGTAAACGTATCGTCACCATGTGTTTAACAAATGGAGAATGATAACAATAGACTTGGTTGGTTCTGTTAATTAAGTTTTTTCGGTTATAATATTTCATGGTTTTAGCTGCTTGCTGATTGTTACGTTATGACAGCAATATTTAGCTGTTAGGAAGAAACACGAAGACTTCCTTATTATAAAAATCGGTTGTTTAATATAAATACTACACAGTGCTTCTTACTCTTCTAGCGCGATGTAAACAATGCGATGTTCAACAGTAGGAGAAAAAACCAACAAAAGACCAATGCGTTACTCGCTACTTTAGGGAGGGGAGACATGCGTGTGTGTACAACACGAATGCACTATTTCCAACATTAACAATAGTTTCTACAACTAACGTCTCCCAGCAATAGAAAATTCCCATTTCACTAGAAAACTTGAGCCAAAAAAAGCTACCATGGAATAAGTTTAATCACTGATCAATTCTGAGTGCAAAGGGTTAAATTTGAAACGCAGAGTAGAAAGCACAGAGTTGGGTGCACGCGATACAATAAAAGGGTCGCGACAAACGTGTATCGCTTATGAACGATAACAGTGTTTCGATGCTGCGTTGGTTGTTTAAATAAATAGCGTACGGTTTTGATTGGTAATCGGTTTAGGCGTGTTCCCACTGAATCGAAACCGGAGGGCGCGATTGCGTCCGGAATTTTTCGTCCATTACGATGTTTTTATTGGAGATTATTGATAGGCGGTGTTGCTATTGTGCGAGGGATGATAGCAGAATCCTGTTTCTCCTGATTGCGCAAAAAATGTATAAACGGAACGTGTCGAACAGAGGTATCGTTTTAGTTCTGAATATATAAAAAGGGCTGGTTCAATGGACACTGACAGTGATTACAAAAACTGAACAATCCTTTTCCAAATAATTCACGTTTCACAATTTCTAGTAGCCTTTCCCATTCTTTTTTTTATTAATTATTAGAATTCTGCAGTGATAAGTCGTATCAACGATCGATCCACTATAAAAATTTACTTTAATCTTGCCCAGAAAGATCCGCCTTTGTAATTAAAAAACTCCACGATTCTTTCTGTTTATTTGAGCTCGTAATTAACGATCAGTGTAACGCAGAAAGTTCCAAGAGGCTCTCGCTGGATTCGAATAACATTTCTTTCGTCGAAAGTAGGCGGCGATCGTTTTCGAATACGGAACTTGGCCGTCGAACGCGTCGACTCGGGCATGAAAGTTCCGCGCGTAACTTTCCGAGCACCCGGTGCATGAATGCGGCCGTTTCGATAGCGGACGGCATTGTTTCCGAATTCCCATTATAAAGCCGTTCCGATTCCAGCGAATGGCCGGTTCCTTTGTCACCGAGCGAACTTTCGAGCGGAACTTTTCGCCCGCGTCGAGGACGCGGCGTAAGGGCGGTGCGACGACTCCGGTGGTTTGTTGTGTCAGCCTGGCGACGCCTCGCGAACGCGTTAAAATTGTATGCGTCTCGAATTCACCAGCGTAATTCGCGACGCTGCCGCCTCGCGTTACACGAAAAGCCTTTCTTTGGACGCGCCACGGGGAAATGCGAGGGAAATTACGAAATCTGTTTCGCAGACGGGAGAACGGGAGAAGTGGAAACCGATGTCGCGATGGTGGACATTCTCCGTGTCTTCGAATCTTGCGGAACGCGTGTGGATCGCCATAATTGCCTTGGATCGTGGATTTTATTGTAAAATGATTTTTCTGCTGGTTATTCTCGTTTGGTTGCTTTCGTGTTGAGTAAGTGGCTGACCAGATACTCTCTTATTCTACTTCATAGAGGCACAATAGAAGACCTTCGCTACAAATAGCTAGCATGGTTTATGGTATGTGTGGTAAGCAAGCCGTTTTTGAGGTATACGTTTTAAGCTTTTAAGATTTTTCGAGCATGAAGTAATTAACTTTCTGCGACGGCCTCGATGGCACGTGCGGACGCCATAAACCGGAAATTTCATCAGGCCCAGCGGAAATCCCGCTACATGACCAAATATGGTCATTGCAAAAAGACATATCCCACCTAAGACACCACTGCCCTTTCTTAAGAAGGCGGTGGCTTAATGTCAACGACGTCAACGATTGGCTCTGACGAAAAATCAAAATTGCCAAATGGAACGCACCAAAAACTGGCAGTCTTAGCACAGGAGTCGTGGCGAATAAATTAAATAAAGTCTTAAACGCTGAAACTTCGTGATATTTTTATCATCGACTGAACACCCTAAGCACGCAGGCCAAATCCTAGTCTCACATCCCTTCATGTGCATGCTATTTTTATTGTAAACTATGGTTTATTACTAATATTTTGTTAGTATGTACAAAAATTAGAAGAAAATTGATTAAAGTTGATTTACATTTATACATAGTTTTGTGTTCAGACGTGAGCAAATCAAATGTTTGATATGAAAAAGTAGCAATTCAGATAAGCTCAGTTCGCATGCTAACGTTAACAAAGAAAATTGATTAAAGTTGATTTAAATTTATACAAAATTTTGTGTTCAGACGCGAGCAAATCAAATGTTTGATATGAAAAAGTAGCAATTCAGATACGCTCAGTTCGCATGCTAACGTTAACGAGCGTATAGTTAAGCGTGGATTACCTGGAAAGTGATTATTAATCGTATTATCGAATTCTAATACAGACCAGGCGATTATTAATTTTACTCTGCAACATTTTGCGTATAACCTCACTCAACAGTAATTATCGTATAAAGTTAAATGAAATTATTCTAACCTTATTCTCTAATTAATTAATCACAATTTTGTCTATCTCTGCGTTCGACAATGTTCTCGTTTGCTTATTTGGCCATGCGTGCTACTCATTTAGCGGTCTGGTCATATATGCTTCCTATTCTATTTGCCAGACTGTACACTTACCCAAACAGGCATAATCCGCATTTACTTATCTGACGACGCGCAGTCTTGTCTCACTTTTCTGACCAAATGCAACCTCTACTCCACTTGTCAGGCTATATACCGTACTTATATTACTTGTCTGAGCGGGTACGATGCGTACTTTTCTTATCTGACGAGGCACAGTCTTCTTTCACTTTCCTGACCGAATGCAACTCCCATTGTACTTGTCAGACTGTACACTGTACTTATATTACTTGTCCGAGCAGACATCGTCCGCATTTTATTCACCTGACGCGACGCAGTTCTGTTTTACGTGTCTCGCAAAATATTGTCCCTATTTGCCTGTCTGGCTAGAACAGTCAAGGTCCTCGTTCTACTTGTCCGATGAGCTACGACTGGGGACGTCAAACTTTTTTGATCGTCAATTCTTAAAAATTTGTTGATTTTCTTGTCGACCCCCTCTATAAAAAAATGTTAAAAGAGAAAAGAAACTGATGTGTTTCTTAAATGATTTATTTTATTTTGATAAAACCAAATTTTCATATAAATCAATGAGAAGACGTGCTCGATGATTAGCAATGTGTGGTTCGAAATTTGTTAGTTTCAGTCTTAAATCGCCTCAAAGTTCCGCGTTCAATTTATTTCTCTGTTTTGTTAAAATATAATTAATATTACTGAAGCCAGATTCAACCATATGCGAGCTTGGGAATGCAATCAAAAAGGGAAATGCTGCATTACAACATTAATTTAGATATTTTTGCGTAATATTTACATTCATCCAAGCGTCTTTCGTGTCAGCTAAACTTTACTTACTATATTGTAATTACAAATGATATTTCAAACGAAAATCAAATGAATAGCATTGGTATTCATCGACCCCTAATCGGTCACCTAGATCAAATCGACTCCTAATTATATTATATCGACCCCCAAGAGTCGATATTGACCACTTTGATGAGTTACGATCTTTAAACCGTGTTTATAGGGAACGTACAATTCTTACATAAACTTCTTGTCCAGGCAGTTCTAGATACTACTCGCTTAACGACTCTAGATCTTTATAGCTCAGTTTATAGCCAAGTTATATTGGCTTATAGTTAAATCCGTCTAGCTAGGTTGGGTTGGGTTACTTTATTAGCTCTGTCAAATAATCGCTTCACACAATTCAACTGGTTTCATAGCGATACTGATGTATGCATTGTTTGTTATAAAAATTGACACTTTGACTGCCACGTTGGCCATGGTTTCTCTTGTGACGTCACGGTGGTCATTGGTGACCATAGCGCTTGAAGAGCACACTTGTAAGAGTTGAATGAAAATTGATAGTTAGTGCATTTTGAACGTATTCGCTAATTAGAAGATACTTTGGAACAAAATGTGCCCCATTGAACAATAAAAAATTTTTATTAGAACATCGAAAATGAAAGAATAATCTTGCATCTAGCAGTGCACTGTGTTAAAACATTTTAAACATAAAGGTAGCTGGTCAATGCAATCTGGGCAGCAGGTGACCACTTTTTGGTCTGATCTTTAGCAATTTCTGATCCCAAAAATCCTTCACTCTCTGCAAAATTTTCGCCCCAGGTACGCTCGCCCTTCTTTAGAACCAAAACCTTATGAGCACAGATAGTTCGTTTGTTTACTTCGTCCAATGTGTCGTTAACTTTTATTTTTCGCGATTCTTTTACCAATTACGCCTACTTTAATTTGTCTCTATCAGAGACAAGGCGTCATCCATGACCATCAATGAGGTAAACGCTCCATTGGGTAAGAATGTTGTCTTATATCACTAATTTATTATCATTTTGCCATTATATTGTTATGAACACCAACCCAGTATATCAAGAACCATGGCCAATTAGTATTGGTATAGAAACAGTCGCAGTAGATCAAATAACGATAACGACAAGGATTCAGTCGATAGTGAGAAGTCTTACAGATTAGACATACATTACCAATTAAGACAATTCTTTGTATAGCTATTTGTATATTAAAGTATTTTAATTAGTTATTAGTGTGTTCTTGAATTTAAATATGACTGCTTAATATGCTTTGAACAATAAAAATATTCCCATGGCGTCCCGTGCAAAACGTGTGACTTCAGCGTGGCAGTCAAAGAGCTAACTGGACCTCTGGCTGTTCTCTTCAAATCTGTGATGTCAAACGTTCTCGGACCAATCGAACCAATTATACGGCAGCAGTTAATCGTCGAAACGAGAAGTAACCGCCTAAAGTGCAACGGCTACGTTTCAGAGTACGTAGAAGACGGTCGTCAAGGAGGATAACTACAACGAAACGTTACGACGCGTCGTAAAGGGACGCGGTTTGAGGGGTTACGAGTGGCTCGCAGGCCGCTGGATGCGAAGGAAATTAGGGCGGGCCACGGAAACGGCGTCAAAATTGCTTTCACGACTGCTGGCCGGCAACAGCGGCGAATAAACGCACTGGCCGCAATTCGCAGTTACGTGAACGCATAAATGGTCGGCTATCTTGGTAATTTCGAAGATACGACCGCAATTCTCTCGTTTTACAATTTATCTAAAGGTTACGCTCGTGCTCGAGGACACTCGAGGCCCTTTACTAATCTTGCGGAGACCACCTACCGATTCCATTCCCATCCCGTTTAATCCAATCACTGGGTAAATATTCGGAAGATTGCGATAAGTCGCGTGCCGTCTTGTTTGCCAGGGAATTGATTGGTTTTCTTGGAAGATTAAAAACAGTGGAAGTTACGTTAGATATTGTGTGGTCGAAGGGGGTGCTTTATGTGTGGGTGCGATACGAGATTCAAATAACTAGATATTATAATATAAGCAGATATAATTTTTGTAATTAATTAATAATCTTTTTCTCTTTTCCTTTTTTCTTTTTTAGATTTTATCATATAGTATATAGAACATGATATTTTTAACTATACATTCTTCTTTATTCTATTTTTTTAAATCCCCATATATGAGGAAGAAAGAACTGGAGATCAAGCTAATTTATGTGTGTTGAAATTAGCAATTGCGTAGTGTTTGATGGTCAAATAAAGTTCAATTTGCATTTCATATTAACACTAATGTAGGTTACCTAAGAATTGCAATATTACTACAAATTATATAATTATGGACAATTACAAAAATTATTGCTATTCATGAAACTTAAACAAACCACTTCTTACAGACCTAGAGTATTAAACATAAACCATTAGATGGATAATAATAGTTAAAATTTTTTACAAGTTCTATCTTTTGCTTTCATTTCCTACACAAGAAAAATTTTCACTCCTTTTCACCACCCCTGCGTTTAAGACTAGGTTGTCATATTGATGACTGCATTAGCAGGCTCAAGACGAAACTCTTCCTTTCTCCACACACACTGTAACGTATGCTTTTTCACGATATAGCAGTGTTTGTTTCAACTTAAGCAAGACTTACGTGTTTTTAAATTATTTATTCTCACTTGTCTTCCATCATTTATTATTTCCAAGTTCCCGTCCCTAACTTTCTCTTGTTAAGGACCTATTTCCGTTCCCTTGTGTTCTTCCAGGAACGTTCGCTTTCCTCGTTCGCGCTTCCATCCCTTTTACTCTCAGCGTTTCCTTCTTTGTTTATACGCGTTTTTAAGGATCGACATTTTCGCCCTCGCGGCAGTATAGTTTAGGAGTCGTATCGAGTCAAACAGTTCGGTTAGAACAGTCAAGCTCAGTTAAACAGTCAGTCGAATTTCAAATAGCTAGTCAGAGCTAGCGCAGCGAAAGAGTTTGCAGCCGTAACACCGATTTCCCAAGCTTAACTACCACACGTAGTCCTAACATTGTAATTGTCATTATTTCTATTATTGTTAACACGCTTAATCACGACTGTTAGAACAGTCCAGCTCGATCAGACGTTCGGTCAGGCAAATCTCGTATAACTAGTCAGAGTGGTCAGCCGACTAGCACAGCGAAGGAGTCATAGCCGCGACACCGTTTACCCAACATCGTTGCCACGAACTTTGTTATTGTTATTACTTCTGATATTTATTGTAACACGCCAAGTCACGACTGTCATTCGTTGTTGTCGCGGTTGTTTATTAAAAATTGAAGGCAAGGTTGTGTGTGTTTAACATTTCTCCAAGTACTACGCCTCAGTAGAATACGGAACAGCGTCTGGCAAAACGGGAGAAGCATTCGCCCATGGCACACCAGGATTCCGGTATCGCGAGGTCTACGCGTCTGGCCCCGACGTTTCACGCCACACGTTCGCCTGGAGCCCGCTCGGAAGCGTGGCTCTGGGACAGCGGAAGTAACTGGGCACGAATCGATCGATAGTTCCTTCCTGACTTGGCACGCTCGACCCTCCGACATTTGGCTACACGCGACCAGCTCGTCCAACGTTGACGTCTCTGTGCGCCGGCAATCTCATGCATTATGGGCATCCTCGAGGCCTCGTGGCTTCGTCCAGCCGTGGAAACTAGCAGGGCCGCCACCCACTGGTTCTCGCGAGCCGTCCACCTATCCGTGTCCCTTTGTGCAACGACGCTATCTGATCACCGGTTACGGGCCTCGCTGGCACCGAAGATTAACGTTCTTAGACGTTATGGGACGGCGCGTCGCGGGGGATGAATATAGACGAGACGGGGAGAACGTCTTCTCTTGGCACTGTTATGCGAGTCCAAGCCGATCGTCCCAACGTTGACACGATGATGAATCGCGCTGTCGCCGTAATTGGTCGACGTGTTTAACTCGGTTCATTTGCTAATTACTGTGGGATCAGAAGATTTTGCCGAAGAACAAGCGTAATTGTAGAAAGTAAATTTATTAGGTTTAATAGTTGACGCGTACCACGCTGATGTCTTCTTCAACTCTGCCTAACTCTGACTATCGCTGCGTACACACATCCTTGTATATATTCAATCATCGAACATTCTAGATTCTTTTCCATTCATTCCCAGGCACTCACATACACGCACACTCATACTCTTTTGCATAAAGTTTGGAATATCCTCGAATAATTAATGTTCGAGAATATTCTCAATTTCGTCTTATGTTTTCACGCACACAAAGTCACACGTAATAAAATCATTTACACATTCTTTTGGAATATTCTCGAATATCCATTATTAGAAACTAAATTACATTTTATTCCTGCACACACAAAGCCACGCATTGCAAAATCATTCACACCCTACATTACGCGTTTGTGCCCAAACGAATTCCGCCCCGAATATCAGCCAATTCTGTTTTCACGCGAACCTCTTTTACACGAATTAGAAAGAAGATTTAATTCTGTTTTTAGATGGCGTAAATATTTTTATTTAACGCGATCGACTTAAATTCTAAGAAGAAAATTTTGTTTTACTTTTATTTTTATAACTGCGATATCAGAGACGAGGAATGTAACACGATTTCCATTTATGAGAATTCCATGAATTTTATAATCTCGATACGGAATTTTGTCTGCTTTATCTGCAATTTGAGTTTGGTGTTCAAAGTGAAAAGCACCCTTTCAATGTTTATAAAATTGAATAGAAATTAAAATAGAATTTGTAATTAAATTAAAATGAAATGTTTAAGATCCTAACATGAAAATTTATGGTTTATTATATTATCTTGACTGATTTCTTTGGACTGGAATCAATCTCTTATTTTTCCATAGATGCAACATATTTTCTTTACACGTTTTTTTGTATACGAATCTCAAAGTGTTTGCTTTTGTTCCTTGAAGGTAATTTGTAGAGATATCAGAAAGCATAAGAAGAATGGTTGATTATTATTTACGTTATTTTGCGTTACGTTTTATATTTCTACTTTTAATACTATGGGATTTTTCAAGGTTCGCTTTTTTGTCAGAGTCATGCGAAGCTATAATAAACTGACGCGTCTGTATCGAGCACTTAGCCACATAAAAAAAGGGGTTGTACTATGATTTCCATGAGAAATTGTATTTGTAAGTTTTCTGTGCAATCTAGAAAATATTTTATGACAATCACAGTATAATTTTAATCGTTGAAAGATAGTGTAGTAACTGCATTCATGAACGAGGTAATTTACATTTGGTTTTTGGAACATTAGAGGTGACTTTCAATTATTCCTTAATTACACTCTTGTACATTAGCTGTAAATTCATGAAGAGAGACTGAAAGACGCATAGAAAACGTTACACAATTTAGTATCCAATTATGTGTGTTCATGGCACACGGCCAGAAATGTAAATTCTAGGTTTTGGTACACAAATGGCTGCATCAGTTGCCTTTATGAATTCACTATTGCGTTACTGTTGTCGTTTATATACACAACAAATTTTAAGAACTGATTTGAAAAAAAGAACACGAATAACAAAATTACGATTGCAGATTTGAAAAACATGACTTAGAAAGTCATTGTGCGCGTGTATTAATAATTTATATATACAACACATTTTAGGAACTGATTTGAAAAAAAAAACACGAGTAACAAAATTACGATTGCAGATTTGAAAAAAATGATTTAGAAAGTCATTGCACGCGTGTATTAATAATTTATAAGTGCATATGTGTTTGGAAGTGACACGTTGCATTAAATTTAAGAAATATAAGTTTCTCGTAGTTTTGCAATTCCACAAGAAGTTCAACAAAAGATTCACAATTCCACAAAAAGTTTGACAAAAGTATCACAATTCCACAATTTACATGCATTTCATTGAACATAAAATCAATTTTAATGAAAGAACGATTTTTTCCCCCATTATATTCTTTTTCGGTCGTTCAAATGATACTTGAACCATGAAACCATGCTGCTGGAGGTTATAACACTCCATTTTACTCCATTTTTCTAAGGAGATGGCTACTAAATTCGCGCTACGTCTAGGAAAATTAGAATTAAGAAAAATCCCGTAGGAAAAGGAAGACGTATTACGTTCTCTCAGCAGTGTCCACGTTATACCTTGAGAAGTGTATCGTAATTCTAAAATATATATCATGTCGATGTATCATGCTTTTAACGAGCACTTTCCTGCGAGACAGCCGCCATTTCTCTGCGAGCGAGGAATCGGCTGCACCGTGTAAAAAAAAAAAAAAAAACAGAACAGCTCATCGTCGCTCATTTTGCACGCGAGTGCTGTCTGCAACGTTAAATGTTATTTTCCCCAAAAATTGGCCTGCGCGTGCGTGAAAGCACTCGAAATCGAGATTGTCACGAAACGTGTCGTTATTCGTCAATTTTATTTTCGATTATTCGCATCTGCGCAATTAAATTTTCATCGCGACGTGACGAGTGCATCAGTTTTTTTTTCGGTAAATCCATCGAAAGCGTTTATTAAATTTACGTGCGCTTTCAAACTGCGATTTTAATTAAATTAAATCAACCTCGCAGCCTTCAGCTTGCATTTCCCCTTCTCAAATATTCGATTACACTTTAACAATGTGCGCCAGATTTTCGTGTGCAACGTTCATTAGCGTCTAGAGTATGCCAATGTTAGCGCCAGTTGTGCCTCCACAGTTTTCAATTACTTTTTAAGCGACACAGAATTCGGCATGGCGTCAATTCCTTCAGTTCACAGAACTAAAAATAACGTAGTGCAATTTTGCATTTAGGATGAAAGTATAAAACTCTTGAGTTTTTTCAACGCCATTTTTTTTCAAACTATGCAAACTTATAGTTCCACTACTGCTGGTAGGTCTCCAGAAACGTTGGTACGAATTCCAGCGACAATATTTTAAATATTTTCTCCGTTATGAGAAAACTTTTAGTAATTAAGCCCGATTTCCACGAACCAGTTTCGTTGCGTATGTTTTAAAGCCTTAAAATGACCTACAGTTGACCTTAATTATCTCTGTACGTAGAAACTTGACTTTATAAAGTATACAGTAACTTAATAGCGCTTGAATATTTAAGTTGGTGCGATGATGGAACACAGTTAAGGTTTTTGCATAAACTTTAATAAAAGAAGTTATTATATTTGCAAACGAACTATACTTAGTGATTTGAAATCTGTTTTAATGTAAGATGCGTGTATTAGGAATGTTGGTTGAATTCTAATGTTCTGCATAGTTCTCATCAAACATGAAACGTCTGATGAGAGTGTTTAAACAGATTCGTTTATCGCAATGTCACGAATTTTGTTGAGGGAAGTGGAGGACAAAACTGATTGGATATGTAAAATTCCTGGCGTCTTTACTTTAACTTTACTCTTATAGTACGTAGCATTATACTAATTAGGTTCTAATGACTTAGATTAAAAGAGTGTGAGCTGAAGGAAGTGGTTAAAATGACCACCCAAGTGCACCCTTGCGCAACACGCACGAGAAATTCACGTGTCTTAACCTTCGATCGTAACTTTATGAAGTAATAACTTTATGAAGTTCCTTGACCTTTTTAAAACATGCGAGACGATATAAAATTAAAAACTGAAAATTGCTTAAACCAATAATAAAGTGATTGTAAGTATATTGCTGTTACGGGTCAGATTAGAGTTTCTTACTCTCTCTCTCGCACTGGTTGTGCCTATTTTAAAGTTACTTTTGCTGGTTTATGTGCCAATAACAAACAGCGCCTATTTTAACGTTACTTTTGCTGGTTTGTGTGTCGATATCAAACAGCGTCTATTTTAAACTTACTTTCGCTGGTTTGTGTGCCGATAACAAACAGCGCCAATAATTTTGCGCGCCTGGAAATCCACTCACGATAAAATCATCAGAATTCACCAGAAAAAAACGAAGAGGCTTGCGCATGAAAGAGCGAAGAGTGGGTTTTCAGCCACTTGGAAGCACTTCGCGGAAGACACGTGGGCTCGTTAAATGAACGAGGACCGGGGCCGCGCATGGTATCGCGCAAGGTTAACCGGAAGGGGAAACAATTCCGCGAGGGCCGCACCCTCGACGAAAGTTATTCGCGCTTCCGACAGTTCGTGGCCCGTGTTCCGCGGATCTCTTTTCGCCATTTCGAGGCGAATGCAAATACGGAAAAACTCGAGGCGATTCACCCGCCCAACCCTCTCTTTCCGTCCACCATCCCCCAGCCTCTCCGTCTGTCGAGCGCGCACACCGCGGCATCGTTTCGCGATACCAATCTCCCTCGTAACTGCTGCTAGTTGTTTGGCTGCACAATCCTATTTGCCAAGCAATCCGGCAGCGCCGCTAGTTCGTGTAATCCCGCGGGGATGCGCTCGGTTGCGGTAATGCGACCGGAAGCGACCTCGAAATCCCGCCGATTTTCAGGGTCGCGCCATGTTTTCGAGTGTCACTCGGTCTACTTCGTTACACGATCGAGCGTGGCTTCGAGAGTTGGCTCTAGGAGTCTCGTGATCAGGATTCGGTTTCGTTGCGAGGTCTCTGTTGACGATCAACCCCTTTGGGGGTGTTCGAAGTGGGCTCGCGAAATGGAATCTCGATGATATACTTTGGAAACAGAAAGTCTGTGGCGACCACTGCAAGGAAAGCTCGTAGGAAATATACTAGGTGTACATTCAACTGTGAGGGCGTTTATTTTGATTCGTGTCTAACGGAGGTTCGTATAAGAATGCCTTCTTAGGCTGATCGTGTTAGCTTTGAGGACACCTCCGATGCCATGGCTCATTCAAACGTTTAGGCAAGGCCCCAGAGAGAGGTGATGTCGCATGGGAATGCACATGGCCCTCCTTGGTCGCTCGTGCACCCTGACCTAATATTCTTACACCATTGTAGTCGCGTTGCACCCCATAGCACAGAGCGGAAATGCGTACTTAGCCCTCGAGACGAAGAGACAGGAGATGTTAAACAAAACTCTGTACCCCTAACTTTCTCTTCGTCTTCGAGGGCTAAGAAAGATGCCTTTTCGAGAAATTTCCCCCTCCTTCTGTCGTAGACACCAAAAAGTCTCCTCAGGGTTGAAGTCATTGAGTATCGAGCTAGCGTCTAAGCATTGCCTTCGTTTACGAACCATACAGTTAAGTTTCTCGTTGTTAAGTTTTAGTTGTTTGGATAAACCATCTATTCTTGTTATTAGTAGAACACGATTGAACATTTAATTCAGCCACGTCATTATTCACAAAGTCTTTAGAAGGACGTCTATACGCTACGCGAGCTGTGTGAACAGTGATGATATTCGACAGAGAATCTTGGGTACTCTCGCATAAAGAAAATGGCGACGTCTGATCGTGTTTCTTTTTCTATTTCTTAACGCAAGATTCATTTTTGTTTTTACACTGGCACGTTGAAATAATGGTTTATAACGAGGGAAAACAATAGTTTGTAATAAATGGTTGCTTTGTTTTTGTGTAATTAACGAAAGAAAGTCTTCGATAAAGTAATAAAAGGAAACCTCCTTTTTTTTAAGTCTCGAAGCTTCGACCGAGGATCGAGGCGCTGGGTGACGCTGTGATATTGGCGTCTGGACGCCAACACCTTTTCTAGGACACAGTTCCTCGACTTGAAGACCAGGATGCTATAATATAATATCGCTGGCGCCTTTACTTCAACTTTACTCTTACAGTAGTTAGCATTATATCAATTAAGTTGTGATATCTTAGATTAAAAGAGTGTCTTGAGGACACAAGAATGTCCCATGTACGCATGGGATGTTTAAAAGATGAATGATAAACGATTGAAAGATTGTCTGATTGGAAAAATGCTCGAGAATAAATAAATAAATAAATTTGGAGGAAATGAGAACGGTGGTGTGGATAATGAGCGAGAAGGGAATGAGTCAGTTGTAGTGAGACGAGTTTGAGAGAAAAGGCAGTGTCCTTTTCAAACCCTTTACACATATTCTGCTTTTATTGTAGTAGAAAAAAATTATTGTACAATACATACAGGAACTTTAATTTGTAAGGAAAATTATTGTCGCGAGATGACTTGATCTTTCGAATAATTACATCATCTTTAAAAACAATTTTAGAGTCTTTAGATATTTTTACGTATTACGTTACATGTTAGAGCAACCCAGGAACCCAAACTCCATAGTTCACTTTCTACCAGAGCATTCAAACTGAAATTAACAACCATTATGGAAACAACATCCATCGACTCGAGTCAAACGAAGTAATCACTCTCTAAACCATTCCCCCCTATCCAAATAATCAATTTTTTAAGAACCAACGTTTCCCAGGGTCGATACAATCCCGGAACTCCGATTAATTCGTTCCAGTCGAGTTACCCTCGATGCATCTTGCCCGATAAAGTGCTCGTCGAATAAACGAACGATATATGCACGTACAATACCTCCCTCTCTCTCTCTCTCTCTCTCTCTCTCTCTGCCTCTCGTTTTCTCTTTTTCAGTTGGCTGTGTGCAACCGTTTCGCCGGATAAACGAATCGGTCTACGAGGAAGGGATACGGCGCGTTCAATTTCCAATAGCGAACGGGTCGTGCATCGGTCGCTGGCTTAATTTGCATTTCCTGGCGCAGCCAGTCGGCCAAGAAGCCGGGGTCTCTGATATTTTATTTAGTCGCAGGCGAATTTAATCAACGGGGCCGACTCGAAAGCCAGCGCGCAGCCTAAAACTGGTCGCGTTGACTTTGTTACCGTGGCGAGTTTTTGCTCCATCCACGGCTCCTTGTCCCCTAAATCCGCGGAAATATGCGCATTCGTTAAGCAACCGTGGCCTCGAGATATAAACGAAGATTGGAAACGGGGCTCCCCTAAGCATGGAAATTCGCTCCTCCTCGTTCGACCGTAAATAATTCAATCGTTCCGTAAATCGCGCCGCTTCCGTGCGAGTCGTCTTTGGGGCGTGCGTCTGAATTGGAACGGTGCTTTCGAAGGTGAGGTTGCGAGGCAGAAACGGGATATTTTCGGTTAAAATAACTGAGAGGTTTAGACGTTCGTTAACGGACAGTTTTCAGCACGGAAATTCGAGTTCTCCTCTTGGATCGTAACTAATACGGTTATCTAACGATTCTGTCTCTAGAAAGTTCCGCAGTTTGACTTTCAGTCATCAGAAATGTGGGATATTGTCGATTGAAATAATTGGAAACTTGAGACACTTGCTAATGGGCATTTCTTGGCATGGAAATTCGATTCTGCCGTGGAATGGCAAGTGATACGATCATTTCGTTCGTTACTGTACAATTTTTCTTCGAGAATTCGTTCCAATTAAAGCGAGCTTTAAAGGGCGAATCAAATTTCAAGGAAATATAGAATGTCAGAAAAGAAATTGCGATAGGATTGGTGCTTATCAGGCTTAATTACTAAAAATTTTCTCATAATGGAGAAAATATTAAAAGAATTGTCCTCAGAATACGTGACAACGTTTCTGGAGATCTACCAATAGTAGTGGAACTATAAGTTTCTATAGTTTGCAGTTTAAAATAAAAATAGTTAATATTGAGAAAACTGTGCTGTTAAAATACTTTATCAAAATTGTCTTTACCGGGAAGGTTCGTACAAGAATGCTTTCTTACGCCATTTGCAGTAACCTCGAGAACACCTTCACCATTCGAATGTTTAGATCAGGCCCCAAAGGGGGAACGGTGCAGTGGGAAAATGTACATGGCCCTCCTCGATTGCTCACGCAGCCTGTTACCCGATATTTCTTACAAAAAAGCGAATATTTTTTAAAATAAATAAATACTAGGTGATTTAAAAAGTTCTTGCTGAATTTTTATACATGGCAAAAGTATTCACTTTTGACTGTGCTGGTGCTTCTTTTATAATCATGTTATTAACTGGCAGTTATCTAAATGCGTCGTAAGTCAACGTAATCTTGAAGAAAAGTTTATTTAAATTATTTTGTGCGCAGGGTTTATATTCAAAATGGAAAATGGAAAGTTATATTTTCATGTTACGTTTTATGAGTTTAAAAAAGGAGCGAGTGTTGGAACTGCAAAAAAGATATTTAAGACTTTTATTTGGATCGTGCTCCTGCTTTTAGGACAGTTAAAAAGTGATTTAGTCGATTTCAAAATGGTGCCTTCAATCTAAACGATAAATCTTCGCTCTGGACGATCTTCCAGTATTGATAATGCCTTTATCCGTGATTTAGTGAACAATAATTCACGAATTACCACTGAAGAGATTGCTGAGAGTCTAAATGTTGACTATGTGATTGCATTTTGCCATTTAAAACAACTTGGACTCATTTCGAAACTCGATATATGGGTTCCCCACATTTTAATGTCATTCATTAGACACTGCAAAAACTTAGGGAGTTAAAATGAGAAATCCTCTATCACCCATCGTATTTCTCTGATTTTTCCTCTTCAGATTTTCATCTATTTCGTTCTCAACAAAATAATTTGAATGACAAGAAGTTAAAAACTATTTTACGACTTTCTTTGAAGAGAAACCACACAGTTTCCACAAAAAAGGGATACAAAAACTTGTAAAACTTTGGGAGATAGTTGCAGAAAATGATGGAGAGTGCATTATTGTTTAATAAATACTATTTTTCATGAAAAATGCGTTGTATTTAACTTGCTTTTAAGTCAGGCACGAACTTTTGCAATCATCTAATACAAGTCTAAAGTGTCATCAATAGCCTAACTTTAACCATTCATTCAGCGTTAAGTCTGCGTGTGAAATGAGCATTCCCTGAAAATATTATTTCACATACTACAATTCTTTTCTACTATTCACTTCTACTTATTTTTTAAGTACTCAATTTATGTTTAATTTCTTTTCAACTGTAGTTCTAATTCAATTTGTTTCTAGTTATCGCATACGCAACATCTGTGAATACTCATACTTCAAATAACTGTTCACAGAAAATAATGGAGAGTCCATTATCGATTAATAAATACTGTTTTTCATGAAAATGCGTTGCATTTAATTTGATTCCGAACTTTTCCTGCCACCTTTCCTGTCAACTGTATCAAATGTTCCGAACAGGTATTTGCTGCACTTTATTCGCTCGAAACAGGCTGCGCACGGTCCCGAAAATTAATACACAATCCCACTCTAAAAGAGAGCTCCAGTATCCACGCAGATATTCGATCAACAGAGACGGAACTCGATTCCATTGTGTCCTAAAATATCAAAAACTATCACTGGCTGGCCTCGATAACTCGTTGAACAAAAAACCGTCGCGATCCTTTGTTCGAACAGCGCTTGGATACGCGAAGGAGTATTAACCCGACTGGTGTCCCGTACAAAAGCTCTCGATATTGCTCGCACGCATAATCCGTTCCACAAACACTGCTGGGCGTCCTCTCCCTCCGCTGGCCAACTGGGGGCGACAGAAAAAAAGGGAGGAAACGAGAACACGAGACCAAATAGGAAACAGCCGCGGGAAGCGTTAAAGAACGATTCGCGTGACATCGAAGCGACGGTTTAATCCGTTTTTTATAATCGTACAAATAAGACCGTCGATCTGGGACCACCGCCCCCTGGACGAGCACGCGTTCCACCCTATGGCCGCACACAAATTCGCAGTGCACGCGTGCACGCTCGCACTGATCAGCGGTCTACCATGGCCATCGTTTTTGCAGCCATCGCAATAAAATGCTCGGCTAAACGGGGGTTAGTTCTGTGACGAGGGTGAAATTGCTTATCGATTGTTCAGTGCGCACGAATAGATAGTTTGTCTATTATGCGCTTCAAGCGGTTTTTTAGTTACGCTTGAATATTTAGGGGTAGGTGTAATAATACGTACAGGTAATCGTTGTTTGTTGATTTTAATATGTGTGATTGGAATGTATGACTAGTTGTGAACTATACTGTTTTGAACTATACGATGTTCAACACCGCTCAATCATATCTCCAATCACTGTTCTTATTGTTGTAGGGTGTGAATGATTTTGCAATGCGTGGCTTTCCGTGTGTGCAGGAATAAAATGTAATTTAGAATATTCTCGAACATTCATTATTCGAGCATATTCCAAAAGAATGTGTAAATGATTTTATTACGTGTGACTTTGTGTGCGTGAAAACATAAGACGAAATTGAGAATATTCTCGAACATTAATTATTCGAGAATATTCGAAACTTTGTGCAAAAGAGTATGAGTGTGCATGTATGTGTGAGTATAAGTGCCTGTAAAAACAAAGGAATGAATGGAAAAGAATCTAAAATGTTCGATGTTTGAATATATATAAGGATATGTGTGCGCAGCGGTAGACAGAGTTGAAGAAAGTTATTAGAGTTATTAATAAAGCAGAGTATTAGTTTAAAAAGTGCAATCATCTCTAAATCCTTTGTTCAGTGCGCACGGAATAGATAGGTTGTCTATTATGCGCTTCAAGCGGTTTTTTAGTTACGCTTGAATATTTCGGGGTTGGTGTAATAATACGTGCAGATAATCGTTAAAATGTATGACTAGTTGTGAACTATACTGTTTTGAATGTGTTTAAAGAATGTGTAAGACAAACGGATTCGTTGATTGCAATGTCATGAATTTTGGTGAGGGAAAAATGACCACCTCAAAACCAAAAATATTGCTAAAATATTACTAATTTAGAAATAGTTTCTGCTGCTAAAATATTACTAAAATAATGTTATTTGAGCATTAGTTTCTATTGCTAAAATATTGCTTATTTGGCAATAGCTTCTATTGCTAAAGTATTGCTAATTTAACAATATTTTCTATTGCTAAAATATTGCTACTTTAGCAATAGTTTCCATACAGATTTGTTAGAAATTGATTAAAAATGGTCGCCCCCAAAGCAACGGTCTCTCGCAGGTACCAAGTGCACCCTTTCGCGTGTCTTAAGCCTCGATCGTAACAGGTAATAACTTTATCACGCACCTTGACCTTTCTTTAAAACATCCAAAATAAAAATGAAATTAACTGAAAGCTGCTTAAGTCGAAAATAAAATAGTCATAGAAAGTATAAGATGTTCGATGGCCTCATAAGCTTATCGCTGTTACGGGTCAGATTAGAGTTTCTTCAAATATTAAATACTATTTACAAATTTGAAACTCTAATCTGTTTTATCGTTATATTATGTGTATTGATATGGTACGCTGAAATATTGATGGACATGTTGTTACGGATGTAACATCGATCGTTCGGAAAAAGAGAGGAAAATGGAAAAGAAGAGAGCCGGCTATAATATAAATAACGTGTTATTTTTGCAATCGAACGAATCGCGGAACGACGTGGAGTCGTGGGCTTGCGTGTCGACCTCTGTGGTCCTGTGTACGCGATAATTGTCGTAATTAGATCCACGCCTATTGCGTCAGGGATGCAATTAAAATCTTGTCCGCGCAATTTGCGTTACGCGCGCCCCCACTTCGCCCTCGAATCGGTCGTACACATTTATTTGCCCAGGGAAACGGATTGTCGGTTTTGGTTAGGCGGGGTTCGTTGTGATTACACGTTTTTTGGTAGATTTTGAGTAACATAATGGAACGAGTGTTCTTTTCACGATGTGCTGCAACGGTGAGGGTAATAAGGGTTAATTTAACATTTTGTAACTTTGTTAATGGGAATGAATGGGTGAGGGTGTGCGATGCGAGTAATTACACGAGTGATTTGGAAATGAATGACAAGTGTAAAAGAGAAACATCAGAGTTGATGAGCGAACGTGGAAACTTATTTGAGAAAAATGAAGATTGAGTTCATTCGTTTGAAACCACGATTCCTACATTATTTATTTATGACAGCTGAGGAATATATCTGGGCTGGTGTTTTGCGAAGATCTCCCGTTCTTTTTTAATACAAAATAAGGTTTTGTGGAAACTGGAGAGGCTTTTGAACAGTTACAGTGCTGGTAATAATGGCGCACTGAGCAACTCGTAATTTTATTTTATTGTAATAGATTTATGTGTTCGTATATTTTCTATCGAATATAGTTTTCATTTATTTTAGAAAGTATTTCTTTTAATGTTTTTTGGAGGTTCATTAATATTCATTTCTATATTGTCCACGTGTTTTAGAAAATAATGACGAATATATTTTGACTTTATTACTACCTTACAAGCATTTGTTTCTTGTTAGCATTTTAGAAATAGAAAAGTTGTACAAAAGTTAATTTCGTTGTACATTTCGTTCTTATGGAAAACGTTTAAAATATGTTTCTTTCTATACGTATCTATACATACATTGTAAAACTGTTATATTTTATTTTAAGTTTATTATATAAATTTTTACATACATTCTCGACTTTTTTAAAATACAAAACAATATTCCTCTTATTTTATTATCTCTAGTATATTAATTTGCCAGATGGTCAAGTGTATAATCAATTTTCAAAGTACATTTTCCAAAAACTGGGTCTCCACTGTAAAAACGTTAACCTACATTTCCAACTAATTTTTTAAAGTAAAATTGCCGCCTTTTAACGTTTGCATCATTAATGCTAGAGCTCCCTGTATAGAGGGTAAGTGGTGCATGACAAGTTTTCGAATAATTTCTTTACAACTCTCGTAAAGAGTCCATTGATTAAAAGCATTGATGAAAGTCCACTACGATGCCCTTTTATAAATATAAAATAAAATAAAAAATAACCTCGTTGTGTTAAATAATAGAAAATATTAAAATAGAATGAGGAAATCAGTAGATAAAATAAATATATAAATAAGTAAGTTAATTAGAGTAGAATAAATAAAATAATAAATAATAAATAATAATAAAATCGTCATTGTTTCCATCGTCCAATGTTAAGGAAGATGGTGCAAACAGGAGGAGCATTTTTCGTCTCACTCAGGACTCAGCGTTTTATATTATTTTACATTAAACAGAAAAAATGGAATAAGACAATGTATACAGAAGAATATAAAAATATAAAAACTGCATTATGCGTTTTTCTATGCTCGACAATTTTCATCGATCCTCAGTAGTAATATTTTCATCTAATCTTTGAAATAACGACGACATCCCAAATGAACAAAAATGGCGATACACCCTGTGTTACACCTAATGCTTCTTACTGTTCCACGTGACTCGGTCCCTCGATCTTTTATCCCCCTTTTCTCATTTTTTCTTTGGACGTGTCCGATCTGCGCCACGTTACGTGACGACGTCCATTACCCCACGAAAGTGAAGGTGGATTCTGTGTATTTCGCGTGGGAAACGACGGCGTGCGTGGTGTAGAGATCACGAAGAAGGGAAGAAGCTTTTAGGATTTTCGAAACGGGCCAACTTCTTCCAGGAGATTTACGTGATTAATTATTATCTGTGAAGTTTGATCAAGACTCGAGAGTGTCAATTATCGTGTTCTTATAACTTCCCTGTGTTATAAAATGTTCAGCTGAGTGGCCAAAGTTCAATAATTGTAATTAGGTTCTGCGAAAGTTATCGCCTCCATGTACATGTACACATAGTATTGATAATTTATTGACTTTTATTGCGAGAGAAAATTTCTTTTCTTTTGAAACTTATCTATTTTATATTTGTAGTGTTAAAATGATATATTTAATGTCGATACCATTTGAAAATAATTATTACTCGTTAAAAATTTATGAATATTTGTAAAAGAAGTTTTTATGACTTCTGTTGTGAGAGGAAATGTTTCTTTTCTCTTAGAACTTATCTATTTTATATTTGTTGCGTTGGAATAATATATTTAATGTCGATACTATTTGAAAATAATTATTACTCATTAATAATTTATAATCGCGTTAACATTGAATACCAATTGTTGTACAAATCAAAAGTTAGTTGAACATTTGTAAAAAAAGTTTTTATGACTTCTGTTGTGAGAGAAAATGTTTTTTTTCTCTTGGAACTTATCTATTTTATATTTGTTGCGTTGGAATAATATATTTAATGTCGATACTGTTTGAAAATAATGTGGGGAACTTTTCGTGTCGATTCTTGTAGAGATGTCATGTAAATCCGCCATCGTTAAATTCCAACAAGTAGATATCACTGTGACTCTCTGCATCGTAAATTGTGTTTCATGTTTTACAAATAATTATTTCTATTTGTGTCTATTTTAATTTTTCACTTAATGTAATTTTCTGCTAATAATATTTTAGTTTGTTCATTGTACATTTTTTATTGGATGATTATGGTCGTGCATACCTTCTTAGGCTATTGCTTAGTTTCTATCTACGTTAGTTCGCGCACGAGTGACTATGGATTTGTATATATAAATAAATAAATGTGGGGAACAAGATGAATGAGTGCGCATGTGTGTGTGTGTGTGGATGAGTGAGGCAAACAAATGAAGAGCGTCGAGGCGCGAGACTTTTTGGAAGAAGGTGCCAGAAGGCAGTCCATGTTCAGCCTCGACAGAAACCATTTACTGTAAGAAAAATCATTCACTATAATATATTGTTATTTGTTACTGTCGTGTCCTCGTAATATATCCCACCATCAGGGTTCTTCTTTCGAGACATCCATTAGGAAATCTTGAGTCATAAGCGGATCCCACAATAATTATTACTCATTAAAAATTTATAATCGCGTTAACATTGAACACCAATTATTGTACAAAGTAAAAATAAGTTAAATTTTTGGAAAAAAAAATATTCATCTTTCGTATTATTCTGCGTAAATTTGTCTCCCCTATCCGCGGGTAACTGTTATTTTTCTTCTCTTCGCACTTTTTCCAATACGCTCGTATCATAACAATTAATTAAACAAAACGAAGAAAATATTTTCCACCTCGTAATTTGGCAGATTGTTAAATATTGCGTTCAAATAAATGTAGACGGTAAATCAACATTCACGAACGTTCCACCGGGCGAATTAAAACCCGTTCGGACAATATTTAATTACAACTTTATTGCTCATTTAATGAAATCCGTTTCCCGTGTTTAATCTGTTTGGTCGATGATGATGAAACGCATTGGAAGTAATATTCTGATCGATAAGCACGAAATAACGGGCGCCCCTGCATTTTGCGAAATTTATCCGCCAGCGGATCGATCTGCACCCGGAAAAGGTGATTAAACAGCAATTTAAATTACGTTCCACTCCTCCAACTATAGTTAACTGGTTCTATTCCTCGTTGCGTCAGCCGGATAAATTATTTGACTACACTTTTGATCAATAATCGTCACGTTTGTAACATTCGTAAATTACGATGCAGATCGACTAACGATTAATTTCTCATTCGGAAGTTGCGTTCGCGATGAAAGGGGAACAGTTAATGTCGCATTAAAAATGAATAGCGCGAGATCGATCTTGTGCACGATATTTGTATAAGCTTGGAAAGTAATTAGTAGCATTACGGAATCGTTGTTTAATGATACCCTCGTGATCGAAGTTATTCTGTAATTTATTTTGTTTTTATCCTAGCGTCGTTTTAACAAATTTTTTTTGTCAATGTGACCTATTTTCTGTTTTTTTTTCACAATTTTGTAATGCTCAATTTGACTTTGAAGTGGAAGTAGATTTTTATTACGTATTGCTTTTAATTGAGAATAAATTACTAGGAATTTAATAGGAAAATGGTTTGTGACAGTGATCGAATTTGTTTGAAAAATAATTCTGTCATGAGTTTGTTTAAAATAAACAAGACAGAAAATCATTTGTGTCATACATGTAAAATTTTGTGGAAAAATTTAATTATAAATAAATTGTTACAAGTACAATTATTATTATATTCCTGCATGGAAGGATATTTATTATTTGATAGGTTTTATTGGGATACACGAAGGGACCATGATCGTGCATTTTGAGCTACCATTTTTCACAATGCGTTTAACCCTCGATTTTTCTCTATGAAAACTACCCTTACGACTTCGTGATATCGAGTTAGCTTGTGTGATAGATGACTGAATTTGTCTTTGAAATAGCTGTTAATTTATAAGGTTGATATTTATACAACCTGCTCTTCAATTCTTGCTTATTTTATATAATATTTTGCAATACTTTAATAAACGATTAATCTTATTTTATATATTATATTTTCACGTTCATTCTTAATTAATAATTGTAATATCGAAGTTTCAAACGCGAAGCAGGATGTATTTTTCTAAGAGGGCCATAAAAGGGAAAGTTTGACGAAGGTCAGGCTCAAGGGCTGGACTGGATGTGTTCGAAACAGTTCCCAGATTCCTTCCATCAGCTCAGAGGAAGGCTACCGTGGAGTTTTAGTCGGTAGAAGTCCGATATAACCCGGTAATTCCTCAATCTCTGGGTATCCATAAGGATTTCCTCATGTAAAAGGAAAAAAAAAGGTCGAAGGGCCAACGAGTGCTTTTCTGGGCATTTTGTTAGCCAGGATGATGAGTGTGTGATGTTGCGAATATTTACAAGAAGCTTAGAATTTGATTTTTTGAAAACTCTTCTTCCTTCAACATTCATCCAACATTTTAATCAACACGAAAGGTTTTTAGCATTTTAACCGAGCAAGTATGCAAGGTGAAGCCAACGACGCAACATATAGGAAAGAGCATTTTGCAAAGAGGACAGTTTTGTGTTCCCTAGAAAAAGGAAAAAACCTGTACACTGCGAGTTAGATTGCTGTGTCGAGCTACATCTGTTTTATTTAATGTTAATCCTTATGTTTCTTTAAAATAAATCATAATTGCTTTAAAATATGTACCACGCAGTTCGTGTTACTCAGTGTTCATATCACGTGCCACGTACAGTTGAAGAATGATAAAAGTTACGAGTTTGTTTTCTTGAAAGAGCATTTACGCAACCACCTGACAAGCGCAGTACGAAGCGTCTTATTTCCACCCCAACAGAGAAGTAGATTCTCCTGTATTGTAGGTAGGAAATTAGGAGAGGCAGATCGAACTGACCCTTACAACGAATCGCACTGAACCCTCAACATATTGAATCGGAACTCGACGAACTCGCAAATCGATTAAACCTCTCGATTGAGGAACAGATTACACCGAGCCTTCAACAGTCTCCACTAGAGTCCACGAATTTGCGATCGAGCCAGAACTCCGTGACTTCAACGAACGACACGGAACTCTCGAGAACTCGTTAAACGAATCTTCCGTTGAATAATCGAGAGCATGCTGTCCTTCAAACCACCCTCGAAACCTGTAATAAAATCAGATATTCGATACTGAGTTAAAAAAAAGATAAAATAATTAAAAATTGTCCTCGTTCGAATATTCTTGAGATACAATACGATTATGTTGGTCACTATTTGCATATCTTCTCTTAATTACATTTCTCATCACCGAGGACCCCGCGCGAGCCATTATTTTTACACAATGGAGAACGAATAATGTCCGAGGGCTCCTCTTCAACCCCCCAGCATCCCCTTCGTCTTATTCTTTCTCGTCCAGACGCTCGTGTAACATCTGCCGCTTCCTCGACAAGGCAGCTCGTTTCTCTTCTTTATCACCCACCCCTCCCGCTGCGTTTCTTCTAAACCGCCCCCTTTTGTCACCAGTTTTCACGCGAACAATTCCGTTGTTTCACAGTTGGTGGTGTCTTAATTAATTCACGTGCGGGGATGCCGCGCGATCGAACGGCATAAAGTGTCAGCTAATGGATCGTGGAATTATTAATGATTACTGATGCGCGGAATGCTGGGGGATGACGAGTGGCGATCCTGGCGCAGGTTGCACCGCAACCCCTCGTAAGACTGTAATTACTGGTCCTGTTTTCGATTCTGCTCGATATCGTTCGAAATTTAACTCTTTGCGCTCGAGAGGCGACTCTCAGTCGCCATTGCGTTTTCAACTGTTAAAAAATGAGATCGATTGTATTTGCGAAGAAATTAGTGACAGAAGAAGTAATGGACAACTGAAAAAGGTCGTCGAGTGCAAAGGATTAATGTTTCGATATTTGCTTGGATGTCGTTCGTCTGTTCCAGAATACTGATACCTTAAAATAATTTTATTTATTAGGGTTTAGTCTCGCTTCAGCGATTTCAAGGTTACCATAAAGTCACGTTCCAAAGACTCTTTAGAATTTAGAATATTTTTAAGTAAGCGGACCTGTACGTGTTTTATTTGAAATTTACTTAAAATTTATTTCAAAAAATTGTCAATTGCAGCACAGTTCCTCGACTACTACTTGCAAACTCTAAAACAACTCTAAAACTTTCTTGTAATTTATATTTGTTTCTTTTTTTCACTCGACAAAAGTGCGCGAAGGGTTAAGGCTTTTTACTCAGTATCGAACGATTTTTTTTGAACACCCTATGCATACGTGGACATATATACGTAATTGATATTACGACTTAACCCCTTCGCGTTCAAACTGCGCGATGGAGATGTTCTCGCATACGCGTCCGTTTGATCCTTCGGACGAGATATTTTGCGACTCGATGTCGTTTACGCGATGCTTTGGATGATGTACATCGCGTATCTGTTTCTGAATTTTTGCAAATAAACGCTGACGGGAGATAAAAATAGTGGATATAAAAGTTTTCTACGCTTGGAATCGTTAACTCCTTTGCGTTTGCGGATGGGATGTTTCGCGAACTGATTTTTATTCGGATACTTTGGATGAAATATTTTCAACACTAATGGAAATAAAAAAACACGCGACTGAACATTTTTGCGCAGGAAATATCTCGTTCATAGATACGAGAGAGTTAATACGTATCGTGCAGGTGGAAACTTTTTTAGCGTCCCTTTTTCACGATTTTTTACGAACTTTGTTCCGTTTTTCGTTTAATTACTATGGAAGTAACAATGTGTAATTAAACAGAAAAGAATTATTTCCCAATTAAAAAAGATGTAGAATATAATGGTACGTTACAATATGAAGCGTTTTATGAAACAAGTCTTGAGTAGAACTTGATTACCTGCAAAGATTTTGAAGAAAGTTTCGCTCGAAATTATTTAAATTTTATCATCAGTTTGAATTCGTTGCACGTGCCTTTGCATATTTTTCAACATATCTAGAGATTCCAAATTTATGAAATAATGAAACTAATTTTTATATATCTCTAATGGGCGCGCAAAAGTATCGTGTGAAATTCAGAATTAAAATTCTGTGCAGAGATACTTGTAATATTTAAAATGCATTACACATATTACAATCTTAACGTAAAATTGCATAAAAGAACCGAAACTTACTTCTTTTATCACAACTATAAGTAAAGAACTGTATTGTAGAATATACTAGCGAATTTATTCGATTTTAACAAAAATTTGACTTAGAAATTTCTTATTTGCCTGAGATGTACATATATATTTATAAAAAAGTTATTGTAGGATAGTTATTATATTAATAAAAGAAAAATACAAGATATCCAAATTGGATAGATAGTTCTTTAGGACTGAAATATTATTTTAAAGATGGATTATGAACAACTGACTCGTCGTTTTAAAACATTTATTCTGCACATTCGCATTCTAGAATATTTCGCATATAACATTTGAAACCTAAATTATCAATTAATCTACAAAAATAATTTAATTGTCTTTCATTATCAGTACAGAAATTTGCAAAAGGAAAGTGTTAAGGATTGAGACAGCCAAATTTATGACAGAGATGCAAGTAAGGGCTATTTTTGAGAAAGTAGAAGTTTATCCGCAAGTTTTCTAATCTAGTAGCTTTAGTTGTTCCTTAATTGTCAATAGCAATTACCCTGTCGTAAAAGAAGGTATTTGCAAACTCCTGGACACCAAATGTTTGGGACCAACAAACGATCGCTGCACAATAGTTGACTGGACAGTTTCCACCACCCTTAGAATCAAGAGCTTTGTTATCCCTTCTCTACAAATATATCAGAAGTACTAGAAGAGATGACGAAATGGCTTCTACATAAGTATTAGAATTTAGTTTAGTTTAGTTGCCACCACCCTTAGACTCGAGAGCTTTGTCATCCCTTTTCTACAAATGGCAGTCCTCGCCACTAGAGGGACAGCACACTCACCACTTTTTCGTGAGCACTCATTTCCTACACAATTTCTATATAATAGAAATTCTGACCTATCCTTACCATCCCAGCGTCTAAGGTGCAACTCCGCCATTTTGGTAGCCTTACTGATAAGTCCACTAGCAGGCCCAGGACGAAACATTCTCCCCTCTCTTTTCCTTCCTATTCTCTCATACATTCTCTACAACGCAACAAATGAAGCGACGCAATCGCTTCAAATGTATCAGAAGTACAGAAAGAAACGACGAAGTAACTTCTAGATAAATATTAGAATTTGAAAAGCAGAAGGCAGAAAACCATAGTAACACTCAGTTCGAGCAGCAGACAGGCGAAACAGATAGTTAAAAATAAAGAGTTCTAGTCAGTATCAAACATTGAGTTTTATTCTGCCCCGTAATTGTGAGTGGTCCTTCGAGTATAGCTACATTTAGGTACAATACAAAGATCTTGAAATCGAAGTCCAAGTTCTTAAACAGAGAATAAACACGGTACGTTTGATCCTCTGACAATGTAAACAAAGTGAAAGAACTAAACGATTGGAATAAAAACCAGCGAAAACAGGAATTCATCGAAGGATTTCGGAAATCTGATTAAAATTGAACGAAAACCGACGAGCGTCGTTATTTACTCGATCTCGAGCCACGGTTTTAATCGCGTAATCGACGTTCATCGAAGGAAGCAACTGTGCAATATGTCCACGGCAATTTGCACGGGAATCGGATATTTTAATCGCCATTAGTCCCCGTGACACGGTCGCGGCGATGATTTATCGGCCCGTGCATTTTTCACGACCGCTTTAATTAGCCTGGGCCAATCGATACGTCCGCGTTTTAACATATTTGGCTAGCTGGCTCGCGAGCCAACGGCTAATTACGCGTGCACGCGCGATCGTTTCGCCTCGATGATGCTCGCGGTCAGATAAATTTGTCAGCAAAACGACCGATTCCGCCCCTGTCCGGGGAAGATTTTATAACCCTCGCCTCGTTGTTCCTCGATTATCGTTCGCGCACGGACAAAGATGAATGTTCCTGTCGGTGGGGACGCGGGAATTTCGGCCGCCACGGCGAAATACCGGATTTTATTCGTTCTAAGTGAATTGTGCCCTGTCGCGGCTCGAGAATTCACGAGGCGACCCGAAAACTTAACGAGTTGATTACCTGTTTCGTGTATTATTTGTTTGCTGATTTTATTTAGCAAATGAATTTTTTGGGGAGGAATTATGTGCAACTTCGAAGCTCGTTCTAAGTGAATTGTGTCCTGTTGTGGTTCAAAAACTTAGCAAGTTAATTACCTTCTTCGTGTATTATTTGTTATTTATTTGTTTGTCGATTTTATTTAGCAAATGAATTTTTTGGGGAGGAATTATGTGGTTATGGTTGGGGTGACAGTGTTTTCTGTGGCAACTTCGAAGCTCGTTCTAAGTGAATTGTGTCCTGTTGAGAATTTACGAGGCGACCCGAAAACTTAACGAGTTGATTACCTTTGTCGTGTATTATTTGTTTGCTGATTTTATTAAGTAAATGAATTTTTGGGGAGGAATTACGTGGTTGCTCAATATTATATAATGCATTTTGTTGAGTGCTTTTTGCATACTATATTCTATTCATTATGCCAATTTGAAAATCCACAAAGCCTTATTTGACTCATAACGATAACAACAAGAAATGTGATACTAATTTTACATAAAAGAACAAATTACAATTCTACAACAAAAGTCTGTCGCTCGAAGTTGTACAAAAATTTACAACTTAATTCTTCTATGGTATTTAAATTTTAATTAGGCTTCTTTAAATTAGGTGACCACCATTTGCTGTATTGCAATAATTATTTATATACAAAATAAAATTTCAAGTTTTATCAGTGAAATACCTTACATTTTTTAATGAAAAAAAAGTATTAAAGAAAAATAAATAAGTTTTAAGGTATAACACGTATAAAATATTAATGTTTATTGAAATATTTATGATCGAAGTTCTATTTCAACATTCGTTGTCCCATGCATCACATGACTGTTGTGCATACACGCTGTTAACTCATGTCACGTCCCATTATACGTGATACACACTTTTGACACATGTATCCGTTCGTCGCTTTCGAAACACGCGTTAGTTATTATTTATTTAAGAGATATTGAGAGGGAGAGAGAGAGGGAGAGAGAGAAATAAATTTGATATAATTCAAAAAATCATATTTGTTTGCAAATTAGAAAATACAAGATATCAAAACTTGTATTTATGTGATTTTTTAAATATTATAAATAATATGATATTTCATAAATTGTACGCTTTTTATGGATTTGTTTTTCTTTTTTTCGAGGATTGTCATCGTGTTATCTTAATTTCATTTTCGGAGTATTTATGATGAAAAATGTTATTTTATATTATTGGTAAAAAGTTTTATAAAATTTTTCATGTATTTGTGTATATAGAAGAGAAGGAATAGGAGGAAAAGAGAGGGAAGATTTTCGTCCTGATCCTGCTAGTCGACTAATCAGTAAGGCTACCAAAATGGCGGCGTCGCGGCGGACACGCGAGGATATTAATCTCAAAAATTCTATTATATGGAAGCGGAAGCGGAAATGAGTACCAGCGGAAAACTGTCTTGCGTATCTGAAGGTTGCTGTGCCTCTAGTGACGAGTGTTGGAAGACCGCTACAATTTGATATTTTCAGCACTTCATTCGATACATTTTCCTTGACCTTTAAAATGATCAATTTATCTCTTTTATCAGATTACATTTCATTGAAGATAATACATGCATTTACAATAGCTACACTAAATAATAATTCTCCAATTTGCAAAAAACTGAAACGTGTACACACTAAAAAAGTATCAAATATGCTAATTGTTAATTATTGTTACTGCAAGGCGTAAACACACATTAAAGTAAAATTTTCTTTGTCAATATCTGGATAAATATTCATTGTAGGCCTACAATATTTTTATACTTATTTACTCAACTTGTAACGATTTCATAATTGCTATAAAGAAATATAGAAATTTATATTTAAAGATAAAACAAAGGTGATCTTGAAAATGTCCTGCACAGTCAACGCAAAACAACAATAATTAACGTAGCTACTATATTATCGTCCCTTGAAATGATAAAACTTGGACTTGGAGCACTTGTTCTTAGAACGAACATCGTTCAAGTAACTTTAGTCGACCTAGTTAGGCGAGCCACTCTTGTATACGGTCTGCAAACACGTTCGAGCAAATCGGTTGACTTACGACATTGTCTTCCCGGAGAAGAATTTATGCGTAGCTCCATTTAAGCAATTTCAACATCCACGATTCTCTAAATGGTATGTCAACTTCAGACTTGGAGGAATTTGCTTCCCTTAATAATGTCCTCCATTGGAGAACGGTAGCTACAATATCTGCTGTTAGGCAAGTTGGATCGAGGCAAAAGTTACAAGTGTTCTCCGAACTTCTTCCAGCCGTGCGAGAACGAATATCTGGCCAAGATGGCGGTCAACGATGAGACTCTGCCAGATGGTATTGTTCACTTACGACTGTTTTCTGATGCCACGCAGCATTCTCGATGGTAACGATTAAATAACGATTGTTTCGGAGATTTAATTGCGAACGAACCGCCCCTTTTGGAACAGAAACATGTTTAAATCAGGTTTATGCTACGTTTGTCGCTTATAGTTAGTTATCTTTGAAGAGTCCCAATTTCTATTTATCACTTTTCCTAATTAATTTCGTAATTTTAGTCGCCGAGATTAGTGGCTTGAAGGTTGCCATAGAATTTTATGCTACGTTTGTCGCTTATAATTAGCTATCTTTGAAGAGTCCCAATTTCTATTTATCACTTTTCCTAATTAATTTCGTAATTTTAGTCACTGAGATTAGTGGCTTGAAGGTTGTCATAGAACTTGTAACGATGCTCATCTTTAATGCCTCACTTCAATAGTGTAGCGTCTAGCAACGAGGCACAATAGAAGGCCTTTCGCTAGCCAAGGCCAATAGCTAGTACGGTTTATGGTATGCGTGATAATCAAGACATTTTTGAGGAACCGTTTTAAGCTTTTAATATTTTCGGGGCATGCGATAATTAACTTTCTCCAACGGCCTCGATGGCACATGCGGACGTCATAAACTGGGGATATTCACGGTACAGATATCAGACCCAGCAGAGATCTCGCTATATTACTGTGGCGATCTTCGCCACTAGAGGGGCAGCAGACTCACCAGTTTCTCGCGAGCACTCGTTTCCTACACAATTTTTATATAATAGAAATTCCATCCTAGCGTCTAAGGCAGAGTCTTCTAGGTAGCCTTACTGATGCGTCCACTAGCAGGTCCAGGACGAAACGTTCTACCTTCTCACACATTCACTCTCTACAACGCAACAAAACGAAGCAGCATACCATCGCTTCATTACCAAATATGATAAAAAGCTAAAAACGTCCCCTACCAAAGACACCAAGACAGAAATCGCCTAGAACACAGGAAAATAAAGCTCTAATAAACAACTTTAAAACTTTGCACCCTGTGTCTGAGTTACTTCAAACACTAATCTATAGACATAGTCATCAATCCTATAACTATTGACGTATCATAAACCCAAAATACCAAATTAAAGGTACCGTTAGGTCAAGTAACCTTCGAGTTGGTTACTCTGACTGGTTTTTCCTGTGACTCTACCCCCATGGCGATGCAACGACCACCACCACCTCGACATCGAGCTCAGCCAGCGGATTGGCTTCCAGAATTAATATATAAATGTGGAATCCGCCTATGACTCGAGTTTTCCTAAAGGATGTCTCGAAAGAGGAATCCTGGTGACGAGATAAATCACGAGGACACGACAGTAACCATAACAATATATTATAGTAAATGGTTTCTATCGAGGCTGAACGCGGACTGCCTTCTGGCACCTTCTTCCCAAAAGTCTCGAGTCTCGCGGCTCTTCATTTGTTTACTTCACCCACCCACACACACACACACACACATCCGCGCACTGATTCGTCTCGTTCCCCATATAAATGCACATTTTGTAAAATAAAACCAGTGTCAAATTATACTAAGAACGAGCTGCCTCGACTAAACATAGAAGGTTAAGAGTTGGATGTCTTGAGAACTCTCCTCCCCTCGACACTCATTCATCCTTTAAACTACCATCAAAAAGTCGTTCTCAGTACTCCGTACAAGCGTTTCGCGAGGCGAAACTGAGGACGCAACAAACCATCTGCGGTTCCAGGAATTTGGAACCAGTATGGGATACCTGCTTTAGCGGGCGATCAAGGAGTTTAACTAAGTCTGGTCCAGCTTCGAATTGCACAGAGTTGAATTAAATTTAACTCAGTTTGCATAATAATTCAAGTGGTTACGTAATCGAGCGTCATAGGAGTTTATGAAGTGTTGATAGTGTTTCTTGAACTTTGTGAAAACCTGTGGGATACAGTTGACTCATGTTCTGATTATTTTTGAAATTTTCAGAGCAACTTTCTTCTATTTTATTTTATTATACTATGTCTTTGAAATCATATTTTTTCAAAAATTATCAAATTTCAGAGATTTCTGTGTGCACTGTGATAAACGTGACAATTTTATCGTTTAAATTGATTAAAATAAATCGTGCAGACAGTTTTGAAGAGACGTAAGTTGTAATTACTGATACAGAGTACCAATTTACGACTAGAGTCGCGTTAGTTTGTAATTAACTAATGTCACGATACTACCGTAGCATTTTACAGAAATTTTAATTCTTCCAAAGGAACTTTCCCCTGTTATTAGCCAACGGGAGGAGCAAAGAGGAAGTTCAGCCTGGTCGATAAAAAAAATTGCAGGGAGAGGCTCTTTAATCAGGCTTGTTCGTTTCAACTTTTCTGGCTGTATACATTGAAACAGTAGCCAGCCCAAGTCCTCTATTGTAATTTCACAACAGAGAAAAACAGCGACCGGTGATCACACATTTGTTCTGTAAAAAAGAAAAGTCGACTACGTTCGTGATTACAAAGTAGTAGTCTAATGTAATACATTTTATATTGTAAACAATATTAAGTTTATTAATGTGTATACGAATAACTAAATTTATTTCAATTTAAAGATAGTATTTCTTGAAAAACTTTAATCATTTTTACAAAAACGAAAGTTTTCGTTATTTTATTCTTTGGTCTGATGAAGTATTAATAATTAAATTTACTATAAATAGATTTACTATAATAAATTTGATGTGGAATAATTAAATTTACTATAAATAGATTTACTATAATAAATTTGATGTGGAATAATTAAATTTACTTCAATTTAAAGATAGCATTTCTTCAAGAACTTTAATAATTTTTACAAAAACGAAAGCTTTCGTTATTTTATTCGATGGTCTACTAAAGTATTGATAATTAAATTTACTATAAATAGATTTACTACAATAGACTTGATGTGGAATAATTAAATTTACTTCAAATTAAAGATAGTATTTCTTAAAGAACTTCAATCATTTTTACAAAAACGAAAGCTTTCGTTATTTTATTCGATAGGCTGATGAAGTATTAATAATTAAAATTACTATAAATAGATTTACTATAATAAACTTAATGTGGAATAATTACATTTACTTCAATTCAAAGATAGCATTTTTTCAAGAATTTCAATATAACTTTTACAAAAACAAAAGCTTTCGTTACTTTATTCGATGGTCAATGAATCTGATGAAGTATTAGAAAGATACCAAAATGGCGTACGTAGAGCGGAAGTGTGCCCAAAATGGATTCGCGTTAATCTGGTTTCAAGACACGTTTGTTCTGTTCTAACTGGAATAGGATAGGTTTCATCCGCGTTTCGTTCGACGATCAATTAACGATTCATCAATTAGCCGGACGTGATTGCCACTGGCGGATGCCACGCGAACTTTTAAAATATTCATCGCGGTTAAGATAAATCGATCGTCGAAGCGAATTAGCCGAGTGATTATACTACATAATGGATGGTTCCGGACTGTCTGAACGACCGTCCGGGAAGTGACTTTTATACCGTGTCTGGGACACGGGTTTTCTCGTAAATAATAAAATATCGGTTGTGGGACCCGAGTGATACGTTTGAAATGGAATAAAATGGCGGATCGTGCGGCGGATGGAATTTTTAAGCGCGAATGGAATACCTTCTTCGTTGGCTGTGTCGAACGTCGGGTTAAAACGAACAATTCGATTGGATCGATTCCTTCGCGATATTAACGAACAACTTGGCCTCTGGCGCTTGCGGATTATTCGTGTTACAATTGCCGCTTGGATTACAATTATCAGGTCAACTGTGCGATTGCGGTTCAATTTGTAGGGTTGGGTTAAATCAATGGCGAGTATTAATGAATTAATAATGAAACGAAGTGAAGTCTACTTCTAAGTTAACATGGAGGTCATTAAAAAAGGGGGTGCGTGGTCTTTATGCACGTTGGAGGGGAGAAAAGAAAGTGTAGGATGATTGTATGATGATTAAATTAAAGATATATCTTCGTTCTGATGTATCCATGTTTTCACTGAAATCTAGAAATGAAACAGTGATTTTGTGGTAGCGTTTTTCGTTCTTCGTTCTGAGGTATCTATGTTTTCGCTAAAATCTAGAAATGGAACAGGGGTTTTTGTGGTAGCTAGAGTAGGATACACATCTTTTGATATCAGTTTCTGAATTACTGTATCATACATTGTTTTATTTCGCTATAAATATTAATAATCAACTGAGAGAGTAACGCATTAACTTTAATATCAGCATGTAAGCACAAAAATACTCTAGACTCATTGTACGAATACTGAAAGACAGATTTATTCTATTTATTCCTCTCTCCAGTGTCTATCACTGGATTATATAAACAAGTGTTTCATTTCTAAATGTCGCATGCATAATTACACCATTGCGACATAAAAACTTTCACTTCGTTTATATCTAAGGACCTGAAAGAAAACCACGTGCAGACGTTGCGTCGCCATTTTCCTTCAAACAGGAGGACCCTAGATTTTCTATCGCGTGTCCTCGCTTTTCGTATAGCTCTCGAAGCGAACAGATGTGTTTCTGAGTCTCAGAATAAAGAATAATTTGTATTGAAAAATTCAGAGACTTTTTTTCCACACACTCATTTTCAAAATTAGATTTATGGTATGTCATTAACTATTGAGTTTAGAAAAATTAAAGTAATGAGGAAAAAGGTAAGTAACAATTGAAAGCCTTAAAAAACAGCTAGATATTAGCGTTTGTACTATAAATTTGGTTCTATAATTAGAAGGGCGACCATTTTCGCAACGCGACAAAAACACTGCAAGCAATTACATTTCATTAAATAACAATCATCCCCAGAGATTATCTATAACTTTTTAAACAATCGCTGAATTCTGTTTCAACCCTTCAATTTCTCGTATCATTTACCAGTAGAAACAGATTTCAATTTATAAAATAATTATGTCCTCACTTTTCGTATAGATCTCGAAGCGAACAGACGTTTTTCTGAGCCTCAAAATAAAGAATAATTTTAGAAGAAAGCCCTCAAAAATAGCTAGATATTAGCGTTCGTACCATAAATTTGGTTCTATGACTAGAAGGGCGACCATTTTCGCAACGCGACAAAAACAATTACGTTTCATTAAATAACAATCATCTATAGCTTCTTAAAAAATCGCTGAATTCTGTTTCAACCCTTCAATTTCTCGTATCATTAACCAGTAGAAACAAATTTCAATTAATAAAATAATTATGCCGGCTAATATCGCAGCATCGACGTGATTTCACGAACGAGCCACTCTCCTCGTCTCGTTCCACCCCTTCCTCGCGGTTTCGACGTTTTTCATTATGCCTTCCGCTCTAACCGTCAATCAACGCTGCTGTATACCTCAGCGGACAATATTTTCGAAACTGCTTCCGCCCTGCGATTCCTCAGGGGTTCTTCCCGTTTGCTGGGAATTTAATCCGACGAACGAACCACCGCGTCGTTGCATATTCACCGACAAAACAACGGAACAATCGCTGGCTATTTCGATCACGTTGAATTCGTTAAAAAGTCGAACGAACGAACGAACCGTGGATCCCTTCTTTCCGCCTCTTCGCAGTAAATCCGACACGAGTAACAGGGATTACCACGCAGCCAGCGAGCTTCTCGCGACCGGAAACTTCGATATTTCCCGTCGATCACGTTGGAATTAAACTCTGTGTCTATTATTAAATTGGAAAAAAAGAGGATAAAGCGCAGGCTGACGCTAATTAATTTTCTCTGGCTCTTCCTCGAAAAATAGGAAGGACTCGATTTATTTTTAATAGAAATTGGATGATTTTTTAATATGTTAAATAGATTTTCTGAACAGCTTCTATTGTGGGATCAGATTTAGAGAGAAGAGTGTTTATTTACAATTCGCTTCTCGCTGTTGCTGTTACTAGGTGCGATGTTTACTGCGAACTGCTTAGTTTTGTTTACTTGTTATGCTGCATTGCGTTTCTTAACACGTTCGCTATCGCTGACGTGAATTCGCGTCACATGAAATTCTATTCTATTCCTTCAGATACCAAGTGGTCTGTTATCTGATTAAAACGTAAGAATACAAGTTTTGGAAATCTTTTTATTTTAAACAACACACATTTACAATACTGGTACTTGGAAACAAATTTTATAATTTTTATCCTTGTCTTAACGATAGAGCTTCAGAATTCCACTATTTTCCAAAGGTACTGTAAAAAAATTTGTAAATATGTAAAAAATTTTCTGGTTGCAAATGTGTGTTAAACTGTTGACACGTTCACACATTTTCCACATACAGCTCTCGTATAACACCTTGGAGTGTCACTTCTTTCATCAATAATCGATAAGATCCTAGCAATAGTAATTGACGTCCCAAAAAGAGTGCACGCTACATTCTAACAACATTTTATTTCAATTTTTGTAATATAAAATAGATAAGAGATAAATTCGATCAGATTCTCTATTTCATTAACTCTATTCTCTAAAAAATATCTACGGATATTTGTATTGAAATCTAAGCTTCCAAATGTTAACAATTTAACCCTTTGCGCTCGAGAGGCAACTCTTAGTCGCCATAGCGTTTCATGCAGCAACTCGAGCTTTCCTTCGACTGATTTCAAGCTTCGAAGCTCTACAAAAATGAATTTCAGAACTGAAATTAGCTCGAGTAAAGATGAATTTGATTTTGAACTCCTGAAAAACAAGATCGATTGTATTCGTGAAGAAATTAGCGACAGAAAAAATGAAAGCAGTGATGGAGATAGTGACATAGTATTTTAGAAGTAAGTAATCGGAAAATTAGACTAATATACTCTTCGAAAATGACAGTGATGCCCCACAAGACTCTAATAATTTAAAATGGGACACCTCTTGCGATGAACCAAGCGAAATACCATCGAAAATAAAATAACATAAAATAGATAGAACATTAAAATAACTTTGTAAGTTTATGTTTAAATTTTTGTTGCGTTTTTGTAAGTTAATTTGTATATAAAATCATTTTATATACATAAAGTCATTTCAAGTTGTTACTTCACCCAATCGAGAAAGTCGTCGAGCACAAAGGGTTAACTCCAACCTATTAAAGCTAAATAAAGTTCTGTAATTAAAAAAAACTTTATCAAGGCAGTGAAGAGTGTCAGTCATTAATTCGACTATTATTTTCCACGAGACTATTTATATTTTCCTTTATTTAACGATATAGGAGAAATAAATAAACACTGTATCGAGCTTTTGTGCTTGGCAATGCGAGGCAACTGTATTTTGTTCAGATTTTGATACGCGTGGCAAAAATTGATGAAAATGCCGACTTCGCATGTAGCGAGGTTTCTATGAAAAACGAGCCGCGCGAATCGAAGGTCGATGTGGAGTCTGTATGTTCTGCACCATAGCGTTAAAAATTTTTTAAAACTAGTGTTACAGTATAATAGTATTTCTTTGTTAATTTATTTCTTGAATTTTCTGTAGTCACTTTGATAAAAAAAAATTGGAATGAAGTATAGTATTGAAACTGGAAAATACTTGGCTAGAATTACTGCAGACTGTTTAAGAATTTTTAAGGTCGTTGAAGCCCAACACGAGGGTCGTTTTTCATGAAAACGAGGCATTCGAAAAATTCAAGTTTTCATATATGTATAATAGACCTTCACTGGCAGCAGAAACGTTATTCAACAAATAGTATAATGAAGTATGCATGAATATGGTATAAATCTGAAGAATAAATTATATGTGCGTACATATGAAGCTTAAAAATGCTCAGTGAGCGAAAAAAATGATGACCAGCTCTTTTTAGACAGAAGTGCCGAAAAAGATAAATTTAGATAAAAAATGAAGCAGTTCAAACATTATGTTTTATCTAAAATTTTATGGTGTCTATAACGCGAACCTTTATATCAGAAAGTGAAATATACTGATACTTTTATTAGTTAAACCAAAAAAAAATTGTTAAATACTGTTTATTACTGGAATTTTTCAAATTAGACTCTTTAAATTAGAACATAAAATGTAAAATGAATATTCTCGAATATTGATTGCTCGAAAATATTCCAAACTGTATGCATAAGAGTATGCGTGTGCGTGTATGTGAATGCCTGGAAAACGAGTGAATCCATGGAAATCTGGGCGAAAAAATCGAGAATGTCGATGAGTGAATGTATATAAAAATGTGTGTGTGGAACATGAGAAATAGTTGATGAAAAGCAGCGTCGTAGTACATATAATAAAATTAACCTACCAATTCTCACTCAATTGCAATCACGCTTGTTTTCGCCAAAATCTTTCAGCCCCACAGTATCTGTCGCCCATAATGGTCGCCATCCCGTCTATAGAACTAAGTTTATGGTACGAACGCAATTAACTAGCTATTTTTGAGGACTCCCAATTATTGCCTACCTTTTTCCTCATTACGTTAATTTTTCTGAATACAGGGATTAGGGTTTTAAAGGTGTTTTGGAATTTGTAAGAATTCACACCTTTAATGCCTTAACTCAATATCTAGTGACGTACCATAAATCCAAAAACCCCTATTATAAACCCCTACTACTGTGATAGCGACCACCACACCAAATAAGGAAGCAGCAAGCGGATTGGCTCGTGGCTGCTTCCCAATTTAGAAAAAAGCCAAGAAACCAACTAAACAACTTTGTTACCAACTATATACTGCCTACTGTTTAATATTTTCTACTGGATTTTTTAATACCAGTAGATGGCGTTTGGAAAAGCATAATGATCTTATTTTGCCCAACGAAAAACTTCCTCTTATACTACTTTAAATAATCTTTTTGCTACGTACATTTTTTCTTTCCTCTCCCATACTTTCCTCACTGCATACTCATCTCATGCATTCTTGTCGCACACTTTTCGCATACATTATCCTTTTTCTTAACTAAAATTCCTTACTCTTTCCTACATCTTCGTTAACCCCTTCTTCCCCCTATTAGTCGCCTCTTACGACAAGCAGGGGATACTGTGGGTGTATTCTGATCCCCACCGCACAGGGATTCAATTATATAGAGTTGGACACTTTGAAAACTCTCCTTTAACTCAACAAACAAAGTCGTCGTTGGCATTCGAACCAAGCGACCACGCAAGGCGAAGCTAGCCACGCAACAGTATCAGCCACTCTTACCATCATCAATCACTCAAAATCCACTTCAACGTACACCAATTCGTCACTCGTCCCTTTCCAATAAATTTCGTCGCAACTTTCGACGGTTTACGCCTGCGGAATATCGAATGCGAGAACGGAGTTCGCCCCTGGACAAGGAATCGCGTTCTCCAGGCAGCGATGGAACGCCATCCCGTGCGCACGAGTTTGTCTTTGGTATTAGCGGCACCCAGCGACCTGCAGGGTCGGCTGGTTTGGCGCTATAAATTCCCTCGCATCCTGGCCAACCGTTAATATCGCCAGCAAAACGGTTTACGGAGGCCAGAAACCGACCTTTGTTCCGTTCACCAGCCGCGCGCCTTCCTTTTTTCAACCCCTCCGTCCCAGCGCCAGGTCGACGCTCTAAGTTGAGCCTGTTTTCGGTGAATCGGTTTGGGACGCACCCCCGGATAAATCCCACGTATATTGTTCTTTAAATAAAGTGGAAACTGGCTGGGGACCGGCTTATCGCTGGCTAGGTTACAGGTTTACCGACGATTCCAGGGGATTTATTAGCGCGCGAGCTGTTTGCGCGAGGGCTTGAGGAGCATTCGTGGAGTGCCAGTGACTCGCGATTCCCAAGTCACACACTGTACCCGGGGTTATTTATCGCATCGTTCATGGACATCAGTTTGCGCGACGCGGGCAATATTTCGCAGCAATATGATCGATACAACGTATCCGTGTTTAAATTAGTTTGGCCGAGGTAACGAGGCTCGTGCGATTAAAATAACAATTAATCTTCTTAACCGTTCGAGTCCCAGGTGCCACTGGGAAAGCACAGTCGAGAAGTGCCGAACAGCGCGACAGAGCTTGTCTTAATCGATTGCGAAGAGAGCCAAGCGACGTGATAGCGTTCGTCTGAAGATAATGACGAAATATTAGGTTGGAAACTATGAAACAGGCGTTTTTTGTTTAGTCTGTGTTCAGCTGCAACTGAGAGAGATACATTGTAACGTGCGCTCGATATTTTTATTTATAAAGCTTAAAGGTATTCTTCTTACTCATTTTGTAAAATTTTTTCGGGTTTGTATCCCATTTTTATTTTATTTTTATCCTAAACTAGATGGAAACAAAACGCGATTTACATCTACTCTTCTTGTACGAGTTTAAATTAAATCATACCGCAGCTCGAGTTTCAAGAAATATTAATCAGGCATTCGGAGATGGATCCACCAATGAAAAAAATGCTCGATGTTGGTTCGAAAAATTTCGTTCTGGCAATTTGAGTATCGTCAATGAGCCTCGAGGACCTAATTTGGACCCATATTGATAACGAGGAATTAAGGACGACTGTGGAATCCGATCCACACACAACTAGTCGAACACTTGGGTCTAAACTAGGAACTAGTCATATAGCTGTGTTAAAACATTTGCGTGCAATAAATAAAGTCAAAAAGTTCGACTCATAACGCACGAATTGACGCAACTGCAGATGATCGCCCGTTTCATAGTTTCCAACCTAATACAAAATGTGTTAGTTGATTATTTACATTGAAGAAAGCAGCTATGCGATGTATACGTAGTAAAGTTGAGCGTGCTACTTCGACAGTTTGTGAGTGCACTATAATAGTTGTCCATAATGTTCAAATGTACTGGAACTTTACGACACAAAATCTGAACAATGTGGTCGCGCTGTTTGGGACTCAAACTCGGGGTCGAGGAATAATTTTGGATGGCAAAAAGGGGATATGAATGAGAAAAGTTTGTGAAGCACTAGTCTAGGTTAATAAATATTTTTGTCAATACTAGATTGAGATTTTGTAATCACCCTATATTATATCTGTAGCGAGTCAATTTCATTTTCTTGTAATTATCTACGCGTTAAAGACTCAATAGTGTGCATTATTGATACTAAACCGTTTGTGGTGGGCTGAACGCCTGCTTCAATTGTTGCTGTGCTGTAAAGAGAACGTGAGAGAGGGTAGGAAGGAAAAAGAGAGGAAAGAACGTTTAGTCCTGGGCCTGCTAGTGGACTCATTAGTCCTAGCTACCTAGCAGACCCTGCCTTAGACGCTGGGATGGTAGGGATAGGTCAGAATTTCTATTATATAGAAACGATGTAGGACATGGAGTGCTCGTGGGAAACTGACGAGTGTGCTGTCCCCCTAGTGGCGAGGACCGCCACAAAAGCATTGCCAAGCAATTTTCCAGCAACTGAAAATTTCCATTTCGATGGAAAACTTTGGGGAAATACGAGTTCTTCGAAAAGTTGCAGTAGAAGGTGAAGCGTGTTGGTGGGGCTGAACGCCTGCTTCAATATGCTGCGCTGTAAAGAGAACGTGAGAGATGGTAGAAAGGAAAAAGAGAGGGAAGAACGTTTCGTCCTGGGCCTGGACTCATTAGTAAAGCTACCAAAATGGCGGAGTTGCGCCTTAGACGCTGGGATGGAATTTCTATTATATAGAAACGGTGTAGGACATGGAGTGCTTGCAGGAAACTGACGAGTGTGCTGTCCCCCTATTGGCGAGGACCACCACAATACGAATAAAAAAATAAAAGATCAACGAAAAAGTAGCCAATCTTTTAAATTTCTATACACATAATCAAGTGCAAAGATAGTTATTAATTTCGAATGACGAACTTCACATTTTAAATTTAAATTACAAGTATACCTAAGAGACACTCATCCATATTAATAAATCCATTTAGATTATTCGCGTACTCCACAAGCTGCACAGGTGCAAATAAAATCCGTTTAAACCGCACTTGTTCCCATCGTGACTTCCTTCCGTGTATTCGTGGCGTGTCTCTGTGGTAAAAATAATTCCCGTGCAATTTAAGAGGGGATACAGGAATACATTTCGAAGGGGTGGCGTAAGGCAACGAGAAGACAAATTATGTACGGCACGTTTAACAATGTTCCCGGGGCGGGCGCTCATTTAAACTGACATCGAAATGCAGGAAAACTAGCGGGACTGCTTGCCAGTTTAAATGAACATTTGCCCAGGGAACGAGCTACGACCGGAAGATGGATCTGTAAATGGGGACCGGCTCACGAACTTCCGTAAACTTGCCATCACCCTTTGTTACGCTTACCCTTCGGTGTCGCATTTTACCATGGCAGCTGTGTTCTGCGCCAGTTAACACGCATCAGTTGTGGATACCACGGTACTCGTTACGCAGAAGCGCCTCTGCAGCTGAGACTGGCTGGAACTTGAAGGCTGCAGCCAACGAAGTGGCTAGAGCGATCGATTTGTTACTTTTCACGGATATTCTATTTTATTTATATCTACTTAAGAGATGTTTTGGGATGTATGTTTGCTTTTTACAAAATACAGAGGGTGTTCTACGTCATTGGAACAGGTTATACCTCTGTTCCGTCCTATTCAGAACAAAAAACTATTAAAATCAAGTATTAGTTAGTTTTGAAGAGTCCCAATTTCTATTTATCGTTCTTTCTAACTAACTTTTTAATTCGAATTACCCGGATTAGAGCTTTAAAGATTGCTATAGAACTTGTAAAAATTCTCATCTTTAATGCCTTACTTCAATAGTTATTGATGTATCATAAACACGAAATACTTAATTAAGGGTTCCGTTAAGATGGCGACGACTACCACTTCGAATTCGAGAGCAGTCAGTGGTTTGCTACTGCTTTAAGAATTAGTATATAAGTGTACATCTGTAAATATTGAGTTAGTGTTGAATTATACTAAGACTAATAGTGTCAACTAAACATTAAAATACAGTATTTAGAAAGTTAGAGTCGGATTTATTGAAGACTCATCTTCTTCGGCACTCAATTATCTTAAAACTATCATCACAAAAGTGATTCTCCGCATTCCAACCAAGCAGTACGCAATGTAACGTCTATTTTCTTTCCTCTTTGTGCCTCAACAATGCCTCAACAAGTCACAATGATAAATGTGTCATGTAATAAAGAATTTCGAATAATAAAGTTGATTTAAAAACTTGTATTACTACTAATAATCTATATATATAAAATAATTGCTAATTAAAAATTAATTGTATAAAATAATTTCAATCATACAATTTAAAATTAAATGTAATAAGGATTATTAGGAAATTAAGAATAAATACAATAGATATAATAAAGATTGCTACAAGAAAATTAAATTAAAAACAATTATACAATAAAATTAATATTATTTAAGTCTAGTCTGCAACAAATATTTTATCACATGACACGTGTATCCATTTGTGTTCAATTAGTGAAATAGAAATTATATCAAGCACCAAAATCTTCTTCATATAACAATAAATAATTAATTCTATGTCATACAATTGTATTCGCAATTAAAGGCGACAACATTCAAAGACAAACTGTTAACACGCTCGTAGACGTGAATACTATAGCATTCATTTATCATTGCGATGCAGAACGATATGAATGCTATAGCATTTAAATTTGAAAGTCAATTATTATTCATTTAATTCGATATGACCCTAACTTTTTTCTAATTATTATACGTTTTAAAGTAATGCTGATAAATCGCCTGTCTATTTTTACAGCTCGCTGAAATTTTTACCCTCCGCACGTTAAATTATTCTCGTTCGATACGTTTCATTAGCAGCTCTGCTTGACGAAAGTCCAACCAGGTCAAACTGCGCCAGATCTGCCATTGCGTTCCTCGACGGGGTTACAAAGGCATTATCGTAGCTTCCACTGAAATTTAAGAGTCACGTCGAGCCGTGGCACGTTCCACGATGAAATCCTGTCCTACGAGGGTGGACATACCTTCAGAGATCGGAATAGTTCGCGACATTACTTCGCGTACATCAGCTCGCTGCTGAACTATAGCTCGTGTCAGCTCGTTAGGAAATATCAAACGCGCAGTCTATGAAACCATTGAATGTCCATTAAATTAAGTCCTCGTCGGTTAACAGATTGCCCCGGAACATCAGTATTCCTCGCGACCACCGTGATTTATGCGTTAATTATGTCGCTGGGCCTATTGTTTGGATTAATTATGATGCACGTCTTTGTGAAACGGCATCGCATTGAGAGAGGGAGAGAGAGAGGCAGAAAGGAGGTTCTGAAAGGTGTTTCAGTAATTTTATTATACTGGGTAGGTTGGTTCGAGTGTTGCGAAATGAAAGGATTTTTTAATTGAAAGAAATGAAAAATTTTCTTAGGGAATTGATTGAGAAGTAATCTGAAGGTATTGGATGAGGTTAATATAGCATTTTTGTGTGATTTATAACTCTTTTGGTACGATTGTTGGAGATATCTGGTATCCATGTTGTTACAGCGTACAGAAAAAACTTAATTAACAGAGCCAACCGAGCCTATTGTCATCATTCTACATTTGTCAAACACATGGTGACAATACGCTTACCCGTAGCAGCAGCAATGCCCCAAGAGTTGTTACTTTTAGCTTTCTTTAGAATCAAATTTCCAATGGTGTTTTACAACCATAGATTAAGGTATTTACAAAGCATGCCATTGTTCAGAGTCGAGGCGCTTTTTGGGTTATCCTTTCTATTCCTTCCTATTTTTTAGGGGTGCAACGGTACCCTCAAGTGACCTTTAGTCTTTTCCCCCTTTCTACCATGAATTTGCCAACCAATTAGAGATCAATCACTGCTCCCTCACTTTTGACTTTTTAAAAGTAAATGCTTTACTCAATAACAAACAGAACAAATAAAAAAGTGAGCAATAACACACGCGATCAGCAACAAATTTAAACCAATTATTAGTTTAAGTGTGCAGCCACGTCAGTATCCATTTTTTCATAAATAAATATTCACTGGTCACTAATTCATCCTGGGCCTCTGCTGAAGCAGTGCATTCCAGAAAATATTCCTTTTAAAAAAAATAAGCTTTTGCTTTCGTCGTAACACATGTCACAGCCTGTGTGCACGAGCGTCATATATAGCATTCTATTTTACATTCGTTAGAAGAAACATTGTTTCATTAAGCAGAGTTCTTATTTAACGCTTGGAAAAATCTTCATACAAGAGAGGATTGACCACTCTCTATGTGTGCATTTCCGGAGCGGCGCCTCGTACAGCGAGAGTGTCATGGCGGACAGAGCCCTCGTACCAAAATGGTTGAAAGTGTTTAATTATCTAGCAAAGCTTTGTTACGAAGCATTTTTGCAGAGCTGAAAGATCCCTTTCTGTTTCACGCGTTAAACTTCTTATTTCTACGGTATTGGTACTTTGAATTTACCCTTTTGCGAATCAAATTCATTCTTTTGCAAATCAAGTACTTCTGCTTACATATTTTATTCAAAAAGACACCAAATGTAAATTAGTTTAAAATATTTAAGTAGAAGTACTCGATTTGCAAAAGAATGAATTCGATTGATTTAAAAACTAGTTTACATTTGGTGTTTTTTAAATAAAATATTTAAAAAGGGTGAATTTGATTTGCAAAAGTATAAGAAATTCAAGCCAGTTGAGGGCTTGCGAAACCCTATGACGGACTTCGTCTCGCTGACGACACAACCCCCATAATTTCTCGAGGCCCACTTTAATTTTTCCGAGAAAGGCTGAAGACCTGTGTCTTGGGAAAGCACGAGAAAAAGACCAGTTTTAGTCGAACCTCGCAGAGCAACAAATCGAGTTTCAAACGCCATCAAATAAACTTGTGTTATCGATGCCTCAATTTTGTTCCATTTTTCCTTGTTCTTACAAAAGGATGAATTTAAAACGTGAATACTGTATCGAAGGGATTACTTATTCAGTGTTAAAATGATTTATTACACTTTTCTGTAACTTCTAATATAGATCTAGCTTCGTGCGAACATTTGTTTATGAAATTTGCCATAGACAACAAAATATAAACTTCATTTAATATTCTTAATTGAAGTATAAATAAATGGCAGATAAAATACTTCTTAAATGACGTATTCACCAATATTAATCATAAATACCTGTATTTAGTAACAAAATAGAAGTGAAATTCAGCTGTATTTTCTTAAGCACCTTCCAGGATTTCGTAGAAAAACAAGGCTTCTTTTCGTTGTACAGTGCTTTGTTACTTTTCGTGCTCACTGCAGGACGTTTCACTCGGAACTGCCAGTCCTAGTTGCTTTCCGCAACGCCTTCATTCCTGGAACTTGCTCTTCCGCGAATCGCCGTGACGGAAGCAGTGGTTCGCCATGTCAACATAATACGCGATCCCCAACTCGATGTATTTACCTATTCACTGATCTAAACGAATGGATTCTTGGTGAGTTGATAATTCTGCGTTAGTTGGCGATACGACGTGGATCCACGTATCACCATAACTCTGATACGTATAATTTAGTATACCAAATTACAATAAATTATCAATCAAATTATACGTAGAGTGTTAAAGAAATTATTCAATATTTATATGGAACACATTGTACTGAGTTAACTCATTGCACTCGAATGTCGTCTCAGAGGGAATTGATTATTGATTGCGAAGGTTAAAAACTTATTCCACCACAACTTTTTGAGAAACGCACGTTTCCCTAAAGCTTTCTATGGAATTGGAAATTTTGTAAATTACTAGATAATAGTTTTTGTTGCTGACTTTTACCAGCAATAGAAAATTGCTGGAAAAGCGTCAAGTGTAAAGGGTTAAAATGTCTTAGTAAACATAGATCAAAGGTTCTTCTTGTGAGATATAAAAATTTCTGTTTACTAGCTGTTTGCTAGATTGCTTTACTATTGATCTTTTGATATTTACAGAAGACTTTTTACGTGTCCTTCTTCCATTTTTATACGGGCTTGACATCTTCTTTTTACAGAGTCGCGAACTTTCTTGAAAATTTCACATCACTGATGAACTTTTTGACAAGAGCATGGTGGACTCCGTTAAGTAATTCTTCTAAGTCGTTCATCAGCGATTTATGCTATCATTCATCATATTAATTAAAGTGTTCGAATCATAGCATAATTTCAGTTTAATTAATTGTATTTCTTGAGTTATATATTTTCACTAAATATATAACATACACATAAACAGTTAAATTTAATAAATTGCACCGTCCTACAGAATTCTTATATAATGCACTTTTTATAATACAAACTATACTATTCAAAAAGAAAAAATTCTTGCAAGAAAACAGTCGTTTTTGGTTAAAGTTATTAGAAAGCAGAATTGTTTTATCTTAGCAAATTATTTTGATGTACAGTAAGTCTTCGAATTACGCAATTAATTGGTTTCGAAGGTTTTCACGTAAGTCGAAAAATCATGCAAATCAAGGAAAGCACAAGATTTAGCACTTTTGGTAAAAAATATGTTCTAGTTTCAAAGCATAAAGTGAAAATAAAATAGATCTATGTATGTGCACTCAAGAAAATGTTATTTATTGCACATATTTATTGAACATATTACCCATAACAGAATCTACATACCTATATTTATGGACAAGATTTAGCACTTTTGGTAAAAAATATGTTCTAGTTTCAAAGCATAAAGTGAAAATAAAATAGATCTATGTATGTGCACTCAAGAAAATATTATTTATTGCACATATTTATTGGATATATTACTCATAACAGAATCTACATACCTATATTTATGGACAAGATTTAGCACTTTTGGTAAAAAATATGTTCTAGTTTCAAAGCATAAAGTGGAAATAAAATAGATCTATGTATGTGCACTCAAGAAAATATTATTTATTGCACATATTTATTGAACATATTACCTATAACAGAATCTACATACCTATATTTATGGACAAACTACTTCAAATGTCTTTTATCCCTTTTCTTTTCTCCATAAATTAAAGTGTAGCATGCAATATCATTATTCACTGCTCTTCTAACTTTCAAGATCAGAGTTTTGAGCTCTGAGACCAGCTAATCCATCCTAGATGATATAAAATTTAATTAATTTTTTTTTCTTAAATCGCGCAAATCGACGACTGACTGTATCACGTTATATTTAGAAAATATTTTTAGTTTATACGCGTAATGAGATTTCAATTTGAACTGATTTAAATTAATTTTAATATTCGTTCGTAGAGTTGTTCGCGAAAGATTTTCGAGAACGACAGCCGGAAGTGGAGGATCACCGTGTCGCGCGCGATCCGCGTCCCTCGTAAATTTACTAGCCGGAATGAAGCCCTCGCTGTTCATCACGCCACTCGTGCGCGACGCGAAATTAGTTTTTCGAAACGCAAATCGCACTTCGCGAAACGGAGTAACACATGGACGCATCAATATTCCACGGCTGGTTAATAATTCTTTCTTCCACCAGGGGCTTCCGTGGGAAAATCGGCTTGTCGCTCAGCCAGCTCGTAATACCACTTTTAAGCGTTCTGTCCAACCATGTATGAATTTTTTAATATCTGTTCTTCTCTCTGTCTTTTTCTCGTTTTTTTTTTATATCGCTTGTAAGCTTTTTAGTACGTTTGACAATTTTAAAGAACCTGTTGATACTATTCGAACCACTTCAGTTATTTTGCAATAATGAATTCGTACTTTTGTCGAACAACATGGTTCTAAGAGTATTGTATTTTTGTTTCTTTTTTTGTACGATACGTATGCATGTTCGTTATTAATCCTTTTGCAAGGTTAAAAATGATTAGTTTAAAAGGCATTGAAGCGTTGAATTCTTTCTAATAGGACTTTAGGAAATGTCAACAATTATTTTTTAATCCTTTTAAATTGTAAAGATCTATAATTTAGAGTCTAGGAGTTGTTTCTTCATTCAAAATTGCATTTCAATTAAAATGCAATGTCATTCAAAATGAAATTATCTAATTAAATTACTCTATCTGCTAGTTTCATTGCTGTTTTCAAAACCCTTTTTTTAAACTTTTTATAATAGACTTACAAGTGTATATCTGTTAAGTGCATAAAGTGTTAAAGTACAGAAATCATACGCATCGTTTTGAATGCCAAGTAACATGCCTCTGTTTTTAAAACTTTTAAAACTAAGGTATTTCAATAAATGAAGATAAAAACAATATCTGAAATTTACAATTTTATTTGGCATACTTGTTAATTGTATAATGACTGACAACGTTTTGAAAATTGCCATGAAAGAGTCTTTTCAATTAATTGACCACTATTTCATAATCCATGTTAAGTCTTCGTGGATTTCAAACAGATAGTTTAGAAGATGCTCATTAAATTTTGGATGAGAGTATAAATGACATGTGCCAAAGTCTTGCGTCAAGTCTGAGTAAGCGGCTTAAGTCACAAGATAGTCAGTTATGTCACGATGGTTTTCAGAAACCTACTTTAATGCTAGAAGAGATAGAAAGTTAAATCGCAGACCTTTCATTCAATCTTTGTAAAATTATATAAAATTTTTGTATTCAACAAAAAGTAAAATACAATTATATTTCTGAACACATTCACATTTGTACTATATTTTTTCACGTACGTATTCTCAATATCGTTTCACCCCTTTCTCAAGCCCTCTGAAAGGGTTAAACATAGAGAACGTCGCAAAAATTGCAGAAATATAACAGAACTATTTTGTCCTCACAATTTACGCGTCCGTTCGAATTTTTCTTGGCATATTACACTTATTTGAAGGCGACGTAACACCAAGTGCACTGGCTTCGATCTTCGATCGCGCCGCCACTTCAAGCTGCGATCCATGTCGACGTTACGGAGCCGCGAGGAAATCGAAAGAAAAATCGTCGTTTCCCCGGAAACTGGAGTGCACTCGTCACGGTATCGAAAATTCGCTGAGGGAGCTCGAGGGACGATCTTTTTTCACTCTAACCTTTTACCAATGCCTCGACTGTCGCATTAAATTCTGCGAAGCCCGCTGCGCTTCTTTGAGCCAAATTTCACGCTGCCCAGAATCGATGAGACGCTTCTGAACGGGCCAAACTGCTGCCCTTTTTCTCGTGTCAACCGAATATACATCTTCGTTATTTTCAGAGACGTGCAAAAAATTGTTGGACAAAAGTTGTACCACGTAACTATAATAATGTTTTTAGGGATTTTGTTAGGTTTTAATGAAGAGAAACATGCTTGGTATTTTGTATTTATTATTACTTCGTATTATGGCGAAAGTGATTAAAGAACTGATCAAGAAAAAAGAGATATAAAGGATGAAATGGACTCGTTATTTCATTTCTCGCACCCCACAGATTTACATTAGAAATAAATTATTTATTATTCAATGACCAAACAAATTTTGTCCTTTAATGGTGTTAATCTTTATTATTTAGGAAATTTATTATAAATATAAAAAACTATGATTGAACCAAGTGCTTTGACACTTGAATTTAAGGTATTTCAAAAAGTGGAGTTAATCGATTTATGCAGTGAACGACTCAAATGAAAAATTTTGGGTTAGAATAAATGTTCGATGTGATCGAAGTTAGAAATGGCCACTGAAATGGTACAACTGGAAGATTTAAGCAGGAATTGTTATTGTTATTGTCGTGCGCACCGCAATACGTATCTCAAGGCTTCCTCGACGACACAAGGCCAACAGCGACCGAAGAAATCCGAATTAGAGCACCGAGTAATCCGCCAAATTCGTTCAAGAAGCCAATTAGAAAAGGCCAACCACCACTCAGTCCCACCTGTCGACGCGGAAGCAGACGTCAAAGGAAACTTCGAGGCCAGCCGTCGAGCAAGTAGGCTGTGTATAGTGATTTAGCAATTGTATCTTCTTGATAGTTTGAGAGAGTGTGTGTGACGGACCCAGGCTGCTGACTAAGACGAGTGTGTCACAGTGAGAGGCTCCAGAGCCAACGCTGCGTGAGTACCATTGTTATTTAACACTCTGTACATTATTGTAATTGCGTGCTCTGTATTGTTTTGCAGTGTATCCTCTTCTTGCGTCCGTTTATCGTTTATCGTTATCGTTTCGACGTTATTTTCGCGTCCTCCTCCTTTTGCAGCGTCGAGTGGAAGGCAAGACTGACCTGTGGTCTCCCAAGCATTGTCTGTTCAATGCGCACCAATAGATAGTTTGTCTATTTTGCGCTTCAAGCGGTTTTTTAGTTACGCTTGAATATTTCGGGGTTGGTATAATAATACGCACAGGTAATCGTTGTTTGTTAATTTTAATATGTGTGATTGGAATGTATGACTAGTTGTGAACTATACTGTTGTGAATGTGTTTAAAGAACGTGTAAGCCTGAAGAGTCAGGGTGGTCTGCCTGATTAGAATTCTGGTCATCTGTCTAATTCCCATCAAATATAAACCATCTGATTCGTTGATTGCAATGTCACGAATTTTGGTGAGGGAAGCGGACGTCAAAACTGATGTTCGGTCTTAACAACCGAACGAGCTAATCCAGCCAAAGAAATTCAGAAAATTAAAAAAGGGACAGTTTACAATACGGTTCGGACAGAACCGAACCAACTCTATTGTTAATTATCAGTAAGCACATGGCGACCGTACTCTCACACGGAGCAGCAATAATATCCAAGAAGCCATTACTCTGGGACAAACTATAGTATTACTTCTTTATTACATGGGCCTACTAGACGGTCACAGTTTTGCTTTCGAATCCTTTGTATCAATCATTGCTTAAGTCGAGGCGCTTCTTGGGTTTATTACTTGCTACGGTCGAAGGTTAGGACACGCGGAATTCACGTGTATGGCATCCGAGGGTACACTTAGTACCTGCCGATGACCGACGGTTCGGGGGCGGACAATTTTCCATTTCTCCTAAGTTTTCATCATCCAATCAGTTTTGATGTCCGTTTCCCTCACCAACATGCGTAACATTGCAATAGACGAATCCGCTTGTCCTACCAAGACACGACACACCCATCAAACATTTCATGTTTGATGGAAAACACGCAGAAACATAGATTACAACAAGACTCCATAGCATACACACTCAGTTAAGGCAAGAAACATCACAAGTATTGGAGTTCGCACTTATTTGGAAGAGCGAACACAACACAGCTGGGAAGGCAACAAATACAGTCCACTTCAAACCAACTCCGGTCTCTTTTTTATTAAATTAACGAGAGACCTAGCGACCACGACCATCGCCATCACGAGTTGCGATACGTGACGCTACAACTGATTGGTTGCATAGAATTGTTAAAGAAATGGTTAAAAATGACCACCTCAAAACCAAAAATATTGCTAAGATATTGCTAAAATATTGCTAATTTAGCAATGGTTTCCAATGCAAAAATATTGCTAAAATATTGCTAAAATATTGCTAATTTAGAAATGGTTTCTATTGCTAAAATATTGCTAAAATAATGTTATTTGAGCATTAGTTTCTATTGCTAAAATATTGCTTATTTGGCAATAGCTTCTATTGCTAAAGTATTGCTAATTTAACAATATTTTCTATTGCTAAAATATTGCTACTTTAGCAATAGTTTCCATACAGATTTGTTAGAAATTGATTAAAAATGGTCGCCCCCAAAGCAACGGTCTCTCGCAGGTACCAAGTGCACCCTTTCGCGTGTATTAAGCCTCGATCGTAACAGGTAATAACTTTATCACGCACCTTGAACTTTCTTTAAAACATCCAGGATAAAAATGAAATTAACTGAAAGCTACTTAAGTCGAAAATAAAATGGTCATAGAAAGTATATGATGATCGATGGCCTCATAAGCTTATCGCTGTTACGGGTCAGATTAGAGTTTCTTCAAATATTAAATACTATTTACAAATTTGAAACTCTAATCTGTTTTATTGTTATATTATGTCTATTGAGATGGTACGCTGAAATATCGATGGACATGTTGTTACGGATGTAACATTGTCAGCGCGTCCTCTCCTTTTGGATCGAACCACCCCCGCGTTGGGGGGTGGATATATTTAATTACATATTAAATATAATTTACCACTTTAATTTACCTACTTTTTCCGTACTGACTCATAATTTTAATTCAATATCATTGCACACACGGTGTGCAATCTGTCTCGAATGGGTTAAGTGCCACATATTGGCTGCAGCTGGTCTGCTAAAATTGACAAAAAGCGAGACTCTATATATAACTGACCGTACCATAAACTCGTCCCTACTTTGTTCCAAACACATTACGTTACATTGTTTTTATTGCGCGCGCAGAATAGAAGTTGGAGTGAAAATCAGAAAGAAGTGGAAAAAAGTAGAATCTATGACCTACATGTAAAAAGTAGATGTAACAGAATAAGAATAAATTCTCTTTTCGTCGGTTTAATCGTCCTAAACAATATATTCGAAAAAAGGAAATGGAGTGCCATCGTTCTTCCTTATTTCGTTTCGTTAAGCTGAACAAATTTAATTATTCCCTCTCGCAACAAATTACACAATTCTGTTGGAATATGAAACAATAACAATGATTTATTTACCGTTCGAAATTCTTCCTGGCGAATTCACCAGCGAAACTGAAACATTTTTACGCGCAAACAAGTCATATATGTACAATGATATTTACCGATTTCAAAATTTCTTATTTGTTATTTTATATTTTTATTCAACATCGTGCGCTCCGCAAACGAAAAATATTTTTCAAATTATCACATTTCGTAGCACAGTTTCCGATCCTTTTTTTCAGCAACAAAAACGCTGTCCACTAATGCATAAAAACATACGTATTCGCGTTCAAAGCTCTGTCTACGTGTCTCGAATAATAAAACCATCGAGACCCATACAGTTTTCAGCATTCATCAGCCTTCGAAACAGAAATAGAACAGTGAAAATTTTCATCAAACATATTATACGCTTCGCGAGAACTAATCCAATTATTTATGCAACCCTCCAACCCTTACAGCTCGCTCCTTACGAACGTCAGTCCTCCCTCTCAGCCCCTCCTCGGCCATATTTATTCATTTTCTGTTCTGGCAAGAAGGGAGTCAGGAGATTTGACGCGAAAACAAAGCGTAAACGTGTAAACGCCGCGTTGCTTTGCGATAAAACACTGGGGGAAACTCTGTATTACGCGTTCCGCGAAATATCGCGAACGTTTGTCGCGTCTTTGTTGTTCCAGCGCGATGCAGGAAGCGTTAAGCGCGCCAGCATAAATCGGGGAGCAAAGTTTCCGTTTAATGTCGCTCGTGAGGTAATAGTTCCGCTGGAATCAGGTGTTCTTCGTTTATATCAGGTTTACATCGCTCGAGCTGCTTTGCGGTGCCGCGTAATCCAATGATGGAAGGCTTGTTCGGGTTAATCGAGTCTTTTTACTTGAAATTAGTTGAATTCGAGTAGCTTACAGCTATCGTATCGATGAAATAGAGATTTATTTGTATTTAAATATTTCTTTCATTTTTGCCTTTCGTTCAGATTACTTGCCTTTTTTATTCGATATGACGTTCGACTTCAAATCGATACTAAATTAATTAAAGTCGTTCAGATTAGTGAAGTTGTTTTAAATTATTTTAAATATTCGCTTGATTCTCATATCTTCATTGGTTTGCTTCTTTTTCATTCGATGACACTCGACTTCAAATCGATTTTAAATTAATTAAAGTCGGTTAAATGAAGCAAATTATTTTAAGTTATTTTAAATATTTGTTTAATTCTCATATCTTCCACAGTTTATTTTGGTTTTCTTTTTATTCGATATGACATGCGACTTCAAGTTGATTTTAAATTAATTAAACTTGTTCAGATTAATGAACTTGTCTTCAAGAAACTTCAAACTAATTAAAAAAATTATAAAGCACTTTATAACGAGAAAGATTTTTGTTCTTTTCTTCGAACCTCCCCGTATAACCATAATCAATACAGTTGACGCAGTTTACAAAGTTGACGCTGTTTTAGGTACTTCTTATTTGAACTACCTCGAATTGCACAAACACAAACTTGGAAACCAGTTACTTTATTCAAAATTCTTGACTTCGTGAAACTTGAGCAACCTGAACGAGGCTTCATAGTTAACATATAATAGCATAGAACTTTAATTAATTAAAAATTTTATATTTGAATATTTACAAAATAGAACCAGAAATTTCTGTTATTTTTTAATAGCTTAAGACATTTTGAAATTCAAGAAAATTGTTCTACAAAATTTAAATCATAACATAGGAAATTTATTATTAATATTGGATTTCTGTTTCTCAGAGCCAAAATTCAAATAATTCAAATAACACTGCTCAGTTTAGTGATGAACAAATACGGAATGTATTCATATACTGCATTTGATTGTCGAATGCATTCAGTCGCGACATATAATGCTATAAAAAAAGCGTTTCTGGAAAAGGGACGGAATTTTCCGCACGACCTGATGCATTCGAGCCGCCATTGTAGTGGCAATCGCGCGGTGCCCAATGCGTTTCATGAGTCCGACTTTTTTTTTACAAAAAAATTGGCGAGAAACTGCTGTATCGTTTCTCATCTGTAAAATTCCTTTCTCCCTTCTTTTTTTTTCGATACGATGGATCCGTTGTGAACTTTCGAATACGGTTACGTCGAAACAGAGCACAGATAAAGAGTTAAAATACTGCAACGACACGATATTTCGTCAAACATTTTCCTTTTAATTCTGGAAACGCTCTATTTCAATTTTTCTTTCGCACAAATTTACATGATAGAAACTTCCGCGCTATTATCATTTTTAAAATAGGATAAAGGCGTTTAATCATACGTACACTTAAAATACAGGTAGCTCTTTCTACAGTATGGCATTCTACAACACGATAAGAAAATTGCATAAACCTTTGCATAACATTGTATTTCTACAGCACTCGATAATATGATTTTTGTTTAACCTTAAATAACTAAACATTCATCTAATAGATTACTGACACCTACCAGTTTTACGAATTCGAGATACTCCCGTTGCACTCACAGCACCACACTGACAGTACCTCTGTAATTAGTAAAATCAGTTATTCGAAGGTGATAAGGACAGCTGTACACTTGTTACTTTTCGAGATTTGCTTTAATAGTCCAATATCTAATGACAAAAATATTGAAGATATTTTGAATATCGATGAACCCACTGAAGACACGACTGAAATTAGCACTTTCTGTTCATCAGCAGAAAGAAAAAATACGTATGGAACGACTGCAAGAAGGCTATTTGCGAAGGGTACACTTTTAACATGTGTCAAAATTGCAAACGTTCATTTTTATTACTTTTGTAAATTTTAATAAAAAATATTTTAATACATCTCTTAAGCTACACTAATTTGTTTGAAATAAATAAAGGAAATATAAAAATATACATTCTTTTAATTCGTAATCTACGAGTTGAAGGATTAGTTACAGAGTACCACTGATTTAATTTTAGTTATTTAGAGTTAAAAATATTTACTTTAAAATAACGACGAGAAGGAATAAAAAACTAAAAAGACTTTGTACAACACAGTATTTCTACAGCACTTGATATGATTTTTGTTCAACACACTTAAAAACTAAATTATTTTAAAATAACGACGAGAAGGAATAACAAACTGCAGTGACTTTACATCAAAATGTATAAATAAGTTATAATTTATTCACTTATAACTCTATTTCGATGTCATGGCACGTATAATACTGCAACCTATAACACGGTTTCGCTCTAACATGATAAGAAAATTGCGAAGACCTGTGTACGACACTGTACTTCTACTAGTACTAGATAATATGATTTTTGCTTAACACATTTACCTTCAAATAATGACGAGGAGGAGTAGTGAACTATGGTGGCTTTACATGAGAATTTTAAGTAAATTATAATTTATTCATTTATAACTCTATTTCGATGTCATAACGGAAAGCGTTGTTCACAGTTTACGCGCCATCCGCAGTGAAGCTCGTCGTCTCAGAGGTACTTTTATATTTTTAGTCAAAATTAAGTTGCTTATACGAAATTAAAAGAAAATGTTTGTTTTTAATGAGCTTTTAGAACGTAACTCCTCTTTTTGTATTGGTTCTGGGTTTCGTAACACGGTTTCACACAACACAACATTTTATAAGAACCTATCAACCGTGTTATACGTTCTCAAAGAATACGTATCTATGGAAAAATAGAAAATTGGTTCCACTTCTAATAAATCAGCAAAAATAATACAATAAAATTTAATTCTTTTAACATTTTATTTTATAGAAGAAAGATTGCACATGTATCGTACAAAGTAAATTATCAATTGAAAAGGAAAAAAAACATGAAAAAATGCAGACAAAGCAAACGAAATTCCATATTGAGTTTATAAAAGTGAGGGGAATTCTCACAAAACGGAATCGCATCACATCCTCGTCTCCAGTATCGCAATTAAAAAAACAAAAGTAAAGCAAAATATTTTTCTTACGTGTTGAATCAAAATAAGTCGTGTAAAAAGAGAACCAAATTTCTTTTCTAATTCTTGTTAAATAAAAATCGTGCGAGAGGAGCTCGCGCGGAAACAGAATTTGGGGTGCGCGTATAAAGTTACAAACGATTTAATTCGATGAACGATGCACAATAGACCCCTGGGGACACAGTTTCGTTGCTATTTTTCGGCCTCGATTGAAGGTTGAAGTAACTCGGGCAATTTTTGGATCCAGTTTTCGAACTGGAGATAGTTTGTCAAAGCATTTCGTAGCTGCCTGCGATCCCAGTTCCGGATGGAATTTTTTAAAGGGGTTGCACGTCCGAGAAAAATTTCAGGGCGACTGCCACGAGAAATACCGCTCTCTATCGGAGCCTTCGAATAAGGAGGCACGTTCGTTTGTAGTAACGCGAGAAACATCCTCGAACTGGCGGGAATTTCACCGGGAATCGTGAAATTTGCGCCCCGTTCCAACCACTATCCGTTCCTGCCACAGCCGCGTGCACCGCTCCGGGCGCCTGCTAAAATTAATCCGACGATTTTCATGGAAATCGCGAGCTCGAAAGGTAAACAATTTTCATGATCAGCGTCGAGCAAAATGCATCCTATAAAATACAGGTTCCACCGTCAATTTCGCGTTCCGTTGTCGCTTGTATGACGGCTTGATTAACTGGCCCCGGTAATATGCTCGTAAACTGCTCTTTGTTCGATTAAATTTATTGGACACTGTTGCGAGCGAAATATTTGAAGCCTGCGTCGGGGGAGGCAACATCGTTATAAATACAAAAATTCGCGCTCGCGTGTTTTTTCTTTTTTTTCTCTTTCTTTACGTTCAGTGCGCACGGAATAGATAGGTTGTCTATTATGCGCTTCAAGTGGTTTTTTAGTTACGCTTGAATATTTAGGGGTAGGTGTAATAATACGTGCAGATAATCGTTGTTTCTTGATTTTAATATGTTTGATTGGTATGTATGACTAGTTGTGAACTATACTGTTTTGAACTATACGATGTTCAACACCGCTCAATCATATCTCCAATCACTGTTCTTATTGTTGTAGGGTGTGAATGATTTTGCAATGCGTGGCTTTGCGTGTGTGCAGGAATAAAATGTAATTTAGAATATTCTCGAACATTCATTATTCGAGAATATTCCAAAAGAATGTGTAAATGATTTTATTACGTGTGACTTTGTGTGCGTGAAAACATAAGACGAAATTGAGAATATTCTCGAACATTAATTATTCGAGGATATTCCAAACTTTGTGCAAAAGAGTATGAGTGTGCACGTATGCGAGTGCCTGGAAAAACAAAGGAATGAATGGAAAAGAAACTAGAGTGTTCGATAATTGAATATATATAAGGATGTGTGTGCGAAGCGAGAGGCAGAGTTGAAGAAGGACATCAGCGTGGTACGCATCATCTAATAAATTCACTTTCTACAATTACGCTTGTTTTTCGGCAAAATCTTCTGATCCCACATTATTAATAAAGCAGAGTATTAGTTTAAAAAGTGCAATCGTCTCTAAATCCTTTGTTCAGTGCCCACGGAATAGATAAGTTGTCTATTATGCGCTTCAAGCGATGTTTTAGTTACGCTTGAATATTTAGGGGTAGGTGTTATAATACGTGCAGATAATCGTTGTTTGTTGATTTTGATATGTGCGATTGGAATGTATGACTAGTTGTGAAATATACTGTGATGAATGTGTTTAAAGAATGTGCAAGCCTGAAGAGTCAGGGTGGATGTCTGATTAGAATTCTGATGTTCTGTGTGATTCCCATCAAATATAAACCATCTGATGGGAGTGGCTTATGAGACCAAGACAAACGGATTCGTTGATTGCAATGTTACGAATTTTGCTGAGGGAAGCGCACGTCAAAACTGATTGGTTGCATAGAATTGTTAGAGAAATGGCTAAACATGACAAAGAAAAATGAAAAACAGTGTCACTCGCAGGTACCAAGTGCACCCTTTCGCGTGCCTCAAGCCTCGATCGTAACAGGAGAGTGTGATAGGCACGTACGAATGAGAGTATCAGGTGCGAGCGGATGTTTGGACCGAGTGAGCGATGAGTGAATGATATGTGTAAAATAAATATCGAGTGTTTGGGACTTAGGTCATAGTTTGAATCTTAGAAGAGCGAATGGTTTCGAGGAACGAGAGCAGAGTGTTTCCGGATCTTTGTACGAGATGAAAGTGTGTGTCTCTGTGAATATCTGTGATTGGGGGTTGAGAGTGTATGAATGATATTAGTATCGAGAGTGAATGAAGAAGTGCAGAGTCGGGTATGAGAGTTGAGAGAGTGCAGAGGGTGTGACAACGTGAGAGAGCCGTGTGAGGACTAAAGGGTTGAGATAGTCGTGTATCATTCCATTTTATGTTTAAATAAACTTATTTCGTCTACCATATAATTTCCATCGTTTCGTCGTTTGGTGATGAACGAATTTAAAGAACGATAAATTGGATTTAGGAAATTGTTTGAGTCGCGAAATCGGTCTGCAATTTTGAAATCGCGCTCGAGTTTCTTGGACAAACAGATCTGTATGGTCGTAAAGGAATTCCGTGGGAACCTATCCGCGATATTTCGAGTACCATCGGTATCGTGATTCGCGAGTAACGAGCCCATTCGCGGCCGAAATATTCCGCGGCTGCGACGACGATGGAATGATCGAAATTGTGAGCGTAATCAAGATTCAGTTCATCGAGGTTCCGTGAAATTCGCCGGAAGCTCCCGTCTAATACCCCATAAGAGGAAGCAATTTACGAAAGCATCGCTGGCTCGCACGATCTTCATCCAGTTTCCGTGCCTCCGCGTTTCCACGATCGGGGATGAGGTGTCGCGCGCAATAATTGAAGCGAAACGAACAACTCTACTTCGAATTCGGAATTCGGTCCCAACGAAGGTTGAGACGCGTTGCTGTTCGCAATTACACGAAGCTCGCCTTAGTTTTACGCGCTGGTTAATTATCAGCGTTTCAGAAAATTCGTTACTTCTTGTTTGGACGAGGTTACGTTGTATTTACTGTTGTTTCACAGCGTTGACCATTTGGTTGGCGACGAAGAAATGATACGATGATAGTTAAGGATTGTGGCAGTCCTAGATGGTGGTTAATCTGCGTAACAGTCCTAGATAGTGGTTAATTACCAGCGTTTCAGAAAATTCTGCTATGTACGTCTTGTTTAGACGAGGTTACGTTGTATTTACTGTTGTGTCACAGCGTTGACCATTTGGTTGACGACGAATAAATGACACGATGATTGTTAAGGATTGTGGCAGTCTTTATGACAGGTCGAAGGTAAGGACTATGTTTGAGAAGGTAGAAGTTTATCCGCATCATCTGCGTAACTGTCCTAGATGGTGGTTAATTACCAGCGTTTCAGAAAATTCGTTACTTCTTGTTTAGACGAGGTTACGTTGTATTTACTGTTGTTTCACAGCGTTGACCATTTGGTTGGCGACGAATAAATGACACGATGATTGTTAAGGATGGTGGCAGCCTTTATGACAGGGTCGAAGGTAAAGGCTTTTTTTGAGAAGGTAGAAGTTTATCTGCGTAACAGTCCTAGATGGTAGTTAATTACCAGCGTTTTAGAAAATTCGTTACTTCTTGTTTAGACGAGGTTACGTTGTATTTACTGTTGTTTCACAGTGTTGACCGTTTGCTTATAATAGTTTATGACTGTTTGAGATGAGTCCGGATTTACAAAGATAGTGATTATGGCTATGGCTATCCAACAGATAGACGAGACAGATAGTTGAAAATAAAGTACTAGTCAATATCAAACATTGAGTTTCTTCAGTCCTACAAGTGTGGATGGTCCTTCGATAGCCACATTTAGGTGCAATATAAAAAACTCGAAGACTGAGTTCTTGACCAGTGATATTTGATTTAAGTGGATTGTGTTTTTTGGGTTGTGTATGTGTGCATACGTCTAACTTTCTTTCAAACTACATGCACTTCTACAAGATTGTTCGTGAAAAATATGTTTCTAAACTATATGTCTGATTGATGTGTACCCTATGGTGCTAAGACTTGCTACCTCCTGTTGGAATGAAATTTCGAGCTATATGAAAGGTCTATGGGTGTCTTATTTTCATTAGAGCAAACTGATTCGTTTACTGCAATTTTTGCGAAAGTTGGTGAGGACATCATAACTAATTGGAAGAGGAAAATTGTATGGAGCTAGCAAAGTCCACCCCTAAACCTTAGGTCACCCACAGCAAATATTCCACAGAATATTTCTGAAAACGGGATTATTTTTACAATACAAATGGTGATAAAAAGAATAAAAATTGAAATAATAAATATGTTTCATAAATTAAATAATCAGGTTCGAATGTAACATTCGTGGGGCCACTTCAAGGATTGTTTCGTCGCTCTAAAATGAAAAAAAAAGGGTTCGTTTGTCTTATTCGACTGTATTCGCAGCGACATTAATTTCGCAATGTAATTGGTTCGCAGCGAAAATACGAGTATTATTCAAAGCATCATTCAAGCTGCATAATACAGTTCGTTGCGAACACATCGTTGAAACTCGGCGCGAAATTGGAATTAAAAATCGAAACTGTTTGAAACGCATAATGCGAGTAGAAAGGGAGTGTTTTGCAACAGTCTTCGATTCCTTGAACGTTCCTCTTTTTTCCTGGCTGAAGCTCTCTTTTGAAACCACCCAAGTGCTCGTAATTAACTGTGGTATTCAACGATCGGTAGAATTGCGATCTCGAGTGGTTCGTTAAAATGTTTTCGACGAATGTTTAGTAGCTCGTTCACATTCGTGATCAACAATTTTTAGCATAGAGAATCGTGATATGTGTAATATCCAAATCAATTATTGCATATTTACGTGTTTAAGTTTAGGTTAATTCAATTCTCGATCGATTTGTTTAAAAACGAACGAAAAAATGTTGTTTCGCGTATTTAAAATATAATATTCCATCAAGATTACAGTACTCTTGAAGATTTAGATTTTTATTTTTTTGTACGACATAAATTTGGCAACTAAGACTACACCAAGACCTTAATTGGTATTTTTATAATTTTGTAATTTCTAGAATTCCATTCTTTTCTATTTAATAGTAAATAACGTCTCGTAAACTTTGTTAACAGAAAACGACACAAAGAAGTAATAAAAGAATGTAACTAATAGAATTTTACGCTACGCACAGATTTATTTTGCAACGAACCACGAACTACACAGATTAATTGTAATTAATTAAGCGCAAAAGTTTGCACAATGCACCACGAAATTTGATCATTTTCACGATTGGACAGAGACAATTATCCACTTTCTAGAAATTCGATAGACGAAGTCCAAACTTTCTTTTTGTACTATCGAAAAATTGTAAGACGAACGTGAAAAACAAGTTTGCCTAATTGTCAAGTGCGCCACGTGGAAAGTATCCAAAAATCGGTCCTGCACGGAGCGTGTTAACATCGAGGAAAGCATTTGAAACTCGATTTTGTTCGTAAAGAATTTGCAGTGAAACGAGTCGAGGGAAAAAACGAGGAAATCCACATTGAGAGCGTTAAGCGATCGGGTATAAATTCACCGGAAGCCTCCGCTTAATATCGCTCCTGGGCAGCTTATGAAAACGCATCCGCTAGCCAATATCGCCGTCATTGTGGCGCTGATAAACGCGCGAAGAAGTTTTCCCGTTAAAAGATAAAGGAAACGGGAGGGTGGATGGCTGCGCGGGGGGTTGAAGATCATCGACGATGGCGGAAGACAATGGCAGCTGGTCGCGAGCATGGGCGAGTTCCGTGGAAACTCCTGGAGAAAAGTACAGTGAATTACGCGTTACGTGCGCAGCCTGCACGAGACTTGTTAGAGTTTTGAATGAACGCTGCTCGCTGAGTGCTTGAATAGGGCTCGAGGGGAGCCTGCCGTGCATTATGCGTCGATTTCGCTTGGAATTTTGCCGGCGAACGGGGTGGATCGTAAAGCATTTGTCTCGCGTTCGATTTTCTGTTTTAAGATACAAAAAAGAGGAATGTTTTTTAATAACATCTGTTTCCCAACGATTTTCTTCGTAAATATTTTTTAATATTCGCGTGCATGTGTGTAGGTGAGAATTTAACGATGTTAAATAACAAATATATCAGTTTAGCGATCGCGTGTTTGGTTTAATTTTTAATTAAATATGCGCGTGTTTATAGAAGTTTCTGAAGCATTTCTATTTGTATTATTTTATCAATAATGGAAATTGGTGTTCCTTTTTTTCTTTATAATTAATAACGTTTATATAATTAATATTTATTGTGTCTTTGTATATAGCATAGTTATTTAAATACTATATATTGCTATCATACTTCGTTTCATCTAATCAATGATAACATATAATAAATATATTATTTTCATTACCCAAAGAAATATAAAAGAAAGAATCGTAAAGAAAAATTTCTATCGTAAAATCTACTCGAATTTGTTCAATTTCTGTAATATTAAATTTTTCTCTTTTTCTACGTTTAAACAAAATTTGTTAACCACATTTCTCTCGGAAAGAATACGTTTTTGACGTTTCGAAAACCCGTGCGCATTTATCATATTTTCGCTCTATCGCACACGAAGTTCCGCGATGTTCTACTCCCATGTCGAGTTATGGCGGCTCGATTATGCCAATGGATCGTTCGTCGTCGCTCGCGGGTGCCCCGCGACCCAATTCCGATCTCGCGAGTGTATCAATTTATCGAAACTTGCCGCATAATAATGGTAACGGCGGAACAATTTACGGAAACGCGCACTTCCACCCATAAAATTCCTTTTCGACGTCCAATTTGGCGGCGCATTGTTCGCCACCCGCGTGCAGCTTTTGTATCGGCTGGCTACAACGTTACGCATTAAACGGGCGCATGCTTTCGTTTGTGAACGTATGGAGGAACGGGATTGTCACGGTCGAACAGAAAGGAATCAGTGTTTCAGATTTCAATTCGACGAAATTGCGGCAAATTCGGTTCGGATGAAAGGATTGTGTTTTTATCGGATACTTTAATCCATTCGAAACGACTGATTTTTTTGGAGACCAACCCCAGAAGCTGACATTTTTATTTTTATTTTATTTTAAACCAGTCTTACTTCGACGCCTACTTTTTTCGTACTATCTCGTAATTTGAATTCGATATCATTGCACACACGATGTGCAATCCGTCTCGAAGGGGTTGCAAAGATTTAATTTATTAGAAGACGTATGTATATGTGTAATTCAGGAATTATGTAAAACCTAGACAAAGGATCGAGAATATCGCACATGTTAGAAGAAACAAGTTTTGAAAATTAGAAAAAAGGATGCTAAAAGTATTTGCTATAATATAATTACTACACGTTATTATGGCATACCTCAAATATCCAAACGCGTATTTATTCTTTCAATTTCTCTCTGCACTTTTAGCAATTCTCGATTTTATTTCATCCCCTTCCAAAGGATCAAGTAAGAATATCGCACATGTTAGAAGAAACAAGTTTTGAAAATTAGAAAAAAGAATGCTAAAAGTATTTGCTATAACATAATTACTACACGTTATTATCGCATACCTCAAATATCCAAACGCGTATTTATTCTTTCAATTTCTCTCTGCACTTTTAGCAATTCTCGATTTTATTTCATCCCCTTCCAAAGGATCAAGTAAGAATATCGCACATGTTAGAAAAAACAAGTTTTGAAAATTAGAAAAAAGGATGCTAAAAGTATTTGCTATAATATAATTACTACACATTATTATCGCATACCTCAAATATCCAAACGCGTATTTATTCTTTCAATTTTTCTCTGCACTTTTAGCAATTCTCGATTTTATTTCATCCCCTTCCAAAGGATCAAGTAAGAATATCGCACATGTTAGAAGAAGCAAGTTTTGAAAATTAGAAAAAAGGATGCTAAAAGTATTTGCTATAATATAATTACTACACATTATTATCGCATACCTCAAATATCCAAACGCGTATTTATTCTTTCAATTTCTCTCTGCACTTTTAGCAATTCTCGATTTTATTTCATCCCCTTCCTGACCTCTTCCATCCCTCGCAGCTTGGGTTCCACTGACGACGTATACGCGTTTATTTATGGACGAAAATGGGACACCGTGTGCTCAGCGTTACATAGTCGCGTGCAGGAGTCGACTGTGTATCGGTTGCGATTATCGCAACGGTGGAATCTTTCACGGGGATCGAGGTCTACGGGCGTTTTCTCTTTTGATCGTGTCTTCGTTGCTCATCCACGGCGTAATGACGTTAATCATGCGCGCGGATACGAATTTATCGGAGGCTGGCGATTAATATTGCACACAGCTCGAGCTGATGCATCGTTCGTCTATGTAAGCGCGCGAGTCGTGTGCATCATCCACTGTGAACGAACCCCTTTTGACATCCAATCTTTCTATCCGCGTTCGTACAAAAAGCGAGAAAATTGTTGCTCGCCTTCAAGAATATTTGATTCTTCTCCTTTCCAGGTATAAAAAAATGTTAACATGATTATTTTAACCTCTAATGGTAAGGAAATTATTACATCGTATTGGAAATAGCTGTTTTAATGTAGGTAAGGGTTGATTATAATGACCGAAATTGTGGAATCATTGTTAACTTCTGAATTTAGAAAATACAGTTGCGTCTGTTTTTTTGACATTTGGTTCTTCTCCTTTTCAAGTATAAAAAATTGTTAACATAATTTTAATGGTAAGAAGATTACATCATATTGAAAATAGCTATTTTGAATAACTGTAGATAAGGATTGATTATAATGATCGAAATTGTGGAATCACGGTTAACTTCTGAATTTAGAAAATATAGTCGCGTCTGCTTTTTTTATTTGATTCTTCTCCTTTTCAAGTATAAAAAATTGTTAACATAATTTTAATGGTAAGAAGCTTACATCGTATTGGAAATAGCTGTTTTAATTAACTGTAGATAAGGATTGATTATAATGATCGAAATTGTAGAATCACGGTCAGAGTCACAGTTTTTTTATTTTATATGACAAATTTTACATTAATCTCACAAGTACAGTGTCTAACTGACATAATATTCCATTTGACAGAATTATGCATTCCTTTTCGATATCCTTCTTTCATAAAAAATCGATATATATTTTATTTAATAACGGATAAGGGTTCGTAATAATGATTTAAATTGTAAAACTGCATATATTAAAAAATATAGTCGTGCAACTTTCCACGCTGTAACTTCCAAGTCAATCTGTTTCGTGTCTGACTAACATGGAACATTCTACTTGACTAAGGCTCATCTACGTATATCCATTTTTCTCACGTCGCGAAAGATCAACGTCAAAAGGAAACCTTATTATAAACTACTTATTTCAGCAATTGACCAAGTCGAGTAAAAATAATAAACGCGAAATAGCAAATATATATCTTAAAAGTTTCGACTTTAAAAATTGCGCTATCTACGACGAACTCGCAGAGGAAGTTGAATCGTTTCCGAGTTGGACAAAAAAAAAAAAGAGGAACGTATTATAAAAATAATTTCTGCGAAAGAGGGAGAAAGGGAGAGAGCGAGAGAGAAGTAGCGAAATTATCGGAAACTTTTCCTCGATACCGTACACACGGCCAGCCAGTTTTTAGTCGTCTAGTCGCTTTTATCGGCGGAGTTTCCCTTCGACCAAGACTCGTACCATCCATTTACCGTTGAACGTTTCCTTCCATCCGGAATAATGGACAGTTGGAAAAGGCAGATAGATTGAAATGCATCCTAGAAAATTCATCGTTTAGAAGTGACTTCCCTCGTCGATCAACAGTTCCATCGGAAGATATGACGGATGCCACGACGAGCGCGTTTTGCTGCGTTCAGCTATGCAAAAGACGGTTCTCTTTTTTTTCACCTAGATTTCTGCTTCATTTACTCGCCTTCAAGCGGCTCAGAATATTAGGAAATAAATTGTTGTTCGCGAATGTTTGACATTTGTTTTTTGCTTCGCCAAAATTAAAAGAAGGGTGTTACTACTATTTTTTAATTTTAATTATTATGTATGCTTTAAGTGATAAATATACTTTTTATAAAATTATTGCTTTATATTATGCGATTTGGAATAGTAATTTTATGCAATTGAAATGGTAATTGTATGTAAAATAAAAACGAATTAACAGTAAATTTTAGTTGCCCTTTTCTGGAAATGGGAGATTTGCGATCTGTTATTTTCTACTTTAGAAAAATACTTTTTCATAAATTCTTGGATATATTTAAAAGGTTAGGTTTATTTAGCGAGTGCAACTTTGCACTCACAACCAACACTCTTCTACTACTAATACTTAATAAATATTCAAAGCTCTAAGTGTAAAGGTCCTAATTGCAATGAATGAGTTTAAGAGTCCAAGTCCGTGGTTCAATGAATCAACCTAATCTCAATCTGATGTCCAGGTTCGTGCAAGAATCTTATATATTAACTCGTTCACTATCAAGATCTCATGAGGAAAACGTCCACCACAGTCCATGATTTTTTTTCGAGATTATGTAACACCAATTGGAATAGACTTTACATATTTATATTAAGAACGTTCTAAAAATTTAAAATAAACATTCTTTTAGACTGGCACACATATGTATCGTTGGATCATAGATTAAAATTATACGTTGTAGTCCATGCGTCACATATATGACACGCCAAATTAGAAGGAATTGAATAGGATTAAATAAATACAATTTATCAAAGTAAAGTACTTAGTTATATAAAAGTAAGTAGTTAAATAAAAAGTAAGTAGTTATATATTATATAATTTTAATAATTTGGCTTCTCACAAACTGTTGTACTTTTTAATTCACTTGCTGAACCGACGTATTCAACTGCTGCACAAACTTTAAATAATCTAATATTATCGCAGACCAAGCACATTCTTCGTATATTTCTCCGTTTTAGAATTCAACAATTCTGTTCGAGACATTACGCGTTTCAAGGTGTCTTCATAAATTGATCAGAAATGTCTGTTACATATATGTGACAATGGGATTCTGATAACAAATCGATGTGTTACACGTATGTAACAGCATTTAGCGAGTTAATTTGTTCGTCTGAGTGTGTATCTTAATGTCCTGTCCAGAAAAGTGGTAAATTGCTAAGTCCAATCGTAGATCCTTATTATTATATAATTAGATCCTTATTATTATATTATATAATTTACTTTCACGCCTTCTTAGATTGTCTGTACATCCAGGTCTAAGTACTGGTCCCTTCTGGTGTTCATACAACGATCAAAGTGAAGTCAGAAATCTGTTACTAAGGTCATCAATTGTTGTTCACGTATTAATCAGTCCTAGCCCATGAAACTACGTTTACGATATATTAATTGCTATTTTCTGATGATTCTTAACCGGCGAAAAAGGGGTACAACATCTACGAACGTGACCCTTCGCAGTAGCTTCAAGCTACCCCAACACCTGTCGATATAGGCGAAAGCCTCGGTGTGCCAAGAGCCGACGCTTGCGTCATAAGAGCTCAAATTGACAATAAACTGTTAATTGCTATTGATCAGAAGCAGCCAAACGCCTAAATTGTCCATTAAGGTACGACGCTACCTCTGGTAATAAATCAAATAACATGCCCTGACGAAATTTCTTTACATCCTCAAAAATAGCAAGTGTTCCTGCGTCTGTATTATAAATCTGGAATACTCCAACACATGTGTGACACACGTGTCCCAACAAATTTTGCATCCAATTACACGCACAAGCATGAAACGACAGAAAATTACAACTAAAGCGTGAAAAATTTTAGGAAAACGATAAATGGACGCCTCAATAAACCGAACAGCTTCCACGAACGAGCGACAGCAGACTATTGGCGTCACGCGTTTCTGTCTCACAGTTCCGTCGGTTCAAGGACAGCTCGCTTAACAAAGCAACGGGGATCCTGACCACGGTTACGTGACTAAAGGCGGAAGCCCCAGCCCGCAGCCTGTCCAATTCCCCTCTGGCTCGCAGCGGAAGTTCCGAGGCTCGTCTGAACCTGGTCCAACGTCTTCGCGGACGGGAAACAGGGCGACGCTGGCGAACTATCCAGCCGCGGGCGATATCCGGACGGGTGGCTCGAATTTATGCCAGGCAGTGGCCTCGACGCCTGAGGGTCGCGCGACGCCACGTCGAAGACAGAGCCGCGACGGTGACTAATTGGATCGAACCTGGTCGAACTTCCGCTAGTCTGTTCGGACGATATTGTCCCTTGTTAGGGAGAATTAGCGACGGTTAATTGTTATCGTTCCCTTAGCTGGGCAGACCGTTTGACGATCCACCGAGTTCCTGGTAGTCGCTGTCGTCAGAACTCGGTGGGTGAAGGTTTTACGGTTCTCAGCTGAGATGGTTTATCTTGATGCGATTGTGTGTCGCTTCGTTTCGCTGTGTTATAGAGAGTGTGTGAGGGGTAGGAAGGAAAAGAGAGGGAAGAAGGTTTTGTCCTGGACCTGCTAGTTGCAGGACTCATCAGTAAGGCTACCAAAATGGCGGAATTGCGCCTTAGACGCTTGGATGGTAGGGACAGGTCGCAATTTCTATTATATAGAAATTGTGTAGGAAATGAGTGCTCGTGAGAAACTGGTGAGTCTGCTGTCCCTCTAGTGGTGAGGACCGCCACAGTATAAATCAACTAAAGAGTCTGAAGCGTTTGTTGGTGGGGCTAAACGCCTGCTTCATTATGCTGTGCTGTAAAGAGAACGTGAGAGAGGGTAGGAAGAAAAAATAGAGGGAAGAACGTTTCGTCCTGGGCCTGCTAGTGGACTCATCAGTAAGGCTACCAAAATGGCGGAGTTGCGCCTTAGACGCTGGGATGGTAGGGATAGGTCGCAATTTCTATTATATAGAAATTGTGTTCTGCTGCTCCTCTAGTGGTGAGGATCGCCACACAAGGATCACCGCGACACCCATCAGACCCTGGCCAGACCAACTCATAAAACAGCACCCCTAGACCGTAATGCACGCAGTCGTCTTTATTGTCGCGTTGAAGGATGTGGACTTGGCTTAACGGAGCGCTCTTTTCCCGTGTTCCAACCTTTTTTTCCACCCGTCCCGTTGTCGCGACGTCGCTGCCAACGCGGAAGACGCTCGACAGCCAGGACGCGCTGCATCTAACGAGGCGACGCATTACTCACGGACAGCGATCTGTATGCGCAGATATTACGCGCGATGCAGCTTTATTTACGAGCCACGATTACTCGAATGGCCCCGTTTTAATCACGTTTTTATTCCATCGCACGCGTACTCATTGTCGACGTCCGCGACCCGGGAACTGGTCGTTCTGTGCGCGCTGGATTGATAATGTGTACATGGTCACGCGCAGATAAAGTCCTTTTTGTCCTCCACAACGTTTGACGGGTCGTTGATATTTTACTGGACGATTTTTTATATGTACTCGTATCTGTTTTTCCAAAACGGTGAAAATTAATTTTTGAAATTATACTTCTTTAGGCGCGTTATGAAAAAATGATGAGAGCGAATTTTTACGGTGCTTCACGCGTTTCATAAGTGTATTCGACTGTTTTATGCTATTTGGATGCATGTTTATGAATGCACAACACGTGTTTTATTTGAATACTAAAAAAAAGTGATATATGTGTTTATTAGTTATATACAGTAGTGATTGATATTGAATGTTGGTAAATATTATTTAAATCATTCAATAGTTATGAGTATTAGTGGTAAGAAACGATAATTGTTTTAAACAATAAAATCAATTAATAATAATTTTACTAAATAATACAATGAAATTTTTATTTTATTTTGTATAAAAGAAATATTTTTTCTTATGCTACTTCAATCCTTTTATTATTTTATTTCAATAAATTTTGTTCGTGTAAATTAAAAATCATTTTAATCAGGTCAATGAAGTATAACTTCTAACGCGTACATAAGTACACGCACAATTTTTTAGTTTTGTAATATTAATTGTATAGAAATTGCAGGATAATGAAACTATCATTGTACATTAATCAATAATTTATGTTTCAATTGTTATATATGGAATATTCTAGAACGCGAACGAGGGCGAATGTGCGAATAAATGAGTTTTTCGAGTGAATGTTTTAAAATATCAAGTCAGCTATTCATTATGCGTTATTAAGAGAACATCTCATTAACAAAGAACGTTTTCTAATTTTGAATTTCTTGTGTTTGTCTTTTATTAATAAATATCCTACATAACGTTCAATTAATTATCCTGCACTATCTTAGATTAATTATTTAGCAACAACAAAATTGAATAATAGAATTTACAATTTCGTGGTGTAGAAATTATACTTTGTTAATTAAACTTGATAAATTTTTTACTCCACGCGTTGATACTTTTTTATGTATCTATTACTCGCAATATTTTTCTTTTTTCAAAATGTTATACAAATATATTTATTTGAATCTCTAGACAAATCGATTTGTACTATTTAATATTAACGTAAATTCGTTTAGTATTTTAATACGAGGAATCTCTTGTAAGAAGATTAATTGCAAGCATTACCTTCTTGTGCTCCAGGCTTAAGTTAAGTGTAGAAGCTTCTTAACCTAAAGTACATTATTTCAACGGAATATGAATTAATGCGTACCTACAGAGTGTACCAAGTAAAGTGCTGTAAACTGTTTTCGTGAAAACTACTGCGAGCACTGATTTCAATTTTTATTGCAATCAAATGTTTCAGTTGGACGAACATTTACTGCGTAAGAAATTGGAGGCGAAGCTTGCAGCAATTTAAATCGTCTATTTTATTAATAATTCTGAGTCAGATTTATAAAAATATTATCTAGTACGGTTTAACTCTACAAATAAATTTATTTAATTTTCACAAACACACTTTTTAATCAATCGACTAGATTTAACATTTTTTCAAATATTTAATTTAAAATACATGTACACAGCCACGATAAACGCCATCTTTCAAATAGTTGTTCAAATAAATACAACTATCAGCTTCAATTTGGTGGTTTAAATTGGTAAAACTTTTTCCAATTTTTCAATTAAAAAAGAAATCTTTCAACTTGTAAGAATTTTCGGTAGATTAACTTGTATTTGTAACTGCGAGACGTGTTCGAGTGTTTTTCACAAGACTTTGCGATCTAGCAGAGAAGAAACTAGTTGATACGTCTTGATAGCAAATATTTCTTCATTATATATATTTTTAGTTTAATAAATTATATAGTTTAATACATCAAACATGTTTGGAGCAACGCAGAGATGCCTTTAATATGAGTTTCGTTTTTTTGTTAGTTTTAGCAGTTTTAGCCAGTTGCAGCCAATGTCTAGCACTTAACCTATTCGAGATGAATTGCACACCGTGTGTGCAATGATATCGAATTGAAATTATGAGTCAGTACAGAAAAAGTGGGCGTCGAAATAAGACTGATTAAAAATAAAATTTGAAATTTAAAATTTAAAATTGTAGGCATTCCTAATTGTTTCTTGTTAACGACTGATAATTTGGCTATACTGCCCTAAGAACGTTGAAAAAACAAGTGAGCATCAATGCAGGGAGGGCATTGGCCCTTGCTAGTGCCTTGCATTCTCTTTGGAAGACGTTATTTCCTGCAAAATTAAAATTAAAATTTCAACTTCTGGGGTTGGTCTCCAAAAAAAAGAGTCGTTTCGAATGAGTTAAAATAATTTCATTTATTATAGTTTAGTCTCGCTTCAACGATTTCATCCAGGTTATCATAAAGTCACGTTCCAAAGGGTCTTTAGAATTTAGAATATTTTTAAGTTAGACTAAGCGAACTTGCATTGTCAGAATCAACTTGACCTGGCTGAATTTCTACGCTGTTGTCAAACTTTCGTCTATCAGCGACTACCACCATCATCCCCGCTTCCGGAACGTGCTTTGGACAAGCTGGAAGAGGATGACTTGGGGTTGGTCAATCAGAGAAATTTGCACCTCTCTCATGAGCCAGCCACTTGGGGGAAGAGTCTGAAGTAGGGACTGCGATCTGTTAAATTACGAGGTTTTGTAGATTTTAACCAGAATTTAGCAGAAGGTAGCTCCAGAATTTACCAAAAATTTCGTACCACGAATTTAATAAGATTTAGTGTCAAAACTTAGCAGCAGAATTTAGCAATCGAACTTAGCATTCAGACTTAGTATTCAAAACGAGCCACAGCAAACAGATTAGACCGATTTCTAGTTAAATAAATTAAATTAAAATCAAAGTGCGATATTCAGTCAGTCTCATATCTTTGGATGGTTCTTCGTGCTATTAGACACAAGTGCTTTACATCAAGTGCAATATTCGAAGTGTACGTATTCAGCCAACGTGTGCTTTACAAATATCGTTAATGTTTGATGAATAAAATATCAAGTATAAAATATAAAATAAAATATCAAGTATAAAATATAAAATAGAATATCAACTATAAAATATAAAATAAAATATCAAGTATCAAGTATAAAATATAATCAGTTTCAATCAATTTAAAAACGCAATTCTTAGTATTAGTTTCTTTTGAGAAGAAATTAGAAATGTACATAGAGATTTTAACATTACACATGATGTTACTATAGCATACGTGCATAGATTAATTAAACAGTTTTAAGAGCTCATTTTCCAAGAGTGCCTTTGGAAAATAATGAAATTTTGAAGCTGGTTGCCGCAAACTATCGTTAACGCGAGGATAAAATTTGTTTTGAAGTATCGATGTTGTAAATATGTGTTGTTTAAAATAAAAAGATTTCTATAACTTGCATCCTTGCTTTTTAGACAGATAATAAACCACTTGTTATTATCGTGCTAGAATTTGAAGTGATGTGATTGTGTTTCACGTCAACAGCAACCAGGAATAGAATTTGAAATGACGTGAATTCACGTCAGCGGTCGCGAATTTGTTAAGAAACTTTGTCAATTTTGACCAATATTAGCACAGAATTAGTAAGGAATTAGTAAAGAATTAATCAGAAGTTTGGCAGATTTCATCAGAATTTATCAGAACTTTGTATCAGAGTATAGAAAGTTAGACATTCATAATTTAGTTAGAAATTCATAAAAATTTATCAGAACTTAGCATAAAAATTCAGTAAATAGAATTTCTAGTCAAATAAACTAAATTAAGACTAAAGTCAATATTCAATCAACCAGAACTCAGTGCTGGAATCAGCCAGTCACTTAAATAATCACTCTAACACAATTACAAATTGATTATTCACATATAAGCTCATCCAGCCAGCAAAACGCATAGATCCCAAAGCAATAAAACCTCAGAATTTGGAAAACGTTACTACTTTCGTGTTAGAAATAGCGTCGATCGAATAAAATCCCAGGGAAATCGAAAAGAGATCGTTCAGTCGTGATAACTCATTAAACGAACGTACAAGAGGCCCTTACTTCCTACGCTGTCGTCGATTTGATCGAGTAATCGGGGGATTACGTTCCAGGGGAATTGGCCGCGGCGTCTGCAGAAATTTATCTACAACGTTCGAGTAAATCGCGTGTGTACGATCCAGCTAGGTGAGCACCTAATAGGTGGTCGCCAGCACGTACCTGGCCAGGATTTCCAATCGTGCGACCAGTCACGGAATGCATCGGTAAAGCTTGATGTAATTGCCCTCTGTTCTACAATTCTCACTATGATTTGATGGCTCGAGACTCGCGTACAATTTAAATCAGGTTTCTTCGCGGATCGAAAAGTCAGACAGCTGAAGCTTTGACCGTTTTCATCGATTCGTGGCTGCAACGTCACTTCGATTGATTATTTTTTATTCATTTTGAGAGTATTTCGACGTTCTAGTAAGTGAATATAGGCAAAGAGAAAATGAAAATAATTTAAAAGTGTTTTTAGTAAATAAATGATTGCACTCATGGGGAATGTTGCCTGAAGAGTTAGAATAAAACATTTTTCAATAAATGAAAATGGTGTTTGACAGCATTGTCTATGACTGAAAGTTTAAAAAAAATTATCAAAACGTACAGGGAGATAAAATTTCGTTACTCTTCGTGGCATCGACGCGCCATTATCAGAGTTCGTGGCGATGTTAATTAAAAAGATGTAAGAAGTGATAGACGTATAGCCCTAGTTCAGTTTATATTTTATTTAATTCATTCTCTCATTGTTTTACTTTTAGTGTTTTAGTGTTTTCTTTTTTTTATATTTAATCTCAATAAATAGTATTTGAGGCCTGATTAAAAATATCCCTACATTATATTATTATTATACGACTAACCATTCCAATAATCCTTAGAAACATGATGCGAGATAGAAAAATTTAAGAACAATCGAAGATATCCTTCATCGTACTCAATAATCGAGTCTGTAAACCAGAGCAAATCAAATTAACCAGTTAACTGCGGAATTTAGTTTTAAAAATCCTCTACAGAGCAAATAAGTAAGTCAAACAATGACGAGTATACACGTCGACCGCAGAGCAAATGCTTCTACTGTAAATTTGACAAAAAAAGTAAGCCAAACAAGGAAGGATTATATTTCTGTTCGATAAAAATAAACAATTATACCAGTTAATCGCATCGAAATAAAGATTGACTATAATAATAGTCTATACACGTCAAACGCAGTTAACTGGTTAAGCAGAATCAGCTCACAGCAAATCAGATTATTATTACACATCAGACGAAAGGGAGGTCGAGTCGTGTCGGTTCCGATTTTCATATAGATCAAATAATTACAACAACTGCAGAGGCGCACGTGCGGCATCGGTACTTCACTCTAAATGCAATTTCCTCGTGAACCTAGAATTCCGCATAAACCAGTTCCCCCCCTCTGTGTGCATTGTGCTGTTTGTCGTCGAGAATTGTGGGAGTTCTGTTCGAAGGCGGAGCCGATCGCCAACCAGAGAAAACCAAAGTTGCTCGCGGGTCAGCCAGTAGCATAACCCCGCGCGGGTCAGCCGTAAGGACTGCATAATTCGAGCGTCAGCCAGGCCACTTTGGCACGGCCTATCGTTCCTACGAGGAAATAATGGACCCCAGACACAATGCCATCGAGACGCATAAACTTTCGAACAAACCTACTCGAATCGTGTCCGTTCCGCTTGGACGTTTCTACAACAGGCGACTTAAATCGCGCCCCTTCGAAGCTTTCTATTCCTCGCTGACAAGTGCTCCTTGGGATTTACGATCTTCGACGTTACTTTTTGGTAAATAGATGATTGTACTCGCGAGAGGAATTAATTATCGTGGAAATTAACCAGTTAACTTGAAAACTCCCTTACGAAGCGTGTAATTAGTTCGAGCAATGACGAGTGTACGCGTCGAACGCAGGACAGAAGCTTCTGTTATAAATTTTATGAGAAAAAACAAGCAAAACGAGGAAGAATTATATTTTTGTTCGATAAAAGTTTTGGATTGACGTGTATACACGTCGAACACAGTTAACTCTCTAAAGTTAACCTCTGGGTATACCCGTAATTAAAAAGTCAAAGGTTTCTTTGCAGAATTGACTAAACTGTCTTTATTTTTATTATATTCTCGAGATAGTGATTTAGGAAGCAGTAAAAATGTTAGTAAGAATTACAGTAAATAACGATAATTCTAAAAGCGATAACAGGAAGTGTGACGCTCTTACATGCAAGAGAACTGCTAGTACGAAAACTTGAAAATGAAAAAGTTATGTTAATGGTACGAGTTGTGGTTGTTATTCTATCTAGCAAAAGTTTTTCGAGAATGTGTTTTCATAGCACGTTCGCGACTTAAAGCATAATCTTCCGAGGGTCGGACGGAGGATACAAAAGGTGATCGATTTAACGATCGACTTTCGGCTCCGTTTCGTAGCCATTTTATACCGTCACGGTCTAAATAACGAGGCTGATCAATGTTTATTGCGCTCGTGATCCCGGAAAATGTCGGTTGGATTTATGCGAAACGAGAACGTCCATTTTAACGGGCTCGTTTTACCATACTTTGCTGCGCTCGGAAATTTTCGACGGAAACACGCATGCAAATTCCCACTGGCACCGTTAAAGGTAATCGTTTCTGCCATTTAGATCGTTTAAATTTTCAAAATTGAATGAAACCGTTTTTTCCGATTTAAAATAATATTTTTTGAATATGAAAAAACTGTTCCACTTTTATTAATTTTGTTTTTCGAGTCGTTAATTCCTGGGCTATTATTGATTGCTACTTAAGTATAGAACTTAAATTATTTTAAAATTTTGGAAAATAAGATATTAACAAATAATATTTTATTATTAATTGCTGGTGTTTAATTCTACTAAATTTAGTTTTTCGTGAAGAAATTGAATGAAACCGTTTTTTCCGATTTAAAATAATATTCTTTGAATATGAAAAAACTGTTCCACTTTTATTAATTTTGCTTTCCGAGTTGTTAATCCCTTGGCTAATATTGATCGCTACTTCAGCGTAGAATTTAAATTATTTTAGAATGTTGATATTAACAAATAATATTTTATTATTAATTACTGGTGTTTAATTCTACTAAATTTAGTTTTTCGTAAAGAAATTAAAGAAATTAGATCAGACTTAAATTTTATAATATTATCTACTATTTTATGAAATTATCTTTTAATACATTCATATTAATAAAATCTTACATATACACATTTATTATAAAATATATTACATATAATTTATCATATATAAAAAGTTCGATAAAATTATCTAAATTTTATTAATGAATCAACATTTCTTTATAACACTTTTAATTGATCAAGATTACATACATCTACCATAGCTTCTTCTGTTACCATAAATTGCGTCCACTTTAGCTGTCCACACGATTTTCCAGAGCCACTTAGACACTTAAGCTTAAAAACTCCAGTCTCTCGGGTGATTAACCGATCATCCAACTTTATTCAATTATTACAAACCGTTGAGAAGTTCCTCGCGCTCCATTAGAGCCAGCGTATCCTAAAATCCCACCCTATTTTTACGCTATTCGAACCCCATAAACAATTCCCCCTCCCACGGCCGATAAAATCAGTCGCAACGGTTTCCTAATGCCTGGAACGTTCCTGCTGACCAGAACGCAACGCCAATTCCGCTGTTCCGAATCAGCGTTCAATCCCAAATCTAAATAATCCTAAGCTGAACGCGTCGATCCCTGGAACAGAGGCAATCAGTTAGCGGGAAGCACGTAGGAGTGTCTGAAATGCAGGGGAACCTGTTTCCTGGATTGCGCCGGCTTCCTGGCATCGGATGCGACTCGAGACATCGATTCGCGTTGAATTAGGTGGCCAGCTGAAAATTTCCCCCCTCCCCAACCGACGTGCATCGAACTCCGTTCAATTACAAACGCCCACCCACCGCCACCCATTTGCCTCCTTGGGAATCTCAGAAATCTACAAACGATCGAATTAATCGGGATCGGGATGGAATTGGTCCCAATTCGCGAGATCGGAATCTTTCGATGGCAGGAAAATTTCGTGTCGTTAATCTTTCGATGTCGAGGTGGTGGTGGTCGCTGCATGGCCATGGGGGTAGCGTTACAGAAAAAACCCGTCAAAGTAACCAACTCGTGGGTTACTCAATCTGACCTTTAATTTGATACCTTTAATTTGGCATTTTGAGTTTATGATACGTCAATAGCTATTGAAGTGAGGCATTAAAGATGAGAATCAGCCTACCTTCAATTTGGTACCTTTAATTTGGTATTTTGGGTTTATGATACATCAATAGCTATTGAAGTGAAGCGTCGTTAACGTACAGACGCGAGAAAATTAATGGTCGATGTAAAAGAAGTCTTTCTTGTGTGATCATTTCGCACGTTAACGTTAATGACGAGCGAATAGTTAAGTATGGATAATGGAAGGTACAGTGCAATGATTAAATACGTAGAATAGAATTTGTATAACACATTGAGCGCCAGTGACATAAGAGACATTTGAAGCCTAAGCGTCGACAACATATCCATCGCTTAAAGCTCAAACATGCATGAGAGGAGCTTTTTTTTCTGCGTGTGCAGTTCGCTGTGGTTCTGAGGTAAGTGCTAAGGAGTTTAGCTTAGTTCTTTTACCAGAAGGCTCGTCACCTTTCCCACTTAGTGACTAGATCCTTCGAGAACACTCTTATCGCTTTACACGTGGCTCGTAGCACCATGGCGTCGTGTCATTGGCCACAGGCTAGCGTTTCGATGATAAGAATCTGATCCTTTAAACGTAACTCCCGCGATTCCTAGAACTCGTCACGTTACCCTATATTCGTTTCCAATTGGTCCTCGGCTCGATGATGGTTCCCATATCACACATAGTGACATAGTGACCATTGAGTAATTGGACAAACAGTGATTAGTTGTGTTATTTGTGACATGGTGTAGCGGAATTAACTCATGTTTTATCGTTCAATTATATCGTAATTGACTATTGTTGCATTGTTAATTTCGCGTTGCATATTTGCTCGGTTAGAATGATGAAGACAATTTTTCGTGTCGATTAAAATGTTGAAAGAGTACTGCTTTTTCTTAGGTGTAGAGATGACATGTAAATCCGCCATCGTTGAATTCCAACAAGTAGATATCACTGTGACACTCTGTATCGTAAATTGTATTTCATGTTTTACAAATAACTATTTCTATTTGTGTCTATTTTAATTTTTCACTTAATGCAATTTTTTTCTAATATTTTAGTTTGTTCATTGTACATTTTTTATTGGATGATTATGGTCGTGCATACCTTCTTAGGTAGTTGCTTAGTTTCTATCTACGTTAGTTCGCGCACGAGTGACTATGGATTTGTATTTATAAATAAATAAATGTGGAGAACGAGACGAATGAGTGTGTGTGTGGATGAGTGAGGTAAACAAATGAAGAGCGTCGAGGCGCGAGACTTTTGCGAAGAAGGTGCTGGAAGGCAGTCTGCGTTCAGCCTCGACAGAGACCATTTACTGTAAGAGAAATCATTCACTATAATATATTGTTATGGTTACTGTCGTGTTCTCGTAATTTATCTCGTAAATTATAGGAAAACTCGAGTCATCGACGGATCCCACATAAATAAATAATACATGGGTATTAAAAAAACAGTAATTTAGAAGATATCGCTTGTACTTTCTACTACTGAAAGTTTCCACGTGCCATCAGTTCAAACACATCTGCTATAGAAGCTCCCGCCGTTTCACCTTATTTCTGTTCATTTGATACTACTTTCAGATATGATATTACTTTCCGTCAGATGTTACTTTGTACCACTATAAACGCGAAAGCAAATGCAGCGCAGCTGGGACCAGCTAAAGTACCGATCGCGGCCGTTTTACAGCAGATCTCGCGTTCACAAAATCGTACTTCCGCGCTTAGTCGTCTTCAAAGGATAAACCATACGGTTCAATCTGTAACACGTAAACCGTGAATACTCTATTTTTATTTATTCTGCGTGTATTATATATAATCTTGTACTGTACAGCTATTCTGTTTTTTTGTTATATTTTAAACCAGAATTTATGTTTTTGAAATTAACAACAATAATTATTATTACTGTTTCAAGCACACAGTTCTATGTACTCTATTTTTCTTTTTTTTGTGGATGTCTTGGTGCTGTGTCTGTTTGTTTGTGTAAGAAGCGATGGATTAAAACATCCCATCGATAGAACAATTCAGAAATATTTTTTACTCTTCGTCGTTTAATTTCTCACTATTTCATCGCTAAGAATATTGCCATTACCAATTTCCACCTTTATTTCATGTGTATAACAGTCGATCACAATATAATCCAAGTTTCAACATATTGCACGAACAATAAAACACTTGTTAACTCCGCTACACCATGTCACAAATAAGCTAATCACTGTTCGACCAATTACTCAATGGCACCACGCAAGAAATTATGACATTTTACACGAAGAACCTTGTCACCCCTCAACCGCTACCATAATAAATGATTATCTTGCGCCAGTTTGAACTGAAGTCGTCGCAGTTGCCCCGCAACCAGATGCTTTCCTTAACCATCAAACGATTAACCGTGCACGGTCGTTAACAAGATTATCCAGCCGAGTTCGTCCGGCAACTACCAAGAAACTTGACGCAGACGTATCGAGCGATGCTGTTTCGACGCTGCGTGCAGTAGTTAGTGCAAGCACAGCAGCGGCAAGTGGAGAAAGCAACTGCACCAGCAGACGTCTCGAAGAGTAGCAGCGGCCCAGGTAGCCGCCGCGACGTCGAATTCAAAGGAGGAACCGTGAGCCAAGTCGAGGGCGGAAGCGGTGAACTGACTACAGCCGGAAACGGATTACCGCCATTAGATTCGACAGTTTCCTAATGCAGTCGTGACGGCGTGGATTTTCGTCGGTCTGGCAGTTTTATCGCGTCGTAATCAAGTTATGCGCAGGCTGAACGATCGACGAAACGTTGTTGGGAGAGACGAGGGGTGAGCAACGTGTACTTGGAAATTATTCTGATGCGCTTCAAGGGGTAGCTTAATAGCGCTTAAATATTCAGGTTGGTGCAATAATAGAATACAGTTTTTTAAATAAAAGGAGTCACTATAAGTGCAGACACGAATTACACTTGGTGATTTGAAATTTGTGGTCCGTCCCATTTGGAACAAAAACATATTTAAACTAGGTTTATGGTACGATCGCTAATAATTAGCTATTTTTGAAGAGTTCTAATTTTTATTTATCACTTTTCCTAATTAACTTTGTAATTTGAGTCGCCGGGATTAGGGGCTTAAAGGTTGTCACAGAACTTCTAAAGATTCCCATCTTTAATGCCTTACCTCTGTGGCGATCCTCGCCACTAGAGAGACAGCACACTCATCAGTTTCACGCAAGCACTCATACACAATTTGTATATAATAAAACTTCCAACCTATCCCTACCATCCCAGCGTCTAAGGCGCAACTCCGCCATTTTGGTAGCCTTACTGATCAGTCCACCAGCAGGCACAGGACGAAACGTTCTTCGCTCTCTTTTCCTTCCTACCCTCTCTCATACTTTCTCTACAACACACAACAAACGAAGCAGCACAATTGCTTCACTTCAATAGCTATTGATGTATCATAAACCCAAAATACCAAATTAAAGGTACCAAATTGAAGGTAGGCTGATTCTCATCTTTAATGCCTCACTTCAATAGCTATTGACGTATCATAAACTCAAAATACCAAATTAAAGGTACCAAATTAAAGGTCAGGTTGAGTAACCCTCGAATCGGTTACTTTGGCGGGTTTTTTCTGTAACGCTACCCCCATGGCCATGCAGTGACCACCATCACCTCGACATCGAGCTCAGTCAGCGGATTGCTGCTTCCAGAATTAATATTTTTTGTAAAATAAAACCAGTGTCAAATTATACTAAGAGAAGGTTAAGAGTTGGATGTCTTGAAGGAAGAAGAGTTTTCAAGACATCCAATTCTTAACCTTCTCTTAGTATAATTTGACACTGGTTTTATTTTACAAAATGCATATTTATATATTAGATATTATATTATCGCTTATATATTATATTGTCTTCCTTCGATACTCATTCATCCTTTAAACTACCATCAAAAAGTCGTCCTTGGTATTCCGTCCATTCGCGAGGCGAAACTAAGGACGCAACAATTTGTTTTCTAATGTTTTGCGTAGTTCCTATCGAATATAAAATGTCTGACGGAAGTGTCTTATTCGATTAGGATAAACGGATTCGTTGATCGCAATGTTACGAATTTTGGTGAGAGAAGTGGACGTTGAAACTGATTGGATATGTAAAATTGTCAAGAAGTAGCTAAAATGACGGCCCTCAGACTATGTGCATCCTTGGGTGACGTTTTGACCTTTTTAAAACAAATTAAAAACTGAAAATTGCTTAAACCGATAATAAAATGGTCGTAGAAGCAAATTATTGCTGTTACAGGTCAGATTAGAGTTTTTTAGAATATTAAATACTATTTACAATGTTTGAAACTCGAAATTTTTAACTAAACTCTAAATTTAAAACTCTGAAAAAAAACTATGCCTGATTATGCTTATTTTAAAGTTACTTTTGCTGGTTGGTGTGTAACGGTTTGCTATATTGGGACGCACATATTATTACATATGTAACATCGTGTTTTGTTGAATATTATTCTTTTTTTTTTTACTAAATAATAATACTTTCATTTTTGCGTGGAAAAAGATTACATTTCTTGAGAATAAGTAAAGGATATTTTAGATGATTCTGATGTGTCTGTGTTGACTCAATGTTGTCTTTGATAGGTAAAAACATGCATGTGGAATCTGTAGGGAAATGTAGCTGCTGTAATATCGATGCCTCAGAAACGTGAGGAATATTTTATATGCTAGAATGGTAACAACCAATATAGTATATGTATAATAAAGTAGGTTGCGTATCAGACAACACTGTTTTATGTATACACTGTGCAGAATAAATGCTCTTTATTTATATTTTTCTCCTAATTCACTCATTTTTTGTTTGTCTACGTAGAACTTCTGAAAACAAATGTAAAAACGTATACTTTTTATTTCTTTAGATATTTTTGGAACGAAGAATTATTCGAGTTGACTTAATATCAGATTATAAAAACAGAAAATCACGTATGTAAAAAGGAAAAGGAGTATGCATAGAGAAAGAAATCAAAGTCAACCAAAACACGAAAATCAGTACTTATTCTAACAAGGAATAAATGCAATTTTAACGCAAGCTAATTAAGTTATCCTTAATAAATCTTTTTACTTTCTAAAGATGTTTCCGAAAAAACATTTTCCAACTATTGTCTTTCATCGACATATATATACTTAACAATTTTTCGCGTTTCATTAATCGAAAATCCCTTTTTAAAATAATTTTCGTCTGCCACTAGCGCATACAGTCGACATATATTTCGCCAATTATCAGTTTCGAAGTGGACGCAGGCTGAGAATTTCGGTGAATTTCAAGGGCCACAGCTGGCGAATGGAGAGCCAGGTTCTCTCGATTGCGTAGCTCTCGAGATCGGAATATCCACGTCATACGTCATGCAGACTCGTTCCTTTTTCACGGTGGATACGGTTCAAAGGAAATGTAATGGAATCGTGGATGCCAGTGTGCGCTGCAGATTTCCGGAAACTTTTGTCGGTGAAACAATAGGACGAACACGATGATACAAGACCGTGAATGGCGTTTAACCTTCGATAATGTCACGTGAATTTGGAATTTTCGTATTCACGTATCTATATTTGATAAGTCGTATTGTGTTCCTTTAGTTTTCTTTCTGCACTGTACATTCCATATTCGAATCTCTATTTTGCTATTCAGAGATTGTTCATTTCTATTTTTTACATTCTAATAAAGTAACAAAAAGTAATGAATTTTATTTAAATATTTTTTTCTTTTATGAATATAGAAAGGTTGTGAAATTTGCTTGTAATTTTTGAGGAATTTCATATATTTTACTTAGTTTTTGGAAGACCAAAGAGAAATGTTTCGAGTGGAAGACAGAGCATGTAAAAGAGAACAGAATTTCAGAGAAAACAGTGTTTCCTTCTCTAATTTGTTAATAGTGAAACGTTGTGGTATTAAAACTCACCAAACTGAAAAAGCACGGTAAAATGTCTGCGCATCTGTCGGTGTCTTTGTTCTCCTTGCGTGCACTAATCAGTCCTGAAATAAAAAGACAGAAACATTATTTCAATATTTATTAACGCACCATCGACAGCAAAAATTTCCTTCGTTTTTTTTGGAGCATTCGCGATTTAATTGTTTGAAACGTAGGCGGTTTTAGAAATATGCAGGATATTTTTTTATTAAAGCTGCTGCGACAAATCAGACGCCCAATTTGACGCTACTGTTCCGCAAAATGAAAATATATTGCTTGGAATAATTACAGGGGCGCATACCTGAAACGCGGAAAACGTAAAAGCGTCCCTCGCGCTGACAACCTAAATATTAAAATAGAATTTTTGGCAGGCGAGCAAGAGAATTTTAATCAAAGAAAAACGTAAACATTTACGCGGACATTAATCGCACAGAGTTAAAGAGTAATTTCTAAGTCTTAATCGTCGAAGCATTACATCGTGTACAACTTCATTAATAATAACAAATAACTTTCTCTGTGCGAGTAGATATAAAATTTAGTTGTAAAAGAAAAAGCAAGAAAGAGTAATTTCTAAGTCTTAACCATTGAAGCATTGCATCGTGTACAACTCCATTAATAATAACAAATAACTTTCTCTGTGCGAGTAGATATAAAATTTTGTTGTAAAAGAAAAAGCAAGAAAGCACGAAAGAGTAATTTCTAAGTCTTAACTATCGAAGCATTGCAATGTGTGCAACTTCATTAATAATAACAAATAACTTTCTCTGTGCGAGTACATATAAAATTTAATTGTAAAAGAAAAAGCAAGAAAGAGTAATTTCTAAGTCTTAACTGTCGAAGCATTGCACCCTGTACAACTCCATTAATAATAACAAATAACTTTCTCTATGCGAGTACATATAAAATTTAATTGTAAAAGAAAAAGCAAGAAAGAGTAATTTCTAAGTCTTAACTGTCGAAGCATTGCACCCTGTACAACTCCATTAATAATAACAAATAACTTTCTCTATGCGAGTACATATAAAATTTAATTGTAAAAGAAAAAGCAAGAAAGAGTAATTTCTAAGTCTTAACCATCAAAGCATTGCACCCTGTACAACTCCATTAATAATAACAAATAACTTTCTCTATGCGAGTGGATATCAAATTTTGCTTTACAAATAATTTGTGCAAGAAAAATTGATTGTTATTTATATCTCATCATTTACAAAAAATCCATTCGAACTGTTCCCCCCGCGTTTTTAAATAACACAACCTCCCGGTTTTATCGCAACGTTCGCCTCTTATTTTCTAATTACTCCTACCTTTTGATCCGACGAAAATATTTGGACTCGCCGCCTAACGATATTTGTTTCTCCCTTTCTCTGTTCGCCCAGCTTTTTCGTACGTGTACGCGCGACCTTTCCACCGTATTGTACAGGCGTAATTGCCTCGAAACAAATGAGCCAGGGCTTTTCTCCGCGTTTCCTCGCAAGGAATTAAAAATTTCAACGACCCGCCGCGCGGCACCCCGTCGTCCGACAAATTACGCCTTTCACCGCGGCGGACCCAACCGTTCGCGCCAGATGAGTCCGCGCAACTTTTCATCCGTCGCACAATAAAATACGGGAAGGAATTTGTAATTTTCAGAAACGCGACAATACGTTACGCGCGCGTCCAACGCGTACAATAGTTTTGCGCCGGTTGTTTCGCGTGCACCGCAAGTTCGGTGCCCACCGCAAATTCTTTACGTCTTTGTATCGCGAATATTAAAGCCTCTGCGCGCGATTAAAAAATTAATTGGAAAAGATTGTTGCAAGTACGTTCGTACCTTCGTGTTGTAGGAATATGTTACTTGGGAGAAATAATTCCTAGGTCCACTAATGTATGTGGGATCCTTCAATCTCAAATGCTGAGTCCTCAAAATTTGTAGGAAATCTATAGGAGATTCCACAAATTGGATGAATGGATTGTTGTTTGGTACACTGGTGTATATAAAAATAGTTTCTTAAGCTACAGATTAAATTGTAGCTAGCACTATTCCCTATGTTTGTAGCGTCACGTATCGTGATCCATAATGGGGATGGTCGTGAGTACTGAGTCTCTCGTTAATTTAATAGAGATCTGAATTGGACTGTATTTTATTTGAAAGTGTTCCCAAATGTGTATGTTCGTTCTTCTAATAATCGCGAACTCCAATAATTGTGAATGTCGTGTAGATTAGTACTTTAAATGGATGTGTAGGCTAGTGTGTCCTTTTGATTTCTGATGTTCTGGATGGTTGCCGTCAAACACGAAATGTTTGATGGGTGTGTCTTACTCTTCTAGGACAAGCGTATTCGTCTATTGCAGTATTACAAATTTTGGTGAGGGAAACGGACATCAAAAGTGATTGGACGCTAAAAACTGTGTAGAAATGGAAAATTAGGTAATAAGTGCACCCTTGGATGACGTACGTGTGTCCTAACCTTCGACCATAGCAAGTAATAAACCCAAGAAGCGCCTCGACTTGAACAAAAGATTTGAAAGTAAAAATGTAAATGTCTAATGAACCCATGCAGTAAAGAAATAACTCGAAAATCTTCACCCAAAGTAATGGCTTCTTGGATATTATTGCTGCTCAGTGTGAGTGTATTGCTGCCATGTGTTTAATTAAAATGAATTGACAATAGGTACTAAAGTGTCCCTTCTTTAATTTTCTATTTTCTCTTGTGTTCTGGGGACTAGCGCGTTCGGTTGTAAAGACTGAACAATGTTTCTAATCTCAAGATTCACCCTATTCCCCACGCATTTCCAATGCATCCATTCTTATCATCCTCAGTCACACTGAGATTTCCAAATACTTTTCTTTCACGCCTCAGTTATTCGAACGCAGTCACTATTTATTTATTTCCAAACACTCTTCATTCGCACCTCAATCTCTCAAACTCGATCAGTCACTCTAATTATTTCTTTTCAAGATTCTATAATTTTTTCAAGACTTATGTAGCATCATGTATCGCGATCCGTAATGGCGATGGTCGTGAACACTGAGTCTCTCGTTAACTTAATAAAGAGAGATCCGAGTTAGACTGAAGTGGACTGTATTTATTTGAAGTGTTTCCAAAATGTGTATTCGCTCTTCCAGTAATCGCGAACTCCAATATTTGTAAATGTCGTGTAGACACGCAGATTGGTTGATGAAAAAGGACCCTATCAAAAAGTCATATGTTTTCGCTGTCACTCGATTTTCTTCAAAATACACATTGGACGAATTCATTCGCACGCTATAACTTTTAACTGAAATAAGATATCGACTTGAATTTTGTGGTAGAAAATGGAGCGTGACGCGCATGAGAATTGCACGTGTCTCAAAATGAGCACAACGAGTGATAAACCTAAGGAGCGCTTCGACTTTAATAATCGAATGCAGAAATTGAAGGTTCGAAGAGCGAAGTTATAAACTATTTAATTAAATAGTTTTGTACCTGATGTATGCCTTGCAATTTTTACAATAACACAAAGATTACAATTATAAAAAAAATGATGTAGAGATCAAAATGCATAAAACAACAAGGCAATAAATTTAACCTTCTAGGAATTATTTTAATAAACACTAAGTGAAGTTATGAATTATTGTTTTACTTTTGACAAAAATAACAAAAATAATATTGCTACAGTTATATTCTATTTAAATCAATAAAATTCATAAAATGTATTTGAGTCGTTCAGGAAAAATAATCGACCCACGTTTACAACCTTAATAGTTCGCTTTGACAAAGGTTACGAGAACAGACGAAACAGGCTCAAATTTTCGGTTGAAATTCCACATTTGGTGGAGTAATAGATTCAGATTTTATCCTTTAAAATAACCAGTAGTAAATTACCTCCCGCCTGCTCAGTAGTACGAGATTGTACGCAGTCAGACGGTTGACACACGAGTGTGAGTTATCGCGAAGTAGAGTAGAGTGATGTGCAGGCAAGCACGTAGGGGACCGTATTCACGATCAGACATGTGAGACGAGGTTACGGTGAAGCACATAGAGAGGGTACCTCTATGGTGAGACAAAGGAGCGTTATTGTCCCAGTTTATTACTATTTAGAATAGTAACGAGTAGAATAAATGCAAGAATTGTTAGCTCGCTAACAAAGGTGACTTGGATTTTGAGGCAAGTAGCCTGTCTTAATGTACGATTAAATCTTAAAAGCAGATGATCGAATATGCGTATAACAGAGATGCGTGGAATTTTTAAAGAAATTGAGTGTCTCAGGAATTTTTATGAATTTTTTAAGAAATTGAGTGTCTCAAGAATTTTTATGAATTTTTTAAGAAATTGAGTGTCTCAGGAATTTTTATGAATTTTTAAAGAAATTGAGTATCAGGAATTTTTATGAATTTTTTCAGAAATTGAGTATCTCAGTTTACGAGTAAATCATAAGAAATTGTAAAATTAAGTGTGTACGTGTATGTTTGATGGGAGAAGCAATGAATGCGTGGAATTTAAATACAAGTAGCGATTTTCAGTTTGCGATTAAATAGTAACAAGTTAAATAAGTAAGTATTAAGTGATTGCAAAATTTTGTTTATGGCAAAAGGACACACTTTTGACTGCGCTGGTGTTTCTTTTATGAATCATATTATTAACTGACAATTATCTAAGTGCGTTAAAAAAAAGTTTATTCAAATTAATTTGTGTGCAGTTACAGCACAACAAAGTTACATTTTCTTCGTGTTATGTCATATGAGTTTAAAAAAGAAGCGAGGTGGAACTGCGACAATAAATATTTAAGACGTATATTTGGATCGTGCTCCTGCTCTTAAGAAAGTTAAAAAGTGATTTAGTTGATTTCAAAATGGTGCCTTCAATCTGAACGATAAATCTTCGCTCTGGACGATCATCCGGCAACGATAATGGCTTTATCCGTGATTTAGTGAACAATAACCCATGGATTACCATTGAAGAGATTGCTGAGGGACTAAATGTTGACCATGGCCATTTAAAACAACTTGGACACACTTCGAAACTCGATATATGGGTTTTGCACGTTTTGTTAAAATGGAACAAACTGAACTGTTTCCATGTGTCGTTCATCAGATACTGCAAAAACTTAGGGAATTAAAATGAGAAATTCTTTATCACTCGCCATATTTCCCTGATCTTGCCTCTTTAAATTTCGTTCTTAGCAAAATAATTTAAACCACGCAGTTTCTACAAAGAAGGAACTCAAAAACTTGTAAAACGTTGGCAGACAATTATAGAAAATGATGGAGAGTGCATTATTGATTATATAATTTGGTTTCAAATTAGGCATAAACTTTTGCAATCATTTAATACAAGTCTAACGTGTCATCAATAGCCTAACTTTAACTCATCATTTGACGTTAAATTGCGTATGAAGTATGCATTCTTTCAAAGTCTTCTTTCACATACTACATTTTTTTAGATGCTCAATTTATGCTTAATTTCTTTTCAATTATAGTTCTAATTCAATTTGTTTCTAGTTATCGCACACGCAGCAACTATGAATAGTCATACTTCAAATAATTATTCACAGAAAATGATGGAGAATACATTATTGATTAATAAATACTATTTTTCACGAAAATATGTTCTATTTAATTTGGTTTCAAATCGAGCACGAACTTTTGCAATCACCTGTACACACGTGGACGTAGCATTTTACAGTTCTTTTTTAGGTACTCAATTTATGTTTAATTTCTTTTCAATTGTAGTTCTAATTCAATTTGTTTTTAGTTATCGCACACGCAGCAACTATGAATAGTCATACTTCGAATAATTGTTCACAGAAAATGATAGAGAGTACATTATTGATTAATAAATACTATTTTTCATGAAAATGTGTTCTATTTAATTTGGTTTCAAATCGAGCACGAACTTTTGCAATCGCCTGTACACGCGTGGACGTAGCATATCTCGGTTGACGACTAAAGTGGAACAGGTGCGTGCATGGTCGGACATGAAACAGGAACGCGTGGAATTTTGAATCAATTAACGTACGCCACGATTAAACAAATGGCTTATAAAGAGTGTGTAACCCAGATTACGGTATTAGAAGTGGTTCGTGGTGAAGCAAGCGGATTATATCCTGCGTTTGACCAGACTGTAGCGCAGATATGCGAAGCCAAACAAGTAGAATAGAGGCGTTATATAGCGTGACAAGTAGAATAGGATGGCGTAGTCGGACAAATAGCATCGTGATCCTGTATAGTCAGACGGAGCGAATAATGGCGGTATCTTGTGGCGCAGGGCTTGCAGATTGTTAGATGAACAGAATAACACTGACGTGCAGTCGCACGAGTGGAATAGAGACGTGTGTAATTGGAGAAGTATAGCAGGCGATGAGTTTATAAATCCTGACGTAGTTACAAAGTTAATAAAGTTACTTACGAATGCATAATATCACCGTCTAGTCTTTTTTAACGTTTCTGATTATTAGATTATACCTTATTTTTAAATAAAATTTTTTGTAACCTTGTTACACTATATTATTGTTATCATTCTGCTTTTAGAAACTTTTCCTGCTTATTTTACCATATTATTCTGAATAATATTTTCATACTTTACATCCAGCTACAGCCAATATTATTTTAGCTATTTCACGACTATGTTACGCTTCTACGCTGCAGCGATTGTTTTAAATAATATTATCCATCTCTTTGCTATGTTACATTAGTATTATTTGGGATAACATTACCCACTGTTACGCAACTCCATTAGAATTACCTCAAGCAACGTTCTCCATTTTTTTTCCAGCGCGAATAGTCACTCGAGAAATGTTACACCGCCACGTTCTCTGGTTTCCAATTTTTTGCCGCATTTACCATCATAAATCGCGCTGACTGATAGCACGCACGCTAGATGTATCGACACGTATCGTGCCCGCGGTAAATCAAGCATATTCAAAACGGGGGTCAAACTTATCCGACATTTTCCAACTGCGTGATATGATTAATCGTTCGTTCGTCTGCCACGGCTTGTCACCGCGGCCATTATGAAAATGCGATTCGCGCTAGATGCGATGTTTTCCCTCCGTAAAGGAGGGATCGTTTTTGAAAATCGAGGTTTTACTTGAGGGTTATCGATAGTTACCTAGTTAAACAATTGAATAATTCGAATAGTTGTGGAGGAAGATGATTTTTATCAAATTTCCTTAGTAATTGTACGCTAACATCCTTGGTCCTTTTAAAAATCGAAATTTTACTCGAGAGTTAAACAAATCTCCATTTAGACTCCATTTCTCTTTGTTTGTGTTTAAGAAAATGTTAATTTGTATGGATGTCTATTAATTTACTGCGAGTAACAGCAGTTTTATCAAAGAATTTAACCCTTTGCACTCGTTTTCTTCTCAGACGTTAGCAGTAGAAACTATTGCTGAAATAGCAAACTACGTTACTAGTACAGTGGAACCTCGCATAACGAGCATAATTGGTTCCAGAATTTTAGTCATTTTAGTCAATTTTCCCCATATAAATTAATGTAAAATACTGTGAAAGCTGGAAATTTTAATTACTGTTGAAAGCTTTTGTCAAAAACGAGTGTAATTGTAATGAGCGAATTTATTATGATATTTATTATTAGCTGATGTTTTTTCTTCTACTCTTTCTTAAACTACGCACACACATTCTTATATACATTAACTCATCGAACGTTCTAAATTCTTTTCCCCAGATTTCCATTCATTCCCTTATTTTCTCAGGCACTCATATACATGAATACACATACTGTCTTATATAAAATTTGGAATATTCTGGAATAATCAATGTTCAAGGATATTCCAAATTCCATTTTATGATTCCAATTTACACACACAAAGTCACGCGCTGTAAAATCATTCGCAATCGTCCTATGTCAAAAAATATTCAACATTTTTTATATGTAACGTCTATTTAAAGAAAATTACTTGCACATAAATCATTCTTATCTTTTCTTTTATATCGCACCGGACAAATGTGATTTCGATTTAATTATATAGTTTATTATTTATGAGTTTATGACGCATACCTAATTATTTTTTACTAGAAAGCTATTTGACGACATTTGCTTTTACTGGCGCCTCAAACTTTGGTGAAAATGTGACACCGCATTATCATTGAATAAAGAAGAAGAGGGAACCATTTTTTTAGAATTTATTTTCCTCGTTATGCGAAATAAGCAAAGGTTCCATTGTATATCGAAGTATTCTTACATTCCTATCAGATATATTTAGAATTTCTATTGGTTCCTTTAAAAACTTTCATCAAAATTATTATCTTCTTTAAACTATTGCTAAAACATCAATCTTGGAGCAGTATTTTAACAATAGTAGAATGCAATGTTGGAAACATGTACAGATTGGTCAATGAAGTAAAGTGGTGATGGTAAAAATCGATAGTTACCTAGTTAAACAATTGAATAATTCGAATAGTTGTGGAGGAAGATGATTTTTATCAAATTTCCTTAGTAATCGTACGCTAACATCCTTGGTCCTTTTAAAAATCGAAATTTTACTCGAGAGTTAAACAAATCTCCATTTAGACTCCATTTCTCTTTGTTTGTGTTTAAGAAAATGTTAATTTGCATGGATGTCTATTAATTTACTGCGAGTAACAGCAGTTTTATCAAAGAATTTAACCCTTTGCACTCGTTTTCTTCTCAGACGTTAGCAGTAGAAACTATTGCTGAACAAACAATCTTTGAGCAATATTTTAGCAATAATTTCTACTGTTAACATCTCTCAGCAATAGAAAATTTCCATTTTAGTAGAAAACTTCAGAGAAGCGTGCATTTTTCAAAAGCTGCGGTGGAATAAGTTTCACCTCCGTAATCACTAATCAATACTGATGTCTCCTCAGAGGGAACATCCGAGGGCAAAAGGATAAATGGATCGATGTGTGTGTGACGTCACAGTGGTAGGAAGTTCATTTGTTATATTTCTTACTTCCCGACCAGTCCTTTGTGTCGCGTCTCGCAGCGCGGAAATATCGTTTCGTGTTCACCCTCTGGGGTTGTAAGACCTAGATTCTAACGTGGTGGTTCGCGACGCTGTCCGCCAAACTAATCTTGGATAGCTCGTTCCTTACTTCCCGATCGGATGCAAGTGTTTTAGATAATTAATCGTTTATTCGATAACTCTTGTGTTGTGTTTGTAGTTTTGCCTTGTGTATTTGCTCGATTAGAATATTAAAGACGACTTTTTGTATAGATTAAAGTGTTTGATGCGTGTTGAAGGAACAAGAGTTTCCAAAAAGTCCAACTCTAAACTTGTGTTTAGTTGAGACTGGGTTTAGAATAATTTGAGTTTAGAATAATTTAATAGTTGGATAGTTTAATGGTTTTTAATACTTTATACTTTATACTACTCGTTTTTACATTTTTACATGCATATATACTAAAACCCCCCAACTGTTTTTACCTAAAGGCTTGAAAGAAAAATACGTGTAGACTTTGCGTCGCCATTTTCTTTTAAGCGAGTAGACCCTAGATTTTCTGTAGAGTGTCCTCACTTTTCGTATAGCTCTCGAAGCGAACAGACATCCTTCTGAGTCTCAGAATAAAGAATAATTTATGTTGAAAAATTTAAAGGACCTTTTATTTTACACCCATTTCCAACACTAGCTTTATGACACATCATTAACTATTGAGTTAATGCAATAAAGGCGCGTATCTTTGCAAATTCCAAAATAACCTTTTATTCTTGATCAAAACCTAACAAATATGAAGGTCTTCATTGGAATAATTAATTTTGTTCCAAGGACTTCACCTCTTTCGAGTTTATTTCATCCTCAAGGGCTTCTGGTTCATTATCAATGCATAAAACAGCTTGGTAATGAATATTGCAATACATGCATACAAGTTAATAACTAATTAATACTGGCTGAAACTAATTAAGAATTTTTTTTACGAATTGTTTTATTCCCTTGTAGCGTTTGCTTGTGCACGTGGCTTCGTGTTGCTGAAAATTTTGTGCCTGGCTGTTTCATATGCCATGATGTATTTTTGAGTTAAAACTCTGTTACAATCTTCATGAATGTGATTTATTTGGCTTGGCTTGGTCAAATAATTATTAAACCCGTGACAAGGAAAATTAAATACATATTTTTGATGGCGAATTTTAATCATAAAACGCGATAATTTTGTGGTGACATTGAAAACAGGTGATTAAGATTAATAGAAATCTTTACTTTAGTTATTTGCACATTATAAGCTATTATTAGATGATCCCACTTTTATTTATACAGAATGATTCAATAAAGCTAAGTAATTTACCCTAATCTAAAATAACTTGTTATTTGTTGGTTGTATAAAAAATTATTGTATAGCTCGTTAAATGCTTTTTTTTACTTACCATAATGTAACATTAACAACTACATTATTTATAAAAAAAAATCATAAAGTAAATTCATAATTCCTTTGATGTCTCGAAAATATAGAATATACAAAAATTAAATTACATCTATTTGATGAGTCACTGGAAATGATTGATCTAAAATGATTTTTATAATAATATTATAGATATTTATATTGCTACATAATAACTTTTTGCTATTTTTACGCTACTTATTACTGCATATAACAATAACAATTTCAACAAACAATTCTCCCACTTTGACTTTAAGATTCTTCATGCCTGAGAATTTTGCAGAGCACACAAATAAACACAAACGAATCAACACAAATGTAACACGTTTAATTTAACCGAGCGAAGTATTTATTAACCCTGCAATTTTTAGTGTTCAACTGCAATTCTGAAAAAGGTTTCGTTACTCGTGGTTCTCAATTTATTCAAATTAAAACCGACGGCAGAACGTGACACGGATATTTAACTTCTTTTTTTCCGTGCCACGGCTCGTTTCGCAGGCGGATACACATTTTCGAAGTTCGTTATTAAACAACCTGGACGCGCGTTAACAACCCACAAAACTGCAGTGGGTATCGCGCAATTAAATTACCGGTGTCAAGTGTGATAACATAATGAAGCACAAAGGTGCGCGCTAAAAGTAGCGTAATGAATGTTGAAACTTATGCAATTATCGAGTTAGGGGAGTTTATAAGTTTACAGGGCCAGTCGCCAGGATCTATTTTGTAATTAAACTTACAAGATACGGGGACCAGCGAAGTTTGCGTGCAGTTGCATAAAGCGTCGGGGAAAAATAGGGAGGGGGAGGGAAGTAAAAAAAAAAAGGAACACCTTAACCCAGTTCCCGGGACTTAATTAGAATTTTCGTTCGTCCGCTCTTTAAGCGTAATCTTTTATGCAGAAACGCACAGTGTGATTGCTAATTTAGAGTAAATTGCGGGCTAACAAGAAAAATGTAACGCAAACTTACACTGAAACGCACACAGGCTACGAAATTGCGAGATTCTAGCGAAGTCTGGCGAATTTTGTATTTACTACAAATTATTCGTTTTCATTTTTTATAATCGTAGATAATGTATGTCTTTTGTGGAACACTTTACATTTGTCTCTGGTTTAATTTTGTTTCACAGTAAAATTGCAAATTCAGCTCCACGCAAGATCCAGAACTTCAGCTTCCTTCATAATTTCGACCATATTAACGACAAATTAAATGCCATTGAAATGATCTTTCACGTCGAGAATGACGCGTCTTTTTTATTCGCATTTAATTGAAAAAGTCGTCGAGCGTAAAGGGTTAACAAATTGCAAACTAATTCATGCAAACATTTCTGAAACAATTGTTAATTAGCAATTTGTAAATTTTGTAAGAATGAAACTTTTCAAAAGAATAAGTGCACCATCTGGTGACGCGCACGCGATTTCTGAGTGTCCTAATCTTCGACCTTAACGAGCAATAAACCCAAGAAGCGCCTTGAGTTGACCAACACAACGTAACAAAGGATTGGAAAGTGAAAATGTAGAAAGCAAGCATATGTAGTGAAGAATAAGAGCTAAGACTCGAAAGTAATGGCTTCTTGAATGCTCTTGCCGCTATAAAGAGTTTAACAGATGTTCATAGAAAATAAAAAGAAGAACTGAATTGTTCAGTGAGACTGAAGAACTAGAAGGAATAACTTCAACATCAGTACTAGAGATTAAACAACAGAAAACAGAAAACCATAGCAAGAATCAATCGAACAGTACGCAGGCAAAACAATTAGTCATTACAAATAATGTAGCGTCACGTATCGTGAACCATAATGGCGATGGTCGTGAACACTGAGTCTCTCGTTAACTTAATAAAGAAAGATCTGAGTTGGAATAAAGTGGACTGTATTTATTTGAGTGTTTCCAATCCAATACTTGTAAATGTCGTGTAGATGCTAGTAGCTCGTCGTCATGTTCTTACTTTACTGAATGTATATGCTTGTGTGTTTTTTTGAATTCTGCTGTTCTGGATGTTTGCCATCAAACGCGAAATGTTTGATGGGTGTGTCTTGTTTTGAAAGGATAAGTGGATTCGTTTAATGCAATATTACGAATTTTGGTGAAGGAAACAGACATCAAAACTGATTGGATGTAAAAAACTCTGAAGAAATGGAAGAATAATCACCTTCGAACCGTCGATTATCCGCAGGTACCAAGTGCATCTTCGAACGACAGAATTTCACGTGTCCTTACTTTGCTCGTAGCAAATAATAAACCCTAGAAGTGCCTCTAGATTTGAGCAACGGAGCAGTGACACAAAAGATTCGAAAGTAAAAATGTGAATGTTTAATGAACACATGTAGTAAAGAAATAACTCTAAATCTTGACCCAAAGTAATGGCTTCTTGGATATTATTGCTGTTCAGTGTGAGTGTACAGCTTAATTAAAATGAACTGACAATGGGTTTGGTTCGATTGTGCTCGAATCGTACTAAAAGTGCCTCTTCTTTAGTTTTCTATCTTTTTGTGTTCTGTGGACTAGCGCGTTCAGTTGTTAAGACTGAACAAATAAACAGTTTTCCAGTCACAATAAAAACATTGAGTTTATTCGTTCCCACTGTTGTGAGTGGTCCTTCGAGTATAGACACATTTAAAAGAACTCGATACAGAGGACTGAGATTTTAACCACACAGTAATTCATGTTCGTCAAACTCCTCACGCGTCAGATTGAAAAACGATATGTCATCTTATCAAGACGTTGGTGTGCATTCAAGGATTGAAATTCACCTCGCCATCTTCCGCTTCGAATTGAGTATTCACACTTGGACCGTTCTTCCAACTGCTATGCCATCCAACTTCTCAAACTGTACTTCTTTCTCGTAGTCTCGCGCAACTCGTTCTCCGATTCCCCAAGCGATTCGTGTTTCGAGCTGGTCGACAAAGAACGAGCATCCATTCTTGAGAAAGCCTGGTACGCGGATAGTTAAACGCGACGCTTAATGCGATCTGGCTCGGATAGCTGAGCCGAGCAGTCGAAATCGTGGAAGTCGTGCGTAACGGGCTGTCGAGGAGGGCCAGAAGATAGGCTGAGGCGATCGTTAGCCTGGTTTCTCGGTGTTATTTCCTCGTCAGACGCGAGGCATTCTTACTGGGACTCGATTTGATTTTTCACTGTCGTTGCCACTGTGCTTCTTAAGCGATTTTGCAAGCGGAAGGAACGGAAACGATCGCGGATGGAATTTTTGCTTGAGACTCCTCAGTACTGAGCTCTTCGTCTTGAAATAATGCGTTTAGCTTATGGCAATGGTTGCCAAGGTTTTGTAGGGTGTGGCACACTTTTGGGAGCAATTTTCTTTAGAAGAACAATTACTCAAGTTAATATGAGATGCTTGCCATCAGTTATTTTATTAGAATTGGGCAGTTATAATTCGAAATCATTACGCAAAGTCTGCAAGAGTCTTTCTTTCAGGCCCTTAGGTATAAACCAATAGGTTTCTTTCACTATTTATATACAGGATTCTATTTCTTAAAATATTGTATGTGGGAGACGCTTAAACGCGTTGTATATTGTCTATACTTGATAATTAAAAATATAATTAGAAAAAGGTTAATGTAAGAAATAAAAATTTTATGTATTTATCCATTTATAAAAAAAATTACTCACGTGCAATTACACTTTTCTCGAAACATAGAAAATGAAGAATTTTTATTAATACTCGATGCATTTTTGCTAATTCCAATTTATTTTGGATAATAATTACGTGGAATTACTAAGATGGAACTGAATATTTGCAATTTAATAACATATCAAGAATTTTGTTAAATATATTTATCTATATTTTGCCTGGATATTATGTTTAAGATAAGTGACAAATAATTTCTCAGATTATGAAGTTCCAGAATCTACATGATGGTTTCATAACAAGTTAATTGTTCTGAATCGATTTTACCAGAAAGTTCGTAGGCACGTCGACAGTAGCGAACTTTTGCAGCGATATCGCGTTCCTGGCGATCGCAACAAAGTTTCAACTAGTTTCGATCTGAAAAATCGAAAAGTGAAAATTTTCCTCCCACTGAGGTGTTCTTAAGAACTTGCGAATTTCAAAGTGGCGGAAGTTTCGTCGATGATTCTCGCGTGGTCTTATCACTTATGTTTCTGGTTATTCCTCGTTGAATCGATCAGTTTTTAACATTAGTGCCAGAGATTTTTCTTAAAATAATATATCTTGTTTTCCATATCAAATTTGGAATGGTTCAAGTCATTTCGACGGCTAAAAACTGTGAACATTCGAAGACTTAACCATTCTCATCGATTTTACTGTAAATTACGTTTATAAAAAATGTTTGTTCGGATTATTTGTTAAATCGACCACATTTTTTAAACTGCAATTCGGAAGATATTTCAACGATTTTTTTTAATCGAAAAATTAATAAATCATTTCTGAAATACTTCTCTCTTGAAGGTCTTGTGAATTCTCATCAAACGAAAATGATTATACTTGTAGTTATATATTTTTTAAACAAAGAAAGCTTCATCATGATGAATTAAACCTCCCATTTTTATAATAGTAAATAAAGTTTAACGTATTTAATTTTTAATAAAACCTCAATATGCAATTTCTACGTTTATCTTATTCCTGTAATTATGATATTAATTTAATTTATTGAAAATCTATGTTATGTTTTCACGAAATCAAATTAAAATGAAAATGCTATTACTCAGATCGCGCAGAACTATTACAAAACTATTTTTTTGTATTATATGACTAACAACAAAAGAATTATTCTTCCCAAGATTGTTAATAGTATCTGTCAATTTGAAGTATCAAAACAAACTATTATTTTCAATATTTAAATCTATTCGAGACGTAAGAAAATTCACACCAAAACTGATACCATCAACATAATTATGGCTTGGTATAAAAATTACACCCCTTCATCTTTCAAAATATAAATAAAAAATGTATTAAAATACCAATAATCTCGATACTGACTGTGGCAAGCTTAAAACTAATTTTTCAAAACCCAATTTTTTCAACTAAAACTGACTTCAACTAAAACTTTTCAGCCAAAACTGATACCATCAACATAATCATGGCGTGGCATAAAAATTACATTCCTTCATACTCTAAAATACAAATAAATCTCGATACTGACTGTACCAAGCATAAAACTAATTTTTCAAAACCCAACATTTTTAACTAAATAGTATGTAAACAAACTATACTATACTTATTATAATTATATACTGTTTCGTGTCCGTAAATTCAAGAACACACCAATAACTAATTAAAACACTTTAATACAAAAATAGCTACACAAAGAATTGTTCCAATCGATAATCTGTCTAATCAGTAAGACTTCTCACTATCGACTGAACTCTTGTAGTACCTCTTGCAGTATACTAATACTATAATTTAATATACTAATAGTATAATAAATACTAATTACCCATGGTTCTTGATATACTGAATTGGTGCTCATAACATTACTATACTACTATTATAATTATATATATGGAATCTGCTTATCTCGAGGTTGAACGCGAACTGATTTCTCGCATCTTCTTTCCAAAAAGCCTTTATTTACCTCTCCCATCCACACACTCACTCATCCCTCCACACACATACTCGCGTACTCAATTGTCTCATTCCCCACATATACTATATAAACAAACTTCATAACTGACTGGCCCTGAATGCACAAAAAACAGATGTCTCCAAGACGTTTCGCGTTCTCCAAGCCAATAGTCTGTCCTCACCTATTTCCTCCATTGGTTAATTAATTACTCGAAAGGCGATTAGGAATTCCATCGACTGGCGAGTCACGAGAGGACTCGCGCGTCCAAGAACGGATCCTTCGGGACAAAAGAACGAAGAAGGGGTTGATTTACCACCGTGCATAATTTTCGTTCTAGCATTAAATTAATAATTCTTGCCTTTTGTCCGATGGTCTCCGCGTAACCAACGGAGAAAAGAATTTTGATGAATACGGTTCCTTTTGCGGATCTTGTTCAACTATAGAAAGGCCACCAGCATTCTTAGAGTCGCCCCTTTTTTTTTTTACTCCTCGCGAGGAGACGCCATGATCCTGGCGAAAGAGTCCTTTTGAAAAGCGACGCGCATTCCTGGACGCCGTTTAGGTCGGACGTTATGGGTGTTGCCTAAATGACGACCAAGTTATGAGAAGAAAAGTTTTATCATGGAAATCATCATCTCGTCGTTGGATAATGGTAGGATTAATAATAATAATATGCGTCGAGAGATAGAGAGAGTTTTGAATGTTAGAAAAAGCTATAAAAATTATAAAAATTTCTAATTTAGCCTAAACGTGAACCAAATTATGGGAAGAAATGTTTTAAAACGTTTTAAACGATGGAAATTATTATTTTATCGTTGGTTAATGCTAGAATTTTGAAACGAGAAGGTTTGAAGCGCTGAAAAAAATGATAAATGTGATAAAAATTCCCTTGTAGTGCTTAATATTTTAATATAGCTATTTAAATAATAGATTATTTAAGTTGATCTAATAATTTCACAGATAATTTTATTGTATTTTATGTTTCTAGTAATTTGATGCTTTTGTCTGTTTTTTCTTCTTCAAACAAATATATGTTATTTAAGGTAAAACAAACACGATTATGTGAATTTATTTAAATATACTAAATGAATTTTTTAAAAATTATTTTAAATATTGAGTCTTCACATCAAAAGTATATTGGTCTAAGACTTCACATGAATTATATTTTGTGTAAATAATCTAAAGTCTTGTTATCATTGCAAATATGTATTGTAAATTTGTGGAATACTATTCTACAGTTTCACAAGTTTTTCAATAGCTTTTACTGAGAAATAAACGACACACTGATAAAACCTTTAATTAAATTTAAAGAAACAAATATCCCTAATTTGTCTTTAATTTATCTGTTGATAATTGGACATGGTCGACCGATTTTGTTTGAAATAGAACACTGCTGCGAGCTGCAATTGAAAAATCAAGAGAAACCCTCTAACTTCCTGGAGAAGTTGGCAATTTTTGCAACCCGCGGAAATTACGAGAAACTTTTCGCGGAATTTAATAAAAACTTTCCACAGAACTTAATAATCGTAACATAATCAAGCGTACTTGCGTGAGAAATTCCAGTTTAACTTTCATTCCAATATTGTATTTTTAAACGATATTCGATAGAGAACGAGTGAGAACGCGAGAAGCGAATGCATTTGTATTTTTTACGGAGTTGAGTGTAAATAGTGAATGTTTAAAAAAATGCTTCGTAGCTAGAATGATTGAGACATATATATCTTTTTTCCTCCTATAAAATTAAATAAAAATTCACTTTAAAAAATAGTAAAAATAATAAAAATAAATACAAGTGTATCAAAAGCGATCTTACGCTTCTTTCTGACGAAAAAGAAAAATACAGTAAAATCCTCTTACGTTACAAATATCTGTGTTATCTCATATTATAAAAAATTGTTTACTTAAAATAATAAAAATAAATACAAGTGTATCAAGAGCTTACGCTTCTTACCAACAAAAGAAGAAAAAGTAAAATAAAATAAAGTGCAAGTGGGACGTTCTCTGTTTGACAGAGAACAGGAGAAAAATCGATTGAAATGTTAAAACCACCTGTATTATAAACTCAAGAGTTCATTTTTACTGGTCGTTTCACAAGTGTATCGATTTTCCATCGAAAGTGTAGCCCAGTCGGCGTATTTTTCGTGCTTTTTAGACTCAACGATGTCGTCATCGTTGGTTAGGCTAGACGAATCCGAACTTGGCCAAATTCAAATCGAATTTCCTTCCCGCTTCGTCGATTCGAGCGATTCCTCGAGTAAATACACTCGTTCGCGTCTTTTTCGTCGACAAGATTCCAGTGCTGTTTGATGCATCGAAACGATGTTTTCGTCAGTGTTTGTGCTCCTCACTGGGCCTTATTTCTTATTTTTGCTAACCTTTCATGCTTTCTGTCAACGTCAAACGTGAGTCTGAAGAACGATTTCTGTTCGTTTAAAAGGCATACGCATGAAAAATGCAATTTTCTATACTTTTTCGTAACACAATATTATCACGAATTCGTTTTTCTTTCTCCTTCAAGTAATAAACAATGCAAAACTATTTATAATGTTATATTTAACATTGGAGTATATTTTGGAGCATTTTCATCAGCAAAATGACTTTTCCGGACCACAAAACGCGCAAATATTCCGCCTGCAATTTCCATTTATTTTCCGATGGAAAATTTGTCAATGCGGTCACCAAACCACTTCGCAATCACGTCGAAACGGAAGATGGAACGTCGCGCGAGCAGAAACGAAGGCAGAGCAGATGTTCAGCCTTGAAATATTTACGAAACCCTTCATCCTGCGTTTAATGCAATTTCACTTTTAATGCCGAGTTACGATCGCTGAACGAACAGCCGACTTTTAACGACGCCGTTGCCGCCATTATTGGCTACATATCGGTCGTTGAGTCCTTCCAGTCATAAAGCAGATTGAACCAGAGCCAGCGTTTTCGCGCCAGTGTTTCGAATAATTTCATCTAGCTGAGATTCTAGATCGAGTTCAATCGTCAGCCATCGAGTACGTTAATTATAATTTGATACTCGTTATTGAAGTTGATCGTCAAATGTCAATTCATCACTTACTGTTTAATTTCAGATTAACCTTGTTAATGCGAAAGCATTTTGTAATTTTCTGAACTATCTGTCTAAAGAATCTGAACTTCTATCTGTCTAAAAAAATTTTGATGGTAGATTTGGAGTATTTAAAGAGAGTTTTCAAAGGATCCAACTCTTAGCCTTCTATGTTTAGTCGAGGCTGTTTGTTCTTAGTATTGTGGTGGTCCTCGCCACTAGGGAGACAGCACACTCGTCAGTTTCACGCGAGGACTCCATTTCTTACACAGTTTCTATATAATAGAAATTCTGACCTGTTCCTACCATCCCAGCGTCTGAGGCGCAACTCCGCCATTTTGGTAGCCTTACTGATGAGTCCACTAGCAGGCCTAGGACGAAACGTTCTTCCCTCTCTTTTTCCTTTCTACCCTCTCTCACGTTCTCTTTACAGCGTAACAATTGAAGCAGGCGTTCAGCCTCCACCAACCACGCTTCAGTATAATTTGACATTGTCTTTATTTTATAAACTGTACACTTATATACTAATTTTGAAAGCAGCAGCTAGCCAATTCGCTGGCTGAGCTCGATGTTGAGGTGGTGGTGGTCGCTGCATCGTCGTGGGGGTAGAAAAACCCATCACAGTACCTGATTCGAGGGTTACTCGCCTAATCGTACCCTTAATTTGGTATTTTGGGTTTATGATACGTCAATAGCTATTGAGGCATTAAAGATGAGAATCTTTACAAGTTCTATGGTATCCTTTAAACCTCCAATCCCAGCGGCTCAAATTACGAAGTAAATTAGAAAAAGTGATAAATAGAAATTGAGACTCTTCAAAAATAGCTAATTATAGTTAATAAATACTATTTAAGACTTGATTAAAAACACTTCTACAATAGCTATTAAAGTGAGGCATTAAAGATGAGAATCTTCACAATTTCTATGGCAACCTTTAAGCCTCTAATCCCAGCGACTTAAATGATGAAGTTAATTAGAAAAAGTGATAAATAGAAATTGGGACTCTTCAAAAATAGCTAATTATAATCAATAAATAGTATTTCAGACCTGATTAAAAATACCCCTACAATAGCTATTGAAGTGAGGCATTAAAAATGAGAATCTTTACAAGTTTTATGCCATCTTTAAGCCTCTAATCCCCGCGATTCAAATTACGAAGTAAATTAGAAAAAGTGATAAATAGAAATTGAGGCTCTTCAAAAATAGCTAATTATAATCAATAAATAGTATTTAAGACCTGATTAAAAATACCCCTACAATAGCTATTGAAGTGAGGCATTAAAAATGAGAATCTTTACAAGTTTTATGCCACCTTTAAGCCTCTAATCCCCGCGACTTAAATCACGAAGTTAATTAGAAAAAGTGATAAATAGAAATTGGGACTCTTCAAAAATAGCTAATTATAATCACCTATGGTACACTATGGCACCTTTAAGCCTCTAATCCCCGCGACTTAAATCACGAAGTTAATTAGAAAAAGTGGTAAACAGAAATTGGGACCCTTCAAATGTTTCTGTCGTGTTTTTTGTTTCGTATGGAACGGAACAAATACTTTCTACCAGTTAAGCACACCGATTATCGATACGCAGCGAAAGTGTCGGGCAAACGAAAACTGGCAAATAGACGTAAACCCTGGCGAACGCGTCGTGATACATTCGTTCGTTGTATCGCGGTGTTCCACGCCATTTCGACTGACGCGCGACGGTTTCCGCCTTTTCAACTCGACCGGAATTACGTCCTGCATGTACACACCCTCGCGAGGGGTAGTCTCTTTTCCCTAGCAATTCACTGCCGCCCTTCAATCTCGGAACGTTTGCGTTTCGCACTTTGGGGCGCGATGTTTCGTTAAATGTTTCAACGTCCTTCGGTATGCACGGATCGTTCCCCATTTTCTCTTTTTAGACAATTAAACGCAGCGCTGGAAAACAGCGGGAAACCGTGAACGTTTTGGACGTAAAATGGTTTGAAAAGTTGTGGTGAAAGAGCGCGTGGCATATTTTTTTTTTGCACTGATTTGATTTTGTAATTAGGGATGCTCAGTTGCAGTTTTGAGAATTAGTGATTTTGCTTTTTTAACGCTGCTGGAATCTTGAGAAGTTTTCTCAACTCGATGCGCGTTTATGTTTTTCAAAAGAGTTTCTTGATTTCGAGAAAAGCGAAATATCAGAGTATGTGTGTTATAAATTAACGTGCTGAATTATTATAATTCTTTGATGTTTTTTGAAAGACCGTAGTAGAGTTAAAAATTTGAAATGTAAAGAATTTCTTATTAAAGAAAAAAGAGGAGTGTATGAAAAATGTTGTAGCTCGAGAGAAAGAATTATGATTCTCAACTTTGTGAGCGGTGCTTTTTTGTACCCCTCAAAATTTACCGGCATTAACTAAAAAGTACAGTGTTAAAAACTGGAATTATAGTTTGTAAAATATGAGAAAAAGATATTAGCATTTGCAGAAGTCCATAAAACTTTCTTTCCTCTTTTAAAAAAAAGATATTTGCCCTCTCGACGTCTTCAATTTAAATATTCAAAACATGAAACTTTTAAAAAGGTTGCCAGCTTAACGTTGTAAAAATGAGAACAGTTTAACGACTCGAATATTCACAAGCTTTTCGCAGAACGTACGTAGTAGCTATAATTAATGCTCCAATGATGTTAAAAATTATTTTCCTCCGCAAAATATTTCGAAACAAGCGTTTTAAACCATTACGTGTAAAACGTGTAAAACATGCTGAATTACAATGCGATGCATTGCGAGGCATTGCGCCACTGTGGATTTCCCAGCAAATTCCACAGAAGAATAGAACGATACGTGATAAACAAAATTTCATTACGCGAGCGCGCTCGAAATGGTCGAAAACGGATTCATGGGGTGGAAGTTTAACGGTTTATTTTTTAACGGAACACACGAGCGAGCCTCCTCGCAATTATAATGTAATTATCGCAGGGATTACACGGCTGCGTACAACAGTAACGATAAATTTCCACCGATTCGCATTACTTTCGGGGCATTAATCAGAGTTAATTGCCCGGTAGCCGCGTAAATAATTTTTTGAATCACCGTCCGAACAATTACTCGCATTCCAGCAGTTTCTGTAACGCAACGGCGATATTATATTCATGGCTGAATTATTTCTCTCGTGATGTCGATTACAGAGCACTTCTAGAATTACTAGACGAAGCAGAAATTAATACCGTGACGGCACTGCAATATTGCTAATTAAAACTTTAATCCTCCAATTGGAATTAATATCGCGAAATATTTAGAATTCCAATATTTCGACAAATTTTTATTTGCAAGAATTAATTCACTGTGTATAGATTGGTGTTGTATGTATAGATATTTCAGATATATGTAATTTTGTTATATATCGTTGCATGCAGCATTCTCACAAACATATTCTCAGTTTTAAACTTGTTTTTCTTTCTTCGGATACGTAGCAGAAAAAAGCTACAGCAATAATTCAATATTTCAACAAATTTGTATTTGTAAGAATTAGATCACTGTAGGTAGATTGGTGTATATAGATATTACATGTCAGATTATTATATTTTATTGTATACAGCATTTTCACAAACATATTCACAGTTTCAAACTTGTTTTTGTTTTTTGCAAGCTCTTTCTTCAAGTACTTAACAGAAAAAAGCTACAACTGTATAATTGTAGCATGTAGGCGCTATATAAATATTTAGAACTTCAATATTTCAACAAATTTTTATCTGTAACAATTAAATCACTGTATATAGATTAATGTTCCACACACAGATATTATGTCATATGCATATAATTTTATTATATATCGTTAATATTGTCAGTTTCAAACTTGTTTTCGGTTTTTGCAAGCTCTTTCTTCAAGTATTTAACCGAAAGAAGCTATAACTGTATAACTGTAAACGCTTTATAAATATTTAGGATTTCACTATTTCAACAAATTTTTATTTGTGAGAATTAAATCACTGTATATGGATTAAAGTTCTATATATAGATATTATATGTCAAATGTATATAATTTTATTATATATTATTGTATACAGCATTTTTACAAACATATTCTCAGTTTCAAATTTGTTTTCGTTTTTTGCAAGCTCTTTCTTCAAGTACTTAGCAGAAAGAAGCTATAATTGTATAACTCTAAACGCTTTATAAATATTTAGAATTTCAGTATTTCAACAAATTTTTATTTGTGAGAATTAAATCACTGTATATAGATTAAAGTTCTATATATAGATATTATATATCAGATGTATATAATTTTATTATATACATTATTATATAGTGCATTTTGACAAACATATTGTCAGTTTCAAACTTGTTTTCGGTTTTTGCAAGCTCTTTCTTCAGGTACTTAGCAGAAAGAAGGTATTGTACGCGGATACTTTCTCAAGGTGACTTAGAGAGAGGGAGAAAGAGTTCCTCCGGCAGTTGGGCTTCACGCCAGAAGCACAGTAGTCCACCGTCTACGAGGCTCTTCAAACTAAACGTGTTAAGGAAGACCACCCCAGGGAGGCTTCCTGGTGTTCGTCAAGCCCTTGCTACACGCTAACAAATGCAAAGGGATTACCTCTTTCTCACCGCACCCTTAGCATCACGCGATCTGCACCCAACGCTGATACCCCAGATTGCATTCAAGAAACTTAACTTTCTGACAATCGCTGTTAAAAATTTGTTGACAACCCTCCTGCTCTGCGATTTATATTTTCTAGTGCGAACGAGAGCAATGGTTTCTAAATGATGCAAAGGGATTGATTAGCTCTTTCTCACCGCACCCTTAGTTTTGTGCGACCTGCACCCAACGCTGATTCCTCAGATTGCATTTTTGTAATTAATTTTATGACAATTGCTGTTAAAAATTTGTCCTCAACTCTTGCTCTACGATTTTTTTTTAACGCGAACGAGAGCAATGGTTTATAGATGCAAAGAGATTGCATCTCACAGCACCCTTAGTTTCGTGCGACCTGCACCCAACGCTGATTCCTCAGATTGCATTTTTGTAATTAATTTTATGACAATTGCTGTTAAAAATTTGTCCTCAACTCTTGCTCTACGATTTTTTTTTAACGCGAACGAGAGCAATGGTTTATAGATGCAAAGAGATTGCATCTCACAGCACCCTTAGTTTCGTGCGACCTGCACCCAACGCTGATTCCTCAGATTGCATTTTTGTAATTAATTTTATGACAATTGCTGTTAAAAATTTGTCCTCAACTCTTGCTCTATGATTTTTTTTTAACGCGAACGAGAGCAATGGTTTATAGATGCAAAGAGATTGCATCTCACAGCACCCTTAGTTTCGTGCGACCTGCACCCAACACTGATACCCCAGATTGCATTTTTGAACTTAATTTTAAAACAATCGTTGTTAAAAATTTGTTCTCAACTCTTGCTCTACGATTTATATTTTTTAGTGTGAACGAGAGCAATGGTTTTTGATAGATGCAAAGGGATTGATTAGCTCTTTCTCACCGCACCCTTAGTTTCGTGCGACCTGCACCCAACGTTGATACCCCAGATTGCATTTAAGAAACTTAATTTTATGATAATCGCTATCAAAAATTTATCTTCAACTCTTGCTTTACGGTTTATATTTTCCAGTGCGAACGAGAGCAATGGTTTCTAAATGATATAAAGGGATTGATTAGCTCTTTCTCATCGCACCCTTAGTATCGCGTGATCTGCACCCAACGCTGATACCCCAGATTGCATTTAAGAAACTTAACTTTCTAACAATCGCTGCTAAAAATTTGTTGACAACCCTCCTGCTCTGCGATTTATATTTTCTAGTGCGAACGAGAGCAATGGTTTTTGATAGATGCAAAGGGATTGATTAGCTCTTTCTCACCGCACCCTTAGTTTCGTGCGACCTGCACCCAACGTTGATACCCCAGATTGCATTTAAGAAACTTAATTTTATGATAATTGCTATCAAAAATTTATCTTCAACTCTTGCTTTACGGTTTATATTTTCCAGTGCGAACGAGAGCAATGGTTTCTAAATGATATAAAGGGATTGATTAGCTCTTTCTCATCGCACCCTTAGTATCGCGTGATCTGCACCCAACGCTGATACCCCAGATTGCATTTAAGAAACTTAACTTTCTAACAATCGCTGCTAAAAATTTGTTGACAACCCTCCTGCTCTGCGATTTATATTTTCTAGTGCGAATGAGAGCAATGGTTTCTAAATGATGCAAAGGGATTGATTAGCTCTTTCTCACCACACCCTTAGTTTTGTGCGACCTGCACCCAACGCTGATTCCTCAGATTGCATTTTTGAACTTAATTTTAAGACAATCGCTGTTAAAAATTTGTTCCCAACTCCTGCTCCTGCTATTGCGAATGAAAGTAATAGTTTCGACGCCATTAATCTAATGTATAGCGTAGCTATTCTTAAGTTCTTAGTAACACCAAAAATACTGTCAGCGTTTTGCATCGACACTTATGTGGGATCCGCCTACGACTCGAGTTTTCCTAAAGGATGTATCGAAAGAGAAACCCTGATGGGATAAATTACGAGGACACGACAGTAACAATAACAATATATTATAGTGAAAGATTTCTCTTACAATAAATGGTCTCTATCGAGGCTGAACGCGGACTGTCTTCTGGCACCTTCTTCCCAAAAGTCTCGCGCCTCGATGCTCTTCATTTGTTTACCTCACTCATCCACACACACACACATCTGCGCACTCATTCGTCTCGTTCCCCACATTTATTTATTTATATTGTAGCGTGTGAATGATTTTGCAATGCGTGGCTTTGTGCATGAAGGAATAAAATGTAATTTAGAATATTCTCGAATATTCATTATTCAATTTCAGATCTTAGTCTTAGTGTTTCTTCTTCCTGCGCAAGGAAGTTAATTTGTCGACACATCGTTGTGTAAAATCGACCAAGCTCGAACCACTGATGTTAAATCGATAACCACGAGCAATACCTAACAGCGAGATTTCCACTGGGCCTGATACCCGTACAGTACGGTCGAGGATTGAGTAGATCCTTCGCAAATCCCCGGTTTGTGGCGTCCGCATGTGTTACTGAAGGCGTTGAGAAAAGTTAATTATTCCACGCTTAGCAAAATATTAAAAGCTTAAAATGGTACCTCAAAAATAACTTAATTAACGCGCATTATCTCATAAATCGTACTGGCTGTTTGTAGTGAAAGGTCTTTTATCGTGCCTCGTTGTTAGCCGCTACAAAACTATTATTAAAACAGCAATAATTTAGCGACAGTTTTGGTTGCTAACGTATCTCAGCAATAGAAAATTTCCATTACAATAGAAAACTTGAGGAAAACATGCATTTTTCAAGAAGCTGCGGTGGAATAAGTTTAACTTTCATAAACACTAATCAATGCTGACATCCCTTCAGAGGGGACATCCGAGTAAAGGGAAGTGAAAATAATGGCTCTTGGGGTATTGCTGCTGCTACAAGTGAGAATATTGTCACCACGTGTTTAATTAATTCCGTAATCACTAATCAATACTGATGTCCCCTCAGAGGAAAGATCCGAGTGCAAAGGTTTAATATTGCAATTACACTGTAAGTGTCTTATCGCTGATGGTGTCCTAAGGGTGTTGATAAAACAAACACTCCTGTCATCGTATACTGTATTTAATAAAAATAAAATTAACTGTTCGATTCCCACAGTATTAAAGATCGAAACAATTATTTCGAATTTTGTGAAAGTAACTGTTGAAGCGTGTTGACTTTTTCGATGGTAGATTTGGAGTATGATTGAGTGTCGAAGGAAAGACAGTTTTCAAAGGATCCAACTCTTAGCCTTCTATGCTTAGTCGAAGCTGTTTGTTCTTAGTATAATTTGACATCGTCTTAAATTTCCAAAATGTACAATTGTATAGTAATTTTAGAAGCAGGAGCTAGCCAATCAGCTGGCTGAGCTCGATTTTGAGGCGGTGGTGGTTGCTGCATGGCTGTGGGGGTTGCAATGCCTAACGCATCCTTAATTTAGTATTTTGGGTTTATGCTACGTCAATAACTATTGAAGTGAGGCATTAAAAATGAGAATCTTTACAAGTTCTATGGCACCTTTAAGCCTCTAATCCCAGCGACTTAAATTATGAAGTTAATTAGAAAAAGTGATAAATATTGGGACTTTTCAAAAATAGTTAATTATAATCAATAAATAGTATTTAAGACCTAATTAAAAATACCACTACAATAATTATTGAAGTGAGGCATTAAAGATAAGAATCTTTACAAGTTCTACGCCATTAAGCCTCTAATCCCAGCAACTTAAATGATAAAGTTAATTAGAAAAAGCGATAAATATTGGGACTCTTCAAAAATAGCTAATTATAATCAATAAATAGTATTTAAGACCTAATTAAGAATACCACTACAATAATTATTGAAGTGAGGCATTAAAGATGAGAATCTTTACAAGTTCTACGCCACCTTTAAGCCTCTAATCCCAGCAACTTAAATTATGAAGTTAATTAGAAAAAGTGATAAATATTGGGACTTTTCAAAAATAGCTAATTATAATCAATAAATAGTATTTAAGACCTAATTAAAAATACCCCTACAATAGTTATTGAAGTGAGGCATTAAAGATGAGAATCTTTACAAGTTCTATGGCATCCTTTAAGCCTCTAATCCCAGCAACTTAAATGATAAAGTTAATTAGAAAAAGCGATAAATATTGGCTCTTCAAAAATAGCTAATTATAATCAATAAATAGTATTTAAGACCTAATTAAAAATACCACTACAATAATTATTGAAGTGAGGCATTAAAGATGAGAATCTTTACAAGTTCTACGCCACCTTTAAGCCTCTAATCCCAGCGACTTAAATGATGAAGTTAATTAGAAAAAGCGATAAATATTTGGACTCTTCAAAAATAGCTAATTACAAGCGATCGTAGCATAAACCTGGTTTAAACATACTTTTTGTTTCGTATGAAACGGAACAAAGCGTCTTTCTTCTACACCGTGTTAGCAAACTGTCGAAACCCAACGCAAACCTGATTTTCTCATCACGGTAACCGTCCGGCGCAGCCATTACACGTCGATTGCAGGTTCGAAAACGTCTCCGTTTACGCGTCTGCGTCCAGCCGTGGCCATAATCTCGGACAATTTGCGATTCAAATCGGCGCGATACGCGATAAATTACCGGCGTCGCATCTGAAACTATCACCGCTCCTGCGCTCGAACATCTACCCCCTGACGCGCGGACAAACCATCCACCCCCAACCACGGTGGGGGATCCCGTCGAGTTAATTTCTCAATTTCGTGCACGAAACTTTTGAAGGATCGTCACGGAACGCCCCGTACACCGGGAGCTATCGATTTCCGCTCGACGTATTCGCCTCGCACGGAAGATCCGGGGGATGATTAACGAATCTCCCGCGAGGAGAGGGTGGGAAACAGTTTCGTGGCGCGCGAGGAAGGCAACTTGGATGGGCCGTGAGTTTACGACTGGTAATACGCGACGCGCGGCGAAGAAAATTAATTATGGCCACCGTCGAAAGTAAATAAGTGTGGATTACATGCGCGTGTGTGGAAATGGAACTTTGTACGGATAAATTTCACGTTCCACGTTCTTCGTTTATTTTTTTCGCGTAGAATAACCGCCTGTGAGTTTTCTGCAATTTTCAAGTTTCGATTCCCTCGGAAAGGGAGGTTCGAATGGAAAAACGTTTTTCTACGTTTTCGTAGTGTAGGATATTTATTATTTTAAAATTAGATACAAGGAGATTAAAAACGTCTTTATAACAATATGTTTCCTCAATAACGCACGATGAACAACTGACTCAATTTGTTTAAAAACATTCACTTGAAGGACTCATTCGCATGCACATTCGCTCTCGCTCATATTCTAGAATATTCCATAACATAAAAATTGAAACTCTTAAATTATTGATTAATATAAATTATTAATTAACAAAGAAGGATAGTAAATTATTAAACAAGGATATCTAAGATTATTATCCTTCAGTAGGTTGGTCCTTTCTTAGACCATCTGCTCGCATATCTTATGAATTGTATTCGCGTACAATGTCCGCATATTCTTCACCTTTTTTCTGGTAAAAAAGTACGCGCAACGTTTTGGGTGAGATGAAGTCGATTTCTATTTTAATATATCCAAAAGAATCACCAAGTTATTTTTTATTTACACAGTGTTACTCTATTTGACGATGGAGTAAGATTGTAAGTAAATAAAAAGTTTTGTTTTAATGTAATGTAATTTTTTATGTACATATATCGCAGTCATCTTTTCTTATTATACAAAAAATGATTGGTGAAACGGATTTTAGAATTTGTTGCGATATTTCGAGACATAAATTGAAATTATTTGAATATTTTATTATTTATGGAAAGCTGTGCGCGCAAGGGTTGAAATAAACAGTGGTGCAAAACAAATAAAATTATTAGTTTGTGGAGGGTTTGGTTAGAATTCGCTGGATTTATTTACGGGGGCAAACATGCTTTCTAATATGTAATTAGTACGTAGTTAATAGATAGACTTCTGTTAGTTTCTCGTAATTAAGTTCAGAGTTTGAAAGCTGAGTAATTTTATGTTTGGACTTAAAACTTGATTACCACTCAGACCTAATTATTCTTAATTACTGGAAGTTAAATTCCAGCCATAAATGTCCCAGTCAAACTTAAACTCAGTATTTCAATCTTTCTTCTTATTTTAGGTAAACAAGTGTAAAAATCTTTTTATGATATTCATTATAATTAAATAATCTTTAAATAATCTATGAACATTGTATCTCATCTTCTACTGTTAAAAGTTCTATAAGTTTTCAAAGAGTGAAATATTCTACAAATATTACAGAATTATTTATTTCCTCCTAAGAAATAAGCAATTAAAAAATAAATGGAAAATAGAAATCAGTAGAAACCTAAGTACAATGTGAAAACGGATGCATTAAATGTGGCAGCCTAAGTTAACCCTAATCCATTCGTTAATCTCACCCTTTGCTGTTAAAAGATCTAAAAATCTTCGAAGAATAAGATATTCTAAAAATGTTGCAAAATTATTTATTTATTTCCACGAAATGAGTGATTTAAAAAAAGCAGAAAACAGTAGTGACATAAATCGTATTGGTGTAACAAAGTACAATGCGTACAGAGATATACTAAATATGGTAGCTCAACTCAACCCTTTGCAGTTAAAAATTCTAAAAATCTTGATAGAATAAAATATTCTAAAAATATTGCAAAACTACTTATTCATTTCCACGATGAGTGGAAGAATGAGTGATTTAAAAAAAAGCAGAAAACAGTAGTGACCTAATTTGTATTGGTATAACAAAGTACAATGCGTACAGAGATGTACTAAATATGGTAGTTCAATTTAACCCTTTGCAGTTGAAAGTTCTAAAAATGTTGAAAGAATAAAATATTGCAAACTACTTATTCATTTCCACGAAATGAGTGATTTAAAAAAATCAGAAAACAGAAAGCAGTAGTGACCCAAATCGTATTGGCGTAACAAAGTACAACGTGCAAGGGGATGTATTAAATATCGCGGTGTAATGCATTTTCTGTGTCAGTTATATTTCACTGAACAGTGCCTGGGAAAGTTGTCCACGTTCACGATCCCACTAACGATATTACTTAGCGATTAATAACTCATAATTAGTAATCGCAGTTTCACCCTCTACTTCGTGCGTTGGAATAAATTGCCACTCGTTCGACAGAATGTTTAAAAAGTTTCGCGTTGATAAATATAAAGCAAAAAAGAGAGAGAGAAAGAGAAAAAAAACAGGCGAAACGGAAAACAGTGTACAGAGAACAAAGAGGAGAAAGAAAATGTTCGCACGGTTACGTTGTCGTGTTGGACGAGTTACGTTTTCCGGGTCACATTTTATTCCGACGTAAATGTACGCGCTCGAATGACGTAAATCTGACCTGTTATAACGGTGACGTCGAACATCCTGTAAATTTAATATCGCCTCGTGTCAACGGTACGGTTTCGTTCGTAATCGTTCCAACGATTTCGCGGATCGAGAAATGTGAAAATTATATTCTTAGCTCATCTCTCCGACCTAATTTGCTGGAAGGAAATTCTGTTATTACGAATTGATTTTAGAAAACGTGGGTAAATTGTGTTTGACTGTTTGGAGTTCATTTTCAGGTATCTCATTTGTACGCCAATATGATTTAGGTTGTTAATGCTTTCTACTTTCTGCTTTGTTTTTCTTTTTTTTTTCATTGTTTACTTCTTGGAAGGAAATAAATATTTTTGCAAGCTGTGTCATTTTTGGATAATTGTATTACGTAAGTGTTGAATGAACGCATAGTAGATTGTTTATAATGTCGTTTGTAATCGTGGCAATGAATTCGCTATCAGTGAAATTTGTTTTAAAAAATGTGGATTAATATAGAATTATTTTAAGGAAAATTGTATTTAATGTTGTAATGTAGATAGTTGAAAAATACACATACATAAGTCTCTTTTGAAATTTTGTTATTAATTAATTTAATTGATATTAATCAATTTTTTTCAAACTTATTTAACAGTTTGTGTGGACATTATTTCATTAAAAAAATGAATTGCTACAAAAATAGCAGTTTGTATTATTCTCAAACAATTCAACAAAATATCTAAATACCAAATATCGCATTGAAACGTCAAAATAAAAATTCCAAATTCATACAATTATATTTTACATTATCTTCTATATTTGTTCATTCGACCTTTTATTTTCCTTTCTAATCATCCAACTGCCTTCAATAATTAATATTAAAAACACCCACAAAGTGTCTATTTGTTTTATTTTTTTAATCCATCGTATTTAACCCTTCGCGGTCCTCCATCGAGTGTGACTCGACATCGCTAAACAAAGAAAAGAAGCAAATATAAATCGCAGCAAAGTTTTAGAGTTGTTTTAGAGTTTGCAAGCAGCGGTCGAGGAATTGCCCCGCAACTGGCAACATTTTCAAGTAAATTTGTAGTAAATTTCAAATGAAACACTTGAAATAGTACTGAGTTGTTGGCGATTGAACTGCTAAATTGAAAAATAATGCAGACTGCAAAGGGTTAAGCGACCAAGAAGCTGTGAATGATAAAAATTGTTTAACACGCGGTCCTGATGAGCGATCATCTAAAAAGCACGTTCGATTAGAGCATCTTGAACGGATCAACCGCAGCCCTCAATCGGCCCTTAACCGTTATATTCGACTCGATTACTGGGATCCCCAGCGAAATAGCCCGTAACATCTCTCAAAGCGGCCGATTAGCGGGCTGGTGCACGTCGCTAAAATGTTGTAATACTCCCGACCCCTCTCTGTTATCGTTCAATTAGTCGATACAAACGCGTTATCAAACGGCCGCCCTATCGGACCTGTGGCTTGTTAGCGCGCTGGAAATACGCGGCGATAACGCGACGATTTGCATCCCCGTTGCACGCGAGCCGCGAGTTAGCCTAACGAACAAGTGGCCAATGGGGGTTGGTGTGCAGACGAATTTTGCGCGGACGCCTGGGCGAAAATAACGCTGGGCGTGTTTATCGAGGGCTACGCGAGAAGGCGAGCCTCGACGCCGCTTAAGGGTTGGCGCGTAGATAAATGGGATTCGTGAACGGTTAACGAAATTAATTTAGCAGGTCAAATTGCTATTATACACGAGGATTTGTTAAAACAGCGGTCTGCGTCTGCAAATTCAGTCGGTAGTTTGCGGACACCTAGGCGAAAGTAACGCTGGGCGCATTTATCGAGGTCTACGCGAGAAGGCGAGCCTCGACGCCGCTTAAGGGTTGGCGCGTAGATAAATGGGATTCGTGAACGGTTAACGAAATTAATTTAGCAGGTCAAATTGCTATTATACACGAGGATTTGTTGATACAGCGATCTGCGTCTGCAAATCCAGTCGGTAGTTTGCGGACACCTAGGCGAAAGTAACGCTGGGCGCATTTATCGAGGTCTACGCGAGAAGGCGAGCCTCGACGCCGCTTAAGGGTTGGCGCGTAGATAAATGGGATTCGTGAACGGTTAACGAAATTAATTTAGCAGGTCAAATTGCTATTATACACGAGGATTTGTTGATACAGCGGTCTGCGTCTGCAAATCCAGTCGATAGTTTACGGACAACAGTTTGTTGTCAACAACTTGTGTCAATAGTTTGTTGTCGACGGTTTGTGTTAGGTTTCGAACCGCGTTCGTGTACTGGATGTTTCCAAAGTACAATAAGGGATTAGTGTATTTGAGCGAGATGTTTTTTTCATGTAAAATTTCTGCGGTGTGTTACTATTTGTTAAGTAAATATGCGTGTAGGTTTAAATAAAATGAAACGAGAGAAGGATAAATAAAACGTGTAGGTTATGCTATTATTTGGGTATCTTATATAGAAATAGAGATATGATAGAATTTTATAGAATTATGATAAATTAATTGATTAATTGAAATGGTGTATCAGTTTTCTATAGAAATAATAAAGAGATATCTTGTGATCAAATTGCTCAATTGGAAAGGATATTTATAACTCATATTATTTATAATTCAGTTCAGCATCATTTGTAATAATGCAGTATAATGCATTTGGAATGGCTTTTCTATAAAAAGTAAGGACTCGTTTTTCTGAGAAAAATTAACCATAGTATACAAATTTTATAGTAGATACAATGTAATTATGGATGTTTTCTTGCATAAAATATTTTGTATGCATAAAATATTTTTACTTTTTAAGGCAATTCTAAACATATCGAGCTCTTCATACATACACACATATGTCATACACCTTTCAAAGCTCTAAAAGCAATAGTTTAATTGCTCGACTTCTTTTACAAATAATTTCAATAATTTACACAGAGCTATTTGTATTTCGATCGTTTGATGTTGGAAATCAGTGTATGAAATAAAAGTTTCTTTGAATTTTTTCAACAGAAATTACTTTTTATTCTGAGACTCAGAGGGATGTCTCTACGAAAGCTGAGCTGCACGAAAAATGAGAACACTCGATAGAAAATCTGGAGTCCTTCCGCTTAAAGGAAAAATGACGACGCAAAGTCTGCACTTTTTCTTTCAGGTCCTTAGATATAAACAGTTTATATACCAGATTCTATTTCTTAACACAAGATTAATCTTTACTTCTACATTAACAAGTTAAAATAATCCAACATTGAAACAACTGCACTTTTTCTTTCAGGTCCTTAGATATAGACAGTTTATATACAAGATTCTATTTCTTAACACAAGATTAATTTTTACTTCTACATTAACAAATTAAAATAATCCAACATTTGAAACGATAGGAAAACAAAATTGTATCCAACTTTCCTACCTAAAATTAAATCCTCCCTTCATCGCACTCAACAAATCTCATTCTACACGAACCAACAACTAATACACCGAAAGTAGCACGAGTAGATCGTAAAAACATGTTGAACAAAGCAGAACGGAATAATCAACGATAAAGCCAGCTGATAATCGAACGCTGTCAAGAAAAAAAGTTGTCCCCCGCATGGAACGCTTCATTTATTCAACTTGTCGTCGACGAGCAACAAGGACACTTTGTCATCCGATTTCGCGTGACTCGTTCAGCGAAACGCGTATCAAGGAGGAACGTGCATTTCTAATGGACGCCCGTTCCCTTTGATCCTAATGAATAATTTCTGCACGCAACGCTGGTTACGTTATTACGTTTAATATTCTTTCGCATTAATCATCCCCCGCGGGAGCAGTCCGCAGCGGACGTTGCGTGCTCGCGTGACATAAGCGCGGAGCATTCGCGTAACTGGACGCGGAACCGCGTAGATTTCACGGGGACAATGGGGTTGGTGGGAAGGAAATTGAAGATAGAAAGGAACAGACCGCGGCGTTTGTTGAAATTTTTAATGAACCGACCGCTGGGGACGCTGTAATTTCAAGTTCGTTAATTGGACGGGTAATTTATTGTCCTCGTCGTAATTCTCGCGGAGCGCGCGAATTTTTGACTGACGAGTGTGTTCCAGTTCTATTTTCTTGTTTCATTTGTGTGTTTTTTTTGTTTTGTTTTTCGCGACGAGGCATTCTTTTGAATAATACGTGACTGATGAGTCGAATCGAAAGAGCAGCCGTGCGACTGCCAAATTTTGGGCCGAGCGTGCGTAGTGGTGTCACGTCCTGGCGTGCCGTGGCAAAATAATTATTATCGAGGAATACGTGAGTTTTCATAGTAACGCGATCTAGAATTGATAGTTTCAATGTTTTCAGTTATATGTGTAGGGTGTCTCATAGCTTTAAAATTGTAGAAAATGGAAAGGAATTTGATTGAAATAAATTCAATAGTGCAATAAATTGAATGAAAGAGAGAAAAGTTTTTCTTGACGATGAATACCGAATATCTGAATAGCTATGACGTCCATCCTATCGTTACTATAATATTTGCTTGATTCGTGTACAATATATTAAGTTGGCAAGAAAATATTTTCGATTTTGTGTGTGAAGTAAACCTCGTGCTTTGCATACAAAAAAGAAACTTTTGTCAATTATATATTTTCGTACAACTTGCTTTTAACCAAATTTAAGTGTAACTCAAATTATCGCAAAATATACGCAAAATCAGGGACGCAATATATGATTTGAAGGGTTTATAGATCTCGAAACCTGCGTATTTGGTGGTGTTCAGTTAGGTGAATTAAATATTACAAAGTTGTATTTTGTAAATAATAATTAATGTCGAATTACACTAAGACCAAACAGCGTCAATTTAACACATTAAGCAATTTAATTTAAGTCGTCCTCCATATTCCAACCTCGCAACCTCGCAAAGCGAAATCAGAGACGCGACATATTATTATTGTAGGGTGTGAATGATTTTGCAATGCGTGGCTTTGTGCATGAAAGAATAAAATGTAATTTAGAATATTCTCGAATATTCATTATTCGAGAATATCCCAAAAGAATGTGTAAATGATTTTATTACGTGTGACTTTGTGTGCGTGAAAACATAAGACGAAATTGAGAATATTCTAAAACATTAATTATTCGAGAATATTCCAAACTTTGTGCAAAAGAGTATGAGTGTGCATGTATGCGAGTGCCTGGAAAAACAAGGGAATGAATGGAAAAGAAACTAGAGTGTTCGATAATTGAATATATATAAGGATGTGTGTGCGAAGCGAGAGGCAGAGTTGAAGAAGGACATCAGCGTGGTACGCATCATCCAATAAATTCACTTTCTACAATTACGCTTGTTTTTCGGCAAAATCTTCTGATCCCACATTATTAATAAAGCAGAGTATTAGTTTAAAAAGTGGAATCGTCTCTAAATCCTTTGTTCAGTGCGCATGGAATAGATAGGTTATCTATTATGCGCTACAAGCGATGCTTTAGTTACGCTTGAATATTTAGGGGTAGGTGTAAAAATTCGTGCAGATAATCGTTGTTTCTTGATTTTAATATGTTTGATTGGAATGTATGACTAGTTGTGAAGTGTACTGTTTTGAATGTGTTTAAAGAATGTGCAAGCCTGAAGAGTCAGGGTGGATTGTCTGATTAGAATTCTGATGTTCTGTGTGATTCCCATCAAATATAAAGCATGTGATGGGAGTGGCTTATTCGGCCAAGACAAACGGATTCGTTGAGATTGCAATGCTACGAATTTTGGTGAGGGAAGCGGACGTCAAAACTGATTGGTTGCATAGAATTGTTAAAGAAATGGTTAAAAATGACCACCTCAAAACCAAAAATATTGCTAAAATATTGCTAAGATATTGCTAAAATATTGCTAATTTAGCAATAGTTTCCAATGCAAAAATATTGCTAAAATATTGCTAAAATATTGCTAATTTAGAAATAGTTTCTATTGCTAAAATATTGCTAAAATAATGTTATTTGAGCATTAGTTTCTATTGCTAAAATATTGCTTATTTGGCAATGGCTTCTATTGCTAAAGTATTGCTAATTTAACAATATTTTCTATTGCTAAAATATTGCTACTTTAGCAATAGTTTCCATACAGATTTGTTAGAAATTGATTAAAAATGACCGCCCCCAAAGCAACGGTCACTCGCAGGTACCAAGTGCACCCTTTCGCATGTCTTAAGCCACGACCGTAACAGGTAATAACTTTATCACGCACCTTGATCTTTCTTTAAAACATCCAAGATAAAAATGAAATTAACTGAAAGCTGCTTAAGTCGAAAATAAAATGGTCATAGAAAGTATATGATGATCGATGGCTTCATAAGCTTATTGCTGTTACGGGTCAGATTAGAGTTTCTTCAATATTAAATACTATTTACAAATTTGAAACTTTAATCTGTTTTATTGTTATATTATGTGTATTGATATGGTACGCTGGAATATTGATGGACATGTAGTTATGGATGTAACACTTGTTCTTCGGCAAAATCTTCTGATTCCACATTATCGAACACATTCGATCAAAGGGTGCGAAAAAAGTGGTGCTGCGAAACATCGAAACGAAATTTGACAAGAAAAATACAATAAAGCGATGGAACTCGGTGGCGCAAAATGGCCGACAGAAAGGATCGCGTGGCGATCGTGAAATTTCACGAACTGTTGCCAGTCCTCGTCGAACTTCAAACGCGGAGGCCAGCGGAGAGGTCACGCGTCCCTTTGGCGCAGTTTCAGAGGGAGATGGCGCACGGCTGCAGCTGTACGGCGCAAGAATGGCGCCATAAAAGAGCCTCGTAAATCCCGGGAAATTCCCCGGCTGCCGAAACGCTTCTCGCGCGTGTTAAAATTGCGCGCACGCCTGTGCGATCAATTAACGAGCCGATCCAGAATTCAATAAAGTTGTCACCTGCCAAACTGCGAGCGGACGTTTCGCCCCTCCGGTTTGAGATTTCCAACTTTTTCTGCATCCGAGGAGCGACATGTAAAATCGAAAAAGGGGTACTTGGGCTTTGTTACCTTCACTAAGGATGTGGGGGGTTTTTATAGAAGTGGAGAATTGATCGATGAAATATTCAATAGTGGAAATGCTTGGAGAACATTTTTTTTTTAAAGTTAAGGGATGTTTTCTTCAGTTGCTGCGATATTAAAAATATTGTACTGTTCTTTCGTTCTAATTTTGTGTGATTATTGTGATATTTATGGTAAAATTCCTTGTCCGTTTAATAATATTCGAAGTGAAGGACAACAATTACAGGGGTGCTTGTTTTATCAACACCCTTAGGAGTTGCATTAGCGATAAGGTACTTACAGTTTACTTGCAATATTAATCCTTTGCATGGATGTCTCCTCTAAGGAGACATCAGCATTGATTAGTGATTACGGAGGTTAAGCTTGTTCTACCGCAGCTTTTTGAGAAATGCATGGTTTCCTTAAGTTTTCTATTGAAATGGAAATTTTCTATTGTTGAGAGACGTTAGCAACCAAAACTAAAGCTAAAATATTGCTATTTTAGTTAGTTTCTACTCCTAAAATATTGTTATTTTAATAATAATTGCTAAAATATTGCTATTTTAATAATAATTTCAATGACTAAAATATTTCTATTTTAATAATAATTTCTATTGCTAAAATATTGCTATTTTAGTCAAAGTTTCTACTGCTTAGGTCCAGAAAGGAGTCGAATGCAACGGGTTAAATCTCCTGCGTAAATTGCAAGCGAATTGAAAAGAAAATTTTACGCGTTCAATACTAGTTTCATTCCACACCACTGCAATAATTTTATATTGAATGAATTAAAAATGAATTTCATTTTAATTTATACTTGCGCTATCGCATATTTATTATAGTACGGTATTTTTATGAGAATGCACACATATGTAGATTTAAAAGCCGGAAACGGGCAAGAAAAAGGAAAATCTAGGGCGCTGCTGCAAAACAATGTAAAGCGTGCGTGTATGGCGGACGGAGGAAAAGGGGTAGCAGAGAGTCCAACTAGGGGTAGTCAGCCAGCGTTTAGTTTTTAGTCGAGTCTTTAGTCTTGAATTGAATTTGAATTTTTAATTGAATTTTCATGAAAGAATTTTTAGTCGAGAGCTGCAGTCCCAGAGCAATTAGTTTATATTTTGCGTCGTTCGAGTACGCAATTGTGTTGTTTAATTATAATAATAATCCACGCATCCTCACAAACGCTATAATAACGAACAATATGCGTACGATTAATTATCTGCATTATATTTCATTCTATTGAACACCTACAGAAATGTTCAATTTTAATAAAAGCTCGATTTCAATCAAAGCTCTGTGGCAGCTATGATTCCACAGTCACGCAATTGTTTAGGATTCCTGGATCTCCTAAAATCCTTTCGAATGTCACAATAAATTCCCACGGTTTGGCACGAGTCTGGTCGCTACCAAAATGGCGGAATCACGCCTCAGATGCGAGGATGTTAGAGACAGGTCAGAAATTCTATTATGTGGCAACGAAGACAGAAATAAGTGTTTGTGGTGAACTGTGTTGTCTGTCTTTTAAGGTTTCTGTCCACACTTGGCGACCAGGCTCGCGTGCTATCTTAATCCCAACATTCGTCTGGTTACTGCCCTCTTCCAAGAATCCTTGGAATCTTTCAATTGTTCTTCAAGTTCCCATCGCGACTGAGCCTTGCCCACTCGTGTTCGACGTGTCCCTAACTTTCACTAGTTCATGACCTATTTCCGTTTCCTTGCGTTTCTTCTGGAAAAACTTTCCTTTTCTGCACATCCATCCTTTTTCATCTGAGCTTTTCTTTCTGTTATCATACGCGCTTTTTAAGGAGCAACATTTTTGTCCTCGCGTCAGTTCAGTCAGTTCAGTCAGTAGAATTTAGTTAGTACAGTTTAATTAGAACAGTCAGTTAATGGAGTTATGCACAGCTACTCAGAAAGTTCAGAGTCGTAGTCGCAGCATCGTGCATAATTATTGTAGACATTGCTATTTTTATCGCCACTGTTATTTTGTTATTATTGTCCTACCACGACTATTTCGTTGTCCTCGTGATTTGTTAATAAAAAATTGAGTGCAGAGACTGTGTTGTTTCATCTTTCCACACGTACGTCTCAATTTAATTGACTCGACATATCGTTCCAAGTTTCTTAACGTTAAGTTTTCGTTTTTGAGTAGCGATATTTTCGTCCTTGTGTCAGTTTAGTTCAGTTAGACAGTTCAGACAGTTCAGCCAGTCGAGTCGAGTTACGCGTAATTAGTCAGAACGTTCAGCCGACAAGCGTAGCGAAGAGTCGTAGCCGCAGCGTCATTCCCCAAATATAATTATTGCACACATTGCTATTGCTATTTTGTTATTATTGTTCAGTCACAACTATTATTAAAATTGAGTGCAGAAAGTGCACATCGAGTATGTGTTTCATCTTTCCACACGTACGCTTAAACTCGACTTTCAAAAACTGTATTTTTTTAAGAAAAATCGAACCCTCTGAAAATGAAAAATCTCACAGAGACACAAGACGAGTTAATAAATCACGTATCCTCCCAATTACCTTCCATTCGAGTCGCTAAAAACCCTCTGACTGAAGAATCCCCGAATCACGCAAGAACTAATAACGCGATCCAACCAGAAAGCTGAGGTAACACTCGAGGTAACGAATAATTTCGACGAGGAACGGTCGTAACCCGGTGGTTATCGATCGCTCGGATCGCGAAATGATACATCCGCTGCCATCCATCCAGAAGATGAGCCGCGAGAAGGGGTTGGTCTGAAAAATGTCTCGAACGGAATTCATTTCGCACGGAAATTTACGCAAGAAACCACCCCTTTCCCTCGACTAGGGAAACCGATCCCAGCGAAATTTAATATCGCAATCGCGCTGGCCGGGTTATCGCAAAAATGCATTATCGTGGGACGTATTCTGGTCCTCCTAGCCGGTCGTAATCGTGTCGCGCTGCATATTCACCGCGAGATTACATATGCATCCTCCGGCCACCGTCTGCATATCCGGAGACATGCATAACAAGCGCGTGTACCTACATCCTGCTTACGTGGTTGCTGCCACGGAAAATCTCCGAAGATTACAATATGCTCGCTCGTGTCTACACCAGTCGAGGCTGTGGGGGTGCGCGACCACGGTTTGGGCGCCCTTTTTGCGCCCAAACGCGAACACGCACGCGTTTCTCGCTCGAGACTCTGAATCGTTCTGTTACGTACATCGAATTTGCATTCGTCTGTCATCTGATATTAAATTGACGCAGATTCTCGCGGGTTATTCTATCTGTAATTAAAATTTTCATTTCAGTATGACGTTCGCGTATCTCTAATCACAATTTAGCGGCAGATTGACGCTTCGAATGTTTACCTTTCACCAAAAACTACTTTCAGCTCCATCATGCGTTTATTTGTGTATTTTGGGCGAAATAGTTATTCGCTTGCCTTTCAAGTGCCTGGACTTTGATTTAAATTTCATGGGAAATGTTGAAAGCTCGAAGACTAGAGAAATTTCGAAACTGAAATTTTGATATATAAATTCCAAACTTTTCTGTTTTTTTGTTATGAAAATAAATTGTAATATACCAATCTAATCAGATATGAATTAAAGGTGTTTGAATGGATAATTTTACTCTTCATTTCTCTTTTAATCAATGGCGAATTTAAGGGGAGGCGCACCAGGCGTGTGCGTGTTCAAAGAGACCTCGAAATTTTTCATATTTCTTTTTTTGTACAGTGGAAAGTTAGGGAAACATAATTTAATTTCATTACATTCAATCATTTATGAATTTTACGTTAAAAAAAATATAAACTTATTTAAGAAATGCAATGAGCGAAGGCAGGCTCAATTTTATGTCTATTTTGAATATAGAAAGTGATCTTCAATCCTTTAATTGTGAGACAATAATTAATCAATTTGCAAAACAGAAATTTTAGAAAAAAGTTTATTTAATATTTGTTTGTAATTGCTTTAGTCTAGTAAAGACAGAGTAAAATGTTGCAAAAAAATAAAAAAGAATAATTCCTATCTATTATATTTGACTGAACAAAATTCATAATTTACTACTTAAGTTTTTTTCTTCTCTTTAGGTTTAGTGTTTAAAAGGACGTCAATTTTTATTTGTGCCCTTAATCTAAGTACAACGTGGAAATATAGTTATGTTTTAATCTATTTTTTTTTTACTATTTTTTAAGTATTTTGCGTTTATGATACGTCAATAGCTATTCAGTTAAAGCATTAATGGTGTAAATCTTTACCAATTCTAAAGCAACTTTTAGGGTCCTAATCCCCGTATTTAGAAAAGTTAAACGAATAAGATAAAAAATAAATAATAATTGGTTGTCCTCGAAAATAGCTAATTATATAAAACCAAAATATTAAAACCAAAAACTTGGTTTTAATAATTATGATAGCGATCCTATGATAGAAGTAACATTCTTCAAGTTTATTTGATTGCTTTCGTGATGCAGAAATCATGAATCTGGTTAATAAATTAAATAAATTTAGATTCTTTTAGACTATTGGTTCGAAGTTTGTTCCCACTTGCAACACGCTAGTCAGGACTCCTGATTCACAGTTTTCTATCTTGTTTTCGATAAGGAAGTTTGAAACGTATCACAGGACGAGCAGATACCTTGCGCAACGTTTCCTTGCATTCTCCTTTATTTTTCGTTCCTTTTTTCTTTTTTTGTTTCTTTCTTGACAGCACGAGGTGTCTCGTGATATCCAGAAAAATTATTCCGACCACGTTCGTGTGCTGAAGCTCCTCTTATCGAATTTGCCAACCGCGTCGCCTCTTGTCAGGCGGCTTGCATTTCCCGGATTTTCCACGATGAAGTATGTCGCTGGAAAATTTGTCCTGTCTGTCGACTGTGTTCGTCGAATTTCAAGCAACGATTATTTGGAGAAGGATTGGACGTTTGAGTAGGTATCGTTGGTTAGAGTGGGGGAGAAGTAGGTCTGCGAACTTTCAAGTATTTATATTTAGCGACTTTTTTTATTTCATGCGCATTTTGTATTTTATAGACAGAAAGCATATTATGGTCGAACTTTATAGACAGAAAACATATTAAATCAGTAAAATTAAATGTGAGAAAAGAGAGAACGAAGAATAAAACTGTTATTTTTATAGCATGTGACTTTTTATTATGTTTTTGTGTTTAAAATGATTTATTTTTATTTATATTTTATTTTATATTATGTAAATTAGCTATTATACATATATTTGTTAAGAAGAAAAGTGAAGAACGAAAGAACGCAAAAAATTGAAGGCTGTTTCCACCCTCTTAAATTGAAATTCTTTCGTAAAAATTGTTCTTTACAAAGTCTCATTTTAATCAGAACTTTTAGTTTGGCGACTTTGCTTATAAAATTGCCAATTTAACGCCTCAGAAAATCATATAAATTATAAGCTTATTATATAATTAATAATCATTTTTCTATGCGCGTGTAATGTTTAATAAAGGAGAAAATTATAAACAAGGTGCAAAGGTACGACGAAAAGAGTTCATTAAAATGCTAAATAATTAAACTGTGAATCGTACCTCGACACCTTTGAGTGTCTTTGAATTATAAAACTTTCAAATTTTCAGCCTAGAAACCTGCACGCTCATCAAATTTCCTGTTTCTATTAAAACTGCACGTTTACGAGCCCCTTTCTGAACTTCAAAATTTACCCTCTGAAACATGGAACAGAGGCTGCAGACTTAATCAACCCGCACGAACAAAACCAGGCACAGGTCCCTCAATCGAGCACTCAAAGGCAGAATATTAAAGGTCGGCGGGCACCGTTGCTTAATTACAACGACGATTAATGCGAACCACTCTTCTCGCCACCTTTCGCCTTTCCACGGAACTCATCGTCGTTTCTTACGCTCGTCGTGGAATTTTTTCTCTCACGTGAACTCCATTCGATCAACTCTGGTCGAGTCAACGAGAATCGATGCATGGTCTGTCCGAGCACGGACGAATCTCCTTACGCGCAGTGTTTGGGTTTGGGTTTATTGTTTATTACCAGTTTTATAGATTAACATAAATGCGCCAGCATAATTTACTGTTTACAAGTACTGGTTGATGGCGTTTGTAAAGAGCAGTGTGTATGTTGCCCAACGGAAAACTGTCCTATTTTCAAATCATGGATCCAGATATGCATTTTTTTTCCTCTTATGTCACTCTTACTTTGCTTCAAATCATGTATCCAGATATGCATTTTTTTCTCTTATGTCACTCTTGCTTTGCTTCAAATCATGCATCCAGATATGCATTTTTTTCTCTTATGTCACTCTTGCTTTGCTTCAAATCATGCATCCAGATATGCATTTTTTTTCTCTTATGTCACTCTTATTTTGCATATTAACAATGTTATCGTTAATATCTTTGCGTACATTTTTGTCTATCTTAGCGTACTCATTCCCTTGTCACACTTTTTACAATTAGTATCCTTGCATACATTTCCCTCTATTTTTGCATTACATTTTTCATTGTTTGTGTTGCATGTGTTGTATATGGTGTGTCAGGATTACTGTGAGTGTTGGGTGTATATAGTAGATGCACTCTGTTTGGTAGCGTGGACAACTGCCCCCGCCAGGCAAACATGAGTGCACCTTCTTCGCCCCTGGAGTAAAGAAACTTACCCTGTAACCACGCCAGAGGCGATACACGCAAAGTGTGCTGCGACATCTTAAAAACTGACACTTTTTGATCAATCAATAATTAATAAGACACCAGCAATAGTAATTGATCTCTCAAGAAGAGTGCACGCTAATTAAGCATACCCATTCCACTTCAGTTTTTGTAATATAAAAGAGGCAAAGCTCAATAAAGAATCAGTCGTCATTATTAATCAGAATCTATATTTCATTAACCTTATTGAGAGTTAAGTTTCCTTCTCTAACAACTTAACTCCCATCTATAGAATTCTGAGCTTTAAATGATAAAACACTTTCAAGAAAGTGAAGAATAGCAATTTAATTAATATTTTCTTCGTGACACAAACAATCGTCTATACATTACTTCACTCGCAGATGTTATTCAAGTAAATACTTAGTAAATAAGACTTTGGATCAATTTTTGTTCGAATATTCTTTCCAGGGTGTTGAAAAAAGGGGTTGCAACTTAAGTTGGCTAATTAAGATAGGTCTTGCAGTTCATCCTTTTGTTAAAAACTATTGTTTTCTGTCTTGTTTTGTCTTGGTATTTAAAAATTAAATTAATCCAACTCTGTTCGCTTTTAATGAACGAAACGTGTTGATCGATTAGAGGGACGAGCCAGAAAGAACTAGATTAGTAAAGTTACTCGAACTAGTCATTTTGTGGTAGCTACGACTCTGCAGCTACACAATTGTTTAGGATTTCTGATCTCTTAAAATTCCTTAAAAACCTTACAATAGATTCCCACTGTCCAACGTGAGTCTGGTTGCTGCATGTCCATATTTGGTGACCAGATTCAAGTGCTACCCTAACCCCAACATTCGTTTAGTTAATAAATCTTTTCTTAAGAAGCTTTAGAATCCTTCAATTGTTCTCCAAGTTTCCATTGCGACTGAGCATCACCCAGTCATGTTCGACGTGTTCCTAACTTTCACTCGTTTGTGACCTACTTCCGTTCCCTTGCGCTTTTCCAAGGACGTTCGCTTTCCTCGTTCCTGCATCCATCCCTTTCCACCTTGTTAGAAGTTATTTTATACTTGGTGATGAATCTTTATTATTTACAAGAACGGAAATGTTCCAACCAAGACTGACAGTGGATTGTGTACAATGAAAAAGTGGTATTCAACTTGATGCGCTCTGTTTGCCTGCTATTTCTTGACTGACCGACCGTGTCCCTTCTCCTTGGCCCGTTTTGGGGAAAAGCTATCGTAGCCAAAAAGTAGAAAGTTCTTAAGTGGGGTTCTTACCCGCCATCGTTGTACTCCAACACATCTGAACTTTTCTTGCTCATTTCATACGCGTTTTTAAGGAGCGACATTTTCGTCCTCGAGTTAATTCAGTTTAGTTCAGTCGATTAATCGAATTACGCGTAGCTAGTCAGCTGACTAATACAGTAAAAGTGTCGTAACCGCAACACCGTTCCCCTGTTGGATGCTAACTCATTATTTCATGAGCCATAGCCATAATTATTATCTTTTGTAAGTATAGATTCAACCCAAACAGTGATTGTATCCTAAATATTATTCATTCCTTGTACTATTTCGAACTTATGTCTCATCCTTGACCCTTGGCTACTTTCTCCAACCTATGAAACTATTCCTTTCCAAGCTCCTTACAAATCTCTTAAATACCAGACCCAAAAAACCAAACCAGCTTTTCATATTCAGAATTCCAGAATCATCACTCTCGCTAAACCACGTGTAGCGTCACGTATCGTGATCCTGATGGCGATAGTCGTGAACACTGAGTCTCTCGTTAATTTAATAAAGAGAGACCTGAATTGGACTGTATTTTATTTGAAGTGACCCCAAATGTGTATGTTCGTTCTTCTAATAATCGCGAACTCCAATAATTGTGAATGTCGTGTAGACTAGTACTTTAAAATGGATGTGTAAGCTTGTGTATCCTTTTGATTTCTGATGTTCTGGATGTTTGATGCGTGTGTCTTAATTTGGAAGGGCAAACGGATTCGTCTATTGCAATGTTACGCATGTAGCTGAGGGAAATGGACATCAAAAGTGATTGGACGCTAAAAACTGTGTAGAAATGGAAAATTAGGTAATAAGTGCACCCCTGGATGACGTACGTGTGTCCTAACTTTCGACCATAGCAAGTAATAAACCCAAGAAGCGCCTTGACTTGAACAAAAGATTTGAAAGTAAAAATGTAAATGTCTAATGAACTCATGCAGTAAAGAAATAATTCGAAAATCTTGACCCAAAGTAATGGCTTCTTGGATATTATTGCTGCTCAGTGTGAGTGTATTGCTGCCATGTGTTTAATTAAAATGAATTGACAATAGGTACTAAAGTGTCCCTTCTTTAATTTTCTATTTTCTCTTGTGTTCTGGGGACTAGCGCGTTCGGTTGTAAAGACCAAACACCACGTACTTTGTGAATAAACCTTTCATTGAGTAATGGTTCTTGGAGCATTGCTACTGCTACGAGTAAGCGTATTGTTACCACGTGTTTGACAAATGGAGGTCAGTGACGATAGTCTTGGTCCAGACTGTCGATTATATTTTTCAGATTATTCCTGCTTTTATATTTCTTTATCCATTGCTACGCTCTAACAATTCCAACGTTGAACAGGAGGAGGGGGTAAAACACTGACTCAACCTTGCGCAGTTAACCGTGCATGCGTAACAACGAAATAAAATACGTTAGACGACGTTTCCTTATATAATAAATCTCCACGCGACGTAGCTCGCGAGGATCAGCGAGTTTTTCGTGTGCACGGGCAGGAATGAATAGTCGGCTCGTTCCGCGAGTCACCCTCGTCGAATACCTAATTCGCCCTCTTTCTCCGCGGAGGGAAATAAATCGCCAGCCCTGCCAACTTATCCGATCCATCAGCAGTGGGCACGATCGAGTTAAAACTCTCGAAACTCCGTTACGTGACGAGGAACAGCCTTTCCACCCCTTCTGTTCTCGTTTTCCTGCGCGCTCTCTTTCACCCCCTCCAATGCCGTTGCTTCGCCCGTTGCTACACGTTGGAGATAGACCGACAGGCTATCTCCACGCTCCCCATATCGTCTTATGAATAATGCATACTTCCACGGATTAATATTATTTTCCGCTGGTCCACCGTTATCTTGCTTGAACACTGCCGCCATCGATGTTCGATACAGGTGGCAGTTTGACCAGGCTTATCTTCGAGTTCGATTGACCTTTGGCTACCTTCATTTTTCGTATCGTCGCGAGTGGTTCGCGGATTATTCATTTTTTGTACGTTCAGGTACAGTTTTCTATACTGTGGATTTTTCAGTGCCTGATTAAATTTTTCCGCGTAAATTTTGGAAATATGCATCACATTTTTAGTGCATAATATTTATATTAAATTACTGTAATTAAGTGTAGTAATAATGGTAATATTATGGTTTGATGACAAATTTGTTTATATTTGTGTAGGGTGGACTTGAAAATTGAGACATTTTCTCGAGAAATTTTAGAAAATTTTTTTCGTGTTTTATTAATTACTAGATTTTTAGTAGCTTGTGGAGAGTAAAGCTGAGATTTAAGTTAGCTTGTAGTTTCTTTTCTCCCTGAATTCATGAATTCTCAGAAAACGGTTTTAAACAGTAATGAGACACAGTAATTATTCTTCCGTAACACGTACTATCTTTTTCACCAAATCAACACTCGTACATCCAATTGCAACGAACACGATCATTTACTTAAGCGGACCATGCTGTACTATCGGAATAATCCTGGAATTGCATTTCATTAATCTACTTAGCCATGTTTCCAAGCAACTTTCCACTGCTATTTCGCCTTCGTTAATCTGGCGCTTCGTGTGGTGTCTGGTTCTAATGGGTTTTGAAAGAATCATCCAGCATCTTACTCTCTCTCTCTCTCTCTTTCTCTCTCTCTTTCTCATTCTCTCTTTCTCTCTCTCTTTCTCATTCTCTCTTTCTCTCTCTCTCTTTCTCATTCTCTCTTTCTCTTTGTTCCTTTCAGTCGCTTACTTAGCCATTTATTCAGTTACTTACTCACTCATTTGCTTACTTAATCACACACTTGTTTCCTCACTCGTTCATTCACTTACATACTTACTTAGTTATCCGTTTACTCATTTATTTGAGTACTTACTTATCGATTTACTCAGTTTCTCATTCACTCTTTTACTCAGTTATTTATTTACTTATTTACTCGTTCAATTATTCATTTATTCACACATTTATTTACTTATTTACTCGTTCAATTATTCATTTATTCACACATTTATTTACTCTCTTACTCACTTAGTCATTTACCTACTCATTTATTCACTTATATACCTAATTAGTTATTCATTTACTCATTTATTTGCGCACGTACTTATTCATCTATTTACTCACTCACGCTCTCTTCTACTCAATTATTTACTTACTTATTTATTCGTTCTTGCGCATTCACTCTTTTGACCAGTGCACATACTTATTTACTTATTTACTCACTCATTTACTCACTTAATCGCACACTTATTTATTTACTTATTCATTTACTTACTTTTTCATTTGCTTATTCATTCACCTACTTACTCACTTACTCACTTTTTCATTTGCTTATTCATTCACTCACTCACTCACTCTTCCATTTGCTTATTCATTAATTCACTCACTCACTCACTTACCTCTCCCTTTCTCTTGCTAACACACCCACCCCCAATTTTTATCTTCCCCTCTCTATCTTTTCCTCCCCATTCGCCATTCTTATTTATCCAATCAATCTTTGTTGCTTCCTCTTCTCCCCTCTTTTTATCTTCACCCCCACGCTTTAACGTCTCCCTCACCACTCTGTTTTGGGAGCATTGTAAAGTTCCGGAATACCGACTGGTTGAATGCACAGTAAACTCCATAACTGTTATCCCGAACAGCGTCATAATACTTCAAACTGTTTAAGAATTCCAGCTCGCGCTGGTAGAAAGGAACCTAGCGAAACTTCCGGAAAGATTTCGACTTCCTCGCAAGTCAATTACCCTTGAGGCTCGACTGGAAAACGCGGTAGGCTTTTACTATATTTTTTTCTACCTCGAGACGATTCTTTGGCGTCGGACACAGAGTACCAACTATGATTTATTCTCTCGCCAGTTTACCATGCTGCAGTCGATGTTTTTCCGATTTTTAACCTCGTCCTGCTTTCTTCAAAGAAACTGTTTAAATGTAAATGTTAATGGTCGTAAAGAAATTGCTTCGATTGTATTTCTTTAAATTTAAAATAAATGTAAAGGTCAGACAAAAGTTATTCATGCACTTGCATGAATTATATCACAATGACTGTACTGTTGTACTCTGTTGGCATTAATATTGAGCAATTTATTAATATTTCTTACTGCTTCAATCCATCGACTAAAAAATTGAAGGTAATCGCAGGCTTTTGTTGCAGGCAAATTTAAACATCTATTATAAAGAGTTGGAGCTTTAACTAATTATTATTTATTCAAAATTTCACTCAAATTCCTCCTTTAAACATTTCTACTTGTTTTCTTTTTACTTCTGAAACTGTTTCATTTATTGTACGCCTTTTTTCATTTTACAAAATAATTCTTCACGGGAAAGGAAGATAATTAAAATGATACATAATGATAACTTACAAAAAAAAAGTAATACACTTTAAAATAACACAAATAATGCGTAATAATACTTATTAATACACATATTAAAATAATACACTTAAAATCACTAACACAACTACATAAAAAAATTAATATCTCATTCTTATTTGTAAATATTCAAGCCAAGAACCTAATCGTAATATTGTATCAAGAAAAAGACAAATTATTTAACCCTTTGCACTCCTAATTATTTTTTTTATTTTGTTGCTAAGAACTGCTTGTTTAAAGTGTTTTATTTGAAATTTACTTGAAAGGGTGGTTCCTCAAATTTTGTTTACTAATTCTATTAAATATAGTTCTCAAACTTTGTTATAATTTATATTTATGGAACTCATATTTCTTGTTTTTTTTTTTTATTTACTGATGTCAAGTTACCTCGACAAAGGAGTGCAAAGGGTTAATGACTTTAAAAATTCAGTAGTTATCAAAATCTCGTCGAAAAATCGCAGCAAACGATAAGTGCCTAACTCAAAGTGTCACCTGGGTGGCTCGCGAACGTCGCGAATTCAACGCGAGAACAAATCATTTAATTATTTTAAAAATACAATAATCATCAAAATCCCGTCAAAAAATCGCAGCAAACGATAAGTCACCAACTCGAAGTGACACCTGGATGGCTCGCGGACGTCGCGAATTCAACGCAAGACACATCATTTAATTATTTTAAAAATACAATAATCATCAAAATCCCATCAAAAAATCGCAGAAAACGATAAGTGCCTAACTCGAAGTGACACCTGGGTGGCTCGCGAACGTCGCGAATTCAACGCGAGACAAATAATTTAATTACTTTAAAAATACAATAATCATCAAAATCCTATAAAAAAATCGCAGCAAACGATAAGTGCTTAACTCAAAGTGACACCTGGACGGCTCGCGGACATCGCGAGTTCAGCGCGAGATCAGCTTTGCAGCTTATTGGGAATTAAGCCGCTTAAACGCCTCCGCTCTGAAGGAGCAGCGAACTCCAGGACGGAAACCATCCTCCCCCTTCGAGGCGCCGCGTAAAACGCGAGAATTATTCACCCTCGCCCCCTCGTTCCGTCTCGTTTTTCCGCACCGTCCGCTCTCCGCCTTTTTCCACCCTCCTTCTCGCCCTCCCGTCGATATTGACATTTCCCCACGGCCAACGCGTTTCTTTTTTTCGCCACCCCCGGCCACGAGCAGCGTTAATCCGCGCGCAATCGAGCGAATTCAAAGGAGAAACTACAGGCACCGCGTTCATTTCGCCCCGGGAGCTCGTGGGTCATCTTCCGTAGCGGAAGCGGAAACATTTTTTCGCCCTCACGCACTACCAACCGTTGTCGAAACGTTTTTTCAACCCCCTGCCCCTTACTTTTTTTTTTTTTTTTTTTTTACACGATCCCAAGTGACGGTAATTGTTTCGCCATGGCTTTATCACTTTTTATTACTCGTTTTCATCGCCCTCGAAATTAGTTTTCGGGACTTTCTCCCCGTGATTTTCGATGCAGAGCGATGGACGTCGTTTTAGAGGATTTTTCGAATTGTTTTTCAAACTAGTTTTATTGGAGCTTCCTTTTATGGTTCTGAATGGAGATAACTGTTGTTATCGAATGTTCTTTGGATCGCGTGTACCTTTTGGTTGTCGAAATATTCTGTTTTTTTATGGTTCTAAATAGAGGTGACTGTTGTTTTAGAGTATTTTTTAAATTGTTTGTCGAATCAGTTTAGTGGGATAGCTTTTGTTCGCGGTTTAAACTTTCTGCTATGGTTTTAAATGGGTGTGGTTCATAATATGAAGAGCTTTTTTTTACATATTTCCTAAACTCGTTATTCTAAAGCGTTTGTGTTAAATTAAAGTACCGAAATGAGTATCAAAACGTCCTTTTTTCATGGTATTAAATTTGGTTTCACGACTTGCTTTTCATAGCAATTTTCCCAACCTGTAATTAAAGCGTTCCTTCCATAACTTTGAAAAAGAATTGTCAAAAGTTAGAAAAGCATTTTAAATTGAAGGCAAATATAGAGCTTTCACGACGAATTTTTGTTTTCCAACAGCTGTTAAAATTGTTAAGCAAAATAAATTCCGCTGCCTTCGATGATCTATAAAAAAAAATTCTGGCAACACCTTTTATTTCCCTGACACTGACGTCTCGTTCAATTATTCAATTCACGTGCCCGTGAAACTCGCATTCGCAGATTAAATTCGCAGTGAATACAGAAGCGGACTAATTTCACTCCTTCCACCCCCCTTTCTTTCCTTTTTTTTCTCTAATATCTTATGGCTCGTGTATGGAACAATAGAGTGAAATGGACCAAACCGAATGCGCGAATGGTGAATAGTTCGTTTTCCAGCGCTCGCTTTTTCGACGCCGATGAAATTCCTGTGTCGCGACTATCACCGTGAACGAAAAAAATAGAGGAAAAGGAGAATTGGAAATTCAAGAGGGAGCGTTCTACGTTTCCATTTTTTCCGTAACAAATCTACCGGGTGCTTATTGTTACGCGTTTACGCTTGAAAATGGAGGAGTGCGAGAATTATACAGTCACCTTCGATAAGCAACATATCAAATCTGTTAATTGCTTTTTTGTACTGTCTAGTGTGTAAAATTTCAAAAATAGAGATTTAAGTTAGATAATGTGGATTGTTAAACTTTGGTTTAGATCAGCGATCATCAAAGTGGTTGATATCGACTCCTGGGGGTCGATATAATATAATTAAAAGGATCGATTAGGGGTCGATGAATACCAAAGCTATTCAATCGCAAATTTATTGACAGTAAATTTGACGAGCAAATTTTGAACAAATATAAATATTACGCAAAAATATCCGAAACTTTGCAACATTTAATCCAATCTAGAGGATCGATTAGGGGTCGATGAATACCAAAGCTATTCAATCGCAAATTTATTGACAGTAGATTTGAGGAGTAAATTTTGAACAAATATAAATATTACGCAAAACTATCCGAAACTTTACAACATTTAATCCAATCTAGAGGATCGATTAGGGTTCGATGAATACCAAAGCTATTCAATCGCAAATTTATTGACAGTAAATTTGAGGAGCAAATTTTGGACGAATATAAATATTGCACAAAAATGTACGAAACTTTGTAATGCGGCATTTCCCTTTTTAATCTATTTCAAAGCTTGTATATGGTTGAATCTGGCTTCAGTCATGTTAATTCTATTTTAACAAAGCAGAGAAATAAATTGAATGCGGAGCTCCAAGGAAATTTAAACTGAAACTAATAAATTTCGACGATTCAAACGTTGCTAATCTTGCAAAGCGTCGTCAAACACATTCTTCTCATTGATTTATGTAAAAATTTGATTTTGTCAAAATAAAATTATTCTTTCAATTAATTATTAGATAAGAGAATTAGCAAATTTTTAGGGGTTGATGATGAAACAAGTTTGGCGGACCTTGGTTTAAATTATTTCTACGTGTTAGTTTCGATTTTGGATTTTCTGTTGACCAACAGGATTCAAACAACGATTCGTTTTGTTTTAGTTTTAATAATCGTTGTGAGAAAAGAGGGGACGAAGTCGTTTGGCCAAAGAACCAGAAGAAAGAGCGAATAGTCGAAAATCAATATGCATTGAGAGCAATTAAAACGAGAGTGCATAATGTGATTACTCTATTGTATAACCTATTTATCTTTATTCACACAATTCTCACAATAATAATTTTCAAATGTTCGCTAATATGACTGTTCTGTCTTAATTAACAGAACGTGCTAATCCTCGAGCACAGGAAATAGAAGCATAAAGTAGTAACTTTCACACAGCACAATTTGGGCAGAATCGAATCGACTCTATTGTTAATTTTCATTTTAATTAAGTATATGATAACCATACGCTCAAACAGAGCAGCAATAATATTCAAGATGTTACTTTCGAGTTACTTTTCAAGGTTTAGTCTTATTGCATTACATTCACATTTTTACTTTCGAATCTTTTGTGTCACTGCTTCATTGCTCAAATCTAGAGGCACTTCTAGGGTTTATTATTTGCTACGAGCAAAGTAAAGACACGCGAAATTCTGTCATTCGAAGATGCACTTGGTAACTGCGGATAATTGACAGTTCGAGGGTGATCATTCTTCCATTTCTTCAGAGTTTTTTACATTTAATCAGTTTTGATGTCCGTTTTCCTTACCAAAATTCGTAATATTGCAATAGACGAGTTCGCTAGTCCTATCATAGCAAGACACACCCATCAGACATCTCGTGTTTGATGGAAAACACACAGTAGATCAGAATTCAACAAACAGCACAAGTACACGCATCGATTAGACTAACAGATATTACAGATATTACAAGCTACTAGTATTCACACAACGCTCAGAAGATAGAGTTCGCGATTATTGAAAGAGCGAGCATATCACACTTGGAAGAACACACAAAATATACAGTTCACTTCATACAAACTCAACTCTCTGTTTGTTAAATTAACCCTTTGCGCTCCTTTCTCGAGTGTGACTCAACACCGCTAAATAAGAAAAAGAAGCAAACATAAATTACAGCAAAGTTTTAGAGTTGTTTTAGAGTTTGCAAGTAGTGCTCGAGGAACTGTGCTGCAACTGACAACTTTTTTAAGTAAATGTGGGATCCGCCTATGACTCGAGTTTTCCTAATGGATGTCTCGAAAGAGGAACCCTGATGACGGGATAAATTACGAGGACACGACAGTAACAATAACAATATATTATAGTGAATGATTTCTCTTACAGAAAATGGTCTCTGTCGAGGCTGAACGCGGACTGCCTTCTGGCACCTTCTTCCTAAAAGTCTCGACGCTTTTCATTTGTTTACCTCACTCATTCACACACACACATCCGCGCACTCATTCGTCTCGTTCCCCACATTTATTTATTTATATTGTAGGGTGTGAATGATTTTGCAATGCGTGGCTTTGTGTATGAAGGAATAAAATGTAATTTAGAATATTCTCGAATATTCCAAAAAAATGTATAAATGATTTTATTACGTGTGACTTTGTGTGCGTGAAAACATAAGACGAAATTGTGAATATTCTAGAACATTAATTAGCGAGCGTTTATGTGAATGTATATTAATGTAATTTCTTCAAAATTCGAAAACCTCACCTTCCTGAGATGTGTATGGTGCAAACTCATTTACTTACTTAACCACACACTTATTTCCTCACTCGTTCATTCACTTACATACTTACTTAATTATCCGTTTACTCATTTATTTGAGAATATTCCAAACTTTGTGCAAAAGAGTATGAGTGTGCATGTATGTGAATGCCTGGAAAAACAAGGGAATGAATGGAAAAGAATCTAGAATGTTCGATGATTGAATATATATAAGGATGTGTGTGCGCAGTGAGAGACAGAATTGAAGAAGGGCATCAGTGTGGTACGCATCATCTATTTAACCTAATAAATTCACTTTCTACAATTACACTTGTTCTTTGGCAAAATTTTCTGATCCCACAATATATATAAATCCATAGTCACTCGTGCGCGAACTAACGTAGATAGAAACAAAGCGACAACCTAAGAAGGTGTGCTCGACCATAAACATCCAATAAAAAATATACAATAAACAATCTAAAATATTATTAGAAAAAAGTGCATTAAGTGAAAAATTAAAATATACACAAATAGAAATAGTTATTCGTAAAACACGAAATACAATTTACGATACAGAGAGTCACAGTGATATCTACTTGTTGGAATTCAACGATGGCGGATTTACATGCCATCTCTACATCTAAGGAAAAGCAGTACTCATTCAACATTTTAATCGACACGAAAAGTTGTCTTTATCATTCTAATTGAGAAAATATGCAATGCGAAATTAACAATGCAACAATAGTCAATTACGATATAATTGAACGATAAAACATGAGTTAATTCCGCTACACCATGTCCTAAATAACACGACTAATCACTGTTTGTCCAATTACTCAATGGTACCACGCAAGAAATTGCGACATTTTTAATGAAAAACGTAGGATTTCGAGTCTATTACTTGAGCGCCAGCCCAGTGTTAATGGGGGTTTGTAAGTCTGTCGTTTGACCGTCAATTCTGCGATGTTACAGAATGTTTTTGCTTCTATAGGTGTCTTACACATCGATTTGCATTTACTAGTCACGGTTACGCCAATCTGCATTAAAATAGTAGTTAGCAACTAAGCTACTAAATTGAAAAATAATTCGAATTGCAAAGGGTTAACGAGAGAAGCAACGTTCAGGGTCATCATCAAGGAGGAGCACGATATGTAACGTTACAACGACCCAGCAAACAGCATCAGTTCTTATAGCGTTAGCTTTTGGACGTTCGTTGACCTAATTCAACTATTAATCTAGTACCTCTTTTAGGTAGTCACATTACTTTTTATATAGTCAACGTTCAAACGCAGGCAAATTCAAATTGGATCGTAGCTTTCGAAAGTTTTCGCTGTTACGCGATTATCCATGGGCTTGGAAACTTTGGCCATTTCGAAGGTCTAATAGTTCGATTTCAAATATCGATTACGCTATCACGATAAGTTCGTACGGCGCACGGTTTAGTAACGTTAAAATCCATATTATTTCAGAGCGACGGAAAATTAATTAGGATGGAAATTTACTCTGCAAGATGCTATTTCCTAAGGAAACGTTTCACTTTGCATCTAGAAACGCGGCGTTTGTAATTGATGAGTCTCGTGGCTGTTTATTTGGCGCAGCAATCTATTTCACGAAGAATTACGTCGCTGCTGCTTCATAAACTTTGCTATTTTTAATAATCAAATTAATGTAAACATTAAATTATACGGTGTGCTTTTGTAAAATAGGTTTGTAATTTTTGAATAATTTTTTTTTTTAAAGTAATAAACAGACTTTGCACGAGGAGTGATGAATTATTAATACAATTCAACGTAAACGCCTTGTATCTCATGCCAGCTGAGATTGATTACTTTAATAAAACTTGCTTCGAAATTACCAACGACTTTCACTAAAATGGATCGAGACTTTACGGACAACATGTAATAATACTGTGTAACAGAGATTAATTGCAGCGTGGATCTTCTGTTGAATATGAAAATATGTTACTGAGATTGATACGTGATCAGAATATCTGACTATAGTTTACCTGAAAATAACCAAAAAGTAAATGTAACAATAAGTGCAGATATATTTTCAACATTAATAATAATTAATAAATTAACAGTTATTTAATAACCATTAACAGAAATCAAATTATATTTCTATAAAGTTTCTCAGTTCTATTTTTTTTTTTTTTTTTATTTACATCGGATTCAATAAGAAGATTAAAGAGGTACTCTCCATAATTACTCACGTTAATTATACTAATTATTTACCAAATAATATTAAGAGGAAGTAATATTACTCTAATAATAATTATAAAAAATTTACCAACACATTACTGGAATTGGATTACTGAAATTAACTTCACAGTTCTAAGCTATTATCTTATTACAAACTTGTTTATGGTTTCAAATTCTATCAGTTCTGTTCTTAAAAATAAACAATTTAATGCAAGCAATACAGTTCCATCCTCCAAAATTCTATAAATCGATGTAGAAGATAATTTTTTTATCTGTAAACTATCAATCGTCAACTAAATTTAAACAAAACCAACACACATTCATATAAGCGCTCGCGTCTTAATTCACTCAAAAAACCTTTTTCAAAATTCAAAAACATCACCTTCCTGAGATGGTGCATGGTGCAAACTCATTTACTTACTTAACCACACACTTATTTCCTCATTCGTTCATATATTACATACTTAGTTATCCGTTTTCTCATTTATTTGAGAAGTACTTACTTATCGATTTACTCAGTTTCTCACTCTTTTACTCAGTTATTTATTTACTTATTCACTCATTCTATTATTCATTTACTCACTCATTTGCGTACTTCTTTTGTATCTGTAACCTGTCAATCATTAAACAAATTCAAACAAACCCAAATATACATTCACATAAACGCTCGCATCTTCGCTCTCAAAAACCCTTCTTCAAAATTCAAAAACCTCACCATCTTGCAATCTTCTCGCGGTACCAACTCGCTGTCCAAGGAGCCAAACATTTAACAGGGATTACGCAGCCTAAACCAAAGAGTTGCCCAACCCCCAACCGTCCCAGCAGCCAAATCCTGCGAGCAACCTCGTGGAAGACAAGCAGAACTTCCGGTCCTCTGTTGCACGCGATCCTCCACGCGCCTCGTGGCTCGGGACCCTCGTTTCCGGTCGCCAGTGCACGTTCGTACGCGACTCACGTGCCCAGATAAATTTTGCATGTTTAACCAGCGTTTGCGGGTGCCAGCCAACCAGCTGCCCTTTGCATCGCCGCAGCTGCTCGTTTCGATCTCCTCTGAATTTGACTTTCGCGTTCCCGTGCTGGTGCACCGCCTCCCGGAGGTGGGACAGGGTGGACCCTCTTCCCAGAGTTCCCAGCACTTCGTTAATTCGCGCGTCACGGTGGCTGGTCGCCCCTTACGAACGTTTCGAATTTACTGGCGAACGAGTGGTTAGTAATGGCGGTAGTTTTTGGACGGCCACTGGACTCGATTGGAGAACGCTGCATTGTGGCTGGGGCTTGAATGGAAGTGTGTTTTGGGAGCAATGAGTGCCAGGAGAGACCTTTTTTTTGTCGTCGTTGAGGTGAAGTATGTTTGGGGGCTGTTTAAGGGGGTGGGTTTTTGTTCGACTTCGAGGGTGCTTTTTCTGGGGGTGGAAATTAGTTCGAATGATTTTTTGCGATTGTAGTTTGTTACGTACGTAACAACCTGTGCGTTCTGATGTAGTAATCTTTTACTTGTCAATCAGCAAAAGTAAGTTTAAGATAGACACAACCAGGTGTATATCATAAAACAGTTTAGAGTTTCAAATTTGTAAATAGTATTTAATATTTTACGAAACTCTAATTCGATCCTTAACAGTAATAAGCTTATAAGACCATCGACCATTAGATACCTTCTACTACCATTTTATTATCAGCTTAATCTCTCTGAGGCGGTTCATTTTTTTGGAGACCAACTCCAGAAGCTGAATGCTTCTGCTCATTTTCTGTGTTCTTGATGGTCCTAGCTTTGGGTCACTCATTTTAGGGACTAAATTTAAACCAATACCAAATTTTATGTTTACACACTAAGATACCTTTTATATCTTCGATTCCGTTTTGTTTAATATCAAAATAAAATGCTCTGTTTCTAAGCTGGCACATAACTGTTCAGTTGAGCCAAATTAATTAAGTTCTCCAAGTATCAAATTATTCTAAACCCAGTCTCAACTAAGCACAAATAATACTTTAACAACTTCTAAGATACCTTTTATTTCAAACCAGTCTTATTTCTTAGCCTACTTTTTCCATACTGACTTATAATTTCAATTCAATATCATTGCATACACGGTGTGCAATCTGTCTCGAATGGGTTAAAGAATTTTCAGTTTTTAATTTTATTTCGTTCTGCATGTTTTAAAAATGTCAAGGTTCTTCATAAAGTTATTACCTGCTTCGATCGAAGGTTAAGACACGCGGAATTCTCACACGCGTCACTCGAGGGTGCAATTGGTATCATTTTAGCCATTTCTTAGCAATTTTACATATCAGTTTTGACATCCACTTCCCTTACAAAAATTCCTGACATTGCGATAAATGATTCTATTTGTTCTGATCGAATAAGACACTCCTGTCAGACGTTTCATGTTTGATAGGAACTACAAAGAACATTAAAATTCCTAATACACACTTCAATATTAAAACAAATTTCAAATCACTAAGTGTAGTTCGTGTCTGCACGTATAGCAAATTCTTTTATTAAAGTTTATATAAAAAAGTTAATTGTGCCTCATCATTGCACCAACCTAAATATTCAACCGCTATAAAGTCACCGCTTGAAGCGTATGAAAAGATTATATATTTCGTGCGCGCTGTTGTTTTTTGCTGGAAGCTTTTATGTGTTTTGGTTTTGACTAAAATACGTCAACTTTTTCTACTGAAAAAACGAATATTTATATATACACAGATTTTTTATTCATTCACTTTGCTTCTCATTTTAAAACGAATGTTATTGCGAAATATTAGAGACGAAGAGAAATAAATGGAGAAATGTACGCAGAAGCGGACAATATCCTTTAAAAGAAATATAATTGCAACAGAGGGATTTACGCGCGAGAACGGAATTATTTTGAAATTATGCAATTGTAAGAGCTAATTGGTTAGAAATGGAGTTTTAAAGAACTGCAATATTAATTCCGAGCTTATTTCATCTCCGAGAGCCTCCAGAGGTCGTAAGTAACAATTTAATCCAATAACGAGCAACGTCCCATTAACGCGATGTTTCATTTGCAATTTTTATTCAGTCGATTTAATTGAATAACGCAAATCGACTGAAAAAGATGCAAATGAAATGTACCGTTACGCAACGTTGATCCTTAATGGCTTCAGCCTCAATGACGAGCAACCTGCCACTCTGCCGTCAAAGTTGTTTGCGTGACCGTTTTTAATCAATTAAACCCAACATTTTTCCAGTCTCTACGAGTGTAAAAAATTGCAAAATCATTTTTAACTTGTTTCGTCGGAAGATTTTCGTACGATTTTTTAAAAAATTACAGAATTCATACGCACATATAATTTTTATCATCACAGGAAATGGCATTTCATTTTGTATATAGAAATGATGAATATCATTTCTTATGAAACTATTATGAAACTAACTAACTAATACTAAACTTTAACTAAATTTTAATACAGAATAATCAATATTGTAGGAATCGTGATTTTAAACGAATTAACTTAATCTTTATTTCTAAATTATAATCAGGTTTCATGCTCGTTCATCATTCTTTCGTACTTCTCTTTTGTACGATTGTCATTCATTTTTAAATCACTCAATATCACTGATCGCATCACGCACATTCACTCATCCATTCTCATTTCTTAATATCACAATATCTTCTGGAGGTCACAAACTTTTTCAAAAGAATTTTAGGGTCTGAGAAGAGGTGCTTGTCATTGCTTAGTAAATTATGATTCAAATTTAAGCAATAATTCTGGAATGTACTCCGTTTCATTTTGGTATTTAAAACTTGCTCCTTCGAAGCTTACAAAATTTCTACCCACTATATTTTAACTAAATTTTAATATAAAATGTTATCCTCTGGAGAGCACAAATTTTTTCAACAGAATTTTAGGGTCTGAGAAGAGATGCTTATGCTTAGTAAATTATGATTCAAATTTAAACAATAATTCTGGAATGTACACCGTCTTACTTTGGTATTCAAAACTTGCTCCTTCGAAGCTTACAAAATTTCTAGCCGCTAAGTTTTGACTAAACTTTAATATAAAATATTCAATATCTTCTGAAGGTCGCAAACTTTTTCACCAGAATTTTATGGTCTGAGAAGAGGTGCTCGTTGTTGCTTTGTGCGATTTTCATTAGAATTATTATTTAGCAAATTATGATTCAAATTTGAACAATAATTCTGGAATGTACTCCGTCTCATTTTGGTATTCAAAACTTGCTTCTTCGAAGCTTACAAAATTTCTACCCACTACATTTTAACTAAACTTTAATATAAAATATTATCTTCTAGAAAGCACAAATTTCTTCACCAGAATTTTATGGTCTGAGAAGAGGTTGCTCATCATTGCTTTAAGCGATTTTCATTGGAATTATTGTTTAGCAAATTATGATTCAAATTTGAACAATAATTCTGGAATATACACCGTCTCAATTTGGTATTCAAAACTTGCTCCTTGGAAGCTTACAAAATTTCTGCCCGCCCGTCAAAACAAATCGTTCTACGGCTCGTTCCGCCTTATAATTACACAAACCATGGAATACCCCTTTCAACCGACTCGTACAATCCGGACAATTAAACTTTCATCAAGATCTCGCTAAATCTCCCTCTAATAATTCCCAGAATGCCCGCGCGATAAAGTAGACAACGTAGAATTTCAAGCTGCCGGCTCGAATCAACGAGGCCCGCACTTTCCGCCGGTAATGGTCCGCGTTTCGTTTAATTAAACAATTCCCTGGATGTCGTCGCGCTCAACATTCCCGTCGTTCGTCCCGCGGAGGATTTTACGACTGCCACGAAGAAACTGCGTCCCTATCGGTTATAACAATTCTCGAGATATACGAGCGATGCTGCGAGATTTGGACTTTTATTCTCGGTCGCTTCGCGGAATATCGTTGCTTTGGACGAGTTAGTCTCGATTTTCAGCGCAAGAGATTATTCACACACACAATTTTTAAAGAATAGGCAAAAGTATAAATTTTCTATCGAAAGGATTTCTTCCTTTAGTAGAAAGGAATTGCCTCATTTCGTAAAAAATTTTTTAAGAACAAGCAACGTATTGGTTTCGATTTAGTCCCTAAAATGAGTAACCCAAAGCTAGGACCACCAAGAACACAGAAAACGAGCAGAAGCATTCAGCTTCTGGAGTTGGTCTCCAAAAAAATGAACCGCCTTAGAAACGATTTCTCTCTTTACTAGAAAGGAATTGTCTCATTTCGTAAAAAAATTAGAATCTAACCCTTAACGCTCCAAGTGTGCCTCTCAGACACCAGCGAATTATAATTGACATAAATATTTAAATCAGAATTATATTGCTTCTGAGATGAATAAAGATTGTTTTGAATTACTTTAATATTACTATTTATACGTCACTGTAGAATTTAAAAACTTGCAAGCAGGAGTATGATATTCACAATTAAAAGTCAGAGCGTTAAGGGTTAATACGCTCGTCACTGATCTCTGCTTTATGATGGGTAATAGAGATTTTTTGCAAGAGAAGAACAATTTTCCCCAAATAAAAAGCTTAGAATTTCACATATTGCACTAACCTTCAATCGTTCCAAGTTATTTTCAAAACGACGCTTCTCTGCTTCTGAATTCTTACCACAGACACCAAGGAGAAACATTTAAACCATTCACTTTGTCGAGACAGCCATCGCATCCACTACTGTACGTATATAAACGTTTACGCGCAAGCTACGCAATTAACCTTGTCAACAGCATGACGTTACGATACATTACTCTCTCAGACTCGATTCTGATCGCATACGATTCAGCATACGTACACCTGTGCACGCAAACGCGCACAGATACACAGATTAACCATACATCTTCACTGGCGCTCCATCCTCCTTTGTTACGAATCGTTTAGCCAGCTCGATGCGAGATGTAGATAAAACACGAGCGCACTTAGCAGCTACGTAGTCCCTTATTTATTCAACAACAGCTTGCCGCCGTCAAATATTGAAACAGTGGCCATTTGAGCGAACCCAGAGCGAACGACGAGATCGTCTCCACGTCTTATCGCGACTTAGGCTTCGCGGTAGCAAACATACAAGATTTGAGAGTAAACAGAGATTTATCGAATGGTGAAACTCCGTGACTATTTGTTGATGCCTCTGGTTGGTTCACACGCGTTAATCTTTCGTTTTCTCACGATAACAATTATTTAACTAGTTCGCTACCAGTTAGATACACACATCAGTTTGCTGTCTGAGCCTGTCGTCACATATTTGTGACAGACATTTTTCTCGAAGTTTGGTTTAACGGTGGTGTGGCTGAGGAATTAATTTTTAACACGAGTGATCCTCAACGACTCGTATTTATTATACAGTTATATTTTTGGTAACGATTGAGAGGTGAAGATGTTAAGATTGTTCGACAAGTTTTTTGCAAGTCTGTGTGTTCCGTCCCATACGAAACAAGAAATATATTTAAACCAGGTTTATGCTACGATTGCTTATAATTAGCTATTTTTGAAGAGTCCCAATATTTATCACTTTTTCTAATTAACTTCATAATTTAAGTCGCCAGGATTAGAGGCTTAACCCTTTGCGGTCCTTCGTCGCGTGTAACTCGACATTGCTAAATAAGAAAAGGAAGCGAATATAAGTTACAAAAGAGTTTTAGAGTTGCTTTAGAGTTTGCGAGTAACAATCGAGGAATTGTCATGCAACTGACAACATTTTTAAGTTAATTTGAAGTAAATTTCAAATGGAACACTTGAAATAGTAGGGAGTTGTTGGCGACTGAATTACTAAATTGAAAAATAATTTGGACTGCAAAGGGTTAAAGGTGCCATAGAACTTGTAAAGATTCTCATTTTCATCACAAACCAAAAATACCAAATTAAGGGTAGGATTAGGCGAGTAACCCTCGAGTCAGGTACTTTGATGGGTTTTTCTACCCCTACGACGATGCAGCGACTACCACCACCTCAACATCGAGTTCAGCCAGCTGATTGGCTAGCTGCTACTTATAAAATTAGTATATAAGTGTACAGTTTATAAAATAAAGACAGTGTCAATTTATACCACGAACAAACAGCTTCGACTATACATAGAAGGCTAAGAGTTGGATCCTTTGAAAACTCTTCTTCCTTCGACACTCAATCATACTCCAAATCTACCATCAAAAAAGTCGTCCTCGGTATTCCAATCGAACATTTTCGTGAGGCGAATCTAGAGACGCAACTTTCACAAATTTCGAAATAATTTTTTCGATCTTTAATACTGTGGGGATTGAACAGTTAATTTTATTTTTAGTAAAGACAATACACGATGGCAGGGGTGTTTGTTTTATCAACACCCTTAGGACACCATCAGCGATAAGACACTTACAGTGTAATTGCAATATTAAACCTTTGCACTCAGATGTCCCCTCTGAGAGGACATCAGCATTGATTAGTGATTACAGAATTAATTTAAGCTTATTCTACCGCAGCTTCTTGAGAAATGCGTGTTTCCCTGAAGTTTTCTATTGCTGAGAGACGTTAGCAACCAAAACTATCGCTAAATTATTGCTACTTTAGTAATAGTTTCTATTCCTAAAATATCCCTATTTTTCTTAGAACTAACTCGAATGGAGACTTTCAACGAAAGGTGTCTGGTGGCTATTCTATTGCTCAGATAAGTAAATTCGTTGATTGCCATTTTACGAAATTTGGTGAGCGAAGTGGCTGTTGCAGCTAAGTGGTTAAGGAAATTCTAATATAGTAATTGCCCCAAATGGGAATTCTGCGTGTCCTAACTGCGTGTTCATTTGCTTCGACCGTAGCAAGCAATAAATCTAAAAACCGCCTCGATTTGAACAATGCAACGACATAAAAGAGTCAAAAATAAAACGATGAAAAGGTATAGCTATAATACCTTAGTAGGTATATGTAGCAAAGAATAGTTAAACTTTGACTTCGAAAGTAAATTTTTTGTGTTAGTTTTTCTCGTAAATCAATGCAAAAATTAGCTGCTTATACTCTTGATAAACGGAGATGCGGGTTTCTCACACTGCTTATGTGAGTTAGGTGATAACGCACCCCTGTTAGATGAGGTCATCGGTGCCTCGTGTCACTGGCTCTGCATGCTCGGTTAATTAGTCCTCTCAAGACGTTAATAACAGAAGGAAGTCACTTTCGATGCGTGATGAATAAAATATCAAAGTATTAAAAGCTGAAGCAGTTTATTTAAAACCCATTTCCCAACATTTTGGATATTATTCCTGTTATGGACAACTGTTTGCCAAAGCTGAAGCAGTTTATTTAATACCCATTTCCCAACATTTTGGATATTATTCCTGTTATGGACAACTGTTTACCAAATGTGGTAATATTCGACAATTAACAAAGGAAAAGTCGATAGTTGTTTTTTACAAAATTAGCAGACTCCAATAGATCTCCCTTTGCTGTATGGCATGTGCCCAAGTAATTTTTAATGGGTCTTAACATAAGCTACAGATCTGTTAAGTAGCCTTTTTATGAGTTCATCAACCGATCTCGAACGAAATGACCTGTTTTCTGAACTTAAAATAAACGTATTCTTTATGCGTTTCGCTATATGGGACCCAATTATATCAAATTATGCTCCTCTAAATGATAAAATTCTTTGATTTTTAGTTAGAACATTTGTGAGCATCAACAATAGTTTCAAAGATATCCTTGGACATCGACTTAACTGACTATTTCTCTTCAAAGTACTCCCAAATATAAATGTGAGGATGACAAATACATGGACAAAGGGGGACTGTTTGTTGTCTCTCAAAACGAGGCGGTTTTAATAGAAAGATTGAGTGGTGAAAGAGACAAAAGCGGGTTCAAGTGGTGCGAGGAGTTAATTTAAGACCAGCAGTCGCAAGAAACAGTCGTATGCCTTTTTTGTATCATTCAGTCCTTTGTAATCGTATTTATTATTAACCCCTTGCACTTGGTTCCTCCTGGAAGTTAGCAATAGAAGCTATTGCTAAAATAGCAATCTTTGTTTCTATTGCTCACTTCAATAGACAACTTCAGAGAAACGTATTTCTCAAAAAGTTGTGATGGAATAAGTTTAACTTCTGTAATCATTGATCGATAGTGATGTCTCCTCAGAGTGCAAAGGGTTAAATTATGGGTAAAATTACAACTAAGTCAAGTTAAACGATCCTTTCCCCTCAAATGTCCCGAAAATATCAATGATTAAAAAGAAATATTACATAAATTTTACTACTTTATCAAAAGTCAAGAATGATTTAAATAAATTACACAATCTTCCAGCTCTCAAGATCGCTATCGTGGGTGAATTTTGTTGCTAGGACAAGCAGATTCGTCGATTACCATTTTACAAAATTTGATGAAAAATGCGGCTGCTGAAGCTAATTAATTAACGAAAGTTCTAACAAAAAAGAAGGAAGTTACGATTATGAGAAGAAATCAAGTTATATGATCCTTTCCCCTCAAATGTTCCGATAATATCAAGGATTAAAAAGAAATATTACATAAATTTCACTACTTAATCAAGAGTCAAGATTTACAATTTACAATTGCGTTTACACAGTCTTTCAACTCTTAAGTTCGCTGTCGTGGGTGAATTTTGTTGCTAAGACAAGCAACTGGGATTCGTCGATTACCATTTTACAAAATTTAATGAAGAATGCGGCTGCTGAATCGATTAACGAAAGTTCTAACAAAAAGGAAGAAAGTTACGATTATGAGAAAAAGAAATAGAAGCAGAAAGCTACCCCCGAACGCGAAGGGGGACGATTTCATAATTGCGACACTTTTGTAGCTGCGCGAAGACACGCATAAAACGAAGCTCTTGGAATAATGTTGTACACCCTGACAGCCAGCGTCGCGCGGAAAAATATTGCCCTTCGCGAGCGTGTTACACCGTGTCCTTCCAAAGCGTACTCTTCTCCACCCCTTTCGCTCGCGCAGCGACGCGTTAAAGCGTTAAAACTAATTTTTCCACTATTCAGTTTGTATTCAACGTAAACTATCGTACGGATAGTTAGGTGGAATAATATTTTCCCACTCTTGCTCACTTTCGCACGACAGCATCTTCGAACGTAAAATTCCTCGTGTTCCAGGAGAAATAGCGTCTGGATTTAAAAATTTCTCTCTGTCTGGTTTTGGGGTTCTGCCGCGAGAAATATGTACGCGCGTTTTACTTTTTACATCATTAAGCCGGGAAAAGAAATATAATAATTCCCGTGGAATGGAGCGCGCCGCGTGTCTGACCATTACTGGCCTTTTCTACTTGCGGCTTACTTCTTCCTCGGTTTCGCTCGACGCGATGTTGAACATTTTTGAGGGACGACAGAGGAAGATATTACATTTCCGGACGGAGGTAGAATTTTTTTAAACATTCTCTGTGCAAACTTCATATAATAATATATAGGGTTGTTCAGTGCGCACGGAATAGATAGTTTGTCTATTATGTGCTTCAAGCGGTTTTTTAGTTACGCTTGAATATTTAGGGGTAGGTGTAATAATACGTGCAGATAATCATTGTTTCTTGATTTTAATATGTTTGATTGGAATGTATGACTAGTTGTGAACTATACTGTTTTGAATGTGTTTAAAGAATGTGTAAGCTTGATGAGTCAGGGTGGATGTCTGATTATGTGTTTGTCTATTATGCGCTTCAAGTGGTTTTTTAGTTACGCTTGAATATTTAGGGGTAGGTGTAATAATACGTGCAGATAATCGTTGTTTGTTGATTTTAATATGTTTGATTGGAATGTACGACTAGTTGTGAACTATACTGTGATGAATGTGTTTAAAGAATGTGCAAGCCTGAAGAGTCAGGGTGGACTGTCTGATTAGAATTCTGATATTCTGTGTGATTCCCATGAAATATAAAGCATGTGATGGGAGTGGCTTATGAGGCCAAGACAAATGGATTCGTTGATTGCAATGTCACGAATTTTGGTGAGGGAAGAGGACGTCAAAACTGATTGGTTGCATAGAATTGTTAGAGAAATGGTTAAAAATGACCACCTCAAAACCAAAAATATTGCTAAAATATTGCTAATTTAGAAATAGTTTCTGCTGCTAAAACATTGCTAAAATATTGCTAAGATATTGCTAAAATATTGCTAATTTAGCAATGGTTTCCAATGCTAAAATATTGCTAATTTAGCAATGGTTTCCAATGCTAAAATATTGCTAATTTATAAATAGTTTCTATTGCTAAAATATTGCTAAAATAATGTTATTTGAGCATTAGTTTCTATTGCTAAAATATTGCTTATTTGGCAATGGCTTCTATTGCTAAAATATTGCTAATTTAACAATATTTTCTATTGCTAAAATATTGCTACTTTAGCAATAGTTTCCATACAGATTTGTTAGAAATTGATTAAAAATGACCGCCCCCAAAGCAACGGTTACTCGCAGGTACCAAGTGCACCCTTTCGCATGTCTTAAGCCTCGACCGTAACAGGTAATAACTTTATCACGCACCTTGATCTTTCTTTAAAACATCCAAGATAAAAATGAAATGAACTGAAAGCTGCTTAAGTCGAAAATAAAATGGTCATAGAAAGTATACGATGATCGATGGCTTCATAAGCTTATTGCTGTTACGGGTCAGATTAGAGTTTCTTCAATATTAAATACTATTTACAAATTTGAAACTCTAATCTGTTTTATTATTATATTATGTGTATCGAAATGTTGGGCTGAATATCGATGGACATGTTGTTACGGATGTAACAAGGGTGCTGCAAAGGAATCATCTACTTTGACAAGCAATAGATCGAAAAAGAATATGTATGCTGAAACAAAATGAATCTATTGTTAAACAAATTATGGCTGTTTTTGGCTATTGTATGGCTGTTTAATTATTAACTCTTTGGCGTTGAATGATGTCTCTGGCACGTCATGCGTTTCTTATGCCAAAATGTATAATGACGAGCCAGAGATGTTATGCGATTTGAGAAGCTATTTAACACGTTCTCGTGCCATTTAGTTCGACGAAACTCAGGCCCAAGCGATAAGCGTCAAAGCGTGGTAAACAAACCAGACTGATGCTCGAGAACAATCACAATACGAGCTGAAATGTAAATGCCTGTGATACAGTCAGTTTTATGCGATACTGCTGTTGTAGAAGTAAACCCCAATCCTTTTACCTTTTATAGATATTAGCAATATATAATATTTTGTAACAGATGACAGTTTCAAAATTATATTTCATGAATATGCAATACTTTAATAGAAATTCAAGCGTCTTCAAATGCGATTTTGTCCTAAGGTACGTAATAATATTATAAACAAAAAATTCAATTATAAGAAATGTTCACCTCGAATCAATAAACCTATATCTAATAAGAAAATACTTACAACTTTAAAGAACCTCCATGGTATAATACTTCTTGAAATACTCTGGCAGATGTAAAGCTACTTTACATTTCGTTTACACTTCGTTTCGCTTCGTATTTTATGTTTATAACAAACTTTACACATTGTTGGATGCTTCTTTCGAAGCGTCGGATCGATATTTTTTGGGAAATGAGCCCAATATTGTGCAAGTGTCGTCCACTTTCCTTCTTTCACCCTCGACGTACATTGTCTGATGCGTTTTGCATCATTTGATTGTCTGCGAAGCGATTTGTTTCCGTAACAAGCATTTCCCAAAGTTTATTACCAACTATAATAGAAAATAGGTCTAATATTTTCGAATCCTCGCTTAAATTATTTAAAACAGACGCTTTTACGCCACGAGCTTCAGAATACTTCCAAACTATCGATGCGTTTTCTACTTTCTGCCAAATCCATGATCGACGCGTCGTACCTTCCTCTTCGCTACTTTTGTCACATGCCTTGGACGCTTTCTGATTGGCACAAACATGTCAGTATCATTGGATTCGTTGTCACTGCTTTCATTTAAAACTTTTGTACTTTCCATTTTGTACGAGTTTATTAAATTTCAATAACTAAACTGCTTTGTAAAAGCAATTTGAGAGCAGAATAAGAATCGCGACTGACTCTCGTTGCGTACCAAAAGGAACTAACACTCAATTACAATCGTCATATCACGATGTTTACGTTTGGCCCCGACTTTCCGTTCGCGAGCCTGGCTCGTAATGTTTATGTTTGGCGAGCCTGCCTCTCGATATTCGTGTTTGGCCCAATTATCTATTCACGAATCTTACTTGTAATATTCATGTTTGGGCCAAAATCTTCATCACGAGTCAGACTCGTCAAAGCACGTGAAGGGGTTAACAAGTTTTAACTTGTGTGATTGTCACATCAAAGTGGTGAGACCACCCATTTTAGTGTTAATTATTAAGCGTTCTTGTCCATGTGTAAATAATTCTTAGTTTAGTTTATATCGATAAAGTATAGGATCAGTAAAAATTACAAAACTAAGAAGATGGGCTGAGGGTGTAGAAAATTAAACCAGGAAACGTACTTCTGGCATCAACACCCCTATAAAATCATTAAATTTAAAATATTCATTCGCGTTGTTTTCTTACAATTTTAGAGCTGACCATAAATAATAATGTTTAGGTGAAAAAAGAGAGTATTGAATCGAGTAGATTTTCTTAAAATTTGAGAAATGAAAAAGGAGCTCTAAAGAAGATAAAAAGTTGTCATTGTTGGGTATTGTTGACGTGAAAGCGTTACAGGTTGAGTTAGTCTCGGTTGAGTGAAGTACAGAAAACCGTTAGAAATTAATGTAGAAATATTTTATTTCTAATCACTGTATGTATGAAGAATCGAATGAAATTAAGTGGTATTAATATGAAAAATTTCTTTTATTTTAATCGTGCCTCAAATTTTACAGTTTCTTCTTTCTCTAATTCGTGGTATTAGTTAAATTAGATACTTTTGGGATACCCTGTATGTGCCTATTAATCATAATTTCTTATTCTCTAACTTCCGTAACATCTATTCCGAAGTAATAACTTGATAAGTCTTGGAACACCTTGGTGAACGAGTAAATTGTTCTACGTGGAAACTTGTGAGATTTGGAAGTAGGAACGGAGCGCGCTAATGAATGCTACTTCGGTCGTAAATCAATGATTAATCCAAACATTGGACTGTTGTACGATCGTCAGAAGACTAGTTATGACATCACTTTGATAAGCATCAACATTATTGTGGAGTATTAAACTAAGGTTTAAATTATTTTTGAGTACAAGTCTAGATAAATGGTTCTCAAACTTTTCGAAGTCGAAGAGCATTTAAAATCCTATAAATAATTGTAGGCTCACTGAGAAATAGTCTTTGACCAACCTTTCTGAGCAATGAGCTTCAGAGTTAAAATAAAGTCTTATTATTATTACTTTAATTTGAATTGTCTGCTTTGGAACAAAATCAGAGTGACAGGGTGTAACGAAGAGCATATTAATACACTTATAATTTTGCTTTATTTTCTTGAATTTAGTGCTAAGTGTTGGTCTCGAGTTAATGGACTTTTAATATTAATTGAATATAAATAATTCGATAGGGTTTTATTAATGTGAATCTACTATTTATTTAATTTATATTGTTCGTTCTACCTAGTTTCTATATTTCAAGTTACTAAACTTCATCTGGTACTTAATTCATTGAAAAATCACTTTATCGATGCCAGTTTACTGTTTTACTTGACGTAGAAAATCTTTTCAAGTCTCATCGATGTGAATTACACTGTGCATTGCGAACTACAAGTTGCAGACTTAGTACACCAATAAAAATAGACGCCATTTTGCATATATTCTACTCGAAGTGTTTTAAATCGTACAAATACAAGTTTGAAATTAAGTTATTTGAATCACAGCAGCTGGAACTCGAGCAACTTACGCAATGCAGTTTCTGTAATTTTTACATCGTCGGAAAGTTCGATCGCCATCTTGTGAAAAGGGATGCGGCGCGAATAAAAGTCTGACGGGGTTCAAATAAATTTCGAAGCGTCTCCTTCTTATAGATACTTCTCTGTAACGCGACGAACTAGGCTAGATGATGAGAATTTTTCAAGTTTCCCGAGGTTGCTGGCTAATAACTGAAATGAAACGACTCGCCCCGCTCCCAGCCCCTTCTTCTTGGCCAAGGGACGGTGAAATCACGAACAGATGGCTTTTCAGTATTAAATTTGGTTCGTGGTAAATTACAGAACGCCGTGGCGGCCGTAGGCAACGAAATGTACAACCTGGAGACGACCCATCTTCCGAGTGTCGACTTGTAATTAAAAAGTTAAATTGAAATTACTCCAGTAACCGCAGCTGGGAAGAGGGGGTGTATTAAATTGGAATTTCCGTTAGTGCAAGTCCTTCCGCATAAATCCGAGCTCGTGACAACGGATGACTTACGAGTTCAAGAATTAGAGCGATGTACACAGTGGCTGCAACAAGTATTTGTAAGCTACTGTATTAATTTTTGTATTTATAGACTGATTAATCAAGTATGGTTGCACAAGATCGGTTATGAATCGAAACTGTTTGTGGTTTCGCACATAAAAATTGTAAATACTTCTATTTTTTTAGTTTTAGACTGAAAATGGTTATGTGAATTTAGGGTTTTATAAACATGGATAAAATGAAAGCTGAATAGAGACTTGTTTAAGTTTTTAAATATTGCAAAGTGTATTTTTTATATTTTTTTTCGTGCACGTGGATTTCACTTAAGTAGATAAACATTCGTTGACTATTTATTTCGTACAAGTAGCTGTATACAATTTGAAGACACATCGTTCATAGAAAATAGAAGAGTATATTAAATTTTCTATTATTTGGTAGTATTTTTTATACAAATTATACTTTAGAACTGTGGAAATGAGACGTAGAACTTGATCAAGAATTATTTCAGTACATAATATGAATACGTGTAAATGTTTATGATTATCTCTATAAATGTGAATATGAATCCTCCTCCTATAAATTGTAGTAACACTGGTAGAGTATAGTATGTATATAATTGTACAACTTATGTACAATAACCAGAGGAGGATCTCAAATTTAAGTAAATTGCAATTACAGTACTTTTCTTTATTTACTAATTTTCTTTATCTAATACCAAATATTTGTTATTTATTAATTTTCTTTATCTAATTCGAATATCTGTTATTTACTAAATATAAATATAATATATTTAATAAGAAAACTTCAAAAATAACTGAAAAAAGTACTGTCGGTGTAATTTACTTAAATTTGAGATTCTCCTCTGCTTATCTGTATGCATACATAATTTGTACAATTATATACATACTACACACTACCAGTGTTACCACAATTTACAAGAGAACTCATATTGACGTTCAACCCTATTAAACTGGACACGTTTATTCGAATGCACATTTTTAAACTGAAAACATAGCCTCGCAAGATTTATTTTATTTAATTCCCAAAACTCTCTAACCTACATTTCACGCCTTAAATGTTCCATGAATGTGCACCCGAGCGTTGGGTGCCCTCTGTACTTTCCAGCACACCCGCCCATTATTCCGCGAACGTCCACAGTGTCGCCATTCTGCTCGTTTTAAATGAAAAAAAGAAGTGTCCCGCGTCGTTGGAGCAAACGAATATCAGAAACTTGCTGATAAAAGAATTTCGAATGCGGCGGAGATAACCGCGCAACCCGCGGCGAGCCGTCTGAAAATTCAGACATACCCACGGTCGAGTTTCACGGATCCCAACCGTTTTGCGGGCCACGTTGCGGTTATTGCGAGTCTGCAACTCCTTCGATCGAGCTGGCGTCCCGCAAACGTGACGAGACTTCGCATAGTTTATCAAGTTTCGTTGATCGCGACACGCATGCGGCGAGGCAACCGTCCCGCTCGATCGATCTTCCCTCCTCTAGGAATCGAATGGACCGTCCGAGGTGTTTCCATGCGCCTCCGCGATCCCATCGCCCCGACACGTACAATAAAAAGCTCGCTGGTGCCATAAAACGGAACCGTTCGTCCGCGGAACTTGTCAACCTCGAGGAACCCAGCGAGCAGACGTCCTCTGAGGATTCGATACGCCTCCCAGCGACGCTCCACCGTGATGCGACCTGTTCGTTTCCTCCAATTGTACATAATCGAATCGATTGTTGGGGTATAGAAAGAAATTACTCGGTGGTTTTGCTGTTTTGCTTGAGAAACACTTGTTTCAATACTATTGTCAAGGGGAAAATGTTAAGTGTTTTGTTATTTAATAAAATATGTACTCTGAGTGATACTGGTGACTGATGGTGACTGTTTGTTAGGTTCTACTCCTTTTATATTATACAAATTGATGTGGAAGGGGTATGCCCAATCGGTGTGTCGTGTGCATTCTTCTTAGGTGGTCGATTACTTTTGTTATTAGGATTTTATTAATTATTGATTGATTAGAAGGTATTGGTCTTCAAGGTGTCGCATCACAGATAGAAAGGTGTTGGTCTTCAAAGTGTTGCATCATATTCCTATTAATTATTGATTGATTGGAAGGTATTGGTCTTCAAGGTGTCGCATCACACTATATTTGTATTTTGTTCTTCTATTTTTTTTTTAAAGGGTAGTGGTTTTGGGGAAGCAACCAAACTCCACTCTTACAACAGCGTTTTGAGATTTTTAAAAGAAATATACTGCGCCTGGTATAGCCACTTGTCCATAGTGGAAGAACAATTAGTAGAAATAAATACTTAAATGACCCACTCGTAAATGTGAAGCAGTTGCCAATGACCCAATCGGGTGTTGACGCAAATTAAAAAATACAAGAAGAAGAAGAAGAACAGTTTGTCATTTATTTTATGTGAAAAGGGGTTTTAGGTAATTGGTAGATGAATATTGTATATATAGTATTTTTTTTTGTGTTTTGTGATGGTTGTTTCTTCATTACTGACAGGTGGTTAGATTAGGTGCAGTATATTTATTTCTTTTAGGAATTTTGAGACATTATTGCACGAAATAAGAGTGGACTGTTTTGGTTACTTCTTTGAGATCATTATTTATTTGATGTTTTCTTCTTTCTCTTTGATTCTTCGTGCATATTATGATGATGTGATCGATTGAGTAGGAGTAAGGTTAGTGTGGCCAACCCTTGTTCTGATTAATCTTACTTGTAATCTTCTGTGAAATGAGAAGGCTAGGCTTAATTCATAACTATTATTTCATTTTTCACTTTATGAATACGAATACTATATTTAGATAATATTAATAATGTCCTATTGGGAATATATTTTTTTGGGGGAGTATTTTATTTGGAAGCATATTTTTTTTTATCTCAGTAAAATTGAATCCTGACAATTTCTTTGTGTAAAATGAAGAAATTTCTCGGCATTTGTAATATTAAGACATAAAGAAAATATGAAAGTAAAGTCAAGAAGATGTTTAATATATATAAATATAAATTATTCTGGGCTGCAATTAAATATTGAGATCCATTTAAATGTGAGACAAATGTGTTTGGATAAACACTTTTATTTGAAATATTTCAATTTCAATAGGAATATTATTATATTTATATTACGTTATATTATTAATATTTACTGAAGGAAGCTAGCGTTGATTTGATGCGAACAAAAAGCTACCAAAAACAAACAAACAGAAAATATTTATATTCAATATTTCACATTAATTATTTATATTATTCCTCTACTTTACAATGACAAATATAATTTGCATTGATTCGAAGTACAAATATTTTACATGTCTTCAGGGAAACAATTAATTGCATTTTTGTTTTAGAGAAAAATGAACCGAATAAAGAGAACGACAAAATATAAATGAAATCTTTAAATATTTAAACATTGCAGCTATTATTTTAAAGATAATAATTATACGTATATTTAATTATATAGGTATAGTCATGTGCCAGCTCAATTTTCAGTGTTTATTAATTATTTTTCTGCTTTTCTAATATAAAGTACCATATATACGATTCCTTAACCCAATAAAAATCAATGTAACATATAAAAGTCTCTTCACATACACGTACACTAATGATAACAATTTGTAAACTTAAAAAACTCCAATGCCTACGCACAAATCTCAAAGACCTTTGATTCTCGCCGCACCAGATCTCTCAAAACAACCCCTTAAGATTTCACTCGGCTACGACCGAACACCTCGCGCATACACACTCGTATACCTCAACAAACTACCTCTACTTCAAACTTCTTTAACCAAGATTCCAACCTTGATTACTTACGCGCATCCAAAACGACCAAGATTCCTTAACAAACCTCCTTGTTTCGCCCCCTCGCGCAACTGGGCGCAGTTCGACACGAGGAAACATCCCCAACTCGAACTGCTCCCAACTTCTTCGTCGAGCCCCTATTCAGAACTAACAAAATATTCCCGGATCCAGAGCCAGGGAGATCACGTTGACGCTTGTATCGCGGTCTCTGTGAGGATATCATTAAAATCCAAGCGTAGATTTTGTTCGCGAGTAACTACGCTCGACGAACGGGGACGAAGGAAACAGTGGGGGAGGAAAGCAGTTCGAGGGTATCGCTTTGGTTTGCTTTACAATTCAAACGGGGTTCGCGGCTCCTTTTAAGCATTCAGGATGCGGAATCGTCGCGGGAGCACGACGGTAAGCGATGGCGCGTTCTTTTTATCCACCCCCTCGAGGCCTCGTCGCGTCCTCCCCGCGAAGATTATGTCACGAAGCGGCTGTTATAATTGAAACCCGCGATTAGAATGCAGACGAGGCCATTTCGTTCCTTCCTCGCTGCTCGTTTCGACGGTGCGTGTTCGTAAACAATCGTGCTCAGGATTGCGCGTAGAATTCGTCGTGTTTGTTTTAAGAGTCGGTTGAGGGGGTTGAAAGGGTTAGAGGAGAAAAGAAGGGGAAGAAGGTTTCGCTTTGAGTCGACAGCGAACTCGAGAGCTGGAAGATCGTAAAGTTCGAATAAAATCAAACTTTCCTTCAAGTTATTGTTAATTAACCCATTCGAGACAGCTCATTTTTTTGAGACCAACCCCAGAAGTTGAAACTTTAATTTTTGAAACCAATACCAAATTTTATGTTTACACTTCTAAGCTACCTTTTATATCTTCGATTCCGTTTTGTTTAATATCAAAATAAAATGCTCTGTTTCTAAGCTTGCACATAACTGTTCAGTTGAGCCAAATTAAATAGTATTTTTCGAACCCATCAGATTTCATTTCACTTGTATGTCAAGGGATTAAGCTCTCCAAGTATCAAATTATCCTAAACCCAGTCTCAACTAAGCACAAATAATACTTCATTTAAACAACTTCTAAGATACCTTTTATTTTAAACCAGTCTTATTTCTTAGCCTACTTTTTCTGTACTGACTCATAATTTCAATTCAATATCATTGCACACACGGTTTACAATCCATCGTGAATGTGTTAAACGACGTATTTTTTAGACGTGTGTAGATTTAGTTATGTGCAATGTGTCTAATAAATATGTGCAATAAATAATACTTTCTTAACTGTATCTATGTAGATCTATTTTACTTGCACTTATCCTTTGAAATTAACCCTTTGTGCTCGAGAGGTGACCCTCAGTCGCCATGGCGTTTCATACAGCAACTCGAGGTTTTCATCGACTAATTTTAAGTTTTGAAGCCGCACAAAAATGAAATTTGGAAGGTGAAATTAGCTCATTTGAAGATGGAATTAGTTTTTAACTATTGAAAAACGAGGTCGATTGTATTCATGAAGAAATTAGTGACAAAGAAAATGATGTGCCATCGAAAAAATCGTCGAGTGCAAAGGGTTGAAACATATATTTTGCCAAAAATGCTAAATTCTCTGCTTTCCTCGACTTATGCGAAAACCTTCGAAACCAATTAATCGTGTAATTCGAGGACTTCCTGTATCTAATAAACACGAGTCGCTGAGGATCATTCTTGTTAACAGTTAATTCCTCACGGAGCTTAAACCAAACGTCGGAAAATAATAGCTTAAACGTGGCAATGATAGAGTCAGATCGGAAAGTTATCGTAATAATGTTGATTTTAATTTAGCTAACATTTGTACCGTGAAATTTACAGGATCCATCTCTACTTTCGCCTCGCGACTCAGTGCTTCGAGCTCACCCTTATTCCTTCCAAGCGTCGTATCTTAACCGTCGCTGTGCTCGAGACAATTTCTGGGAAAAGAAACACTGCCTTGCTCGCGAGAGTTTAACTACCGAGCTCCAAACTCGGGTAAATTAAAGCGAGCACTGCTTACTGTACATAGTAATTGGGAGGTTAGGCAAGAACTTGCGAGAAACTGTTGTGGCGTGATGGAAGCGGCGCCGCAATTTAAATTGCTTCTTGTATATGCATATTTATATTTTTATGTATTAAAGTTAAATTCATGTTAAATCTGTCGTCGACCTCTCGATCGTTCGGGTTTTTGAAGAATTCGTGTGTACAAACTATGTTCAATACATGGAGGACCACCCTATATTTGAAGAAATACGAGTGTCTTCGAGTTCTTAAAAAATCATGGATTACATTCAGGAACATTTATTCTTATAAAAATTGAAGCAAGAATTTTTTATTTGTCATATTGTAGTCACTTTTGGCAATGGAAGTCGGCTGACAAAATTCTGCTAGGCACGACGGCACAACTTGGCCATTTTGTAATTTCATGAAGTACAAAGAATATGAATATAAAGTCAAGAAGTTGTTTAATATCCCTTTATTCAGTAATTCTTGCAAAAACTAATATTCTTAATTTGCTCGTTCTTTTAAATTTCGAATATGGTGTGCACCCTTAAACAATCCCTATTGATGCATCGAAAAATAAAAAAGTAGGGTCGCAGATCAAACAAGGAGTAGCAGCGCATCCACGTATTGCTATTTCAATGCTTTAGGTTTGTAACACATCGATTACCATTGAGCACAGAAGCGAGCTGACATCCGCGCAGACATCCATATAGATTGCAGATGGTTGGACCAGTGTCCAATCAAGTATCTGACTTGCTGAAGAGGATTAAAAGACAATATGCAATAAAGTTAACAGGAGTTCGAAAAAACCATCGAACATCCCTATCGTAAACCCAAACTACAGTCCAATTACCACAAGCCTAACAATAAAAATTCCAATTTTTTCAAACGTGTCAAGATTGTAAGACATTTCTAAGTCTTAAGTTGGCTTTAATGTGGAGACGCATTTTTTATTTTAACATATATATATATAAATGTGTATGTTACGTTATTTTTATGTTTGATGTAGCTATTGCTAAGTTCTTATTGTGGTGGTCCTCCAACACCCGCCACTAGAGGGTCAGCACACTCATCATTTTCTCACAAGCACTCGTTTCTGACCCGATTTCTATACAATAGAATTTCAGACCTGTCTCTAACATCCCAGCGTCTAAGGCAGGGTCTGCTAGGTAGCTTTACTGATGAGTCCACTAATAGGCCCAGGACGAAACATTCTTACCTCTCTTTTCCTTTATTCCCTCTCGCACACATACTTACAGAGCAATACGAAGCGGTACGCGCTTCAGCGCCTTGTTAAGCCCTGCATCTTCTCTGGGAAGCATTATCTCCCACAACATTATGAGTTAATGTTTATTATGTGTGAGGAGTGAAATGCGTGCGATAGTTGTTCCGTCCCATACGAAAAGAAGAAAATATAATTAGCTATTTTTGAAGAGATCAAATTTCTATTTATCACTTTTTCTAATTAACTTCGTAATTTGAGTCGCTGGGATTAGAGGCTTAAAGGTTGCCATAGAACTTGTAAAGATTCTCATCTTTAATGCCTCACTTCAATAGCTATTGACGTATCATAAACCTGTCGTAACCCTACCCCCATGGCCATGCAGCGACCACCACCACCTCGACATTGAGCTCAGCCAGCCGGGATTGGCTAGCTGCTGCAAAATTAGTATATAAGTGTACATTTTATAAAATAAAGACAGTGTCAATATGCCAAGAACGAACAGCTTCAACTAAACATAGAAGGTTAACAGTTGGACCTCTTGAAAACTCACCTTCCATGGACACTCATTTACCCTTTAAATCTATCATTAAAAAGTCGTCCTTGGAATTCCAACCGAGCATTTCGCGAGGCGAATCTAAGGACGCAACAATAGTATTAAAAATGTGTAACGTAATTACGTTAACGGTCGGTGTAAGGAAAAACAATCGAAGAGCGACTGACTGGACTCAGTAAGGAAAATGGAGCACTGGCAGTGAGCAGAGCGATATTCTTTAATTATATCGTTAATGGTTATTCTATCCCACATACATCAATCCATATCCAACAAAGACACCGTTACTAAACGCACCAAACGAACATAAATCTGCTTGTTCGTTTCTTACTGTAGCCACGCCAGGATTGAACCACCGTTCCCATTAAATTGCAAGCCTCGCCTACGAACAGTGCATCAATTCGAGCAGCTCGGGACGCGTCAGTTCGAAAATCCGGGTGCAACCGGCTCGAAGTTCGGCCAATCGTCCCGAGGGATTAACGGGGCACGGTAACACCGGCAACAAAAACGATTCTCGATGGATCCGTACCGCGGATCCCGTTTCCAAAGCGATTCGTTATCGCGCGATTAGCGCGGAGCACGCGAGCTTAATTTCGGCTAAGCTCGAGGAAAAGTTGCCCCGGCTAATGAAGACCGATTGCCCAGCCCGGATGGCAACTAGGGCGTGAGCTTTTATCGCGGGCCCCCTAATTGGATTAGAGAAAATAATTCCCGCTTCCGTACCATTGCCCCCGCGATAACGCGATTCACGCCGAGCGTATGCTAATTTTTCCTAATTGACTCGCCCCGAGTCGCCGCTTCTTTCATTCGTTCGCTCTTTCGGATTCCTCCGTTACCTGCCGATCGTAGGACAATTAAACGATACGTGTCTGATCGATGGACTTTTGCGGTAGCTTCAACCCTTTCACCGCGAGAAGCTTATCGATATGTACGAAAAGCGTGTGTATGCGTCCTCTATATTGTTTACAACACCTTTACTGCTTTATCAATCGATTTAACACGGAATTTATTTGGAAGTATATTTTGTTTATCTCAGTATAATTGAATCCTGACAATTTCTTTGTGTAAAAGATTTTCTGACAAAATTTAAATTATTCTGAGCTGTAATTAAATTTTGCGTTACGAGAAGGATGCAATGTGGAAAAAATGTGTGTTGGATAAACACTTTTATTTGAAACATTTCAGGCCGAGCGTATGCTAATTTTTCCTAATTGACTCGCCCCGAGTCGCCGCTTCTTTCATTCGTTCGCTCTTTCGGATTCCTACGTTACCTGCCCATCGTAGGACAATTAAACGATACGTGTCTGATCGATGGACTTTTGCGGTAGCTTCAACCCTTTCACCGCGAGAAGCTTATCGATATGTACGAAAAGCGTGTGTATACGTCCTCTATATTGTTTACAACACCTTTACTGCCTTATCAATCGATTTAACACGGAATTTATTTTTTTTTATCTGAGTAAAATTGAATCCTGACAATTTCTTTGTGTAAAAGATTTTCTGACAAAATTTAAATTAAATTTTGCATTACGAGAAGGATGCAATGTGGAATAAATGTGTTTGGATAAACACTTTTATTTGAAACATTTCACGCCAAGCGTATGCTAATTTTTTCTAATTGACTCGCCCCGAGTCGCCGCTTCTTTCATTCGTTCGCTCTTTCGGATTCCTCCGTTACCTGCCAATCGTAGGACAATTAAACGATGCGTGTCTGATCGATGGACTTTTGGGGTAGCTTCAACCCTTTCGCCGCGAGAAGCTTATCGATATTGTGAGGAACGAGAAATGTAAGAATGAGTGTGTGAATGATTTTATTGCGTATATCCTTAGTATGTGTGAAAAATAAAAAGTAATTGGGAATATTCTCGAATATTGATTATTCGAGAATATTCGAAACTTTGTATAAAAGGCAGAATGTGTGTGCGAATGAGCGAGTATGAGAGTGCTTTGAAAACAAGGGAAAAGAATCTAGAATGTTCGGTGAACGAAAGGTATAAAAGCGTGTGTGTGCGAAGTTCACAGTCAGAATCAATTTGTGTCTGAATGAAATAATAAAAGTGTTTCTTAAATAATTCCTACAATATGTACGAAAAGCGTGTGTATACGTCCTCTATATTCTTTTTATTGTAACACGTCTACTACCTTATCAATAGATTTAACACGGAATTTATTTGGAAGTATATTTTTTTTATCTCAGTAAAATTGAATCCTGACAATTTCTTTGTGTAAAATGAAGAAATTACTCGACATTTGTAATATTAAGACATAAAGAAAATATGAAAGTAAAGTCAAGAAGATGTTTAGTATAGATGCATTAAAAATTTGTTGGTTTGAGGATTTAAATTTTTTGACAAAATTTAAATGTGTGCGTATGTACGACAAGCGTATATATACGCCCTCTATATTTTTTATCACATCTTTATTGCCTTATCAATCGATTTAACATGGAATTTATTGTTCTATGTATCAATATGTCTCTATATTGTTCAAGGCGACGAAGTCCAGGTGCTCGAGATAGCTCCTCCTTTAGCACCCACACGACGCGAGAAGGGCTGGGTCAGTCAAGGACCTCGTCACACGCACCCCTTATTCACATCACGTGTTTGAACTCCAGGGAAATCGCCAACGCGTTGAATAATTGATTAAATATAACTGTAATGCCACGGTGAATTGATTTACTCTTACATACACAGTGCCAATGCAGTACTATAGTTATTCGCCCACCAATATAATACTTAGGATATTTTCATTGCTATTATTATTATTGTTATTACGAATTCGTTGCATTTATCGACTTGACCAGAAATTCATTATACTGGATTTGTACGATTGATGTTCGTATTGAGTATTAATTTCGAATAATGTCTATCAATATTATTGTTATTATTACGATAACTTCTTTCATTCACTTTTCTACACCATTTTTACCATTCAAAAAGAAGATATACCATGTGTCCCATATCGTTAGAAGCTAATGGCGCTTATAATTAGCTATTTTTGAGGATTGCCAGTTATTATTTACCTTCTGCGTGATTAGTTTCATAATTAGAGATTAAAGTTTTAAGGATTGCCTCAGACTTTGTACAGATTCACACTTTGTATGCCTTAACCCAATAGATATCAAACACTTAATTGACTCTGAGGCGTTTTCCCCTGATAAGTTTTTCCATGGTTCTACCCCCACGACAGGGTAGCGACCACCACCACTCTAAACACCAGTAAACTAATTGATGCCCAACTGCTTCTCTACTTTGTATATAAATCTACAAATTTTGAAATAAATCACGATCAGAGCGTCAGTTATACATTACACCAAAGAACAACAAACAGAGTCCATTTATTCAAAGACTCTTTACACTTCGATTCTAAACTAAACTTAAATGATCTAGTTATCCTCTGTGCTCCAACGAAGCTACCTGCGATGCGACACAACAGACGCAACACCTTGTCCGCAGCAGGCAACAACGTTGTACTTTATTGGAACTCCAAACAGGTCAGGTATTCGTGAGTTCGAGGGCCTTTGAGATTGGAATTTTGCGGGAGCGAAGTTCGTCGAGTTGGAAAGTCACGGAGGCTTGAATTATTTATTAATGAGCAACGAGCTATTTTTAAACGCAACTGTCACGGTGGTTTTACCATTTCGCAGAAGCAGACAGAGGTATCTCGAGGATATTACGCGATGGCGGTCGTTATCAATTTTGTAACGTCTCATTGATAAAAGCGCAACGACGCGACGCGGAACGAAGTATCGTTAATCATCGAGCTCTCCATTCGCCAGTGTTTGTGAATAAATTTAATCATCCCTGGGGGAGAAGAACGAGGAACAGGCAAGGGAAAGAGTTTTCAGGGAATAAGAGAATAATTCAGGATTCGCTGGTTCGAACGCACGCGCAAACGCGGACGCATAAATTTCATGAGCGACTGGCTCGAATAAATTGGCTAACCCACTGAACGAAACAGTTCACTGAACATGAATAATTATATTTAACTAACATATAGGATGAATCAGCGTGAATGCCTCGGACGTTCCATACGTCATCTAATTTCAATTTTCCATATAATGAAATCGGATGGAAAAGATATTTTAAGCTACAATGTTTCCTCTCGTGATTCAAACAAACAGGAGATTTGAACTCGTGGGTGCTTCAATTACTATTCAGAGGGTTTCTTAGAATATTAACCCTTTGCACTCGACGACTTTTTCGGTCGTACGTCTTTTCTATCCCTAATTTCTTCGCGAATATAATCGATCTTGTTCTGCAACAGTTGAAAATCAATTTCATCTTCACTGGAGCTAATTTCACTTTTGAAATCAATTTTTGTGGAGCTTTGAAACTTCAAATCAGTCGAAGAGAAACTTGAGTTGTATGAAACGCAATGGCGACTGAGAGTCGCCTCTCGAGCGCAAAGGGTTAACTTTTTGTAAGTACCATTTTTTTCCTTCATGAAATTCACTTTGTGTAAAGTATAATTGATTAGATTGCAAAATTTGTACATTATCTGTTTTGAAATATCCTGTAGAGTTAGTTATCAAAGAAATTTTTATATATAAACTCTGATGTTGATTTCTCAGTTTTTGATAATGTTTAGAAAATGTATTTGTATACATTTAATTCTGAAAAGATATAATTATCGTCTTGCAATTTTAAACAGTCTCCAAAAAGCTATTACAAGATTCTGTAACATGTGAGTTACGTTCTTGATAATCTTTATTGAAGAAATACTAACTGTATTTACTGAATTTCTTAAAAGTTTTTAAAATTTGTGCTACCTGTTTTAAATATTTAATTTAGGTGCAAGTAAACACCTTGCAGCACAATTTTTATTATAAGTTATCACCAAGGTCATTAATTACATAGAAGTGAGTCCCAATAGGTCTCAAATCGTTTAAATTAATAGTACCACGAGAAAACTGAGGAAACTTATAAGTTGCATCAGTAAATAAAGAATTAAACATAGTCTTTAGTACTCATGAGACTAAGAACTTCAATACGTATATACAAAAAATCGAAAGTAGAAAATTGTTCAAGCTGTTAATATAATTATCTACAAATCAGAATGAGAAATACCAAATTTGTTACACAAGAAACGCCATGTTCCCATTTTCCGTTCTCACGGCCAAGAATCAATAGCAACCATCGACTCACTGAAATAGATGGAAACTGTTATATCGAATGCTATTATCGCTGGACAATCACGGCATAAACGATCTCGTAATTGGAAGCTGATCAACCGTAAAATGGCACTACTCGATTTTCTACAGAGTGTCCCAAACAGAATCTACTAAATACCAAATACAGAATCGCCACGATTACAACATTACCTCTGAGCACCAAACTTCGATCTGTACAAACAATTAAACGTAGCTCGAGCGTATTCGTCGCGATCAACAAGATGGCGGAAGAATTTTTATTATCGAAACTTGCCTTCGTCGCGTCCACTATCCACCCTCGACCGCGTCTTCTTAATTACGAGCAGCGATGCTTCATAAATAAAACGCGGGGCAGCGAGGAAAAGAGAGAACCTCGCGGAAAGACTTCCCGTTGGACGCAAACAAAATTACGGCATAACAGAAAAATCCTCTTCAATGATACAAATTTCCTGGTAAGCTTCACCCTTCCGCGAGGGGAGGCGAAAGTATGTCGAGCACGTCGCGGCTGAAAACACCGCGCGACGATTATTTTCGCTTTTATTCCGTCGGTCGTATCTCGTTTCAGCGGCGATTCTTTTAAACGCTGCTTTTAAAAGAGCAGACCTGAATAATAACAAACAAACTCGACGATGAAGGTAAATCGAAATCATCTACGTTCGTCTCCGCACGCGCTTGCGTAAACATGTGAAGGGTTATGATATTTCAGCTTTTATTTCGCGTGTTCAGGACGTTCGAGATGTTCAGCACTGGGTGTAAAATTTCTGAACTGACTTTTGGAGCTTTATTTTACGCGTATTGTCGAGGATTTCTCGAAGGAGGCTGTCTTGTCACGTTTAGCGATCATCTTCTTAAGGAAGGGCGGTTGGTGTTTTCTGTAGGGGCAATATATTACCATATTTGGTCATGTTGGTCATGTGATTCAGCCACGGACGGTGGATCCTTCGAAAATCCCCGGTTTATGATTTCCGCATGTGCCATCGAGACCGTTGGAGAAAGTTAATTATGTAGGAAATAATCTACCCTGGAACTGGGTCCACAAAATAGATCTAATTTCAAAAGACTTTATTGAACTATAATAAAGGAGATTCTAACTGTGACTATTCGCTGTTTACTCGCTCGCTTTCGACTCGTTTTTTATACATTCACACTATTCACCCTCTCTCCATGCATTCCTCATGCATTCATTCCTCAAACGCTCGTGCGAACGTCCAACACAACCCATCGCTCAGTCCCAAACACTTCTTTCGCGCCTCAACCACTCGAACACAGTCACTATTTATTATTTCCTTCCAAACACTCTTCATTCGCACCTTAATCACTCGAACGCGATCGCACGCAATCATTCTGAAGCGTGCTGAACGCCGCTTCGTTTGTTGCCGTGCTGTAAAGAGTGTGTGAGAGAGGGTAGGAAGGAAAAGAGAGGGAAGAACGTTTCGCCCTGGGCCTGCTAGTGGAGCCTCATCAGTAAGGCTACCAAAATGGCGGAGTTGCGCCTTAGACGCTGGGATGTTAAAATAAGTAAATTCTATTATATAGAAATCGAGTCGAAAACGAGTGCTTGTGAGAAAGTGTGCTGTCCCTCAAGAGAGCGGCTGTCAGAGGACCGTCACACTTTCTTTGGAATTATAAAGTGTTGTACTTGATTACTTCGACGCTGTCCAATCCGGAATCCAACAGTACGAAGTGTGTTACTTCATGTCGCTGAGTATGTACGTGAGAGGGAAGAAATAAAGGAAAAGAGAGGGAAGAACGTTTCGTCCTAGGCCTGCTAGTGGACTCATCAGTAAGGCTACCAAAATGGCGGAGTTGCGCCTTAGACGCTTGGATGGTAGAGGTAGGACAGAATTTCTATTATATAGAAACTGTGTAGGACATGAAGTGTTCGCGGGAAACTGACGAGTGTGCTGTCCTTCTAGTAACGAGGACCGCCACAATTCTATTTATTAAACATCCAGTCGTCCTACGTTTCACGCATATCCACTCGCACGCACTGAACCTTTTCACACTCCACAATTATCCACAATTATTGTACCCGCAAAATATTAAAAGCTTAAAACGGTACCTCAAAAATAACTTAATTAACGCGCATTCCATAAACCGTGCTGACTGTTTGTAGCGAAAGGCCTTCTATTGTGCCTTTCTGCCAGCCGCTGCACAGGGTTACACAAAAACCGAATGAAATGAACGAATAAATCGCGCGATTCGCCTTCGCTGTTCAAATTATGTTTAAAAGCGAGCCAGTGTTTAAGATATTTCTGTAGACGGACCGCAGCGGGGATACTTTGGTCGCTTTGCTTTAAAAACAGCCAACGCGGACACGGTTTACGTGCATAATACAGCTGGCGCACACAATCGAACGTGCGCGTGTCAGGACACGTAGATGCGAGCGCACAGGCGGCCAGAAAAGAGAGCTCAAAACGAGTATTGCGACTCTTCTTGTAATCTGCGACGCGGCTGGGCGGGTGACGCAGGGGTGGCTGGAGAAATTTGCATCGCGAGACAATGGCGATGCTAGAAGTCCTCGTGTACTTTCCGTTTGCGTACACGGCCAAAAAGTAGGCCGTCCGGCAAAAATGAATAGTTCCTTTGTCATTTAAATGCGATCGTTTTCAGTTCCCCTTTTGGGGCCTGGCGCGCACGCGCGCGCGAGCATCCAACGCGAAGGAGTCATGTGGTTCTGCGGGTGCTGTTGCGCCCAATGGCGGTCGAAATGTTCGATGAACTGTAAAAAGTGTTTGTGAAATTAACAATCGAGGCAGAGCAACTGAATTTATAGTAGTTGGTTGCAGAAGTTCGTGCTTGATTTGAAAGCACATTAAATACAACACATTTTCGTGAAGAATAGTATTTATTAATCAATAATTTATTGTATTTATTTAATACAATACTTTTGTATTAAATAAATACATATATAATTATTATAATAACTTATTGTATTTATTTGATACAAACCTTTTGTATTAAATAAATACATATATAATTATTATAATAACTTATTGTATTTATATGATACAATACTTTTGTATTAAATAAATACATATATAATTATTATAATAACCTATTGTATTTATTAATCAATAATGTACTCTCCATTATTTTCTATAACTGTCTTCCAATGTTTTACAAATTTTTTGAATTCCTTCTTTGTAGAAACTACGTGTGTTGGATGTCAACTCATTATTTGCCATAGCTAGAGTCATAATCACTATCTTTCTAAATAGATTCATCCCAAACAGTGTTGTACTCATTCCTTGTGTCACCTCTAACCTTTGTCTCATCTCTCAACTCTTGACATATAAATACCGAACCCGAAAAGGGATCAGACAGTTTTCACATATTCAGAATTCTGTATTCGCCACCTTTCGCTAAACCACGTAGCTTGTGAATAAACCTGTTTGGAAATAGAAAAAGTGTTTTACTCGATTGCTTCGACTCTGTCCGACCCAGAATCCAACACGTAGTTCTCCTTCAAAGAAAGTCGTAAGATAGTTTTTGACTTCCTCCATAGAAACGAATTTCTTGTCATTCAAATTATTTTGCTGAGAACGAAACAGATAAAAATCTGAAGGAGCAAGATCAGAGAAATATGGTGGGTGATAAAGAATTTCCCATTTTAATTCTCTATGTTTTTGCAGTGTTTGATGAGCAACACGTGGAAACACGGTTCAGTTTGTTCTGTTCTGTAAAAACGTGCGAAACCCATATATCGAGTTTAGAAGTGTATCCAAGTTGTTTTAAATGGCAAAGTGCAGTCGAATGGTCAGTGTTTAGACTCTCAGCAATATGTTTAGTGGTAATCCGTGGATTATTGTTCATTAAATCATGGATAAGGCTATTATCAATGCCAGAAGATCGTCCAGAGCGAAGATCCATCGTTTAGATCGAAGTCACCATTTTGAAATCGACTAAATCACTTTTTAACTGTCCTAAGAGTAGGATCACGATCCAGATAAACGTCTTGAATACTTTTTAATGCAGTTCCAACACTCTCTTCTTTTTTAAACTTTAGTTTTGAATATTAATTCTGCACACAAATTAATTTAAACAAACTTTTTTCTAAGGTTACGTTGACTTACGACGAATTTATATAATCCCCAGTTAATAATACGATTACAAAAGAAACACTAGCGCAATCAAAAGCGCATGCATTCGCAATCTATGAAAATCGAGCACGAACTTTTGCAATCACCTAACACGTCAAACAATTTTCTCTCGACGCTCGCATCGAAATGTCAAACGCCACAGTATCCTTTATTCGACGCGCGTATCAGCGCGATTCTCCGCAAAAAAAAACGTCCGCTCTGACTCGACTTAATCAACGTTATTTATTCACCCAGCCAATTCGCGTAATCCCGGCAGCATAAAAATTCCATTTCACAAATCATCCCCGTTCGCAGGTGAAACCGACTCGAGCGAGACGGAAGCTCTTTAATCAGGAAGCAAACGGGCCAATTTAATACATACGGTAACATCTCCTTCGATAAACAACGACCCCTTCGCTGGAATTAATCAATGCTCCTAGGAGCGCGGACCCCGGAAGCCCGCAGCGCGCCACAGAAAAATGGCCACCGCGACTATTTGTCTCTGGGCGTCTCGCGCGACGCTTTCTAAATTGCCGCCGCGATATTTCTTCGTGAACGAGGCGAATTCGCCCGCTGGCTTCCTGTATCGATTCGCGGGGGACGTTCGCCGCGAAGGAAATTATGCGCGCGCTGCTGTCCTATCGCGCGATTAAAAATCGCACCCGCTCGCCCGTGCCTGCAGCTTTAATTGAGTTTTAACGCGGCGCGCATCCCCGCGTTTCCGCTCCGCGATTTCCGCGCATCGGCTGGGTAATTTCGCTGGCCACGGTTTGATTGATGTTGCAAAGCAGCGAGAACCGTGGAAGCTGATTTTGGAATAGTAATAATTAGCGTTGCGTCGGTAGCTTCGCTTTGCGTATTTGCTCGGTTAGCGCTGGAGACGACTTTTCGTGTTGATTAAAATGGTGGACGAATGGTGATGGAAGAAGAGACGAAATTCGAATCTAAACTTCTTTTATAAATTATGGTTTTGGGTTTAGTTGAGACTGGGTTTAGGATAATTTAATACTTAGATTGTTTAGATACTTGGTTCCTAATACTTTGATCAGTGCGCACGAATAGATAGATTGTCTATTTTACGCTTCAAGCGGTTTTTTAGTTACGCTTGAATATTTAGGGGTAGGTGTAATAATAAGTGCAGATAATCGTTGTTTGTTGATTTTAATATGTTTGATTGGAATGTATGACTAGTTGTGAACTATACTGTTTTGAATGTGTTTAAAGAATGTATAAGCCTGAAAAATCAGGGTGGCATGTCTGATTAGAATTCTAGTCTTCTGTCTAATTCCCATCAAATATAAACCATCTGATGGGAGTGGCTTATTCGGCCAAGACAAACGGATTCGTTGATTGCAATGTCACGAATTTTGGTGAGGGAAGCGGACGTCAAAACTGGTTAAAAATGACCACCTCAAAACCAAAAATATTGCTAAAATATTGCTAATTTAGAAATAGTTTCTGCTGCTAAAATATTGCTAAAATAATGTTATTTGAGCATTAGTTTCTATTGCTAAAATATTGCTTATTTGGCAATGGCTTCTATTGCTAAAGTATTACTAATTTAACAATATTTCCTATTGCTAAAATATTGCTACTTTAGCAATAGTTTCCATACAGATTTGTTAGAAATTGATTAAAAATGACCGCCCCCAAAGCAACGGTCACTCGCAGGTACCAAGTGCACCCTTTCGCGCGTCTTAAGCCTCGACCGTAATAGATAAGAACTTTATCACGCACCTTGACCTTTGTTTAAAACATCAGGATAAAAATGAAATTAACTGAAAGCTCCTTAAGTCGAAAACAGATGATCAATGCTGTTACGGGTCAGATTAATGTTTCTTCAAATATTAAATACTGTTTACAAATTTGAAACTCTAATCTGTTTTATTATTATATTATATGTATTGAGATGGTACGCTGAAATATCGATGGACATGTTCTTACGGATGTAACAGGGTTTAAGATAATTTAATACTTAGATTGTTTAGATACTTGGTTCCCAATACTTGGTTTGTAATGCTTAGTTTAATAATTTATATTATTCAATTTTATATTTTTACACGCTTGTATATCAAAAGTTGAAGCAGCCACGAGCCAATCCACTTGCTGCTTCTTCTTTGGTGTGCATATAGTAGAGGTAGGACCCTGGAAAATTCCCGGAAAAGGGTTGAGGCATTAAAGATGAGAATCTTTACAAATTCCAAGGCAACCTTTAAGGCTCTAATCTCTGCATTTAGAAAAATTAAAGTAGTAAAGAAAAAGGTAAGTAATAATTGAGAATCCTCAAAAATAACTAGTTGATTGCGTCCGTACCAGAAACTTGGTTCTATAATCAGGAGGGTGACCACTGGAGTGACAATTAGACTGCGAGGGTTATAAATACAGTCGAAGAAATAGAGGGTTTTGTTGATTACAAAATATCATAATATGTGGCATTGTTTAGGTGTATTTTATCGTAATTTTCCGAAAGATTTTAATATTCCATAAGAAATTAAACTAATTTAATAGCAATATTAAATTGTTTTTATTGCACAATTTGCTATTTTATTGCCTAATCTTAACTGCATAAATGGCTTCGAATGTTGCATAATCAATAATATAATAAAAAGTATGATGGTTTGTGGAAGAAATAGAGGGTTATGTTGATTAATAAATATCATAATATGTGTCATTGTTTAGGTAATTTTTATCGTAATTTCTGAAAGATTTCAATATTCCATAAGAAATTAAACACCTATTATATAATTTAATAACATTATTAAACTGTTTTTATTGCACAATTTGCTATTTTATTACCTAATCTTAACTACATAAATAGCTTCAAATGTTACATAATCAATAATGTGATCAAAAATACGATGACTTATTGAAATCTTCATTTATTGAAAATATTTTATATATGGAATTGAAATTCGGAAACTACTTCTGCTTCTATGATGCTTTGGAAGGTCATCAAATTCTATAACACATCATTGCAAGTGAATTTTTTTAATAAAAAAGGGTGTCGTTAGATCAAGAGTTTGAAAGTACTTTTAAAACAAATTAGATTCGCGTTGAATTATTCGTTAGGATATCGAAACTAAATATCGCACACCAAATTCCGCCGCTTTATCCAGACCAGGGGGTTGGTTACACAGAAAATTCTAATTTCCAGTTTTTGCCCTACTTTACTTATCAGATCGTACGAAATAAATGTGGAGTACGTAGAGTATGCGACTACGTGTTTAAAATTTTTTTTTAATTTTTCCAGTGCCAATCTTGGTAGCAAAAAATGAAAAACGTGAAAAATATTTCTTACTGGAATTTTGAAACCGCGTTTATATTTTCGCGGTAGGTGCATATTTTTTCACACAACTAATATCCACGAATTTTTCAGATTTTTTGATAAACTGCGTTATGCAGTTGAAAAAATCAAATTGCGCTAATCTCTAAAAAAAATGTATCTTCGAATGTGCATTGCAAACTTCATAGCTGAATCAAATTATTTTATATAATTTTATATAATATTATTTAAGTTACATTTTTTACGATATTTTATATGATATTATATATTTATGTAATATTAAATAAGTTATGTAATATAATTACATGATAGTGATGCAATGTTTGGTCCCTATTGTAAATAATAATGCTATTTTTTATATTAACAATTCTTTAAATTACATATGCACTATACATTAATGTTTAAAATTATTAAAAATTAGTTATATTAATTTATTACAAAAAAAATTCAATAGACTTGATGCAACATAGATCATACTTGAAATCATACAGTTCAATTATATTTCTTAATTACTAATTACAGTTTATTTTCGATTTACACTCTTATCAATTTGTAAACTCCAAATTTAAAATTAATCATCGTTCCAATCGCGAACTATTGCACTTACCGCCAATTTTATGCATACTAAATTTTATACTCAAATATAAATACGAGGATACATTGAACTTAATATTCACACCTTCTCATGGATTCAATACAATTAACAAGACATCACGTATTTCTACAGAAACTCACGGACCAACTAAACAAGACAATTTATTTATTATTGTATTGCTAAACTATAGCTGTTTATGAATTTATGAGAAATACAAATATATAGAAGAAAAGTAAATATAAAACATGACAAACATACAAAATGTCTAATATAAAAAGGAAGCTGAAATATTTAAAAAGTAAAACAAATTTCTATTTAATTTCTCAGACTATGCCCTAGCCATGTATTGCCAGAAAACATGAAATACAAAACATAACAAATATTTACGAAATATTTAATATAACAAGGAAGTTATAATATTTAAAAAGTGAAACAAATTTCTATTTAATTTCACAGTCTATCCCCTAGAAATGTATTGTCAGGAAACATGAAATACAAAACATAACAAATATTTACGAAATATTTAATATAACAAGGAAGTTATAATATTTAAAAAGTGAAACAAATTTCTATTTAATTTCTCAGTCTATCCCCTAGAAATGCATTACCAGGAAACATGAAATACAAAATATCTAATATAAAAAGGAAGTTATAATATAATATAAAGACAATTTTTGGGAAATATTTTTAGAAATAGGTCCATGAGCACTCTGCAATGAAATACATTACGTATTTTACGATAAATTTTACGCACACTGAACTTCACACTCAAATATAAATACGAGGATACATTGAACTTAATATTCGCACCTTCTCATGGATTCAACGCAATTAACAAGACATTACATATTTCTACAGAAACTCACGGGCCGACGAAACAACAATTTACAACGAGCAATTTTTCCAAGCAGCCTAAAAGTGTTCACAGGTTGCGTTTCTGCTGATTAATCGGCGCCTCGCTGACAAACCGATGTATCCATTACCTCGAAACTGCAAGGCACGATCTAACAGGGGTATCTATCAATCGGTGGAAAGCCTTTCGTAAGCGCGAAATTCGTCAACGGTTTTCAGAGCGTAAATCACGCGTGTCCGTTGAATCAACGAGGACGACTTATTTCCAAGTTGTTCATCTTTCAGCTGAATGCATCGAGCACGCGTCTCGACGAGAGATAAGAATGCGTTTGAACGAAATACGGAACAGAGTTAAAAGAATAGAGCATCGTTCACTTCTGTTAATTATGTTTTTGTTTCAGTGTTTCTCAAAATTGAAAATTGAACTGAAAATTCAAAACTGTTGGATACTTTTAACTCTTTAACCCATTCGAGATGGCTCATTTTTTTGCAGACCAACCCCAAAAGCTGAAATTTGAATTTTTAATTTTTAATTTTTAATTTTCAATTTTTAACTTTTGCTTTTCAATTTTTTATTTTTTATTTTATTCTAAACCATGTTTAGTTCAACGCCTACTTTTCGCGAACGCGTATGCAATCCGTCTCGAATGAGTTAAGGCACGAGGTTTTAAAGAAAAGGACCATTTGAGTTCTACAGAAATTTTAACGTTACCTATTACGAGTAATTGCAAGCATTTCAAGTGGATTTCTTTTCTACTACGCATAAAAAGATAAACAAAGAATGGGACAATTTTTAACTCACCTAACTTCAAGGAGTTAATCAAGAATAATTAATTAATCAAATAATCAACTTTTTTTTAAGCTTGACTATTTACACTATTAATGATATTATTATTAGTACTAATAGTATTGTATAATAATTGTTTATAACAGTTTAAATAGGGTGTAGTAGAATCTCGTTAACTGTAATTTTGGTAATCTGCAAGCAAAATTCATTGGTTACATTCTGCGACTTACGGTTGCTTAGCAATGAACAAAAAGTGGAAAAGAAAATGAGAAATGTGCAGCCTTGCTCAATGTTATCTCGATAATTGCATGAACCTCGATAAACGCACACATTTTCAACCCTCTTCCGTGCAACCATCGATTTCTCACTGTACGCGAAATGTAATCCTTCTTCTACTTAACTGATCCATTAGAATAGAGTAATTTTACTCATTGAAATTTAACGAATCATTTTTGCATTTGTGAATTATTGAAATTTCTTGTCAAATTTGTGTAAATCCAACGTTTCATCGTTCTATTCGATGTTTTACTTAAAGTGTTTGCAGCGACGTTGCAATGTCTTTGACAAAATCGCCTGCAATTATTTCTCCCAAAGGTCCATGCAGATTTGTGTAAATCCAATAATTTAATTTTAACGTTTCATCGTTCTATTCCATGTCCTACTTAATGTGTCTTCAGCGACGTTGCAGCGTCTTTGACAAAATCGCCTGCAATTATTTATTCCAAAGGTCCACGCAGATTTGTGTAAATCCAATAATTTAATCTTAACGTTTCATCGTTCTATTCGATGTTTTACTTAATGTGTCTTCAGCGACGTTGCAGTGTCTTTGACAAAATCGCCTGCAATTATTTCTTTCAAAGGTCCACGCAGATTTGTGTAAATCCAATAATTTAATTTTAACGTTTCATCGTTCTATTCCATGTTCTACTTAATGTGTATTCAGCGACGGTGCAGTGTCTTTGACAAAATCGTTTGCAATTATTTATTTCATAATAAAAATGTCCACGCAGATTTGTGTAAATCCAATAATTTAATCTTAACGTTTCATCGTTCTATTCCATGTTCTACTTAATGTGTCTTTAGCGACGTTGCACCGTCTTTGACAAAATCGCCTGCAATTATTTCTTCCAAAGGTCCACGCAGATTTCTAAAGTGTAGGAGTCTGTTCAATTTATGGGGAATTCTATCTAAGGGGAACAAGAAACGAGGAATGCTTTTAGAGCGTCTACGTATTTACGACACTCGAAGAAGACGCGCCCCCTCGACGTTGCATCCGCTGACGACATTCTCTTTACGATGACCTGACGTTTTCACGAGCCATGAGTCTGAATTTTTCAACATTCCTCGCGTGCCGTTCTGAGAACCATCGCCTTGGAAGAATCATGTGTTCCTCGTCTACTTCGGAAGATGCAATCTTTTAGTTCGTAAAGGCACGTTTCTTCATTACCACGAATGAAAATCAAACGTATTGGCTCCTGCAGACATTGTCGTGTCGCGAAAATGATCGCCCTCTTAATTATAGAACCAAGTTTATAGCACGAACGCAATTAACTGGAGTCCCCCTTGAGGACTCCTAATTGTTATTTACCTTTTTTCTTGTTACTTTAACCCTTTGCACTCGGATTTCACCTTTGAGGGGACAGAAGAGTAGATTAATAATTGCGGAGCTTTTTGAGAACTGCATATTTCTCTCAAGTTTTCTATTGAAACGGAAATTTTCTATTGCCGAGAGTTGTTAGCGTTAGAAATTATTGCTAAATATTGCTAAAATATTGCTGTTTTAGCAATATCTCTAGCTTTTTTTGTCAACGTTCAGGAAGAAGCAGTGTGCAAAGAGTTAATTTTGCTAAGTACAGGAATTTTGCATGCTGTGTTGAAGATACACTAGAATGCTCAGTTTGTGAGCATATTTTCTTCAAATTTTCTATTGAAACGGAAACTTTCTATTGCTGAGAATCGTTAGCGTTAAAAACTATTGCTAAATATTGCTATTTTAGCAATATTACTAGCTTTTATTGCCAACGTCCAGGAGGAAGCAGAGTACCAAGAATTAATTTTTCTATGTACAGAGATTAGGGCTTTAAAGATTGTCTTGGAATTTGTAAAAATTTACTCCTTTAATGCCTTAATTCAATAGCTAATGACATACCATAAACCCAATACGCCTAATTAGTATTAAGTTATTATATGGATTAACCAAACAGATGTTCGTGGAGTCCTACCTCTACTAGCAACCATCTTCACATCGAAAGAGAAACAACAAGCGGATTGGCTCGTGTCTGCTTCAGAATTTAGTATATAAGCTTGCATGAATGTAAAATAGTCAATAACCAAAACCAAATATTAAATTATCGCAAAAACAAGTTAGTGTAGAAATATCCTAAGACCATTATTTATACAAAAAGATTTAGAGTTGGATTTCTTGAAGACTCTTCTTCCTTCGTCACTCATCCAATATTTAAAACATCACAAAAAAGTCGCCTCCAACATTCCAATCAAGCAAATACGCAAGGCGAAGCTAAGAACGCAACAGACATTTCAATCGAAAAATTCTCTCGCTTCCCTTACCTTCTTTAAATCTAAATATCATTGTTACAGAAAAAGAGAGAGAGAGAATGAAACGTTAAGTAAATTATTTTGTAATTATTTACCTTATACCTTATAATATTATTTACCTAAGAATATTTAATTCCATTAAAAAAGGATGCTAAAATAATTACACTTTTTAAACTAATACTCTGCTTTATTAATAATAAGAACAGCGATTATAGATATGATTCAGTGGTGTTGAATGTGTTTGATGTTTGTTATTGATTTCAATGTATTTCTGGCGTTCTACTGATTTCTTCTGTTGCTCTCCTGATATAAATATCGACCATTAAAAAAAAACTCAGATTCGTTGATTTCATACTTCGCAGAAAAATGAAGAAACACTGACTGCTTTCTAATTGGTTGACAAAATATAGCGGAAAGTGAAAAGGCTCGTTCCTGACTGAAGGCCACTCGAAAGTACAATCGCACCCCCGAGCGAAGCTTGTGGAAATTCGCCTCCAATTTATGCGATACGTGCGCCACGCGTGGAATCATTAGCCACCTCCGAAAATTAACCCTTTGCGCTCGAAAGGCGACTCTCAGTCGCCATGGAGTTTCATGCAGCAACTCGAGTTTCCCATGATTTTAAGTTTTGAAGCCCCACAAAAATGAATTTGGAAGGTGAAACTAACTCGAGTGAAGATGAAATTGATTATCAACTGTTGACAAATGAGATTAGTAATAGATTAAATGATAAGGGATAATTAGTAATAGAAAAAATGATCTGCGGCCGAAAAAGTCATCGAGTGCAAAGGGTTAAGCAGGATGCGCGAAGACAAATCCGTGGAAACAAGCGTCGCGTTGGCTAGGGGTCGAGGGATGGGCACTCGAAATGGTTCTCTCGAAACGCGGCGAAAGATTCGAAAATGGGACAACGCTCGGGGCGCATCGCTGTCGGATTCCTGTGGGCAGCGTACGGTCGTGGCGACGGTAAAAGACGGGGCGAGAAACGAGTCGGAGGAATGTCTGCGGTGCCAGCTGCGGAAACGTAATTTCTCGCTACGTTGCCAACGGCGAGGCCTCTCCGTGGCAGCGCCTTGCTCTGCCACACCGAACTAGCTCTTTCAGACGCGAGCTGAAAGTGTCAAGCGAAGGGAATCGTTGGAACACGACATCTGCCAGCCCCCTTCACGCTTCTCTACCCCCACGTTGCTCCATCCTCCTCCACCTAGGTCTCCACGCGGATTTTTCTTTCCCCCTTTTCTGCACGGCTTTTTTGCTCCGTTTGCTTGCTTCATTTTCTACGCGTTTTCCCTATTCTCACCGTGCCGTTCCCCTGCTTTTCTTCGAACGTCTCCTCGGCTACGTTCACGCGGTATTTTTCTTGGGCCGCCTCGTTTTTGATACTCTCGAGTCGCTGGGATAATTCGGTTGTTTGCGACGGTTTTTGGGCTCGTTATTTACTTTCTTGGAATTTCTTCGCTTTGACTCGAGGTATTTTTCTTTGGTCGTTTTTTATTTTAGGAATTATGAGAGTTTATCGTGATTACAACTGTATGTTTGTGGCTTTTAAGATTGACTTATATATATGACCCGTTCACTGCACAAATCGATTAACTTTATAAAACAAAAAGTGGAGGAATACGATGAAATAATGTACATTGTTTTTTAACTCTTTGCACTCGACTCAACTCTGTCACGAATACTTTCAACAATTTAAAATCAATCTGACCTTCACTCGAGATAATTTTACTTTTGAAATCCATTTTTGTAGGGCTTTAAAATTTGCAATCAGTCGATGAAAAATTTGAGTTACCCTATGAAACATCGTTGCGACTGAGAGTCACCTTTCGAATGCAAAAGTTTAAAATTCTCTTTATAATATAAATTCCATGATATGTTCACACCTGGTTCACTTCAAACACTCGTTCTTTCATTTCTCACACCTCATAGATTTACGTTAGAATACGGAGTTAATCAAAATGGCTTTTGAAATAAATTATTTATTATTCAATAGCCAAAAGAATTTTGTCGTTTAATGGTGTTAATCTTTAATACTCGTTCTTTCACTTCTCACAACCCCACAGATTTACATTAGAATATGTAATTAAACAGAGTGGCTTTTAAAATAAATTATTTATTATTCAATGGCCACAAGAATTTTGTCGTTTAATGGTGTTAATCTTTAATACGTGGGAAATTTATTATAAATACAAGAAGCTATAACTGAACCAAGTGCTTTGACTTGAATTTAAGATATTTTAAAAAATGGAGTTAATTAATTTGTACAGTGAACTGTTCATATGTATCATAAATTATTATTATCTAATATTTTTTCTGTTCTCGTGTCTGTAAGAACGTTCGATTATTTGTAAAGATTCTGTATTATTTATTTCTAGTACTTTAAATTTTATTTTATCACTATTCATTTTTAATTACTCTCAGTGGTTATTTTTAAGAAACATGGTATTAATTAATCGTGATTAATTCTCTTATTCTTTCATTGAAAAAACAAAGAATGTCGATTAACAGTAACATTCTTGCGTCTTCCATATTACTTGATATTATTTTTTACAAGAGCCTCGAAAAGTCCTTGTTTACTTTCGAGAGAAAACTTTAATTAATCCCGCTTTGCTCCCTTGGGTTATCCAGACTTTCTATATTATTCTAGTTTGTTGCATTTATTACGAAATTCAATGCTGGTTTATTTCCACTCTGCTACTTTAATTAAAGGATTTCGTTACATTTGTATTTTTGTATCACAATTTATAATTTCATAATTATAATTTATAATTTTGTCCATCTGTGTTTTTACTCTCTGAAATTACTATTACTTGATCATTTGTCGTGAACTCGCTTACTATATTCATACTTTTACAAACACTTAACGCAACAAAGCTCAAATATAAATTGGTTTCATCCCTTAAGTGCGCACAAATGCATAACGCAACGCTAAGTAAACAAAACTCAAGCAACGTTAAAAACTAAAAAACCCACCACAGAAAAGTTATGAAACAACTGGAATCCGTACGAGATTAAATAAATTCTCCAAAAAATCATTTCCGCCAAAGCAAGGGATTGGTAACACCGAACACTGCCAGGTTCTGTCGCGTCGCCAGTTGCCTAATCGATAAGCAATTAACGCAATTCATTCACTAAGCAGCGGTTCGAGTAAATCTTCGGTTCGGAGGATCGCAGAGCTGAGGAAATAACAGCGTCGAGGGAGGCCAACCCCCGCCCCCATCCCGCGGGAGTGTTTCCGTTTCGATTGAGTTTAACCGTGAACTCGACGTTGCGCCGCGCGATCCTCGTCCGATCCCTGTGTCTATTTGCATTGCAAAACTTTCATAATTGCGATCGCTAATTTCCTCTAAGTGGTTCGTTTAATTAATCCTCCCGCGGCGCCGGTCCCGACAAGTCGCGACTGCTGGCTCGCGTCGAATCATTACGCCGCCTCTGTGTTTCGTTATAGTTACTGCATAATACTACTTATTTCGTTCTAGTTAGTACGAAAGTGCGAGGCTAATTAGCGAATGCGGAAAAAAGGGGGAAAAAAGGGATATTAGATAGAAATTTGGTAAAAAGGGGTAAACAAAATGCTGCAGGCGGTGTTTTTGTATTTCAAGTCTTGGAAGTTGGAAATATACGTTTGTATGTAAAGAATTTTATTTGTAAATCGATTTATTCGTGATGGTTGTGATTTGAAACGATATTCTGATGTAAGAAGTTATAAGTAGTGATTCGTTATATTGCATTTAAGCGAGCATATAATTGTCTTTTGAACTATTTCATTATTTGATTGTCGAATTAAGTATTTTATTGGGTAATTAGAATAAATTTTTAAATTATCAGACGCATTGTAGTAATGTAGAATTTATCTGAAATGAGTATGTATAACTTTTCTTTTAAACTTTTGCGTTTTTAATATAGTTCAAAGATACTTGGTTAAATATTTGGTGACTCTTGATTAATCAGAACAAAATATTATTATAAAATATTACCACAGTTTACTCTGAAACCATCCAACTTGAAAGGAAAAATTGCCATTTTTTCTTATGAAAATAAAGATAAATTAAAAAGTCTGTTACCTAATTACAAATACGAAAAGCTATTACTCATTATTTGTTCATAAAATTAGATATATTTGTATTTCTTATATTCTTGCCAATATTTAGATAAACATTTGCCAAATAATTTAAACACAATTTCTATAACCGAGTAATGCATACAGTACATCTTTCATTTATTATTTTCCTGAAAAGCCTGTGTTCGATCAAAGAATTACTTGGAACTAATTTGTTTAACAAAAACCAGCTCGCTTATCACAAACCAAATTACCATCTTCCGCGTGAATTTCAAAGAAAATCAACCCAGAACTACCCAAAGGATCGTTACGCGAAGTTGCGTTGCGGTAATAAGAAGAAATCGAAGTTGGAATCAGAAAATGGAACGTAGTTCGAACGAACAACAAAACAAAGAGCCCCGCGGAACAATTTTTATCCCACTCTTGCAGCTTTCTCTTTGATCTGTTTTTCTGCCGCCATTGTTCTCGTTACGGAATCGCACTCGACCGGTGGTTTACAAATTAAGTCGAAATTTCGCGACGAAACTTTTTCGACCGATCGATATCGGCACCATCTTGCCTCCGGGTCGCTTTAAAGCCCCGCGTGCTGGCGCGGAATACAAATGTACTTTCCCCCGGAAGTATTATTCTTTTCCAACCCCTTGGGGGATACGTTCGATTGAATTTAAGTGGGATTCTCTGTGCAACGATTTCTCATGGTACATATATCACGTCTTCAGGTATCTGACCTGGTTATTGAACGCAGCCAACTGTTCCTTTTAACTTATCGCTGTTTCAGATTGGTACGAATGGCGGTACGCTCTCAATTATTTAACACGAGATCGGTTCGACGAGTTCCCGTGAATTCCATGCAGTTCCACGGTTCACCAGATTCTTAGAGTTCCAATTCGATCGTGGTTTCGTGGAATTCTATCGGACGTTCTGTTTATTCGAGTCGATTTGATTCGTCTATTTGATTCGTCGATGGCTCAGTTTGATAAAGAGAGTTTTTGACAATCTATGGTGGATTCCGTACGATCTGTTAACCCTTTGCACTCGACGACTTTTGCGGTCGTGCATCGTCTTCTCTATCCCTAATTTCATCGCGAATACAATCGATCTCGTTTCGCAACAGTTGAAAATCAATATCACCTTCGTTCGAGCTAATTTCACTTTTGAAATCCACTTTTTTGGGATTTCGAAACTTCAAGTCGGTCGATGAAGAACTTGAAAGTTGCCGTATGAAACGCAATGGCGTCTGAGAATCGCCTCTCGAGCGCAAAGGGTTAATTCTTTTCGATCAAGCGTTTTGTTGAGTTTCGCTTCGATTTTTCTTTCCTAATTTTTCACCAAAGGAAATTCACATATTATACACAGATGCCCCTTGTAAAAATAAGGTGCAAACGTACAAAATATGTTATAAATCACTCTGATAAGTCATCGTTTATTACTCCATTGGAATCAGGCCTTTGTGGCTATTTGAGTACGCTGCTTCACGCGAAATGGAGGTCAATGTCAATTTTTGACTGTCGAAGGTTTGTAAACAGACCACCCACAATATCATCATCTACCAACAATAATATCCATAGGCTAGCAACTTATACCAAATAATCTACCAATGTTTGCACGTTAGAAACTGTTAAAACCCATTAAAAACTACTTGGACACGTGTCATAAAGCAAGGGGAGGTCCATTGGAGTCTGCTAATTTTGTAAAATGCAACCATCGATCTGTCCTTTGCTAATTGTCGAATATAGCCACATTTGGCAAACAGCTGTTCACAGCAGGAATAATATTCAAAAAACTGATACTTTCGAAGTCAAAGTTCGAAGTCAAACTATTCTTTGCTACATACGCCTACTAAGGGTTTCCATCGTTTTATCTGTAGTAAGGCGTAATATAAGGAATGCAAAATAATAAAGATAAAAAAACGAAGATATATATTTTTAGAAAGTACATAAGGGTATAACAATGAAACTAAAGAACTGCAACTTCTCGCGAATCTAACTAAATCGCAACTGCTCTTCTCCTCCGTTCTTCAAACAACAAAACGTCGTCGAACAGCCGAATTTTTTGTGTCGTTGTCGCATTGTTCAAGTCGACATTCATTGTTATTATTGTTATAATAAATTAGGCTATTAGTTATACTTGCAATTATTTATACATCCACCTTTCTTATATGCAATATTCACTAGCCGTTAATTTAGCGTTTGGGGTTTTTTCAAACGCTAAATCAAATCTTTGCTCACGTCTGAACATGTACCTAGAGAAAAGTTAATTTTTCTGCTGAGATGGAAATAAGAGAAATAAAAATTTTACTAATCCTGCGATTTTAACATTTCATCGAATAAACCTTTAAAAATATTAAGAAACAATATAAACAAAAATAAGTTAATAAATATTTTAAAACGGTGGCAGAGACGCGTTAAAATATTCCCAAACAACCGCAATAAGTTTCCTTCTTTCCTGAATTGCTTCATCTCATAACTTTCTTTCTCCCCTCCTTCTTCAGAGTGTACAGAAGTCAATATTCACAGCTTCAACAGACGAGCCCACATATAAGATTGTTTAAAACAATGCAAATCATTATTAAATCGTTTCTCTTTTCCACAGCAACGTGTTCTTCTGAAAGGAAGAACTTCTAAGAAACCATAGATCGCGAACGAACAGTTTCTTAGATAAAAATTGAGGAACTTTTACGTAACGATGTGCGATGGTGTTACTATCGCACGAGTCAACTAGAATCTAGCACCATTCGAGTCGTTCGATGGTAAATTCAGTCCAGAATCACCCTTTGAAACTATAACCATTAATTCCTTTACACTTTCCTTACATCAAAACTTTATTTCACTCTGTTTCATCCGTGTTGCTTAAAAATGAAGAATATCAGATGTACGTCTCTCGATCTCGAGTCGAAACCTGTTTCCATTCATTTCACAATCGTGATACGCTGAAACGTTTCGACTCTGGAACACTGTACAGGTATTTTTCGAAATAATTCACTGTTAAATGGAACGCAATATCAGCTGCAGCCGTAATAATGGCGGCAAAACGATTGGCCACGCTTCCGCGACGGCCACGGCGATTACCCTCGTTCCGCAGACGCGGCCTGGCAAAATATATCTTTTTTACGCCGCTTCTAATGTATTATCAGGGCTCATATTTTGCAACCACGCGGCACGATGCAAAAGAAGAGCGTTATTTATCGCGCGACGGATTTGTGAATGTATGAAAAAGACGACCACCCTCCGTCCGCGTCGATAAGTTATGGGGACATTTGTCCCGCGTCCTTTTGGCGTCGAAACGTGAAAAACAACCGTGTCCATTGGCATTATCGTTCGTGATTAAGCCGCGTATTTCCAGTGATCAACGAACGGCTCGTGACGGTACGCGTTGTGTAACGCGATTCATTAATTGCACGGCCCACGGTAAGCTTCAATCATTAAGGTGAAATATAGTCGGTGGCTATGGCTTTAAAGGGGCAACTCGTTCGGCTTTTGTTTACAGTGGAATTGTCGGTGACGTTGAAATTTTATGCCAGTTGCGTTTGTAACAGCGAATAAGAAATGGTATTATTCATCGAAGAGTGATAATATAGATAAATCATTGGAGACGCTGGGTATGGTTCCAAGTATTAAGTATAAGTTGAAGCAAATATCTGCTAGATTTCTTATACATAATTTTCTGTTAATATTAAATAGTAAATGATGGAAAGTCCTTCTATAACGCGATAAATTCGTACCACGTTCTAAGAAAAATATAAATCAGTTTGATTCGTTCTGTGTTATATGAAAATTGCAGTCTCAGAGCAGCAAGTTATGATACACACGGCTATGAAATAAAATATTATAAATACAAAAGGCAAAATATGATTTTGTACATATATAAAATTAGGAAAGATTTCGCAATTTTAATTATATGGAAAACGTGTTATAAGAGTATCGTGTTATAGGAGGGCTGACTCTATTAATATTTACTCGATGATTCAAGTATTTGTCTTACTTCAAGTTCTAAATTTTCTGCTAATCACAGAACAACACCCACGACCAAGAAACATAATAAATTTGATTTAGTCTAATCATAAATCGTTCGGTTTACTATTCGATTCTTGACCAATTTCTTTTTTTTTGAGGCTCATTTTTAACGTTACGTAAAATACATGACGTGGTCATAAGTGATTGCTATTTATAAGAGATATTTGTAGGATATTTATTAATTAAATACTATTACAAGATATGCAAAATCGATAGATAGTTTTTTTAAATTGAGATGTTATTTTAAAGATGGATAATGAACAACTGACTCGTCATTTAGAAACATTCACGCGAAAAACTAATTTATTCCTCGCATCCTAGAATATTTTGTACATTTGAAACCTAAATTATTGATCAATTTGCACTGGTAATTTCGTTATCCTTCATATTTCTAGTTTTTTATTTTTTTGAAACAATTGCACGTTGAATTTAATTAAAAATTTAAAATTTATATATGAAATTCTGAATCAATTTGATATTTCAATTTATACGTCAATTTATATTTTTCTGTATTCAAGACAATTTTTCAGAATCACAATCAGAGTGCAATTTATTTCTGTTTAATCCAGACGAAACTTTTCGAACCTGAACAGAAGAATGTATTCTCAGATACTATGGTGTCCTCGATTTTTGTAAACCTTGAAGAACAAGTTAAAATAAGCGACCAGTAAATCCAAAATAACAATAGCATATTATTAATACTATTTATTTTAAATTTTCTATATATATTATACTATAATTAAATATTGTTTTCATATTACAACCAATATTTTAGCCAATATTTCATGCTATTAGAACATTTGCTTCAACTTTTCAGCAAATACTTCACCTTTTACGCACTCAAAACCAAGTATCTATTTAAAAAATCGCTAGCAAACATTTTTCCTTGCCTTTGTATACATAGCCCACTGAACTAAAAGTACCAAGACTAAACTTTGTGTCTGTCGAGGCATTCACTCGCTCCGAAAATTCCACAAAGAATGCCCTATTGTCGCAACGGAGTCCCGAAACAGTGAAACTCCCCTTTCTCATACCGCAGTACCAAGAAGGGGCAAAGTTATGACACCCCTTCCTTCGCTACCAGGTCCCGCAGTGATGAAAGCTAGATAACCTTGGATGCTTCGAGTTTTGCCTTCTCTGACAGGCCAGAGTAGCTGTGGTTCAAATGATAACGTATTTTAATAATAAAATTTAGTTCCAGATGCTGAAAACAATTAAACGCTTCCTGTTATCTCGCTAACCCTCGATATTATCCCCTGTAATAAGTCTTCCTTGTCTGATCTGCAGCTTGCAACGTCTCAAACAATGCTTTTACCATGTATTCGATACTCGATAACTATTTCACATTATGTACATATAGTATTCACATAGATATTCCTGCCAGATCAGATATTTCATAGTAAATATTTATTATTCTCTGGCTTTTTAAATTCGGTGTGCAAATTGTACTTGTATTCGAAGCATGAATTATTCAGATTAAAAGAATGTTTAATATTGATTATTCAAAACTAAAATAGATCGCAAACCAGAGGTATATTCGAAAGTTAAGTAGGAAATTTAAGAATGTATGGTGTTTAGTCTTTAAGGGCTTTGGACACCCTCTTTCGTGTAACATTTGTATTTAGAATTTCCCTAGTTTTCGTAGCAGAAATAACATTACGCTGCCATCATAAACCCATATCGATATATCGTACACGTATAGGGTGAGTCATTTAACTGTAACACCTAAATTTACTAATAAACTATTTGTTGCATAAAAATCTCTTCCAAACGAACAGTTCATCAGCAAATCTCGATATTATAATTAACCAACTTATTCCGTATAACTCTAAATTCTAATTCACATTCAAACTATATTCCAAACATTTTAAACACCTCCTAACTCTAACATTTAATGTCCACGATACATGTTTTTAATACTCCACGTTCGAACAATCCTGCAGCGAAAATAGACGCAACGAAACAGGGTCACGTGTGGCAAAATTAGTACGGTCTCGAATCCGTAACGAACCCCACGGGCAGACCGTCGAGGGGCGGTAAAAAAGAATGAGAAAATCGAGGTGAACGTGGATTCATCGGCGCTCGAAAGTTGATGCCATTTCCGGCGATCCGGCTCGCTTTCCGGGCCGAAAGAGAATACGAAATTGTCCCGCGTTCGTCATCGATACGCAAATTGCAGAAATTAAAGTGGCTGCGGGGGTTATTGATACGCCCGCGACCTACTTCCCTTTGCTGGCGGTTTATTCGCCGCGTTTCGACTATCGATTATCGCGCCGACAAATATCCAGGCCGGATTCGCGCGTAGTCCGAACGTAATCTTCCCTTCGATTCGCTGCCTACTCGTCGATCCCGAGACTTCTGCCCATTAACGCCATTGTACACCCTCTGCTCTCTCTCTCTCCCCCTCTCTCCTCTTCCCCTCTCTCTCTTTCTCCCTTCCTTTCCCTCTTTCTCTGCCTCCCTGCCTCTCTCCCCCTTTTTCCGTCTTTCTCTCGTCTCTCCCCCTTCCTCCGTCTTTCCCTTTCCCTACCTCTCCTCCTTTCTCCCTCTCTCGATTTCCTTTTCTCTCCCTCCCTCTCTATCTTTCCCCCTTTCTCTCTCTTTCCCCCCTCCCCCTCTATCTTTCCCCCCTTTCTCTCTCTCTCTCTCCCCCTTCCTCCGTCTTTCTCTTTCCCTACATCTCCTCCTTTCTCTTTCCTTTTCTCTCCCTCCCTCTCTCTCCCTTTCTCCGTCTCTCTCTCTTTCCTTTCCTCTCCCTATCTCTATATCTCTTTCCCCCTTTCTCTCTCTCTCCCCCTTTCTCTGTCACTCTCTTTCCTCTCTCTCCCCATTTCTGCCTCTCTCCCCCTTTCTCTTCCTCTCTCTCCCTCTTTCTCTAGCTCTCTCTCTCTCGTTAACCCAGAATTACATTTTCGTTCCGCTCGGGAAACCTTGTATCTCTATCTCGTTATTGTTTCCCGCGTTCGTTGGAAATATTCGGGACGCATAATTTTCATCTTCGACCAGGTTTTCTCGGGTGTTCGCACAGTGAGCGCCGCGCGGGAATAATTCTCGTTATTTTGGTCAAAGGAGAATTCCAAACCGGGTGAATAAATAATAGTAAACGGGCGAGAGGCTCTTTAGTTGGAAAAACACACGGACGAAGATTTAATTGTAACGTTGCTTGAACGAAAACGCGAACGACGGCTGCCGCTGCGATTAATTTAAGTCTCGAATGCTTGTTATTTGGGATTTCGTCGATTTTCGTTCAACTTTCTGTTGAATTTTATTTCTGTGTAATTATCGCGTCCACAGTTTTGTTCCACGTTGTTTCACGTGCGTGTATATACATTTGGAGTTCGAGCAGCCATTGTTGGTCATCTTCTACATTTTTGTATCCACAGTCCACTCGTATCTAGAGAGTATTGCAGTATAATCCATGAAATGTTCGTGCAGATTATGGATTACGATGGATTGTAATATTACCGTTTCCAACAATAACAACCATAATCGTGGGTTTATGCAACGCGGAGGCAAAGCAAGGCAATCGCAATAATCGTGCTACCAATCCGTTATTTGTCTAATTGTACTCTGACGTATGCAACGCGATCGATACTGGAACAGTAATCGACGCATACGATGATAAAGGATCGTTCATTTTTTTCTTTCCTCGTCTTCGTTTTTCTTTCTATCTGTGCCACGTTCGTCTCTTCTTCCTTTATTTTTAATAACGTACATACATGTACACGGAATGGAATATATTATAAATCGACTTTAACGAGAGCAACGCGTCCTGTTGATTTATGAGCTATTTTATATTTGATTGGATTTAATTCTGACCGAATGCGAAGGACGTCATCGGAGAGCGAGAAATAATTCAATCGATCGCCCACCCCGCGTTGACAATTTTCATTCCATCGGATGATATATTATCGTGTATCCCATCGAAGCTTTTACGTGAGATTTACAAGTTGAAAGCTCGACTTTTATCGAATAAACAAATAAATTCTATTTCACGATCGCGCAATTAACATTAAGTTAGCTATGAATTAGAACAGTTTCATTTATTAAATTTCTATATCAATTTTTTATGATAATTTGCAATATCATTAATAGAGTGTCAAAAAATCTATACTCATTAAGTTATGGTAATGAAATAAAAATTGTAACAGTCACGAGTTAATTATCGCAAAAAATATTCTCTGGAACGTTATTTGTTTTCTGATACTTGTAAAATTGCATAAAAAATATTTGTCGAAACATCGCAATCGAAGAAGGTACTTAAATGAGAAAATCCTCCATATTTGATAAAGTTACAACCTCAAACAATGTATTTTTCGCATCATTCATTTAGCAAAGTATCGAAATTGGAAGGAAGGCAGTTGAATTTATTTTCAATCCAGTAAATCGGTAGCTGAATGGCTCTTTTAGGGAATTATTCTATACGCTTGAAGCGACTTGATTACATTTATGCTTGTACATTGTGAATCTTTATTGTCGAGCTCATGGGGTGGAAGCAAGTTGGATTAATCAGAAAATGGAACTGTCCAATTTCATTTAAGCTGTTGATATATGTTGGACTGTCTTTATAGAAATACACGTACAGTGCCAACCTTTGGCGCCGTTAAATTCAAATATTCAAATTCAAGTACTGAAATACAAATGCTCGAATTCAAATGCTATAAACTTGTATATATATTCAAGCATCAAAAATGCCAAGTATTCAAGGATTTACATATATTCAAATGTAAACATTGAAATTTCAAATGCTCTAATTTAAGCTCCTTACTTTTCCCGATAAATGCTTCGCGAGAAATACGCGATGGTACGTGCGAATAAATAATTTGTACGTTTATACGTTCAGATTTAAAATTGTTGAAATGCGATAAAGTGAATCGAAAGATTTGTCTGTAAATAAAAATTTCTGAGATCAATATTAGAAAAAACGTAATGTAATTTATATTATTTGTAATCTTTTATGAATTAGGATACTAGAAAGGAATAAGTTACATATTAAATACCAAAATTATACAAAAAACTAAACTAAAACTGTTTTATTTCTTATTTTACGTTATCCAAGAAAGAACACTCAATCTAAGTATTGAATAACTTGCTATCGCATCGTAGCTGTTCACAGATTATTCCACTGTAAAAAATAATAAAACTGATACATATAATAAATATCGTAGAACAATAAATCAGGTGAACGCAAAAATTTCTTTTTTAACACGCGTTGTCAAGCATCCAGAGACATGTTATAGCGAATTGCAAGTTAATAAATGGTTGCAAGCACGATGCATTAACGAAGAAAAAACCGGCTGATCGTTGTCGAGTCTCTGGAGGGAAAGGGACGTATAAATGAAGAGCAGACCGCAAAGGTTCAGTCGCTTTAATCGCAAAGGGAGATTTTTCAAACGGAACAGAACGCAACACGTGCTTTGACCACAAACGTGTCCACGACGTATTATCTCCTTTCCTCGTCGAGAGATCCAAACTGGCCGCCGACAGAAACTACCCCCAATTAGATTTGGATGCCATGTAATTGCATTTTAAATCGCTTAAAGAGTGGTCGTCCAATGTAAATTCGTTTATCCAAATTACAGGCAAAACGAACGCTTTATCTTTCCATATTTCTTTTCACACGATTATTCACGATCCCTTAATTGTTTTACGTTGGCGAAATTTGTATTAAATAGGAAATACTCGTATGTAAAACTCGTACGAGTGAACTGTTGCGTAATATTATTTTCTAGTGTATATGAAATACTTGCGCTGCAACAGTTATGAACGTAAAATTTTTTTAAATTGCTGAAATATAAAAATAGTTATATGCAATACTTTAATTTTTTATTTAAATTAAGTTTCTAGTTTCAAAAAAATCCAGTAAATTACGAAATATTTCAAATTTTCAGCAGTACAAGCTTCTTACCCTAAAATTAATTTTAATACTAATGTACTCGTGAATTTGATAAATATGATAAAACGACATTTAAAATATTGCACCACTAAAATTTGTAAATTTTTAAAAATCGCTAAAATATGAAAATAATTATATACAATAGTTTCATATTTTATTTACATCAAGTATTTAATTTTTAAAATCTAGTAAATTACGAAGTAGTTCAAATCTTTATCAGTACAAGCTACTTACTCCAAAATTAATTTTGATATTAACGTACTCGTGAATTTGATAAATATGATAAAACGACATTGTAAATACTACACCGCTAAAATTTACAAATTAAAAAAAATCGCTAAAATATAAAAATAATCATATACAATACTTTCATATTTCATTTACATCATGTATTTAATTTCTAAAGTCTAGTAAATTACAAAATAGTTCAAACCTTCGTCACTACAATCAATTATTAATGTACTCTTGAATTCGATAAACACAATAAAACGATATTCTAAATATTGCACCATTAAAACGTGCAATTTTAACGAAAAAACGAATCAACCCTTTCGCGTTGCAAAAAAAAAATCGCTATCAATACGTAGAAATTCGTTCTGCTCTAAAACTATCGCAACAACACATCCCAGCACGCTAATTTCAATTTTCTAACTTCGCGCCAACGTTTCGCCGGAACTTATATTCCCGCCTCGCCTCTCTCGTTCCCAGTTTTTCGCTCTATTTTTGTAAAACAGCAGAAAACTCGTCGAAATTCGCGCCACCACCCGAGGCCAGCTCGTACGAAATTCATCACAGCGGAATCTAAACTAATACCAAACATTCCGTCGATTCGCATGGACGCCTTAGTTTGCAATTCACCGTGAACGTGGCTGGCGACGAATAAAACAAACGGCGAGGAAAAAAGTCGCGGGACAAAGGATCGTTGTTGTTCGCGCGATTTTACGGCCGCCAACGGCGACTCGATCGTCGAACGACATTTCCATAACCGGAAACAATGGGCACATGTGTGACAATGGCGAAAGGAAGAGAGGGGACGTCGACGACTGCGGGCGGCGTTATTCAAGGAAATTCGTGGCTGTCGTTTCCGCGCTGTAAACAACGTTTCGATTGTTCGATGGATCGTTATATAACGACTCGTCACAACAATTGCGCGACGATACAGATTTCTGAACGGGTCGTATCGCGTCGACGTATAGAAGACCCTGCAGTGCAGAGCAGTCTTCGATTGAAAGCTTGGAGACCATCGTCGCGAAAGCATCTGGAGATATGAAAAAAAGAATCATTTTTTATTTTTTCAATAAAGAATTATGTAAAATGTATGGTAATTAACACTGTAACTGTTGGTACTTCTAGCATAGCAAGAAAAATAAAATGAAAATAATTATGTACGTTCTAATTTTGTATTACTGAACTGATGTTCTATTTTATTGCATTTATTTTATTTTTATTTTAGTGGTATATTAATAGTAACTAACAATTTTCTATACTGCAAATTCTTTGTGTACTTTCAACGCTGTAAGATTACTTTTTGCAGGCGCATCCAAAAATATTATCGAAGTTTTATTTTATGTTTTTTCGAAAATATTACTGTACACAATTTTTAATAGTCCACCTTATGTAAATAAGATGCAACTAAAAGAGAATGCTTCAGAGCAATGTACAAATATTTTTTTACGACATCGAATTGACATTTCAAATGACATAGGGTGTCTCATCATGTTAGAAAAGATTTTAAGGGATGATTCTGGAATAAAAAATCGATAAAATTACTCGCCCGAGACAATCGTACCTGCAGATTCGAATTACGAAAAACGGAGAACAATTCCTTGTTCGACTTAATTTTTAATCAGTCGCAGACAACAACGATACAAAATTTACAACGCAATACAATTTTCTGTACGAAAAGGGATCGACTTTAAAAATTTCTTCCAGCCGCGACGAGACACCCCATACAGCAAGAGCTACACGTCACGCCAAAGTATCCCATAATACTTGCACAAGCTCTGGCACAACTTCATCGATGTGTTCGTATATACATAAGTGGAATACAGGGAGTCGTATCAGGCGGAAACAACAGCCAGAAAGTGCCAGCGAACGAGACAGGGACATTCAAAATAAATTCGCTTTTACGACTGCTCGACCCTCCGCACGCACCACCCTCCTATCGATCTCTCGACCCGTCACCCGTTTTATCCCCTGCACTTTTGCTCTCACTTCGTCGTTCCGTTTATCTCGTCCGGAATCGCTGAAACTGTGCCAAAGGCGAGGGTTGTGTTTCGTCCGTCCGACCAGCGCACCAATGCCACCCTGTTTTATGTCTCTTTTTCTTCTCCTCCCATTTTCCCTTCTCCTTGGTTCGTCTCGAATTCGTCGAGTCTGAACCGCGACGACAGCCATCGAGAAACGACGGTCAGGCTGCTTGAATTTACTAGTCAATCTTTGAGGTGTTTTGGTGGCAGTTTTGTTTTTGCGAATGATTCGTGTGATTTGACTTTATTGGTGCTCTTGGGATCCTGGATTGTTCCAAGTTTATGATACGGACGAAAAGACGTCTGCTAGTTTTCAGAGTGTAATATATTTTTGGCAGAGCATGTCGCTTGATTTAATACCAGAGGTAGCGCCAAATCTTAATGGCAATTTAGGCGTTTGGCTACCCCTGCGCGATAGCAATTGACTCATCGTGAACTTGTTTCTTGGACTAGGACTGACGAGCACATGGACGACAATCTAAGACTGCATTAACCATAGATATATAAGAATAGACCACAGTAGTGTTAACTTAATCTATTGTCCTAGCAATGGAAGTATCGTTTAAGTGGATGCGATAGAGTTACATAAATGGATTGCTGTCCTTGTCTTCTATATGCAGCATATAATTAACGTTGATGCGCAATCATTAATGCTCGTTAATGTGCAATCACGGCTAAACAGAGAGAGAAATACTTTTATGCAGCTTCCTTTTTATTCCTCTATTGTTTTTCACGCCTACTCCCCTGGTCTATTCTTATATGTTTATGGTATTAACAGATGTTTTGACCTCTACGAAGACATTTCCCACTAAACTCAGAACTCAGGACTCGACGTAACAATTTTCCCATCTTCCTAGACAGGACATCAGTACACATCCTTAAACGGACAAATTGGTATACAATATTCTTACACACACTCAGAAAAAAACATTCATTCACTCAGATTTGAGATTATGCGACACCATGGACTTTTAAATCCAATACTTTGGACTTGGATATTTTTACACAGTATAATAAGGACTTTATTTATAATAAAATAAATGTAACGACATTAGCGTTGCTAGATATACCAAATTATGAATAATAATGCTGAATACTTTTTTATTTTCATTTTTTATGAGTTTTTTTTATATGGCTTTGTGTATGCGTAATGGTACGACATTTTGGTTTAATTTTCGTTATTTTGTTTTTAATTTTTGTAGGATGTTTCATAGCTACGCGTTGCGCCCATAGCTCAACTATAATATTTTCATTTCATATGAATTGATCGAAGAAATGCGATTATAATTGGATTCGAGTGCGATAATTAGTTTTAATGATTCGAAATGAATGAAACGAGTAAACGCGTGCCGATTCGCGCTCTGTTTCTGTTTTAGGTTTAACGCAATTCCGAGAATTCAATGGGAAATGGAGTTTCCGAATGTCAGAATAAATATTCCATTGAAATGGCTGAACCAGTGGTTTGATAATGGAAATGAGCAGCAAGAGCGTGACTGTTATACGGTTATGAGCAACCCGCTGATGTTTCTCATCTAGAATATTGCAGTTCGTTATCGCTAACAAAAAATATTTTTCGTGATACGTACTCGCAACATTTTTTCCTGCTTTTAATTAATTTTGCATATTTTTAACGCGACGAACGCAAAGCTAATTTTGTTCATCTTTCCATTTAGGCGGGAAAAAATTGTGTACAGACAAGGGTAGATTCTTAGGAATCGAAACCATTTAATTGGAAAATTTAGTTTCAGTCTCTAGGAACCGAAATAGTAGCGTTTAACGTGTTAAAGATTGTTTAACGTGTGTCAACAAATTTAGTAAAATTAAAATTTAGTAAAGTATTTAAACAGCAGCGTGTCTTTCGTTCAAATTAATTTCTTTCTAATTGTAGAGTTATCTATATTTACACCTAATAGATTTTATATAATGACAGTTGCATTATAATTACATAATAAATAATGGCAAAGGGATTTTCCAGATCAATAACATACTTTAATTACGATATTTCTGTAATTGTTTTTTCAAAACAATTTCAAAGAATTAAGTATAGATTTAATATTGATATTTTAATAAAAATATGCAAAATTAATTAAAAACAAGACTGTAAAAGATATTACAAGTACGTATCAAAAAAATATTCTGTAATTGCTTTATCAAAGCAATTTCCAATAATAGATATACATTTAATATTGATATTTTATAATACAGATTAATACAGACAAAATTGATTAAAAACGGGAATGTAAAAAATATTGCAAGTATTTATTATCAAAAAAAGTAGTTTCTATATAAATAAATTGAATTTTCCAAAGCTAGCATTTATACGAGAATCTACAATTAGTAACGTAATCTCGTCCTATCCGAGTAAAATGTTTCAAGATGATGGAAAAAAGAAATGGCGGCTATTTCATTCGCACGCTGGTAGTTACGAATTTTAGTTATACGCTGTGGCACACGCGAGAGAAAATATTTATGGACGTACGGTTAAACCTCTGCGACTCCCTTATTTACGAATGTATTACCCCTATCTCTCCCTATATACACGCGTGCTTGAAGAATATATAATCCCACACCCTTCGTCTCGTATCTCTGAATTATTTTAGGTACGCGACGGGATTCGGAGACGGGCTGTTTTATTGCGCGACGTCACACCCTCGCAGACGATGTTTTTGCCGTGGAGACGCCAAACTAAACCGAGTTTATGACACCAGCCGGGTCCTCTGTTTTTGAGATGGGAAACCTGACCACCTGAACTTTCTCTACGCTTCTATATCGGTTGGAATTACATTTAGAGATGTGAAGATAAAACAGTTGCAAAAAGTGCAATAAAAATGACATCAATCACATTTTAGCAATTTTTTGATAAGATTTTTTTAATAAAGCAATTTTCTTTCTTTCATGTCTTAGCAATAGTAGAAGTTGTTGCTTGTTATTAGCTCAGAAAAGAGCGTAAAGAACGAGGAACTAGAACAGATATATAGGCGTGTCGATTTTCTTTTTTACAAATATCTTATAAAAGCACATTTCAACAATTGTTTGATGAGATTTTTTAATAAAACGATTTTCTTTCGAAAAATTTCATGTCTTAGCAATAATAGAAGTTGTTACTTATTATTAGCTCAGAAAAGAGCGTAAAGAACGAGGAACTAGAACAGATATATAGGCGTGTCGATTTTCTTTTTTACAAATATCTTATAAAAACACATTTCAACAATTATTTGCTGAGATTTTTTAATAAAACAATTTTCTTTCGAAAAATTCCATGCCTTAACAATAATAGAAGTTGTTACTTGTTATTAGCTCAGAAAAGAGCGTAAAGAACGAGGAACTAGAACGTGTTATCAGCATATAAGTGCAGACTTATCAGTTGCAGCTCGCGTACTGAGTCCATTATTCAAATAATGTATGAAAAATGATTCGTATATCTTAAATAATGTATAAAAGTAGCACGTAATATAAAAAGTAATAAAGAAGTAGCTGTTATCAGCACGTAAGGGCGAGATACAAGTAGGTTGTTGCTATAATCTAACCCAAATACAGAGTTATACGATTATTTAAATAAAATATTAAAAAATGACTACAAATTTATATCGTTTAATTGGTGTAAAAGTTATCGTACGCCAGTTTATGTCCAACAATTTCTGTGCTACTTGGTTTTGCGAAATAAAGTTTGATAAGCGGTAAAGTTGTACAGCGTAAGAGGCAAAGAAATCTCGGTGGTTTTCACCCGCGAACTATGACGTTGTGGTGATTAAGGACTGCGCTGGAAGCTTACGTGCTTACGGAGTGTCGGCTAAGTGGCTGTAGTTTGATTGCTTCCTGCATGTTTGTTGTTCGAACCCAAACTTCAGATTAGAGACTTAGGAACTTGATATTTCGCGGAGTTCAGTTTATTGAAGGTTTGGTATTAACCAGCGAAATCTTCTGTTAAGTAGCTATGGTCGAAACCCGTTAATTTCTACAATATTAACTTCCATTCGCCTCCAGCAATTATCGAACGAGACTGTTGTTACCACCAGTGGCAGTGTTCAGCTAATAAACGTCGAATCACTCGCTGACATCGAACTATGGTATTAACGTCACGCGATAAATGTTACGCAAAATTTTAATAAACCGTCGGGAAATATATCAGAGTTGCACTTTTCGTCGGTGTATAAATACAAAAATGTATCGATATTCCACGAGCCAACAGTTTGCTTTGAGCAGTCACGCGTTCGCAGTCGCCCATCGGGCGCAACAAACGCTGGGTATAAATTCGCGCCTCGCATTCCCGATAAATTTATTTTCCAACAAATTCCGAGCAACACCAGGATGTAAACCGACGTTTATTGGCAAACTTTAGATTGATATTTCGCTGGTAGACGTTATACGGTCACCGTGTGTTTCATACATAATCAATGTGGCCAAGGTCCTGGCAACTTCCGCGTCTGACTATGCAGGATCCATTACTACTGCGCCGTTGGCTTCGTTTCACTGTCGTTCATGTTTTCGCGTTTCCCCGCGTCCTGGCACGTCACGTATGCCTGCAATTATCGTGCACCGTGTGCACTTCCGCGGTGGCTCGTTGTAATTCACGAATAAATATTTCAAGCGACGATGTTAAATGGTTCGAAGGTGTTGTAAATCTGACGCGTGGGAGAGCAGTCGTTTTCGAAAATTACGCGATTTAGAAAATATAGTTTATGTGATCTGGGATGGACTAGCTGGTCTCGAAGTTCAAAACCCTGAGCTTGAAAGAAGGGATTAATGATACCGCGTGCTACGCTTTAGTCCTTTGCACTCGGCTGTTTCCTTTTGGAAATGGAGACTATTGCGAAAATAGCAATATTTTAGTAATATTTTAGCAATAGTTTTTATTGATAATGTCTTCCAGCAATAGAAATTTCTATTTCAATCGAAAAGTTCAGGGAAACGTGCATTTCTCAAAAAGCTGCGGTGGAATAAGTTTATTCTCCGCAATCACTATTCAATACTGATGTCATCCGAGTGCAAAGGATTAATTTATGAAGAAAAGAAAAGGACTAAAGGACAATTAACCGTGGACTGATACTTGAAGTAGTTCTTCTTCGAAAGAATCGCGTAATTCGAGGACTTACTGTATAAAAAATAATATTTGAGTTGCTATAGATGCACTTTCAGCCTACATTTTTGTACAAAAATATTTGTTTTATAAGAAAATTTAGTAAAAAATATAATGTAAATTTTTAAGGTCGGTAGCTTATTTAAATTAATGAACCTTGTAACTCTATTTATGGTAGCAGGAACTCGTTGTTGATTAATTCAGATATGTTCATTGCTTTTAACTTTGAAGCTTGTTTTCAACTTTTTTATCAGTGTTGGATAATTCAAAAAATACTTTAGTATAAGAATTCCATTTTACAAGTTATATGAAAGTCGAAAAGTATTACTGTAAATGACGTTCCTGTTAAACCGATATTTTTGACTTGCAATTAGCAGATCCAGAAAACATAAAATGGTATAATGTTTGCATTGACTGCAAAGTAGTATAGCAATATAAGTAACTAATTTTGCATTCAGATATTAATTAATTAGATGAAGGTACATTAAATTTCTTATCATTTGTCAATTCTTGTATGCAACTACAGAACTTTGTTCTTTTCGAAAAATATTTTTGTCATTGTATAATATGAATTTTAATATTATTATGAATGCCATATATGCATTAATTACTCTCTGACACCTTGACATAACTTGTCATCACATATTCGCTTCATCATAACTCATTAATTTTGTAGAATGACAAAACACTTCAAGCAAATATTATTCATCTTCAAACTTAACAAACAAAAATTAATACAACATTACAGCTGAAATAAATTAGGGTGGTTCTTCTGCTCCTCTTTGTAGTCATCACAGAAAAACGACCTCCTTTTACTATGCTATAATTTCCAAAAATACAGCTTGTAACTCTTTACATAAATAAAAAAACAAATCTTCTTGACGCATATTGTTAAGAAGCAACATTTATGTAATCCACGATAATTTTCCTTTTCTTTCTCCCCAGTCTGCGTGCACCACACAGTGTGCAATAACAACCTACGTACCACGAGGTCATTTTCTTTAGTTCACTATTACATTATTATGTTATATATATATTATTAACATAAGTTAGTAACCATTTACATAAACCACCCGCGTAAAAAAATTCTACAACCTTACGAAAAATAAAAAACAATCCTCTTGGCGCATATTGTTAAAAAGCAACATTTGTGCAATCCACGATAATTCTCCTTTTCTTTCTCCCCAGTCTGCGTGCACCACACAGTGTGTAATAACAACCTACATGCCACGAGGTCATTTTCTTTAGTTCACTATTATATTATAATATATAAATATATTATTAACTTAAGTTAATCTTTAAGTGTACATCAAATACACTAACATACAATTTTTCCAATTCTAGAAGACTTTCTGGACAAATAAACAATACCAATTTCGATGTACGAACTCCCACTAACCGCTTCCATTTCCCACGAGCAGCAACGGTGAGGAGCACAAGAGAACGGTCGTCGACGTGGCTCCACCTTGAAAAATGTGAAAAACTCGGGCAAAATTCCGGCGAGGACAAGGCTCGAGGCTCCGATGTTTGAAAATTTATCGTTCAACATTGTACGGCGCAGCGCGGCGGAACTAAACGGGGTTAGAACGGGAGCAAAGTGGGGTGGCGGTCCTCGAGATGAACGAAGACAACGGGGTAGCGTGGCGAGCGTGGAGAAAGCAGAAGAGTGGAGAAATTAAACGGACGTCGTCGGGAATTGCCGGGTAATTGAAAGCTCGACTGCAAGAGAAGAACGGCACCACCCACGAGCCTTTGTCACCGCGACACACGAGAGCTCGACGACCAGCCATGAAACGGAAGGGTGCGAGCCAAAGGACGGGGGCTTCGAACATTAATTCAGGTATTTCTCGTCACGAGAGAGGAATATTTCGATCGATCGCGAGTCCACCGCGAACTGTCCACCATCCCACCCCCTTTTTTTGTTTTCATTCCATCCCCCTTTCCGTAGGGAACCCTGTTTTCCTTCGCTACCTCGAGTTTTACGCGTTTCGACTCTTTTTACACCGAGTTTCTTTTTCTTTCTGGTTTTCGATGGCTCGCGAATGTCTCTCGGAGGTGTCTTCGAGGATGTATTTATCTTCCTGGCAAATTTACAAGCTTGTATTGAAATTGTTGCATGATGGAATAATATTTCAGGTTTATTATGATTTGGGGTAAATTATTATTAGGATTGTATTTAGAATGATATTTTGGGACCTTGGTAGATGAAAAACGTGGTGCGAGCGCATTTTTGTTTTAACCCTTTGACTGGTGTACTCAGACTGCGTGATATTCGCATGCCAGTCACTGCGATTGGTTTTCCACTGATTAAAATATATAATACGTTTCTTCAATTTTAATTCGTAATTAACTATAAAGAAAAACATCCAAAATTGATTACCAGGAACAAATTTAATTCAACAATTGCAACATAGTAATAATAAAGATAATAATTATTTAATGATTAATTTATGTATGACGTATTTTAAAGCATAGATCAGCGCACACACCTACATCGTATTCTTTACATTGATACATAATTTCTCATCGAATTTTATGTTGTTGTCTTCGAAAATGGATTAAAACCAGTTTTTGGAAAATTCCTTTCAATGAGACGTAATGGATCGTCATTATTTCTTTTCTCTTTGATATATATGTAAAGTTCGTAGATATTTTTCATATATTTGTTCAGTAGAACAATTGAACAATATAGAGACGTATCAGTAGCGAAAGAATTGCAGGTTCTCAGCAATCTTTACTTGCTATGGTACATTAAACAATAAATTCCATATTAAATCGATTGATAAAGCATTAAAGGTGATAAAAAGAATATAAAGGACGTATATTTACGTCGTTTGTATTTATTGATAGATTTGTGAAGACATATTGATAGACTTGTGAGAGCATATATATACACCTTTCGTAGTCAAAGGGTTAAAAATAAGATAAGCGCAGAAAATGGTAGACAAGATCCATATTTACTTAAAGGAGGCTAGCATAATTATTTTTTAATGTCAGTATGTATATTATCAGCTGAAAGTGTGGTATCATTACAGATTGTGAGAACCTTAAGAATTCTCAAAATGAAACATTTGGAATTATGAAGCATTAGAGAAGATCATAAGTTCATCAAGGTGTGGAAAATTATTATTGTTCTGCACTTTATTAATTTTGAGTGGATAGTAATAGATATAGTAATGTTGCCAGATTAATAATTAATCGTGTAATTTCAAACTTCATAATTTCCAATTATTTTCCATTCTAATAAATTCTAATAAAATCTAAGAACTTCTAGCAATTTAATGGGCCAATACCAAAAAGTATATTTTGAAATTACGGTTAATTAAATTATTGAAAACAAATAATTTATAATACTTCTGTATATTTTTATTGTTACGAACCTAAGTATGCTTTATTTCGAGTGCATTATTATTAAAATATCGTAATTATAAATTACATAAAGGTAGATTATATTAAACCAAAACGTCGCATCACTCAAAATTATAGATTAAGCCATGATTGCTCTGTAATGTGTACAGCAGCTTCGTAGAATAATTACAAAAGCAAAAAAAATTAATTTCTTCGCGCGAGCCACCAAAGAAAGGAAGTTAACACAAGAACGAGTACAACAAATTCCTAAATAGAGACTCATTCGTTCACAAATTTCTATTTCCCGTGCGCAATCAATTCTATTATTCCATCTCGCGTGAAACTGGTAATTATCAATTACATAAAGGTAAATTATATTAAACCAAAACATCGTATCACTCAAAATTATAGATTAAGCCATGATCGCTCTGTAATATGTACAGCAGCTTCGTAGAATAATTACAAAAGCAAAAAAAAATTAATTTCTACGCGCAAGCCACCAAAGAAAGGAAGTTAACACAAGAACGAGTCCAACAAATTCCTAAATAGAGACTCATTCGTTCACAAATTTCTATTTCCCATGCGCAATCAATTCTATTATTCCATCCCGCGTGAAACTAGTAATCATCAATTAGTCTTGCTCCGCAATAAAATTGTCGCGTGTATCGCGTGACATTAACCTTTTGCCAATGGCGGCGTCCCAGCCGAGTAATTCGCGGGTTGTCCCCGAACGCGGCTGGCTGCTTTGTCCATCGATCGACTACCAATTCCCTAAACCGCGTCGATCGTCAAGTGTATAACCGGAATTTCAATTCTAATCGCGCGAAAACCGTGAATGGCGCAGCGATAGACAATCACGAGGGGTGCCATTGTAACAAACGGAGGGGCAAGGGCGATGGAAAGACGGAGGCAGGAAATTGTGTCTGATTAAGTGAGTAGATGCGCCTGAAACTTTCACTCGTTGAACGTAAGGAAAGAGGAAATTACGTTCGATCGATGTAATTGAAGGTTCGTCCGTGTTCGAACAGGATAATCGATAGCTAGGAAGCTTGGCTGTTCCGTATTAACTATATGAAGCAGCGTTTCCCAACCTTTTTTGCGCTTTGGTGGAATGGAGAGATGTTAGGCGAGTAAACGCGTCTTCTTGAAACTCGACAATTCTTTATTCACGCTTACAAACGTGGTCGCGGACTGAATGTTCTTAAAAAACTCCCTACCTCTTTTCCTCGTGGGGGGTGAGACCCCCAGCGAAGGGTGCGAGAGCTTCCCATGGGCCTTGAGGACCATAGAGACCAAAAAAATAATTATTTGTCGCTAATTCCACTTAACTTGGCGCCTCAACTAGACGCCTCAACTTGCAATTTACGAGGTGTGAAAGGAAAACTCTCCACATGACATTGCTCTAGTCCCTTCAAGAGGTTTGGGACCTCACACGCTACAGCGCCATGCTCCACCTAAACCATTCTAAGATTCTTACGTCTGATCGATGTAATTGAAGGTTCCTTCCGTGTTCGAAGAGAATAATCGATAGCTAGGAAGCTTGGTTATTTTGTATTAATTATATAAAGCAGTGTTTCCCAATCTTTTTTGCGCCATGCTCTACCTAAACCTTTCTAAGATTTCTACGTCTGATCGATGTAATTGAAGGTTCCTTCCGTGTTCGAAGAAAATAATTGATAGCTAGGAAGCTTGGCTATTCTGTATTAATTATATAAAGCAGTGTTTCCCAATCTTTTTTGCGCCATGCTCTACCTAAACCTTTCTAAGATTTCTACGTCTGATCGATGTAATTGAAGGTTCCTTCCGTGTTCGAAGAAAATAATTGATAGCTAGGAAGCTTGGCTATTCTGTATTAATTATATAAAGCAGTGTTTCCCAATTTTTTTTGCCCCATGCTCTACCTAAACTTTTCTAAGATTTCTACGTTTGATCGATGTAATTGAAGGTTCCTTCCGTGTTCGAAGAAAATAATTGATAGCTAGGAAGCTTGGTTATTCTGTATTAATTATATAAAGCAGTGTTTCCCAATCTTTTTTGCGCCATGCTCTACCTAAACTTTTCTAAGATTTCTACGTTTGATCGATGTAATTGAAGGTTCCTTCCGTGTTCGAAGAGAATAATCGATAGCTAGGAAGCTTGGTTATTCTGTATTAATTATATAAAGCAGTGTTCCTCAATCTTTTTTGTGTTGTGCTTCACCTAAGTCTTTCTATAATTCTTATGCCTCTCTATATAATGTATATACACGTCCCTCAATTCACGCGAATATTCGTTCCACATGGATTTGATTTATGCGAATAAAAATTGTGTAAATTTAGTCTGTCAGTACAAAAGAAGAAATATTGGAAATAAAAGCTCGTAAAAGTCTTAGAAAGACATGCGTACATATTTATTTTACATAACTTAACGAAAAAATAATTAAGACATTTCAGAAAACAGAAGTATGTGGGATGGAATAAAGATAATCGAATAAATAACCATTAACACGTTCAACCACTGGTCTACACTTAGTTTTCTAATTTTATGAGCATCTTCTAACAATTTCACAAAGCTATTCAGACGGTCACAATTTGGACATTCACTTCCTGTGAGAAACTAAACGCAAGCCACTGATAACGTAAACAAGCAGTGAGTCAAACAAGTGCCGCCAAAATAGTAAACAACTTATCGTCTAATGTTCGCCCATCATATAGACGTCGAAAAAGTGTGCCAGGTTGAACGTGTTGACAATATATTTAAACAATATCACTCTGCTCTGTTACAAGGCTGGACGCTCACTGCCTGATTCCTTCATCTTCCTTGTTCAAGACACTCAGTAGTTTTTCGACTGTTTTTCCTTACATCGACCCTTAATCTAACTACGTTACACATTTATAATACTATCGCACACATTTCACTCCTACTATCACACGCATTTCACTCTCAACAAGTATATAAGTTTTATTTGATGCCACTAATGTTATTGTAATTCAAAACAATGAGTCTTCTCTTTTTAATTGGCATAAACTAATCATCTTCGTCGCTTGAAATGTTTGGAAGTTCGTCTTGATTTTCATTGTGAATATAAACTTTTAATAGATCGAGCGACGAAACAAAAGACAAACAGGCTCGAGCGTAGCACGAGAGAAAAGTTTTTAGATTTAGTTGAAAATTAGCAGGCGTGAAAGAAGTAGTTAATTTATTTTAGTCCGTTTATTATTAAGATACTTGTTATTAATTCGTTATATTCCCTTTCACAAATAAAGAAATCATACAGATCTGACTGCGTAAAATAAAATCTCGTAAATTGAGGGACAAATCGAATTGCTCACAGAAGAAACTTGAACAATAAGTTTTAAAACGAAATCACAAGGGAATTGTGAAAGAAACACAGTATGTAAATTTTCAAAATATATAATGGAGAACTGAAATTCAAGTACAAAATATTTTTAGCAGATGAATTCAATTGAAAACAAGCAGCGAGAGAGTTGAGAACGAATAGCGAGAGAATTTAGAGCGATTAGCAATAGATAAATGGATAATAGAGACTCAATTTAATAAATTATTCATATATATACATTAGTGGACGTGGGAATTATTTATCCTAAATAACACGTTCCTACGGAAGTGATATTTCAAATTTCAAATTGCACCCCTGAACAATCAAATTGCTCCCCTATAGGCCGTGGTCCGCACGTTGGGAACACTGATATAAAGGGTGTACTTCAAATTATTCTACCTTCGTTTCTCTCTTTCTCATTTTCCGTCGTTTATAGTTTATAATCGCTTGTGCAGTGATTAGCGATAATGGAAAACGAATGGAATTATATAGCTTTACAGTTTACTGCGTAAAACTCTGACACTCTATAAATAATCGTAGGATGTGAACAAAATGTAGACAAATTTTAGAGGAATTTTTTTAATCCAGAGAAATTTTATAACTAAATTCTAGACTTTTTCTGAAAACTTTTTAATTGATATGGAACGTTTTAATTACCTTTTTATAAAACGAATGCATATTTTTTCATTACGATGGACAGTTTTTCAAGGTTATAAATGGGCGCTGAAATTGAGCAATAAAGAAAGAATAATAGCAGGAAATTGAACCTCTGAATTTAAATGGGACACAAATATTATATATTACAGTCTGTCTCGTAAAGCGAATACCACGATTTAAAAATTACCCAATGGAAGACTGTTGCGATAAATCCATGAATTACACGGGAAATCTATCCATTACGGAATGCGCTGCGATATTCTCGTTGAATTCATTTCGACTTTTGGGATTAATTCAAGGGTTAATCCAAACGAACGGCTCCCTTTTCGAACTTATACACGAAGTCAGCGAGGAGGATTAAAATAGACCGTCAGAAAATTCTTTCAAACGGATTACATCTGAAAAGTCCACGGAGGAATATGCAAAGTATAAAAATCCTCTCCGCTTTCGAGTTCTAATGACCTCAACAAAGTAGCATCGAACTGCACGAATCTTTTGAAAAAGCTGAAGCTTTTTGAAAGAAATTCAGCTTCGAGATTTACACCAGAGATTCTGTCACTTTCAACCAACGTTTGAACAAAAAAGAAGTTTACAACGCATTGCCTGGAAATAAAAATAAATTTTTAAGGGATACTAGAGTAAATTTCGATTTTTAATTATATTTTCTTTTGAGAGTTGTTCTAAATTACGCGAAGTGCATAAAATCAGACAATATTTTGTTTTACTTTAGTCTCAATTTCATAATTTTTTGCGAAACACTTTGTGAAACACCAGTGTCCCACAGAACACAGTTTGAAAAGCGCTGTATTAATAGAAATATGACAGGGTATACATATACGACTTAATATATTAATAAAAAATTGATACAGCATTCGATCTGTAATATTAAAAAAATTGGAAGTAAATATGTGTGCATAAATAAATTTTTATTTCCACAAACATGGGTCACGAATCTTTTGAAAAAACTACAGCATACTGAAAAAAATTCAGCTCTAAGATTTACACACATATAGATTCTGCTAGTTTCAACGAACTTTTGAATAAAAAATAAATTTACAACGCTTTGCCTTTATTTATATTTTATAAAACTGTATTACATAAATGTGTCACGTGTGTATGAATCCCAAGAAATTAAGGTTATCACATTCCATAAAATGATGCACAGAGAAGTGGAGGATCTCGATAAAACGGTATAATTTTTGTTGTTTCGTGAAAATAAGGTCAAATTAGAAAGAACCTTTCTTATCTCGTTCAAATATCACATATTTCACTTATTCCACGTATACTTCAGATACAAATTATGGTAAATAGTTGCGGAATACGTGAGGGTGCCACGCTCCACCCCTTGCACCCCAAATCCCATAGGGTATATCCTAACCTAACTATCCTAATATATCTACACGGGACAAGTTAACTCACCTAAACTTAACTATCTTAGATCTTACGTCAGTAAGATAATTGGATTAGGTTATGCTTTATGAGGTATGAGTGCAGCACTTCGTTGCACCCCCGCACATACGTTCAGATGCTGAACATTCCATATGAACTGACGAAGTATTATGTTTTTGCGTTTACAAAATTTTCAGTGACAAGAATTTCATTTTTTCTTCAACCTCTTCCAACTGATTTCTCGTTTTAATATAAATATAATGAAATGGCCGAAATTGAGAAAAATTGCATTCACTGCATTCGAGACGGATTGCACACCGCGTGTGCAATGCATTTTTGAGTAAAAAAAATGGATAGCACACCGTGTGTCCTGCTAAAAATATTTTTGTTACGAGGCACGGATTGAACAATGCAAAAGAAAATAAAAATAAAAATAAGCCGTCTCGAATGGATTAAATTGCACATATATTTACTTTCAATTTTTTTAATATTACAAATCGAATGCTGTATCAATTTTTTATTAATATATTAAGTCGTATATGTATACTCTGTCATATTTCTATTAATACAGCGTTCTCCAAATCGTGTCCCGCAGAACACTGGTGATACACAAACAATTACTACGTGTTCTGCAAAAAATTATGAAATTGAGATTAAAATAGAACAAAACATTGTCTGCTTTTATGCATTCCACGTAATTTAAAACAACTCTCAAAAGGAATTATAATTAAAAATCGAAAGACTAATTACCGAAAGACTATTTACTCTAGTCTTCCTTAAAAATTTTACAATTTAAAAAGTGTTCTGTGATGAGGAAAGTTTGGGAAACACTGTATTAATATATACGAAGACGGAAGAATAATACGTTCAGTATTGATATGATCGCTGCGACACATTTTCTCTTTCATTGTTAGACTGCACGTAGTAGAACACCTTTCAATGTTCGCTGAGAAGCCCACATGGAGAACTCGAGTTCAGTATCGATACAAACTTGCGATGGTGGTCGCGAGTAGTCGACGCGTACTCCACGAGTGGTCAGCGTGTCGCACTCTACGACTACAGTTCGACCACCATTTTGTGGTTCAGTTGCGGCCCTAAAGTGGTTCACCTGAGTTGAGCCTTAGACGCGTTCGTATGTCGTCTAGTAACCAATTATACTATACAGTCAGTCCTCGACTACGCAATTTCGATTTACATGATTTTGGACTAACGTGATTTAAAAAAAAAAACAACAATTAAATTGGATTTTGGATGGATTAGATGGTCTCGAAGCTCAAGACCCTGATGCTGAACGATCTGCGAAAGTTACAGAAGCAGTGAATAATGATATCGCATGCTGCACTTTAATTTGTGAAGAAAAGAAAAGGGCTGAAAGATAATTAACAATGAATCGATATTTAAAGTAGTTCGTCTATAAATATATGTATGTAGATTCTGTTATTTGCAATATGTGTAATAAATAATATTTTCTTGAGTGTATGTATGTAGATCTATTTTACTTTCACCTATGCTTTGAAACTAAGATATAATTTTTGCCAAAAATGCTAAATTTTCTGCTTTCCTCGACTTCCTTCGAAACTAATTAATCGTGAAAATCGAAGACTTACTATACAACAGAACATCGAAAACTATTCCAACGTTCTTTTCTTTTTACCAAACAAATTCTACATCGATATTAACCTTTTGTACTCGGCTCCTTCCCAGATATTAGCAATAGAAACCATTGCTAAATAGCAATATTTAGTTAAATATTTTGCAAAAATAGCACTCTCACCAGTAAACACTTTTCCATGACTTCTCCGCTGTGATTCTCCACAAATAATATTTTTATTTATTAGAAGAATGCGACATTGGTCTGCTTGACGTCTCTGAACTTTTTTATGTCCTATTATAGGTAAAAATATAGAAATTTTATTTTCTGTTTAAATTGAGATTTATTTTAATAATAAAGCTGTAGTGTTCGATGGTAAAAACTTTAATTAATTAAGATTAAAAGATGCGTATAAGTTAAACGATGCGTTAAACAATAAACCGCGCACAAAAACGCAGTTCTTCTAGCAACTCTCGACAGCGCAACGACTTTTTCTGCTTTGTCCTTCGGCTGGGAGAAACCCTTATGAGCAGAAAAGTTCTTCCCTCCAACCTTACTCTCCAACTCTTTGCTCTTGGCTCCTTTCCAGATATTAGCAATAGAAACTACTGCTAAAATATTGCTATTTTATTTATTAGAAATAATTGCTAAAGTATTGCTATTTTATTTATTAGAAATAATTGCTAAAATATTGTTATTTTATTTATTAGAAATAATTGCTAAAATATTGCTATTTTATTTATTAGAAACTATTACTAAAGTATTGCTATTTTATTTATTAGAAACTATTGCCAAAATATTGCTATTTTATTTATTAAAAATAATTGCTAAAATATTGCTATTTTATTTATTAGAAACTATTGCCAAAATATTGCTATTTTATTTATTAGAAACTATTACTAAAGTATTGCTATTTTATTTATTAGAAACTATTGCCAAAATATTGCTATTTTATTTATTAAAAATAATTGCTAAAATATTGCTAAAATATTTTAGCAGTAGCGTCTATTACTAACGTCTCCCAGCGACAGAAAATTTCAATTTCAATAGAAATCTTCAGAATTTCTTGCAAAACTGCGGTGGAATAACTTTGTCCTGCGCAATCACTAATCAATGCTTGTGTCCTCTCAGTATGATATTTTACGGTACATCCTTTAATCAAACAGAGGCACGAGCGTGATATAAATTTATCTTTGAGAGGTTCACGAGAGGATGGTCGTCATTTGCTCGAGGTCAACGTCGAGAGAGAAAAATCGACAGATATATCAGATGTCTCGATGCTCCTGGCGAACTTACTCTATTTCCTAAACGAGTCAACGTTCACCCAAGCTCACCCCCATCCTCTGTGCCTCGCGCTTTGTTTTGTTAACCTTCCGTCGCGCGAGCACGACTTATCTGACGCGCACATAAAGAACGTACCTCCAAGCGTTTCTTTTATTGGGCCAAGAAGCTGAATTGTGGCCGCTCGCAACCAAGGCTACCAGTTTTCGCGAGCTTTTATCCGTGGGCCCCCGTTTAGATAACGGCCACGCTATTAATTCCGTTAAATTAGAAGGGATGGCGGTACGCGGCAATGTATGTCCTCGCGTTTGATAAAACTTCCATTCATATTAATCGCGACGGGGAATTTTATCTATTTTACTACGGAATTTTTCTACCCCATCGTTCCGCGTAGCTTTAATCTGCCTTTCTTTTTCTGATTTTCTTCGAGGTAAAAGATTGTTAGAGAATTTTTTGTACGCAGACGATTGGTGAGAAATATTGTGAAACTCGGGACTTAATTCTGTGGAATTTAAAAGAATTAATAATTGTTTTGTAGAAGTTAAGAAGTTATTTTAAGTCTTTGCGCTTGGCTTCTTTGCAGACATTAGCCTTAATAGAACTTTAACAATAGTTAAAGGTTACTTATAGACGTTAGCAATAGAAACTATATTATACTTATAGTAGCAATATTTTAGCCGTCGTTTCTATTGTTAACGTTTGGAAAGTAGACCAGTGCAAAGGGTTAAATTAGATTATTATCAAAGTAATGGAACGCACTGCAATCGATTAATTACCAATATTTTAGCAATATTTTAGCCATAGTTCCTATTGCTAATGAACGGAAAGGAGCCGAGTGCAAAGGGTTAAACTAAATTATTATCAAACGTAATGGAACGCACTGCAATTGATTAACTAGCAATATTTTAGCAATATTTTAGCAATATTTAGCCATAGTTTCTATTGCTAATGTCTAGAAAAAAGCCCAGTACAAAGGGTTAAACTAGATTATTATCAAACGTAATGGAACGCACTGCAATCGATTAACTAACAATATTTTAGCAATATTTTAGCCATAGCTTCTATTGCTAATGTCTCCCAGTAATAGAAAATTTCCATTCCTCAAAAAGCTGCGGTGAAATAAGTTTAATCGCTAATCAATGCTGATGTCCCCTCAGAGAAGTCCCCTTCGTGTGCGAAGGGTTAATAATCCTTAAGTATCTTAATGAACAGCCTCGAGAAGCACAGGCTAAAAGTAGTACAAATAAAAATAGCTTGACTGCATTTAATAACCCATAATCTAAAATAACTTGACACGACCGATCATGGAGATTTCCGTTTTTCTACACATGAGTACCCTATCGTGTTTTTCTTTATTTAACTCTATTGGTACATGTCCCTATTTGTGAATATATGTTGGAATTTTCCTAACATTATGTGTATGTGTGTGAATGTGAATGCTTGAAAATAAGTAAATGTATAATTTGTAGAATGTTCGATAAATGAATTTATATATAAACAATGTGTATGCTTAGCGAGAGTCAGTCTTTAAAAGAAAAGCAACGCTGTACCACTGTGTTATTAAAATAAACATATATCATTTTGTATTGAAAGATACTGTCCTCCAACCTTCAATGAAGGATATAAATTTAACTTTTTAGTAAAAGACATGGTCGCATTAATATGTAATAATGTCATTTCAGTTAAAAGTCTATTAAATGTCATGCAATCCTACCTGAAAGGATGGAGATTAAATACTGTAAGAGTATCGATGTGTACTGTGTGATGTGTGTGTGTGACGTAGCTGACGTCATTTGTTTTGGGTTTTCGCTCTACGACCCAATCCTTTGTTCGCCATCGCCATTGTAAGACGCACAAAATTCATTACGTTAAATATATATATTTTTCTAACATTAAAACCTAACAAATAAGTCATCAACGTGTTAATACTGTGGAATCAGAAATTTTTTTGCTGAAAAACAAGCGTAATTGTAAAGAGTGAATTTATTAGGTTGATACACACACATCCTTACATATATTCACTCATCGAACATTCTAGATTCTTTTCCATTCATTCCCCTGTTTTTCTAGGCACCCACACACATGCACACCCACACTCCTTTGTATAAAGTTTGGAATATTCTCGAACAATTAATGTTCGAGAACATTCTCAATCCCGTCCCATGCTTTCACGCACACAAAGTCACACGCAATAAAATCATTTACACATTCTTTTGGGATATTCTCGAATAATGAATTGTGGCGGACCTCGATACTAGGGGGACAGCACACTCGTCAGTTTCCCGCGAGCACTCGGTTCCTACACAATTTCTATGTAATAGAATTCCGAGCTGTTACTAACATCCCAGCGTGTAAGGCGCAACTCCGCCATTTTGGTAGCCTTACTGATGAGTCCACTAGCAGGCCCAGGACGAAACGTTCTTCCCTACCCTCTCACGTTATCTTTACAGCACAGCGCATAATGAAGCGGCGTACAGCCCACCAATGAGCTTCACTACTTTAGCAGAAGAAACTATTGCCAAAATATTACTACTTTAGCAAAAGAAACTATTGCTAAAATATTGCTAAAATATTGATACTTTAGCAAAAGAAACTATTGCTAAAATATTGCTACTGTGGCAGTTCTCGCCACTAGGGGGACAGCACACTTGTCAGTTTCCCGCGAGCACTCCATGTCCTACACCGTTTCTATATAATAGAAATTCGGACCTATCCCTACCATCCCAGCGTCTAAGGCGCAACTCCACCATTTTGGTAGTCTTACTGATGAGTCCACTAGCAGGCCCAGGACGAAACGTTCTTCCCTCTCTTTGTCCTTCCTACCCTCTCTCACGTTCTCTTTACAGCGACAACAATTGAAACAGGCGTTCAGCCCCACCAACACGCTTCACTTTCTATTGCAACTTTTCGAAGAACTCGTATTTCCCCAAAGTTTTCCATCGAAATGGAAATTTTCAGTTGCTGGAAAATTGCTTGGCAATGCTTTTGTGGCGGTCCTCGCCACTAGGGGGACAGCACACTCGTCAGTTTCCCGCGAGTACTCCATGTCCTACACCGTTTCTATATAATGGAAATTCGGACCTATCCCTACCATCCCAGCGTCTAAGGCAGGGTCTGCTAAGTAGCTAGGACTAATGAGTCCACTAACAGGCCCAGGACGAAACGTTCTTCCCCCTCTTTTTCCTTCCCACCCTCTCTCACGTTCCCTTTACAGCGCAACAATTGAAGCAGGCGTTCAGCCCACCAACCACGCTTCAGAATATTCGAGAATATTCTAAATCACACTTTGTTTCTCCATACACAGAGCCACGCATCGCAAAATCATTCACACCCTACAATATAATAATATTTCACCTATCAAATTGATAATAAGAAGCGCACGAGCACGCGCAAAAAGCACACTTGTTAGACTTCCAGAAACGTAATGCACGTCACGCTTAACCAAAGTCACACGAACCAGCACCGTCAACCCTCCGTAATCCTCCCTTGAACCGCACCCTCCTCGCTAAATACTTCATACAAAATCTGTCTTCAATCAGTACGAACAAGTTCATCCAACAAAAAAGATCCAATTTAACCCCCCTAACAAAGCAGCCGGTGGCGAACTTACGAAACATCTCAATAAATCCACGACGGTCTAATCTCGAAGGATCACGCGTAATCCTACGGCAACGGTGGCTGCTTTGTCGCGTTGCAAGAGAAAAAAAAAAGGAAGAAAGTGGAAGAAAAAAAGGAAAGGAAAGCTGGCTGGTTTGCTCGCAGAAGCGGAGAATGAAGCGAGGGGTTGGGATAAATCTGGCCGGCGCTGGAATAAACGCCGTATATACTCAGGGAGACGGTCGCGTATCGATCAGGGTCAGCTTAGAATTTCCCACGTCGGAGTTCTCCGTCGATCGATGTACAGGGTGTCCATTTCGACGCGAGAGCACCCTAAATTTTGGTGAAATTTGTAAAAAGTTCAAATGAAACGATGCAATTCAAGGAGTTGTTGTATTTGTTGGTTTTGCAGTAATTTATTTGCAAGAATACGTGATTAATAGTGATTACAGATAGAAATGTTACATTTTTGTCGTGTGGTCAGCTGATTTAACGTAGTCAATAGTTAACATATTGCGGATCGCGTAAAATAACGTTCTTTGCAATTTTGTCCACTTTCGTTACGATTGGATAATGAAAAATAATCGTATAATTTTTTAAAATAATAACAAAGGACACATTTGTAGGTAAAATGATAAAAATTACTTTTATTTTTATTTTTTAAGTAGTCGTTACATCCCTTCTCTTTTTTGCAAAATCGTCTGCTGCAAAGTTATGTTTGTGCATGGACCCTCCCTTGCAATGTATTAAGAAAGACTGTTTAATGGATAATACTAATCACACTATAAGAAGTACTGAAAATAGTACTCAAGTTAGTGAATTGGTACAATTGTATTATGATTGATAATAAATAAATAAATAAATAAGTACGTGTGTAATGCAATGAAAATTTCAGTATCTGAGTCAATGATATTTGCTATACTATAATGATTATGTGATAATAGATTATTATGTATAATTATAGAATAATTTTGTTTTTTCTAGAAGAAGATTATTTATTTTAAAGCATTTTATAAATATTCCTATTAAACTCATTGGTACAGAAATCGCATGAGAACAATTTTGCAATAAGTCCTCTAGTTTTTGTACAGAATCACACCTAAGCATAACATCTTAAATATTTATCGATAATTAAAAAATGGTCAAAGAAAAATATTACTCGATTCGAAGAGATAAATACGATATCCAAGCAATTTTTATAGAAATCATATTTTTTTAATTCTTCGTGTCATCAACACTATATCATTATAGTACAATAACCGAAGTCAAAATTACTTCAACTAAAAAAATCTATAAAAGTTTGATAATCGATGCAAAACAGTGAAATGCGTATCTATTACAAAAAAATGAATAAATAATTTCCTATGATAAAATTGTAAGATACTTAAATAATCCGAGCCACACTGCGCGATATTATTCTGTCGCGATTCCATTATCCTCCCGTATCCGGCTAAAAGAGACACCCTGTAAGTAAGAGACCTCAACCCTCGTCCACCTTTTGTCTTCCAGAGAAAAAAGTCCCGAGGATCCGGCGTGAACGAGCTTAAAGACGAGCTACACGTTCGTCGACCCAATCGTTGCCTGAGAGAGTGGAATTTCGAGGGTGTTTTAATTTATACTTTCAGGAAAATCGAACTTCCACCGAGGTTACGTTACGAGGATTGGCTTCTGAGATCTACGGAGAATTTAGTGGGCCCGTTTTACGACCATGTTTTGCAGTCAGGATTAAGGAAGCTTGTTTATGGTTTTGCTAGGCGACTACCCTGCGCGAGATTTTGTGATCCACGGAGAGTTTCGTGGGTTCGTTTTGTGACTAAACCTTGCAATTAAGGTTAAGAAGGTTCGTTCATGGTTCTGCTAAGGGCGGAAGTGTAGAGGGGTGAAATTTGTTCTTGCGAAGATTTCGGGTTTTAGTGAGAGTTTGGTGGGTCGTTTGTGGATTACGATGGTTTGGTTTGGATACTAACGAAGTTGGAAAGTTTTTAGTGTTATACATAAATTCAATTCCTGCAATTCTGAAGGAAAACGCAGAGAAAATAAATGCCAACTCAAAATATTAAACTAGACATAATAAATACTTGTTACAAATGTAAGTATAAAAAAAAAACACATTGACAGCATATTTAATAAATACAGATCCACATTCTTTTGAGGCTGGACGCTGATTGCCTCCCTCATCCACCTTCTTAGCTCACTTTTCGTCGTTCTTCGACTATTTTTCAAGTCGACTGTTAGCTTACTCTACATTAGGGATCATCAAAATTGTCGATATCGACCACTGGTGATCGATGTAATATAATTAGGGGTCGATTCGATCTAGGGGGTCGATTAAGGGGCGTTGAATACCAATACTATTCAATCGCAAATTTACTGACAGCAACGCTATATACGATTTTGGTTTGGAATGCCATTTGTAATTGCAATACAGTAAGTAAAGTTTAATTGACGCGAAAGACGCTTGGACGAATATAAATATTACGCAAAAATATCTAAATTAATGTTGTAATGCAGCATTTCCCTTTTTAATTGCATTCCCAAGCTTGCATATGGTTGAATCGGGCTTTAATCATGTTAATTCTGTTTTAACAAAGCAGAGGAATAAATTGAATGTGGAGCTCTGAGGTGATTTAAGACTCAAACTAACAAATTTCGAACCAAACATTGCTAATCTAGCTTTAGTCATATTAATTCTGTTTTAACAAAGCAGAGAAGTAAATTGAATGTGGAGCTCTGAGGTGATTTAAGACTGAAACTAACAAATTTCGAACTAAACATTGCTAATCTTGCCAAGCCTCATTAAGCACATCCTTCTCATTGATTTACGTAAAAATTTAATTTTAAACCATATAAGAAACACATCAGTTTTCTTTTTAATATTTTTTTTACAGAGAGAATCCATAAGAGAACTAGCAAATTTTTAGGGATTGATAAAAAAAAATTTGGAGACCTTCTACATATTTACTATCGCACGCATTTTGCTCCCCACATATATATATACGTACACATAAAATTATTTGTGCATTAACTCTGACACGAGAAAAGAATTCCACTAAATTTTGCACTGATACATTCTGCTTACCATCCCTGGATTAAACCAAGATCCAATCGCAATCTAAACCAAAGTTTATTCACATTGTAAACCACGATTTAATCACAACCTAATCACAATGTAAACCAAAGTTGAAATCAGAATCTTGTAAGGAGTCTTGTTCTCGAACTAAGCAGAACAACGCAACTCTCAATGAACAACTATTCACACTCAATATCAAAGTCAGCAGAGTTCAACTCCCTTGTTTGGAAGATTATTCTAAGACTATTCGAATTCTCGAATAAAAAGTATTAGTTATCCTAGCATGCTCTGATTAAACTATTGGAAAATGAGACAGACGATGTAACATAACAAATATAATAATGTATTTAATAAATATTATTTTATCAATTCTAAACGTTTAATATTTAAGCAATTAAGTTGGATTAAGTTACTTAGAATAAGGAACTACAAATTCACGATTATTTTGGTAAAAAGAAAAAAGAACAAATTAAATTGAATCAAATTAGATTGGCTTCGATAATATGTCGTTTGACATACTTAAATTTTAAATCATAATGTTCTATAAGAGTATAATTTTTAGGTTTTAAATTTTATAAACTTTTTAATTTAGAAAATTTTTGGTAATAAGTATTTTTGTTTCATAATTTATAAATATATTTATATTTATACATTACATCTCATAAATTTAATTACATCGACAACAAAACTAACTTTTGCTACACACATCTGCAACAGTACTATTAAAAATATTAAGTTTGACCAAACAAAACATTGGTCACCCACACAAACGCAACAAAACAATACAATTCACACACGCGCACCATTTCTTTAAAATTCCCAGATACGCTTAATTACGTCTGATCATCGCAACTCGATCACTCGCGGCGCATGTACACGATTTTAAGATACCTGGGAACGCTCGAAGCACTTTGTGCAATCATCATAAATCCGTTTTACCTAATGAGGCTAATAAACGTCCTCGATATTCCGAAATCTCGAAATCCAGCGGTGCCTCATCCACCCTCGCGCGCCATCCACCTCAATCGAATTATCCCCGCGGCAGGTTCGTAACTGCGTTACACAAAATACCAACAGTAATGCCCTACAAAGGGTGTCCTAGAAAAGTGGATTTAAATTCCCGCTCATACGTCCGCGTTTATTCGCATCCTAATTTGCGTAACGCGATTCACCTCGTTAGACTCGCGTTTCCTCCGCGAATAAAATGGAAGTTGAGACGCGACGGAGTATCCCTCGCATACCCCCTCGCCCTTCCACGCTCGCACACCGCGACGGTTTAAACACTTACCCGGTTATTACTTTACTTAACCCTTCGTTAACATCGAGCCCCGTGGAAAAGCCACGTCGGTTTCGAAAGCAAGCGAGTTACTGTCCTCCTCTGATCGAGCTCTCGCCATTGTTTTAAACGACTCTGGGCGAATTTGATATTACAGATATGTGTAACTATTGCATCGATCAATTATGTTTTGAGCAGGATTGTAGAATTATGTGTTTTATTATAGAATTTTCCTTTTTTTCTATTTTAGAAATCTTCCTTTCTCTTTTTTTATTATTGCACTTTAATTGATGTGGTTGATCAAGAAATTAGAAAAATATAACGTTAATTACTTGATGAATTAGGGTAATGAACGTTTTGTCTTGACGCATTATTCTCTGATGAGAAGTATATTAAGAAATTGAACATTTTTTGTTTTATAGTATATAATCTTTGTTTTATATATAATAAATGTTAACCATTTAGTATTCTATTTCAAGTCCTTTTCTAATAACAAATATTCGCACGAATGTGTAAATAATTATTTAATGATAAATACTTAAAATGAACAAATAATATTCCACTAATCTGTTTTATTGCTCAAATATAGCAACCTCAATATTTACAAGTGATTGAATTTGGTCTGCTGCAATTATTCATTTGATATTGAGGTAGGAAGGGTGGCAAGGAGCGCCGAATAACCTCGATTAGCTGAGACTAACTAAAGTAACTTGAACTATGGTTGACTCTGATGGAACTAGAGTTGACTTGGCTAGACCGAACTGACTACCTCAGACTGTCTTTATGTACATTTTGCGCCAGTGAATCTGTGTGTTTATCAGCTTGGCCGCTTACGTTTGGATAGGCTGCTCTTTGAGTCGTCCATTTTGGAAGTACTGAGCAGCGGATTGCTGAGGACAGCCAGCAAAATTGTTGAACTTCGGAAGATTATCATTGTGAATTTCAATCAAAAGGCGACTAAATTCCATTACTTTGCAAACAAACTTTAATATTTCGTGTTAAACAGTAGAATAAGATATTCTTCACGAAACTACAAGAATAGATAGATTCCTTTCTGCTATGATTATTTCATAAAGAATTTTAATTGCTACTGTATATTTCACTATGATATAAAATACTTCTCAAGAAATTAATTTAGCATAATAAGTATAAGCAATAAATTTGAGAACCAAGCAAGAGGTTTTAAAGAATTGCGAATGTGAAAAATACTTGGACGTTCAAATAGAGAAATGTTCTAAAAGGGTATTAGAGAAATAAAACATTTCAATTTCAATTCCAGAATGTGTCTATAAAAATAAAATATTTTGGAAACTTTAATTAATGATTACTGCTTCCATAATAGCCATTTTGTGCATTTATACAATCAATTAGACAGTGTTTCTATTTTCAGACATATTTTGTGAAATACTGCTACGTTTCTTAATCACACTTCATGCTGAACATTAACAATACTATGAAATCTTCGTCTTTTTAGTAGATTTTTCAATTTAAAAAATAGCTAAATATAGGTTAATGTATTGAAAAATAAAGCTACTTATAATTCAAGAAAATTAATAAAAGCTATCTTCTATTTGGAGGTTCATATAATACTTTCTTCAAACCTGACTCCAGCTAGGATGCTAATTTTGAAATAGCCAGAGACTTTTGTTGTTTGCACAACAAATGACCACCAACAAATGTTTGTATACATTTCAAATGTTCATAACCGAATAACTCAGCAACAAACACCGAGTAATCATTCCAAAACCTAAACAATTACGCCTCGCGCGAATTTTAAAACATCGCGAACGTGAAAAGTAATTGGCTTTATCAAAAACTCTCCCAGAAGAACCGCGAAGCCAGCAGTAATCTTCGCCAGAAAAATATCGCAAGAAATTACAAGAACAAAAACCGACCCTGTTATCGCTAGTGTCCCCGCGAGTCGCAAAAAGCAACCGAAAGAAAAGTCATCCATTTCCCAGAACTTCATCCACTTTCCCCGCCCAATGGAATCTCCTCCTCTCGTCCCTCGCGTCCCGAAAAAACAGTCCAATCCTCGTTTCGTCGTCCCAAAAATCCCAACCTCTTCGACGGGCGTCGCGAAAACAGGAAGACCTCGAAAAGTCAACTTTCCGTGTCGACTGTACGCTGAGATACTTATCCCGCGAACTGGGTCAATTAGAGGGGGTGGCCCGCGAAAGGCAGCCGGGGGCGATGCTAGTTTTTAGGGCGGGACGGTCCTCAGCAGAGAGAAAAATGACTTTGTCCCAGGTTGGGAAACTGGCAGGGGCGCGGTTCGAGGTCGAGGAAGGCGCGCGAGGGCAGGGTGTCTTCTTTCGCCGCGGCGAAAGCGCCTTAAAGGAGCCAGCCGAAGAAACGGCTGAGAAACGATCCTCGAGAGAAGTTCCAGCGGCTGGTAAACGCAAAAAACGATAAGAAACAGAGGTGCTCCCGCGATCAAAGCAGTCCTTTCCATCTTGAACGAGCGAACGGTCAACTTTCAACTGGAATTCAACGGGACACCTGCTCTGGGGAATGAATGGACCCGTCTCTGTTTTTGTTTCTTATTTATTGCTCGCGAGTTCCCGTGATTTGTGGCGCGAGGGAAGTTTTGTTCGACTTGCGTGTGTGTGTGTGTGCGATGTTATAGTTATATATTCTCTTTTACTCGTTTACTCTGCTGAGGGGAAATGGGCGTATTTGGGCGACAGAGGGACTCTTGGTCTTAGGTTCAAGGTTGGGTTTAATGAGACCATTGTGAACAGTCGAATCTGAAATATCTATAATTTGTTTAAGTAAATATATTAGTGTAGGATATTTATCATTTTAAAATTAAATACAAGGAGATTAAAACGTCTTTACAACTATATGTTTTCTCAATAACGCACGATTCGCTCTCGCTCACATTCTAGAATATTCCATAGCATAAAAATTGAAACTCTTAAATTATTGATTATCAAAGAAGGATATTTAAGATTACTATCCTTCATTAGGAATTGATTAAATCAGAAAAAATTTATGAAAAAGGACTCTCAGTCTTACGTTCAATGTTAGGTTGAATGAAGCCATTGTGGACAGTCTTTAAAATATCTATAATTCGTTTAGGTAAATATTATCAGAAATTGATTAAATTAGAAAAAATTGATGAAAAAGTTCTATAAATAACAACAAACAATTCTGATTGCAATTTTTATTGTGCACTATATCTTAAACGCCAATAAATAAAATGACGCCATCAGTATTCTTCTTATCCAAAGAACACCAAATAGCTTATCAGATTGTTCCTCAGCAAAAGTTCTTTTCACCATTTTTTCGCTACACACGGGACGTGGCATTTAATTGTTTCCTAATTTACGCAAAATTTGTTCATTCTTCGTTTCGAGGTACCACATATTTTCTTTCAAAATGAAGGATAGGGGTAGAGACCATTCAGAATTGAATCAGTTCCAAGAACGAGACGGACTATTCGACTTTTTCCCTCCGTTTGATCGATACGGCTTTTGTAACCGCAGACTCGTGGACTCGTAAGCTCCTTATTGCTTCCATGCCGAGCGTTTCCCGGACGTAAGTAGCTCGAAATTAGAAGGAGAGTCTTTGAACCGTGCAATTAGGAGTCGATGGACGCCCGCGTACTTCGTGGACTCGCCTTTAACGTGTCTCATATTTTTCACGTCAAGCGGTCGTTCCGCATACTCCGTCGCGAAGCTTCTGTAAACCTAATATCGTCGACTTTCCTCGAATCTAATGCAAATTTTTAGGATCCCAATAACGCAGAACCTTGTTACTAAACTCCAACCATGTATATGCGTGTGTGTATATTTTGCACGGTATTTTGTTTATCTCTGTTCAACACTATACAACTTAGAAGTTATACTATACATTATGTATTTAATTTTACATTTATTTGTAATTTAAATTTTATTTTCTATTATTAAATACTATTATATATTATTGTTATACCAAATTTTTGTATTGTTCATAAGTTATTTATAGCAATTAGCAGACATTCACCAAAAGAAAATATAAATATTTTTGCAAAGAAAGTTGCAGCATCGAAGAATTGTTAAAACATTTGCAATTCAGGATTTTTATTTGCTACCTCAACGCATCATCATTGTTAAACTTGCATTCGTGAAACATCTTCCACTAAAAAATATGCCAGGGAAAATGGAGACAAAAGGGAAAAGAAAAAGGAAGAGCGTTACTCTCGGCTGTGCAACTGATATGAATAATTAATGCAGCGCGTTCGTTCGGGAATGCGTTCTCCAGAGCGAAAAGGAGTGTTCCTGTACCGTAAAGAAAAAGGAGAGCGTAACGTGTGGGTTAATTGTCCCATTTAAATATCATACGACGGGACCGCGTCGCGTATTTGCAATTGAAATAATTTTATTGCGCTGGGGACGATACCAACGCCGCGCCGCTAACCTCGTTGTTACTAGCAAACGAGGAAATTAATTTGAATTTTTTTGCCACGGAGAATTTCTCTTGGCGTAGTGAATGGTTCACTTGCAACACTCTTAAAAATGTAAGAAATAGTGTTTTAAGTTGAGTTGGGTTAGCGTAATTGGTGTAACAACATGCCAAGTGGACGAATTGTGAAATATGGCGGAAGATCTATCTATATAAAAGACTTTTGATAAGATTAAAAATATTTCACGCAATTTAAACGCGATGTTAACAAAAGTGTCGAGTATTTTAAAGACAAAATTGGGAGTGAAATATGTTTTATTTGCGGTTTTCTGTAATATGTGAATTATTTACGTTATAATGTGAGTTTTTTTTTTAATATTTCGGTTTCAAGGTTCATGGAATCGATGAAGCCATCTTTCTACTATTCGTATTGCAGGATTTAATAATTTATTGAATAAAACAGAGCACTCACTGTAGAGAAAGGAATCAATTACTCTGACGCTAAACTATACCAGGAATTTCAGATGGATGTCCTTTGGTGGCGACTACGAGGGCTGCCACCACATCAAGGAGACGCAGCAATGGAGTGAAAGGTACAGTCCACGCAGTTTCAGCTAAATGAGTACTATAATCGATGAAGCACATCAATTATACGTATTACCCTTTGAACGTGGCTTAATTTCGCGCGAAAATCCCGCTATTGTTCTCGGGGAAATTGCTGATATTTCTCAACGGGAAAATTGTTAATTTTATATATTAAGGTAAGATAAACAAGACAGAGTAATCCTCTTAATCCTCCAAAGCTTAACTCGAAAATCGCTGCCTTAAGTCAAGTTAAATCCATTTAGAGTGCCACGCTTGCACGCCCTGAAACTTCTCATTAAACAATTACCACTTGTCTATCTTTCCTCGATTTAATGTAAAAACTTTAGAAAATATAAAACGTCGGTTAACACCCTCAGAAAAAGATCTTAATATAAAGATAAAAGTTCGCAAAACCAAATATATTTTACTGTATTTAAAGACTTTTTTAGTTAATTTCACTAATTTGCATTAAAATTATTATCAAAAAGCGTTTAAACGACGATATTAATTATATCACTACAACAAGTACTGCCACATCTATATTTTCATATATCTTGGTTTATAGAAATAACATCAAATGACAGAAAATTAAATACTCATAGACATAATTAATCAAAATGTTAAAATAAACATACAAAGCTTTCCATAACCACTATATATATAGTAGACAAAATAATTTGCTATTACATCACAGCATTATCGTAACATTATACCGTGCGCCACATACGTGTCCTAAATTTCCAGATCCAGATAACCAGCCGCAATTTTCTCCTTCTACGAAGCGAACAAAAGCAAACACAATCCTAGTTATAACCATTAACCACCCCGTACACGCCTCAACAATCATTCCATTAATTCCGCTAGATTGCGCTCGCCGCAATTCTCCGGCAGACCCCGAATTTCGTCTCCGTCCGATTTATCACTCTTTTAGGGTATCTCAGCGAGTTCCTCCGCGCAACCCCTTTTAAAATCTTCCAAGCATTTCCGGTCGAGACATCCCCGCAGTTCGCGACCCAGTTCTGGGAATAAACTTAGCTGTTCCCGTCCGTCAAACTTGCCGACTGGAACAAAGTTAAGCTAATTTCGAGCGGTTTCAAAAAAGCTGGCGGAGGGAGACAGGGGTTGCTGAGAAAAAAAGGAGAGGGAGAGGAAAGCTTCGACCCTCGAAGCGAGTCGAGGCAGCCAGCGGCTAACGAACGTTCGTAAAAAAGCGGGACGTGGCGCGAGTTCGAAGCTTCCTGGCACGGAAACCAGCTACTTCGTTGCTCGACGCTTCAACCCTCCCCAACCAACCACTTTTCCACTGACTCTGCGTTAATTGACGTTTCGCAGGACGGATAAGTCCTCTCTTTCCAGCTTTGTTGTCCTAATCAGTCGTTGGCCATGGCTCACTCTTAATCTCCGCCTCGTTTATTATGCTAATTGCGTTTGTTCTGAGGATCAGCTGCTCCTGAGCTGACCATGAATCTCGTTTTTCTGCTTTGAATCTTTTTTGTTACGAGGGCGATCCGTTCGTGTAAAACAGAACGTCTTCTTTTGGAGCTTCGTTTCCATTCCGTATCTATGTAGGATTAGCAGTGGAAATAGTATTATTGCGATTATTATCGAAAATTTCGTGTATTAGTCTATTGTAGTGGGAGGAAAATTCAATTACATGATAAATTTTAGTACAAAATAACAGTGTTGAGAAAAAAGAAGAAGAAATTGCATAAAAACAATTATATTTCTCCGACGCGAGGTCAGAAATGTCTTTTCAGGAATTATTTAAAAATTGTTCTTGTAAATTTTATTGTAAAATAACAGTGTTGAGAAGACAGAAGAAGAAATTGCATAAAAATAACTATATTTCTCCAACGTGAGGTCAGAGATGTCTTTTCATGAATTATTCAAAAATTGTTCTTGTAAATTTTATTGCAAAATAACAGTCTTGAGAAGAAAGAAGAAGAAATTGCATAAAAATAATTATATTTCTCCAACGTGTGGTCAGAAATGTTTTTTCACGAACTATATAAAAGTTGTTCCTATAATTGTTGCTTCTTCAATTTAATTAAAGTTTTTGAAAGCTATTCATTTCCATATAAAAATCAAGAGGCGAGTATTAATACCTACTTTACTAAAGCTAACTTTCAAAACAAAATGGTGAAAGCTCTAGCTATGCATGCGTGAATACGCAAAATCCACTTTGCAAAAGAATAAACATTAGCAGTAACAATATAGTGAAGGATAATAAAATTATCCTTGTACATTAATCAACAATTTAAGTTTCAACTGTTATGTATGAAATATTTTAGGGAGTTTTTCCAGTGAATGTTTTAAAACATCAAGTCAGTTGTTCATTGTTCATTATTAAAAGCACATCTCAGTCACAAAGAACTTTTTCTGATTTTGAATTTCTTGTATTTGTCTTTTATTAACAAATATCCTACAATAATAAAACTGAAATAAGCCCAATTCATTAATAATTATTGTACTAAAGAGTTTGATTTACTATTATAATAATCCATTCGTTTAAGTTTATACACTTAAGAAACTAAAAATATCTAAAAAAAAAAGTATAAGGTATTAAAAAAGTGAGCTAATTTTCAGCTAATCTTTACCCTTAGGTACAGTAAATTTTACTTTAAACATTCTTTAATAAAATCAATAGGCAACGAGTTATTTCAGATGGTTCACTGTGCATTATTAAAAGCACATCTCAGTCATAAAGAACCTTTTCTGATTCTGAATTCCTTGTATTTGTCTTTTATTAACAAATATCCTACTGAAATATCCATTGTTGTACTAAACAGTTTGATTAACTATTATAATAATCCATTCGTTTAAGCTTATACACTTAAGAAACTCTGGTTCATTGTGCATTATTAAAAGCACATCTCAGTCATAAAGAACCTTTTCTGATTCTGAATTCCTTGTATTCTACAATAATAAAACCAAAATGAATTTTTCAACAAATTTCTAAACGAAATAATTTAAATACTAAACAAACTACTCCAGTAAGCAGTGAGTCGCCTCTGTACACGAAGATTTATGCCAGCAGGGGTGAGAAAAAGTGATCAGTCGGTATTATAAGCTCATTTCCGCTCGATGCCCCGAACAATGCGGCTGGGATTTCACAGAGAATGGACACTCGAATTACCGGGTGTCACACAAAGCCAGCGTAGACGTATAATAGGGGGTCGTGTCTTGCATGATATACCCTCGCGTGCTTTTCACCGGTAACGCGTGTCGATATTTCCGCCGCTTAATCCCGCGATCCCAGCCATAAATTAATCTCACTTATCCGAACCTCACGCGGCTGCCACGTCCACCAAAATCACCGGCAGGTATCTCCGGTTCTCCACTGTCTCGAAGCGGCTTCGTTTCACAGTGTTCTCTTTTCAAACGCCAGCAACGCAACGCAATAAAATAACGTGATTTGGGGGAAGTTTTCCGGATTATTGCGGCTTGCTAAAATCTTACACCGTAATTCAGCCGTGGATGGCTTAGAAACCTCTAAAGTGCACATATTGCACTGAAATTTACTTAATTCGGATAAACGTAGGATTTTTTATTTCTGTAGATGAGAATCGATCAGACAACTTTTTCTTCGACCGCTTATTAACGACTGACTCTCAACATAACATTCGTGTCCTCGCTGGGTTTGAGCCTCCTCCTCCTTTTTTCGTCGCGCAACTGTTACCTGTCGCACCTGTATTCCATCGTCCCAAGTCACCCCCACATAAATACTGTGGGATCAGAAGCTTTTTTTTCGAAAAACAAGCGTAATTGTAACGTACGATGCGATGATTATCGTCTTGAAGCTATTTTTATTTTTTAAAATGTGCTTCTGGAGGTGTTAGAGTATTAAAAAGGTGTGCATATCGTTTGTCGAATGATTAAATATGTGTTTTGCGTCTTTAACTTTGGTTCACGCTGCGCATACATTGACTCATCGAACATTCTAGATTCTTTTCCCCATATTTTCATTCATTCCCTTGTTTTTCCAGGCACTCGCATACATGCACACTCATACTCTTTTGCGTAAAGTTTGGAATATTCTCGAATAATTAATGTTCGAGAATTAACAACATTAATTTGTTATTTGCACACAAAATGGCACGTAATAAAATCATCTACACATTCTTTTGGAATATTCTCGAATAATGAATATTTTGTTTCTTCATACACCAAGCCACGCATTGTAAAATCATTCACACCCTACAATATATTTTTCAGGTCATCTGAAGGTCATTCGTGATAGTCCATTCAGGTCATCAGTCATTTGAAGAATTATATCCTTAATTTGAATAAATTGTCTTTACTGAATAAAATATTAATTCGAATTTTAAGATATTTCATTTAATTAACAGATATTTATTTGAGTAAAATTTGTTATTTGAAACGAAGTAAGATTTTTATAAATAGAAATTAATAATGCTAAGAAATGAATTTAGAGGTAAATATACTGATAATAGTAAAACTGTTTCAGACAAAAATCAAATGATATCAGGGGGATGATATATTAAATATTTTGATTAAGTATTATAATAATCCATTCGTTTAAGTTTATACACTTAAGAAACTCAAAATCAGTTCAATATCTAAAAAAGAAATATAAGATATTAAAAAAAGATCTATTTTCAGCTAATCTGAACTCTTAGATACAGTAAATTTTATTTTAAACATTCTTTAATAAAATCAATAGGCAACGAGTTATTTCAGATGTTCATTCTTATTGAATCACCCGATAGGTGTAGAATCAAGGATTATTTTTATTCGCTAATATAAATAGAAGTATAACATATAAATTTCAGAGTCAAATATTGTTTTCTTTTTTTAAATATGGATTTCAGCACAAGAAATATGACTTGTGAATCTTTAACAAAAATGCTCCGATTTTGTATCGAAGGAATTTCTCTTTTTAAACAAATTTTAATCTCTACATTAACTTGTATCCTTATGATAATCTCGCGTAGCCATTGCTGCACTCTAAACTACAACTTAAATCATTATAACTTAGTTAACTACCACGCTACCGAAGCTTGATTGACTGTTATACTATTATAATTATTACGCTACTGCAGCCATTATACCCTAACAATTAAAACTTTCCAACAACTTCAAACAATTAACGCAAATGAAAACGAATAATACTTGATGAAAAAATAAATAATACGCAAGCAACTAATTTGTATTTAATAGTGCCAATGAAAATTGTATTTCGTTTAACGATTTTACCAAAGAAAAAAGTCACGTCGCGTCGAAAAGTACAGGGCCCACTTTTTTCCATTGGTAGCACAGTTAATTACGGACCATTGCTAATATGGATCGATGAATTTATTTGCATGCATCATGATTTGATGGTGCACCAACCAGAAGGTCGTTATCGTGGCTCCCCAGCTCTGTTCGTTTCGTATTTTCGCCCAGAGCGCGGTCGCCCAGTATTTTTGCTAATTAATTTTCGTTTGTTCAAAAAACACCGTGCTTTTATTCACTGCGTCCCCCTTTCCTTCTGGCCCAGCATATTAAAGTAGCTTTCCATTATTCCAACCGCACAGTTTTCTTTCTTTTTCCTCGTCCGTGCACATTCGTCGCAGTCGACGATGTTTGGGGGGGGGGGGTGGAAGACTGAACAAATTTTCGGAAATAAATTCGATATTCAGTGCACACATTATCCGAATTCTCCAATATCCATACATTCTGCTATCTGAACATTCTGTTATCTGAACTATGGCTTTGGGCAGTACGTGCCTTCTTCTGTTGCAGATATACGTGCGTAATGCTTGCACGGAATGTACAATACGTATCGCGTAACGATATTCACGATTTTTAAACGGCTTCGAATAATAGAAAAGCAATAACTACGAATCGTCCATGAATTGCAATATTTATGAATTGCATTATTCATTTTCTGAAACCGCAGATACCCTCTGATTCTTTTAAATGGGATAATATATTTTTCTATGTTTAAGTCGAGGAAATGTTAATTTAACATTTAACATTAAACAAATAATTGGGACGCGAAATAAACAAAGTTTTACTTTGAAAAGTTCCAGTTAGAAACCTTCATTACTAATCGCAAAGTACATATTTAATCATTCGACAAATGATATGCACACCTTTTTAATATTCTGACACCTCCAGAAGCACATTTTAAAAAATAAAAATAGCTTCAAGACGATAAAATTAACACAGCAGATACCCTCTAATTCTTTTAAATGGGATAATATATTTTTCAATGTTTAAGTCGAGGAAATGTTAATTTAAATATTGCAAAATACGATGATTATCGTCTTGAAGCGATTTTTATTTTTTAAAATGTGCTTCTAGAGGTGTCAGAGTATTAAAGAGGTGTGCATATCATTTGTCGAATGATTAAATATGTGTTTTGCGATTAGTAATGATGGTTTCTAACTGGAACTTTTAAAAGTAAAACTTTATTTATTGCGTCTCAATTATTTGTTTAATACACTGCCGACAGATCACGAGAATTCTCGTGTTTTCTTTTCTTGAACCTGTGGCTAGTCGTGAGAATTCTCGTATCAAAGAACTCGCGATCATTGGCTTACTGTTAATAAAATATAAGAGAAACTATTTTCGAAAATTTTGCTATCGTCTAATGTTATCCATTTGTCATAAATTTTGGTAAACAATTTTTTTTGCACCGTCATAAATAACTGAAACATCGTAGAAAATGTTATAATGATCATATGATATATTATAATTATATTATAATATTTATTATCAATATATATTATTAATTATATTATAATATTAATAAGTATTGAATTATATTATAATTTTATATTGTAGTATTGGAGTTTGAAATAAAAATATCGTATAACGAGCGAATGATTTTATTGAGCGTGACTTAGTATGCGTGAAAGTTAAAGATAAATAATCAATATTCGAGAATTTTTCTAAGATTATGTATGTGTGTGAATGCGAATGTTTGAAAATAAATAAATGTATAATTTCGATGAATGAATTTAGATATAAAGTCTTTATATACAGTCTTTAAGACAAAAACAACGATGTGCCATGTTATTAAAATAAACTTATATCATTTTTTCTATAATATTGTCAATAAATATTATATTATAATTGCATTATTTTTCGAGTACAGTCGTAAGTTTGAGAATTTAATATCTTTCCTCAACCTCGACTTCTTCCAATTACTTCCGTCCCCAAAAGTTCGCTGGTGCCGCAAACAGAAACATATCTTTCCAAAGTCGAAAAATTGCAGAAAATATCTGCGAGTTCTCGTCCAAATCCCAAAGCTCGTTCCAGATGGAATCGATCGACGATGGTCGTAAGAGATCGATCCACGTGTAAGTTGCGCGAAATGGAAGTGGAATAAGATGAAGCCGCAGAGGACTTCTCGAAGAACAATGTCTCTTTGGCGTCATCCCGTGAACGACAATTTTCTCTGAATTCCGTGAACACTCGCAATGTTCGAGCCCTGCGAATCTGCTTGTCGTTTCGAGCTATCGAACCGAAGACGCGCTACGAAGACTGAAACTACTCGCTTTCTTCTACTTGGCTATGCTGCTGCGTCAGTAGTAATAGTCAATGATTCGAAGGTGCTTCACAATTTTTATTGAACGTATCTTAATAATGTAGAGTGTTAAACTTTAATCTAGAATATTTTTAATAGTTTTTAATAGTGGAAATTTAGATTTAAGGCTTCTAACATCTTTCAGCAATAGAAAATTTCTATTTCAACAGAAAACTTGGGGAAAGCGTGTATTTCTCAAAAAATTGCGGTGGAATGAAACCATTTGCACTCAACTTCTCAAACGTTAGCAATAGAAACTATTGCTAAGATAGCGATCTTTTAGCAATATTTTAGTAATAGTTTCTGTTGCTAACGTCTTTCAGCAATAGAAAATTTCTATTTCAACAGAAAACTTGGGGAAAGCGTGTATTTCTCAAAAAATTGCGGTGGAATGAAACCATTTGCACTCAACTTCTCAAACGTTAGCAATAGAAACTATTGCTAAGATAGCGATCTTTTAGCAATATTTTAGTAATAGTTTCTGTTGCTAACGTCTTTCAGCAATAGAAAATTTCTATTTCAACAGAAAACTTGGGGAAAGCATGTATTTCTCAAAAAATTGCGGTGGAATGAAACCTTTTGCACTCAGCTTCTCAAACGTTAGCAATAGAAACTATTGCTAAGATAGCGATCTTTTAGCAATATTTTAGTAATAGTTTCTGTTGCTAACGTCTTTCAGCAATAGAAAATTTCTATTTCAACAGAAAACTTGGGGAAAGCATGTATTTCTTAAAAAATTGCGGTGGAATGAAACCTTTTGCATTCAGCTTCTCAAACGTTAGCAGTAGAAACTATTGCCAAGATAGCATTCTTTTAGCAATATTTTAATAATAGTTTCTGTTGCTAACGTCTCTCAGCAATAGAAAATTTCTATTTTAATAGAAAACTTCAGAGAAACGTATTTCTCAAAAAGTTATGGTAAAATAAGTTAAACTTCAGTAATTACTAATTAATTCTAAATGTTCCCTCAGAGAGAACATACGAGTGATATCCTAGACTTGCAAAATCCAGCATGGCTGATTTTTCTTCCCCTACGGTTGTTCTAACGTAGAGACCTTTTGTTTCTGGTAATTATGAATACATAATTTGTAATAATATGTAATAATTTTTGTTAATTAGGAACCTTCTCTTGAGGTTTTTTTCAAGCTTTGCAAGAAGAAGAAAGAAACCTCAAAAAGAAGCGTGGGACAATTTTCTTTTTACTCAAATTCGATTCTTCGAGGTGACAACACCTCTTAAAGATAGACAAGTGTTTCCTCTCTTTCCTGTATAGCTTTAAAAAATGTTTAGAATAAAAGTTGAATGTTTCTAAGTGCTTTATAAAAATTTGTAACTGACAACAAACTTTTTATGTTTGAATAAAAAAAGATCTCCCACCACTGACGTATAAAAATATTTTAAAAAGATATTTCTTCTAAAATATTTTTAAAAATATTTCTCTGTCGAATTATAAAATGTGTAGAACTTCATTACAAATGCAAATACTTATGTTAAACTTAATAAATTTATTGAACAGGTACAGTTAGTTTACACTCTGCACAATAATAATGTGTTTCGTACACCAAATAATTGCTCAATAATTTTCTAAAGATACTCAAATTGAGTGAATCACTTTTTTATTGACTTTATCAAATTTTCGTTTGTCATTAACATTTCATGGACCCATCGACAACATAAAGGATATTACAGAATTCACCAAAACCGTTTTAACCAGCCTGCAATAATTACAAAACGATTATCGACGATTCGAATAGTCGAAGTCATTACGTAAAAACGTTGGACACCCGCAGAACCATACTCATTAAAGTGCAAATACTACGTTTAACTCTCCAAGCACGTCCTCAGCCACTTGATGGCGCATTGTAATATTAAACAGCGTTTCGAACGGCGGAGAATTTTATCCGATCCTGAAAAGTACACGCTCGAATTTAACACTTTCAATGCGAGCGACATGAACGTTTATGTCGTCTGCGCAATTTTCAGCGCAATTATTCGTTTAAAATAAACGACTGGAAATTGTAACAGGTGTCAGTTCCACTTGCAATTGCAAAATAGCGTCTCTTTTGCAGTATGTTCTCGGATTCCTTGGACAGAGTCGAAGGAATCGAGGACAACACTTTTTAAATTCCAAAGAAAGATTTTATTCACAAGGTATGTTATGTAATCTAGCGTGAAGTGTTCAATTCTGAATTATGAATATAAAAAGTTGCTCTGGCTTTTTGGACGTGGTATTTAAGGGGTCTAACTTTGAAATTTGCTCTGTTTTTGTAAATAGCGTGTGTGCTACGAAATATACAATATTTTGGAGAAAGAATTTCATTATTCATTTGTTTATTTTTTATTTTCAATGTTCGTATTTCTCTAATTAATCCTTTGCACTCGAATATTCTTTCTGAGGGGACATCAGCACACTTTTTAAATTCCAAAGAACAGTTTTATTCACAAAGTAGCTAGTTTAGTCTGTTCAATTCTGAATTATGAATATAAAAAGCTGCTCTGGCTTTTTGGATGTGATATTTGAGGAATTTTGTAAGAAACTTGAGAAGGGGTAGTTTCATAGGTTGGAGGGATCCTTACAAATTAAAGTAATAAAGAAAAAGGTAGGTAATAATTGGGAGTCTTCAAAAATAGCTAATACCATAAACTTGGTTCTTTAATCAAAAGAGCGACCATTGTCGTGATGCGACAAATTAAAATAAGTCAAGATGCATTACTGTTAACCCTTTGCGCTCAGCTCCTTCCAAACTGTTGCTAAAATAGCAATATTCTAACAATGTTTTAGCAATAGTTTCTGCTGTTAACATCTCCCAACAATAGAACATTTCCATTTCAATAGAAAACTTTACTGAAACATGCATTTTTCAAAAAATGTGCTGTGGAATAAGTTTAACCCCCGTAATCGCTAATCAGTGCTGATGTTCCCTCGATCCAGGTCCTTCTGCGACTGTTTTCGTGCCTTTTTTATAGAAAAATGCATGCACCATCTTGCATTCTTGGCACACGACACTCGGACGTGCATTAAAAGCGTTGGAGGCAGCGGACTTATTGGACGGCTGGCACATCGCTCAGTTTTAGTTCAGTTCTGGACCAACAAAGAGTTTTAATAAAGCGGCACACGTCAGAAGTGGGTTCCGCGTTCTCTTTTGTCACGGCAGCCTCGTTTTTCACAACTAATTGACTCGCGCCACTTTGCTTTTAATTACCCCGATTCAGTCCCCGTTATTCGCCGTAAACACCGTGCACGCCGCCGCGGAACCAGTCCCTCTCGAATTAAACGCCGTTTCTGCGTTCAACGCGCAGCAACAAAGGGTTGAATAGGATGATAATTACGATTGTCGACAGTGTAGCAGGAAATGATTTTCCTAGATCGTTGATTGAAATTTGTCTTTGATTGTTGCGCGACTGCCTCTTTCTTTGAAAGGGAAAGGTGAAGGGGTTGTTGAGTGGTGAACTATACATTAGGTTAACAATTCTGGAGATAAGAGGTCCTGTGACACGTGTTGACTATAATTATTTTCTTATTTATTCTTCTGATTTTCTGCTGCTTTTGTTAATATAGTTTGTTCCGTCCCATACTGAACATTTAAACCAGGTTTACGCTTATATTCAGCTATTTTTGAAGGGTCCTAATTTCTGTTTATCACTATTTCTAATTAACTTCCTAATTCAAGTCGCTAGGATTAGAAGCTTAAGGCTTGCCATAGAACTTGTAAAGATTCTCATCTTTAATGCCTCACTTCAATAGCTATTGTAGAGGTATTTTTAATTAGGTCTTAAATACTATTTATTGATTATAAGTAGCTATTTTTGAAGAGTCTCAATTTCTATTTATCACTTTTTCTAATTAACTTCCTAATTTAAGTCGCTGGGATTAGGGACTTAAAGGTTGCCATAGAATTTCTAAAGATTCTCATGCTTAATGCCTCACTTCAGTAGCTATTGACGTATCATAAACCCAAAATACTAAATTAAGGATGGCGTTAGGCCTTGCAACCCCCACAGCAACCACCACCATCTCAAAATCGAGCTCAGCCAGCTGATTGGCTAGCTCCTGCTTCTAGAATTACTATGTGCTACTAAATGTACATTTTGGAAATATTAAGACAGTGTCAAATTATACTAAGAACAAACAGCTTCGATTAAACATAGAAGGCTAAGAGTTGGATCCTTTAAAAACTTTTCTTCCTTCGACACTCAATCATACTTCAAATCTGCGAAACTAAGGACGCAACATAGTTAGTCCACAAATTTGACACTTGTAATATATAAATATAATACTTTCTCTAAGATTCTTCTAGTAGCAACAACTTTTCTTCTTCTATATTAAATACATAATTTAAATGAATTTAAAATATTTAGAAAATTCGTATAATTTTAAGAAATTACATACACATTACATAACATATTTGAAATATATGAGATCTATAAAAAATTAATCAGTAGAGTTGTTTAGAATTTACATAAAAGCTTTTGTACAAAATTACATAGCACTTTACTGTCCCTTTTTTAATGAATTCCTATTAGTTCCAACATGAAGCAGTAAAGAGTTATAATTATTAATACTGAGAGTTGTTAACCAAAAATAATTCTTCTAGACAATGCTTGACATATTTTTTATTAATATTTGTTTCGCCATCTGTCCAAAATTTGTTGGAAAATATCCACTGTCGGTCAACGTAACACCCGTTGGCTCGAAATGATTATAAATTAATTATGTTTATCTCGTGAAATAATTAGTCTCCTGACTGCATGGATAACGTGGCCCCTGTGTTCGTTATTCGAGCTTAAAAAGCTAAATTTAGACACGCCACGAAGCAGAAAATTCAGCTTTCAGTGATCGATACCACCCCAGACACATAACACGGGGCATCTAAATTACGTTGGAAGAGTAATTTTAATTTAGGCCCTTTTATTTAACCAAATGTTCGAACGAACCTTTAAAGAGAGAATTCTGTGTTCGTCTGTTTTCGCGTTACAAAGTTCTACCTGTAAATTTCGCTGTCTCGACGAGGAGGGTGCTCGATTTTGATGGATCAGTAACATCTGGAGGGGCCACTCGTTCGAGAACAATAACCGAGTGTCTGAATCTCAGAAAGTGAGTCAAGAATTCCTAAAAATTGAGCTCTTCGCGTCGAGAGTCACTAAAAGCTGCACTGATCTGGTTAATAATTAGTCTCTCTTGTGCAAGGAGTGTCTCGGCCTCTTATTCTACTTTTCAAAAATAACATTCAGCTAAGAGAGACGACACTCAAGTTCCAGTAATCAACAGTAGGCTTCGAAACGTCTGCTTCTGTTTCCAGAAAATTGTCTTCACAGGAATGCTGAAGGATTATTATTAATAGCTACATTATTATTAGTCGAAATCAAAAAAGTGCTGTTTCGTTTTCATCATTAATGATTAATATTTCTCTGTAGAATGGTAACCTAACCCAAATTGCAAGAATTGAGAGAATAAAGCCTTAGGAGGAAGATGCCAAATAATATAAATAATTCAAAAGAAAAGAGATAAAAGTTTGTGATATGCGATAAGAAATTTTTTACGAAGTGACATTTCTCAATTACTGTTTCAATTCTAAACACCATGCGAGTGCTTTCTGGGCACCCCTTGCTCTATAAAATAGATCACAAATCACTCTTCGTTGCAAAATATTGCATTTGTAATGCGTAATAAAAATCTAAAAACGTCTTCTTACAAACTCTTCCAAACATTTTTTGAAATATTTACTTCAGTCTGTAATTATGCGCGTTATTAATTAAAAATATTATTATATTACACTTTGTATATTATTTATATTGCAAAAGTAACATTTGTCCTGCTTCACAAACTTAAAACTGCAATTCTTAATATCAAACAACAATCAAGACAACATTCTCGTGTCTATTTATAATATTCAAAACAAACTGCAAAAGATTTCCCCAAAAATATCTCGAAACAACTTTTCCGATCTGCCCCAAAACAATCAAGAGTATCTTCCCACCAAGAAATCAAGAATCGTCGATCTTTTTCCTCTAACGATCAATCGCTTCCACGCGACGATAATTCAGTCCAGCGTTGGCAGATGAAAAGAGAATCCCCCAAGCAGGGTGGCTCAGGATCCAATCCGTACGCAGCAAAACCCCGATCCAGTCGTGTCCGTCTCAGCGACACAATCAGGAATCTAAAAACCGCGCTGGTCCCGGCAAGCATCCCCTTGGGATGGCGGTTGCGGCAGACGAGTCGCATTATCCGTCCGTGTCGTCAACAAACATCGAGTTAACCGGTCGACGCGGCGCGTCGCGGCGGTGCAAGACGGCTGTACGTCTGTGGGATCCCGGAAGCCCGGGGGCAGAAGTCCCTCGTCCTCTTTCGTCTCGTCGCCATCCTGTTCCATCGACCTAGTGCATCGCCGCCATGGCAAAAAGGAAGGGAACGTGCCAGCGACCGGGCACAAAGACAACTTTGCCCCTCGAGGAGGGACGCAACGAGAGGGAGAGAGAGAGTGAGGGAGAGAGTGAGGCGAGTAGACAGGCTTTTTCTCCCCTTTGAGATCTTATACTTGTCCCAGCCATCTCAGCCTTATTAATAAATCATTATCGTCGACGTCGAGGTTGCCACTCGCTAAGCTTTTTCGAGAGCAACGAGACATCGTTTTCGTGCCCCTTTTAAAAAGGGAATTCCACCCCCCCTACTCCTTCGTCAGCCCCATCTTTCGGCTCTGTCGCTCTCCAGCTTCCTCTACTTTTCCGCCTTCCTCCTCCTCGTCGTCGTCGTCTTCCCTTTGCAAACGCGATACCCCTTTGCACGGACGTTCAATTATATTCTCCGCGCCGATGCTATCTTCGTAACTCGCTGCCGAGGGTTTTACGCGCCCTGAAAGACACCTCTCCAAGGGGACATCTCTCGCGATTCTGCGAGTTTAGACTCGTTATCGGTATTGGGCTGCTTTTGTCGAGGATCGATTGCTTTTTCTTGCGTTGTTTGCTTTTATATTTTATGACGTTTCTGTAGAGTAAAATTTTGACGTCTTCGTTTCTTTTTTCTTTTTTTTTGTGACGATTAATTATTGGTTGCGTTATTTAGTACTTCTAAACCAAATTGTCTGTGCATGTTCAATGTGTCGCGAGGAGACTTATTTACAGTATTGGACGTTCGTAAATATAAAAATTAAACATATTTTATTTTTCTCGACTATTACGAACTCTTAAAATGTTGAACTATTTTTGTATGACTTTAAGGGACACTGAAGCTTAATTAACCCTTTGGTTACTGAAATATTTTCACAAATCTGTCTGTTGGAACGCAAAGAATAGAGAAAAAGGGAAGCTGTACAAATGCTGATGCATTGTACATAGGAATAGCAAAATTAGAGGGGTTAAACAGGGTAATTACCATTCCTCTTTAATATAATTACACTTATGTATTATATAAAAAATACGTTTGCTAAGAAAATTAGTCCCTCTAAGCTTATTTATTGTTCCGCTTCCTCCTTGGTATATATTTATTTATCTATTACAAAACAGACACCCTTTTTTATAAACAGGCGTTTTTTCGATATGGGTGAACATAAAAAATTATAATTTTGAGTACAACATTCAAACTATACACATATAGCGAATTACAGATAATACATCGAAAAATAAAATAATTATACATATAGGAAACGTATTTTTTAGGTTTTAGATTTTCTGAAGAAGACTCGCATATCAGTCGTAACGTTTCGATAAAAGACAACACAGTTCGATACTCCAAAACCAAGTTTTATACATTAGCACGATTAGAGTCATCATTATTTAAAAAATCATATTTCTACTGATTTAAAACTAAAATTTAGTATTTCAAATAATACGCAACAATTAGAAATATATTGAACATTATTATACTCTAAAATGCAGCAGCTGTAAAATAGTGTTTATTATGCGTCTGACACGCAACAAACAAAACATAAATACTGTGCGCACTTGTTTCGTCGACGCAATCTCGCTAAAATAAATAAAAGTCAATAAGGAACCCACGTTGCCTGCATAATTCGTCAAATCGCTTTCATCAAGTCGACGACAGCCACAGTTAAAGGGTTAAATAAATACGTACAAAAATATAAAAGGTCTAAAATACTAACACGTGCTCGATTAAACGTTAAATTGGTAGAAATTGTTACAAATATTGATTCGTATAAAGCAACTGTGTTTCATTCGTCTGTGAAAACGAAGGTCTTCTCGTTTTCAGATTTGTATACAAAATGGACGAGATTTCTACCCCCTATCACGCGCAGAACGCGAACATTGATACGCAAAGGATATTTTTTAATTCAATGAGACAGAAAAATTTCCAGTCGCGAAAAGAGAAGTTTCAATTTATGGCCATAATATCCTTGAAATATCTGAAACTCTCTCTCTGAAACTTGATAATGAAACACCATCAGCCAGACTGAGCCAACGCGATCGCTATCACGAAGTAACGCGATATCGTGTACCGGTGCTCTTACAGAAATTGCTGCTTGAATATTGCAGCACGCAATCTCAAGTTATCATTATAAAATACTTTCAGTCGTTCGTGAGCTATTTCCCGGCTGTACGAACTTACTTTCCTTTCTGTAGCAAGCTTTGACGAATGAACGCGTTGTATAATTGTGTACAGTCATCCGTGAACGCACGCGTCTGTGATCGCTGGATTTTTATTTAGATTTCTTCTAATGCAAAATGCTTAACAACTGCTACAACTGATATCTGTCGAGTAGAAAACAATGTGTCACAAAAGAAGAATTAAAAAAATGCTTTCTGTAGCAAGCTTTGACGAATGAACGCGTTGTATAATTGTGTACAGTCATCCGTGAACGCACGCGTCTGTGATCGCTGGATTTTTATTTAGGTTTCTTCTAATACAAAATGCTTAACAACTGCTACAGCTGATAGCTGTCGAGTAGAAAACAATGTGTCAAAAAAAAGAATTAAAAAAATGATCACTCATTAATTGTTATATAGTATGCAATTTTTTGTGAAACATGTAAAAAGTTCTGCGATTTTTACGATTTTACTAGAATGGACATGTATTAACTTTTATAATTGCAGCAAATTAGTTTTGTGTACGTGTGTCGCAGAAATAAAATGTAAAATTTGCTGCAAAGTAATCTCATTTGAAAATATGTGTACCTGCGATCGTTTTTTGTTTTCGATTACACATATTTTGCGACGAACACGCATTAATTTGGCGCACGTACGAAAAGACATTTTTCATAAATTTAAAAATGAAAATGAAAATTAGAGACTTATAGAAATAATTGTATTATTGTAAATAATATTTTAGTTCTAACATTACTTTGCAATTTTTCTTATTAAAGTTATCAATTATTACAGCAATCAATACGAAAATAAAATTAATAAATTAGAATATAAAAATGCACACAATAATCGTAACTCTTTCGTTCTTGTTTTATTTATTTCTATTTTTTACGTATGAGATCATAAGATTTCAGGAGGTAATTTTATAAAGTAAAATAAAATAAGAAGCAATAATAATAAAATCGAATTTAATTTTTCAATTTCCAGAAAAACGACTTTAAAAATTTGTCTGCAATATTAACAAAAATTTATAAAACAGCACGACACGTGACGAAATGCGACATAATACCAGTGGTCATCAGCTTCTGGGCTGTCATTAGTGTACGCTACCACAGAAACCACCGAATTTTCAAACTAATTTTTCTCAGAAAAGAAGTTTCGAATATAATCTCGTCTCTCTGGAATATTATCTCATTTTGGCTTCTAAAATGACAGCTCAAAATTTCTCTTGGCAATGACCAAAGATTCCAAGCCTTTCTCCCTGCTTTCCTCGGGGGTGGAACACGAGTTTAAGCTTGGCCATCGCTTGGAACCGTGGCCTTAATTAGAGCTACGAAAAACGCGGGAAAACCTCGTTTAACGAGCGTGGAAGACCCGTCTGTCGAAACGTCGATTTCGAGCCATCCCAGCGATGTTTATCGCGCGACAGGATTTTCTTCGGGGATGAAGCACCCTCGAATATACGTTGTAATTCGTCTTTTATAGTCGCGAGGGGATCCGCGCTAATTTGAAGTCCTGGGAATGCTTTTTGTCGTCCGTTCTCTTGCTGGGACGGGGATGTTTGCAAAGTGCAATTTACGAGCAAAACTTTGTCTTGCTGGATTGCGCGGATTAAGCGGAGGATTTTGTCTGTTGGGTACGTTAAAACGACGATTTTACGCGGCTGTTTTGTTTATTCTGACGACGAGGGAATATTTTGTTTACGACGTTATAATTGGAATTTTGTATGCTTCTGGTGTAATTTGTTACACCTCTCTGTGTATACTTGAGGTGACTTTTGTATGCTGGTATGTCTGTAGAAAACAACATAATACGGCGATGAGCAGCTGAATACACTTAAAGATAAATTACATCACTCCTTAGAGACATATTTTGTGATTACATTCGATTATTTCAAAGTGATCTTTTATTTTAATGTAAATCGAACATTTAATGTCCTATAGCAGAAGTTCTTAAATCGCAATCCACGGACTTCTGGAGGTCCCATTACTAGGGTCTTCGAAATAAGTTTGACATTAACTTTACATTCCCCAACTTTTCGCTTTTATTTGAATAACGCATTTAATAATAATCCTACATGGTCAACACTTTTTGTATTTGTCATGGCTTAACTAGTTACTGGGCTTAGGATTGAGATGGGGCTCGCAAAAAAAATATTGTTCACGAGGGGATCCTTAGACTACGTAATTTTAAGAATCTCTGCCCTATAACATAAAGAATTGCCATTCATACGATTATTAAATTAGAAATACTGGTGTTCTTGAAATGGTACAATCTTTTTGATATGTGACTGTTTTTGATATTTCGTATGTGGCTTAATGTTTTATTATTTTTTTATCTTCTCTGATTGTTACGGGGTGACAATTAACCTCAGATATTCCTTGTAAGAATATCCAATCCGAAACAGAAATATACTAAAAGGTAGGAATTAAAATGAATTGGTAGGCGTTTCTGTTTCCAAAAATAATAATACACATGCAAATACTCTTATACACATACAGCAAATAAAGTAATAAGGGACACCTATTATAAAAATATTATTGCAATCTCATGAAAATGTTTTCTTTCAACAATTCCATGCATTTTCTTCTGCCAAAACAGAAATCTATTAAAAGATAGGAATTAAAAGAAATTGTTACGCGTTTCTGTTTCCAAAAACAATAATACACATGCAAATACTCTTATACACATACAGCAAATAAAGTAATAAGGGACACCTATTACCAAAATATTACTGCAACCTCATTTCTTTCAAAGAAAATTGCAACTGAAATTTTCGAAAATGTTCTCTTTCAACAATTCCATGCATTTTCTTCTGTAAAACAGAAATCTACTAAAAGATAGGAATTAAAAGAAATTGTTACGCGTTTCATAATCAGCGATAAAAGTATCGACACGCAAGGGAGGACAACAAAAGCAAAAGAGGAAGCGCGTCTACGGTTCCGAGTTAAGTCACCGAAGTAGACCATAAATATTTTACCATGCGCCATAGCTTGATAGATCCCGGTTTAATAGCCGCGCGCGACTCTAAAATATCCCCTAACGCAATTTCCTCCGCGCCCGCCCAACTGCCGTCCCCACGCCGCCATCGCAAAAAAGGGGTAACAATACCTATTCTCTATTTCGCAAAACCGACAACACCAGAATCCCGTGGAAACGCGGCTATTCGCTGAGCGATAAAAAATCAATTTCCCTCCTATCTCTGGGAATACGGCGAGCCCATCGTCGGAGTGTTCGCTGCAATTTGTAATCCCCATTTTTCTCACCCCTTGTCGGACGCTGACCGAAAGCAGCGCGCGTTACACGCGCGTTCGAAAAAGGTTGCGGAACGCTCGACCGCGGTGAACGGCCCTGTCGCGGGTTTTGTGTGTTTTAATAATGATCCTCGCGTTCGAATGGTAAGGAAATTGGATCGCTGGTCCATTTCAGGATCGGGGACCGCCGGAAGCGCGGCGGGATTCGAACGTTACGGGAGTTGGATGGGCTACGATGGAATATTTTAGGAATCAGCTACAGTTCTCTCGTGCTAAATATTTTAATAACCATGATGATATTTAAATGGAAAAAATCGATCGGACGATCGCATTACTTTGGAATTTAACGATGATGAAAGTTTGGAGTTACTTATGTCGATAATGGAATATTTTTAAAATAGGGGCTGATGGAAGCTTGGTATCAGATTTATAATAATGACACCGAGTATAATTAATTATTCATGGAACAGTAGTAGATTCTACAATCGCAATGGATTTTTAAACCAGAAGCTGATAAACGCTTGGCGTCAGGTTTATTATGAGACCGAGTGCAATTAATAATTCGCAGAAAAATAATAGATTTTACAATCGCAATGGATTTTTAAACCAGAAGCTGATAAAAGCTTGGCGTCAGATTTATAATAAAGAAACTGAGTACAATTAGTTATTCACAAAGAAATACTAGATTTTACAATTGCAATGGATTTTTAAACCAGAAGCTGATAAAAGCTTGGCGTCAGATTTATAATAAAGAAACCAAGTATAATTAATTATTCACAGAAAAATGCTAGATTCTACAATTGCAATGAATTTTTAAACCCAAGGCTGACAAAAGCTTGGCGTCAGATTTATAATAAAGAAACCAAGTATAATTAATTATTCACAGAAAAATGCTAGATTCTACAATTGCAATGAATTTTTAAACCCAAGGCTGACAAAAGCTTGGCGTCAGATTTATAATAAAGAAACCAAGTATAATTAATTATTCACAGAAAAATGCTAGATTCTACAATTGCAATGAATTTTTAAACCCAAGGCTGACAAAAGCTTGGCGTCAGATTTATAATAAAGAAACCAAGTATAATTAATTATTCACAGAACAGTACTAGATTTTACAATTGTAATGGATTTTTAAACCAGATGCTGGTAAAAACTTCGCGTCAGATTTAAAACAATGAAACCAAGTACAATAAATAATTTACAGAGAAATACTAGAGTTTACAATTGCAATGGATTTTTAAACTCGAAGCTAATAAAAGCTTCGCGTCAGATTTATAATAAAGAAACCAAATATAATTAATTAATCACAAAAAAATACTAGATTCTACAATTGCAATGAATTTTTATACCCAAGGCTAATAGAAACCAAGTATAATTAATTATTCAAAGAAAAGTATTAAATTCTACAATTGCAATGAATTTTTAAACCAGACGCTGATAAAAGCTTCGCGTCAGATTTAAAATAAAGAAACCAAGTACAATATATAATTTACAGGGAAATACTAGCTTTTACAATCGCAATAGATTTTTAAACCAGCATCTCTGATTCGATTAAAAATAAATTGTGCGAAGTTTCGTAAACTACAAACGGAATTCGAGCAGCTGTAAATACAAAGCATAAAATTGGAAGAACGACGTCGGATGAAAAATGAAGGCATCCCCAGGAATCCGCCTCCCCGTCAGAGAAACGACGAGTTTCCGTCGAATCGACGAGGATCAGGGGTCGTCGCTCGTTCGCGCGACCACCGCCTTTTTCCGCCTATTACAGAGCTTCTTTTGTCGCTGGCTGACACTGACGAATGCGCGCCCCGTTGGAAATTATCTCGCATAAACTTCGCGCCTGATGTTTTCGAGCCGACCGTTTTCACCGCCGTTTATCCGTGTCTTGATCCATTTTGATCGCGCGAGGAACCAAGTCGACTACACCAGCTGGATCACTTTTTTCATTCCTCGAACGAACACCTGCTGAATTCCACGAGTTCGTTTCGCGGATATGAACACGTTGACGCTTCCTCTGAATTCGAGGATGGACGACAAAAGGAAATCTTTTTAATTAGTTGATTTTTTGCGAGTTTGATGAACATTTTCATTGATGAACTTGCAGAATTTTGGGGAAGTGATGTTGGTATGGTGCAAAAATTTGATTGCTTCTGTTCTGGCACTGAGAATCAGACTTTTTACAGCCGCTTCTTCATCGACAATCATTCATAGCTCCGTATACCTGTCCTAACAATTTTAAAAACGACTGTTTTTACTTTTCTAAAGATCCTGCATCTTTGCCATTTTTATTTTCTTAACCCTTTGCACTTGGATGTGATGAAAATTGATTAGTGATTAAAATTATTCCACCGCAGCTTTTCCTCTAATTCTCTATTGCTGAGAGACGTTAGCAATAGAAATTATTGCTGAATATTGCTAAAATATTGCTATTTTAACAATATTTCTAACTTCTATTGCCAACGTCCACAAAGGAGCAGAGTGCACAGAGTTAAGCAACGAACGAGCTCCCAAAAAATCATCGTTCGACACAGTCAGTTTTAAGAAAAAATGGAAGAAACGAACAAAGAACTAAAACTGAACTCTTGCAAAAATTAACGAACGATCAGTTAATCAAAACATTTCTATCTGATCGAGAATTAAAGAACCAGCTGTCTAAGATTAGTTTGGCGGACAGCTTCGTGAATTACTGCGTTAAAATTTAGACCTTACATCCCCAAAGAGTGAACACGAAACGATAATTCCACACAACAAGACGCGACACCGTGAAAATAATTATTTATTGATTTTCCAACTTGATTCAGCGCCTCGAATCTTGAATCTTATGAACTACGAGGAAAACTCTTCACATGGCTTCGCTTGGACCCTTTGAAGAAGTTTGGCTCCTCACACGCTATAGAATAAAATGTTATAAAACAGTTATAGAATACAAATTTTGTTTAACTAAGTTGTTTAAAAATTGGCAGACGTTTATAGCCGCCATTAGCGTCTACAATCTCAAACATTGGACATCTACAGACGACATTTACGTCAACGTGTTGAAGGGATTTTACTAAGTCTTTAGTCTGCGTGTTCCGTGGCGTTTTGTTAAATAATTAATTATTGTATAATTCAGGTTGTTAGAGTTCTTTATTTAATGTTTTTAAATCAACTCTACGTTTAAGACCATAATAAGAACCATAATTGGCAAATACTGAAATATTCTATTTAAATACTTCAGGAATTTTTATTTTTTGAAAAAAAAATCATTCAAAAATTCGAAATATTCCAGTCTAAAATAATTTACGAAATACTTTGTTACAGCAATGAGCGAAAGTATATTAATGTATGTCAATTATTGATTTAACCGACCTTTAGACTTAGCTGGTGCCATTTTAGGGAAGGGTGGTTGCGTCTGTGGTGAAAGACGCTTTTTGTTATTACCATATTTGACAATGTAGCGAGATTTCAGAAATTCCTGGTGTGTGGCGTCTACATGCGGCATCAAGGTCGTTGGAGAAAGTTAATCACTTCATGTTCGAAAAATATTAAAAGCTTAAAACTATTATATTTATAATATTAACCCTTTGCACTCATCACATACATCAACTGAAATAATAGAAAACTAAATTAAAAACTTCATTTCTTTTTAAACTTAATTCATATTTTTGAAATACTATACACTATCTATTTTCCAAATTTCATTGAAATCATGCATTTGGTTGTAAAGATATTATTTGTTTTTTAAAGGGTGCACGTTTCTCATATTTCACTGATCTTTGCGCTCCGAATTATTTTTCAATTCAGTAGCTTAGTTGCCAACAATTCCCTACTATTTCAAGTGTTTTATTTGAAATTTACTTCAAATTTACTTAAAAAAGTTGTCAGTTGCAGCACAGTTCCTCGACTGCTACTTGTAAACTCTAAAACAACAGTAAAACTTTGTTGTTATTCATATTTGCTTCTTTTTTTTATTTAACGATGTCGAGTCACACTCGACAAAGGAGCGCAAAGTTTAAGGCTCGGGTAAAAGGAGTTCTGCGCCTCTGCGTGACAAACATGGTGTCCTTTGGTCTTTTCGTGGAGGACTTGGTGGCGATTGGGGAATTTGGGAATATTGGACGCAGAGAGAAAGGCGAGGTGTCGAATAGATTCGTGGTTCCTGCAATTTTTTGTCGGTATTGAAACTTTTTGACTGGTTTTTGTGTATTATCGATCGATATTTCTGGGTTGTATCGAAGTGGAATTGGTACGCGTATTCGGATCCTTTTCAAATTATTGAGATAAAATGTTTGGGATTAAAGTAAATTATTGAAGTAGAAAATATCGATGAATATTCAGGATTTTTTGTATTCAAGTTAAAATATCCTTTTTAATTCTTTGTTTCAGTTTCGTTCAACCGTTGTGTCTATATTACTGGTATTTTTTGTAAATTGTTGGCTTGGAATATTTCAAAATTTTTGCAAACTTGCTGTAAACTATTGGTAAAATGTTTTTAGATTTCTCTTTGTAGTATCGCTGTAACAAAATATTTCGTAAATTATTTTAGACCAGAATATTCCGAATTTTTGAACGATTTTTTTTTCAAAGAGGAAAAATTCCTGGTGTATTCAAGTAGAGAATATTTCAGGATTTTAGTGAAGTAAAATATCTCTAGAAATTTCTATTATCGGGAAAATTTATCATAGCAATTTTTATGAACTTCCGTGGTTCAATATTTGAGTCTCTATATATCACTGGAATGGAATATTTCGTATTTATTAAAGAAAAATATTTTAGGATTTTTATTTATCGATAACGTGATATTTCTTCCACTTAAATGTGTCTTGATTTTTAGGATACTCAAATAATTTAACTGTATATTGGACTTTTAAATATAAGTGCAGTTTTAAGTGAGTTTTTCTATATATTGTCAAAGTAATACTTCAGCATTTGTAAATTACTTACTAGTCAATTGAATAAAAAATAATTATTATTCCAAACTAATATTAATTCATCCATTTAAAATATATGAAAAGAAATATTTTCAATAATGAAAGTATATGTTTGAGATGAAATATTTGGTGCAAGATCAGTGACTGTCTTTTTTAAATAATTAGTCACAAAATACAAAGACGTTCGTTAGAATTTTTGTGCGTTGAAAGGAATTTTCTTCGAAAATCGAAATGATTAATATGTCGATGAAACGAACAGGAGATTCGGGACGTAAATGGACATAAATTAAAATTGATACATTTCAGCCAAGAACAATAGCAACGCACGCTCGTGTATAATTTATTCGCTAATTTATATTATCTGTCGACAAAAGGACTAATTCGTAAACAATGAATCTTTATTCAGTATAATCAGTTCGGCAATCGTGGTAATTAAATCACGTATCTATGGTTCATTATTCTCCGTTAAATCGTTATAACGTGTGCGCGATTCAACTCCATAAATATATAAATTGACGGACAATGCAGCACACATAAGTACATATTTCTCTCTTTTAATTAAAGTTTAAACCTTGTTCGAAGATTAGAATGTAAATTTAGTTTACATATGTTACTACGTAAGGAAATATTTGTTGTATATTATTAAATAATGCTAAAAATTAAAATTGACTGAGGATTTTTAGAAGAGGCAATATTAAATAAAAAAACAAATTATAAATTGGCTAAAATTATGCTAGATGAGGTTTAAAAGTTTTGAAGCCCTACAACAATGAATTTGGAAGGTAGAATTAGGTCAGGTAAAGACGAAATTGATTTTCAACTGTTGAAAAATGAGATTAGTTGTGTTTACAAAGAAGTTAGTGATAGAAAAAATGATCTGCGTCCGAAAAAGTCATCGAGTGCAGAGAGTTAAAGTTTTCTTCAAGACCTGTACGGAAGAAAATGCACCATTTAAAGTAATTTTTTTATTTGGAAAACAAGGAAGAAACATCTCAGCAAAATTACTATGTACTGTATAAAACGTCAAGAGCTATAGCAAGAGAGAAATACACCGATATGATGAATTTACTGGTTTACATACAACACCTATTTACCACGAATATTTTACTATGCTAACTCTAAAGGAGAAACACGTTTAAAATATAAATTTTTGTTTTATTTTTAGTTATCTTAACGAAGTAATTGCATTTTACACTTGTTGATTTATATATTATCTTCTTTTTTAATATAACTGAAATTAATTCTTAATAGACTTAATTAATCGTATATTTACTCGCCATTTCATTAAAGCCAAGGTATATAAAATTATGGACTTAAATTTCCTCTTGTTTTCATTCCTTATAATATCATCAAAAGATCTTCATTCTTTAATAATTTTAATAATTATTATTGCATAAAATTTAACAGATTTATAATGTTAAAAACATCACCCGTATTGTTTAACATTTGCCAATATTTTCAAATCGATTCAAACACAACCCCTTAATTATCTCAGTACAAGAAAAACTAGACTTATACCTCTTTCAAAAACAACAGCTCTTATAATAAATCATCAGAAGATCTTCATTCTTTAATAATTTTAATAATTATTATTGCATAAAATTTAATAGATTTATAGTGTTAAAAACATCACCCGTATTGTTTAACATTTGCCAATATTTTCAAATCGATTCAAACACACCCCCTTAATTATCTCAGTATAAGAAAAACTAGACTTATACCTCTTTCAAAAACAACAGCTCTTATAATAAATCATCAGAAGATCTTCATTCTTTAATAATTTTAATAATTATTATTGTATAAAATTTAATAGATTTATAGTGTTAAAAACATCACCCGTATTGTTTAACATTTGCCAATATTTTTAAATCGATTCAAACGCAACCCCTTAATTATCTCGGTATAAGAAAAACTAGACTTATACCTCTTTCAAAAACAGCAGCTCTTATAATAAATAAAAAACTAAATAAAACAATGAAAATAATGAAACTATTGCCTTCGTTTTATACCATATCCACTTAGAAAATATAAAATTGATCCAGCCTCGTGCGCACAATAACGCCTCCAGTTCGACGAGAATATTCTCGGAAAAATGCCCGTCTGTCCCGCGAAACAGGGTTCGCAAAGCCTTCGCAATCTGAGGCAGGGGAGGCTGGCAGGTGTCATCGATCGACAAAGGGAAAGTTCAACGAGCTCCAGCGTGAAGTTCGTGGCCAATTTCCCGGCGATCCCGGCCGCTCTGCAGAGCTGGCTGCGATCTCAGCGAGGCTCGAACATAGCCCTGATAACACGCCGCCAACCAGTCAGCTTTTCATTATCGTCGCACAGACGTCAAGCGCTTCACCGTGGGATCGAGTGTTCCCTAATTAAGCCGGCCTGATACCGCGCGCGCCCCTTCTTCGTTCGACGTCAACCAGGCTTGCCACGTGGCTGCTCGCGTCCCGAGCGAACGTCGCCGTTTAACCCCTTTGAAAGCGAGCCTTTTCGACGCGACTAAGAATTTCCCACGTGTTAAGGAACCGTGATCCACGCGTGCTTGCAATCGACAGCGACTGTGCGAGCACGATTGACGATTTAACCGATCATTGCTGGGGAAATGGTTAGCCCTTCGCGCTCGACGACTTCTTTGATCACAGCTCGAGATGATTTCGCGCACATGACGGGTGTCTTATAGTTGGATGTAGTCAATAACTTGTTATTCATGAGCTACAGTTGTAATCACTATCTGAAACTGTGATGCATCCTAAATATTAGTCATCTCTTGCGTTAGCTGTAACCTGTGTCATCCTTGACCCTTGGATACTCCTTCTAACCTATGAAACTGTCCCTTCCCAAGCTCGAAAATGAGGTTTTCATATTCAGAATTCTGGATTTACGCTTCTCGCTAAAACACGTACCTTGTGACGTGGTAAATGAGGACATAATCGTAAAAAATAAATAACAATCGTCGCTATTTCAAGCATTCAGATTACTTGAAATCTGACTTATCCGAGTAACACTTTAATCATAAGAACTCGAGTTAATTTCTAATATATCAATTTTATAGACTCTCAATTATAATAAAGTGAACAAATGAACAAACAGAAATGAATCACCAGAAGCAAGTACCACTGAACAATTAGAAAAAGAAGAAAAAAGGAACCAACGTCATCAGAGAACTTTTTCAGCTACTGTATGGCTCAATTTGATAAAACTACATTTTTCTACACTATGGAGGCTTTCGTGTTGTGGCAGCTACTTTGTCCACAGCTTTGTAATTGTTCAAGGGTTCTAAGAACTGCGAAAATCCCTTCGAGTCTTACAATAGGTTCCCATGGACCTGGTCGTTGTATGTCCACTTTTGACGACCAGATTTGCGTGCTGTCCCAACGCTGACATCCGCTTAGTTATTGCATTTTCCTAGGAACCTTTAGAATCTTCCGATTGTTTTCCAAATTTGAGCGTCGCCCAGTCGCATCTCTAACTTTCTCTTCTCAAGGACCTATTTCCGTTCCCTTGCGTTCTTCCAGGAACGTTCGCTTTCCTCGTTCGCGCTTCCATCCCTTTTCATCTTAGCGTTTCCTTCTTTGTTCATACGCGTTTTTAAGGAGCGACATTTTCGCCCTCGCGGCGCGAATGCCCTCCATGTCCTACACCGTTTCTATATAATAGAAATTCTGACCTATCCCTACCATCCCAGCGTCTAAGGCGTAACTCCACCATTTTGGTAGCCTTACCGATGAGTCCACTAGCAGGCCCAGGACGAAACGTTCTTCCTTCTCTTTTTCTTTCCTACCCTCTCACGTTCTCTTTACAGTACAGCGCATAATGAAGCGGCGTACAGCCCACCAATGAGCTTCACTACTTTAGCAGAAGAAACTATTGCCAAAATATTACTACTTTAGCAAAAGAAACTATTGCTAAAATATTGCTACTTTAGCAAAAGAAACTATTGCTAAAATATTGTTACTTTAGCAGAAGAAACTATTGCTAAAATATTGCTACTGTGGCGGTTCTCGCCACTAGGGGGACAGCACACTCGTCAGTTTCCCGCGAGCACTCCATGTCCTACACCGTTTCTATATAATAGAAATTCGGACCTATCCCTACCGTCCCAGCGTCTAAGGCAGGGTGTGCTAGGTAGCTAGGACTAATGAGTCCACTAGCAGGCCCAGGACGAAACGTTCTTCCCTCTCTTTTTCCTTTCTACCCTCTTTCACGTTCTCTTAACAGCGCAACAATTGAAACAGGCGTTCAGCCTAGCCCCACCAACACACACGCTTCAGAACAGTTCGTTTAGAACAGTCGAGCTCGATCAGACGTTTAGTCAGGCAATTCTCGTATAGCTAGTCAGAGCTATCAGCCAACTAGCACAGCGAAGGAGTCATAGCCGCGACATCGTTTACCCAACATTGTTGCCACAGACTTTATTATTGTTATTATTTCTGATATTTATTGTAACACGTCAAATCACGACTGTTATTTGTTATCGTCGCGGTTGTTTATTAAAAATTGAAGGCTAGACTATGTGTGTCTAACATTTCTCCACGTACTACGCCTCAGTATAATTTGTACAAAAACAAAGTGCTGCAGAATACAAAATATCATTGACACCTCTTTCGTTGTTTATTAAAAATTAAAGGCTAGACTGTGTGTGCCTAACATTTCTCCACGTACTACGCCTCAGTATAATTTGTACAAAAACAAAGTGCTGCAGAATATAAAATATCATCGACACCTCTTTCGACGTTCTCCATCCGCTTAACGCGCGCGATGGTAAACGCATCTCAAGCAGATTCATTAAGAACCCCCTCGTTTTAAGCCGCGATAATTCCAAAGAGCATACACGACGAGGAATTACAGAGGTACTGTTACTGTCCGCGCGCCAAGCGGAATAAAAGGGGGTGAATACGCGTAATCGATAAGCAGCCGCGGAAATTGAGCCGCTCGGCTTCTCGTATTCAGGGGCGATGCGAACGAGCGAACGAACTTAGCTGGTCAGCCGGTTTTTCCGATCGGACGATCGTATCGATTTAACAAAGGTAGCCGACCGACTTTCCGCTCCAGAGAATCTCGCGTGTTACTTCTTATGTCTGAGTTTTTGTGTGCCGAGTCTAACTTTGAAATTTGCTCTGTTTTTGTAAATATCGTGTGTGCTACGAAATGTACAATATTTTGAAGAATGAATTTCATTATTCGTTTGTATATTTTTTATTTTAAACGTTCGTATTTTTCTAATTAATCTTTTGCATTTGGATGTTTTCTCTGAGAGGACATCAGCACACTTTTTGAATTCCAAAAAAAGGTTTTGTTTGCGAGGTATGTGATATATAATCTAGCGTGAAGTGTGCAATTCTGAATTCTGAATATAAAAAGCTGCTCTGGCTTTTCAGACGTGGTATTTAAGGAGTCTAACTTTGAAATTTCCTCTGATTTTGTAAATATCGTGTGTGCTACGAAATATGCAATACTTTGAAGAAAGGATTTTATTATTCGTTTGTTTATTTTTTATTTCAAATGTTCGTATTTTTGTAATTAATCTTTTGCACTGGGATGTTTCCTCTGAGAGGACATCAGCACACTTTTTAAATTCCATTCAATTCTGAATTATGAATATAAAAAGCTGCTCTCGCTTTTCGAACGTGGTATTTAAGGAGACTAACTTTGAAATTTCCTCTGATTTTGAAAATAGCGTGTGTGCTACGAAATGTACAATATTTAGAAGAATGAATTTCATTATTCGTTTGTTTATTTTTTATTTCAAATGTTCATATTTTTCTAATTAATCTTTCGCATTTGGATGTTTTCTTTGAGAGGACATCAGCACATTTTTTAAATTCCAAAAAAAGGTTTTGTTTACGAGGTATGTGATATGTAGTCTAGCGTGCAGTGTTCAATTCTGAATTATGAATATAAAAAGCTGCTCTGGCTTTTTGGACGTGGTATTTAAGGAGACTAACTTTGAAATTTGCTCTGTTTTTGTAAATATCGTGTGTGCTACGAAATGTACAATATTTTGAAGAAAGAATTTCATTATTCGTTTGTTTATTTTTTATTTTAAATGTTCGTATTTTTCTAATTAATCTTTCGCATTTGGATGTTTTCTTTGAGAGGACATCAGCACATTTTTTAAATTCCAAAAAAAGATTTTGTTTACGAGGTATGTGATATGTAGTCTAGCGAGAAGTGTTCTGAATTATGAATATAAAAAGCTACTCTGGCTTTTCGAACGTGGTATTTAAGGAGTCTAACTTTGAAATTTCCTCTGATTTTGTAAATAGCGTGTGTGCTAAGAAACATACAATACTTTGAAGAAAGAATTTCATTGTTCGTTTGTTTATTTTTTATTTTAAACGTTCGTATTTTTCTAATTAATCTTTCGCATTTGGATGTTTCCTCTGAGAGGACATCAGCACACTTTTTAAATTCCAAAGAATAGTTTTATTCACGAAGTATGTAGTCTAGCGTGCAGTGTTCAATTCTGAATTATGAATATAAAAAGCTGCTCTGGCTTTTTGGACGTGGTATTTAAGGAGCCTAACTTTGAAATTTTCTTTATTTTTGTAAATATCGTGTGTGCTACGAAATGTACAATATTTTGAAGAATAAATTTCATTATTCGTTTGTATATTTTTTATTTGAAATGTTCGTATTTTTCTAATTAATCTTTCGCATTTGGATGTTTTCTCTGAGAGGACATCAGCACACTTTTTAAATTCCATTCAATTCTGAATTATAAATATAAAAAGTTGCTCTGGCTTTTTGGACGTGGTATTTAAGAAGACTAACTTTGAAATTTCCTCTGTTTTTATAAATATCGTGTGTACTACAAAATATACAATACTTTGAAGAAACATTCCATCTACACCGCTCGCGTTATTAAGAAAACCATCATCAGACACACTTCCGAAAATCGCCATTACATTCAGTATTTTCTAACTTGTTAAAATACATTTATTATTTGTTCAAAGTGCGGGTAAAACTTATTTGCATATTCCCCTACTACCTCAACCAGTATTAGGGCGCACGCAGTTACGATGACGAAAAAGATCGCGAGGAAGATTTACGCCCTTCGTTGGGTTGACCGCATCGTGACACGTGCTCAGACAAATGTGCTGTAGGAGGGCTACCTGTTCAAAGTAGAAAGTACAGAGCGTGCGATACGCGCAGACATCGAGCAAGACGTTCGCCTTCGATTAGTCGATAAGGTTTCTGCTACTCGTCCACGTTGAGAGAATAATAGAAGAATGTGGGCTTCGTTTATCGTCGCTACGGTGAAAAGCACTCCCGGGTCCACTGATCAATCGCGGGACCAAGGAACTTCGAGGCGGAGGCAATGGAAATGGAGGGGAAAATTGGAGACACTGGAAAAGTATTCGAGGGTATTGGAAAGGGCGCGTGCAGACGACTTCGATGGTAAACAAGATTGCCATCTCTATTTCCGTTTCCAGTTTCCACGTGGTTGCTGGTTTCGGGGAATTTCGTTATTAACTCTTTCGTTTGGCCACGGCTGCGATAACGTTTCTGTTTGACAACTCTCTCAGCGTGAAATGAAAATCGTACTGGCTCGCGTATGAATACGGTAGATGTAAATGGTCGCGCAGGGAAAAATTTGCGAGATGTAGTTACGCATATTACATTGCAGATGCAAGTGGTAAACTCATTGGTGTTACGATCAGTTTAAAATTTTCATTTCTGGTGCATTTTGTATTTCTTAATGAATATTCATTTCTTCGTTCCTTTTGCGAACGAATCACGTGGAATTCATTTTATAATTGCGTTATTATTTTTATGGAATTACAAATGAATATTGTATTTCTCTTTTCAAAAATTTAAATATTGCGAGGAGTAATGACGCAATGTAGTTTCTTGAAAATTTCTCCAAGAAGAAGAAAATGATGATAAATACTATCTTCCTTTTCATTTTTTAAAAAAGTCACGCGTATAAATCTAAATTTATATTATTATTAATATTATTAATAACCGTTTGATGACACATTAACGTAAAAACAATATAAACCTAAGCTGAAAATGCAAGCAACTAAATTATTTTGTATTGTAAATAAATATAATGAAATGTTCGTTTACCCAAGTTAGGCAATGAAACAATGGAATATTATTTAAAACGATAGTAAATATGCACTTCATTTGTTATTAATACTGTACAGAAAATTCAAGTCATGTGTCTCTCCACCAAGAAGCCTTCAAATTATATCACACTAAGACACATTATTAAAAATTTGATTCACTTAATTTTGCTAAAATTTTCAAACTACAAATTAGCTTAAAAATAAATTTATATTTCGTATAATAATCAATGTATTGGAATAAATTTTTTGCTGCACAGATACGATATATTTTATAATTTTAATGGCTTCTTCACATTCCCTGAAAGTTTTATTCAAAAATAATGTCTTCTGTGAGAAATACAGTAACTTTTCTAGAAAAAGTACAGCTTCTAAAATACGCATGATTTTGCCACACTTAAATTTTACTCTGAAAGTGCCTGGCTTTCTTAAATGTTAAGAAACGTACAACATTAAATACCATTTTTAACTTTTAATTTACGCAAATTTTATTATAAATGAACAGTTTCTGTCTGTTCGATAGAACAAAAGAAAAACCCATTACTTTCCAATCAAATTACTTGATAAAATCACAGATACGAAAGTTATGATCCTCGATGAGCAAAGTTTTAGAAAACTTGCATACGAATATATTTTCCATTTTATCCCCACGTTTTTGGATGGAAACTCTGCAAAACGACATTGGTATATCAAACATACGTATTTGCTATTCGAATAATCACGAACGTGTTTGTAAGCCGTAAAATTCGCAGGAACTCCGCGTGTTCTCCGCGACGCACGTTCATGAATATCGATGTAATTGGGAGCTAGAGTTGTTTGAACATGGCGGAGTTTTGATGCGACTAATTTTAAATAATTGAGGCGAGTGAAACAAGTCGTATCGCATGGAAGCTTTAAATGATTAATTTGCGCGGAATGGATAGGAACGGCGATCATTTTAATAATACTAATTACGATTGTTAATGCGTCTCGTGCGGGCAAAATTAGTGCAAATTATTCGCAGTAGTTAATTTAGAATTAATTAAAACTGTCCTCGTTTGTACACAGACGAAAGGATTTTAATATTTACTGGGACACGGTCATTAGTTTTCGCTGGAATCTCTCCTGATTGGACTCCAATCTGTGGAAACTCATTACGTTTCCGACAATCATACTCTTTTCATAAATATTCGTTGAATAATTTAGTAGTCGAAGGAATCGTTGCTTACTTATGAGAGGAGTTTATTTAACATTCGTGGTATTTAAAGTTTATGAACGCATTTGATAAACAACATGTTGCAATATAAATAACTGTGTTACGTTTTATGTGGATTCGTGTTATAGGAAATTACGTTCTGCTATATTAACACATTCGCATCGAGCTATTTTTTACAGATTTCATATAAATCAGGGTGTTTTAGTGATCTGAAGATATTTTAACATATGTGCATAAAAACTGCAATAATTATTTTTGTAATTAATATATTCTATTGAAATTTTCAGAAATTCTACATAAGTAGTATTAGTATTGTTTCTTAATATAAAAATTGGTGAAACAGCTTTCTTTCTGTAACATTACTTCACAGAATTTTCATATATATCGTTTTCTCATTCAGAACTATTATCACTGTTTGCACCTTTTCTTGATAGGAATAATATAACAATCATCATCAATACTCTCCTCACATCCGTCTTCTATACTTTCACAATCACTTGAAACATCTGATAATTCATAATAAATTTCGTTTTCAATTTCGTCCATTACGAGAAGAAACGAAACACATTAAAATTTAAGCTTTTAAACTAATTAGTACAATGTTACTGATTGTTCGACAGATTCGAGAATAGCCTCTTTAAGCCATTCGAGACGGATTGTACACAATGTGTGCAATCATTTTCAAACCAAAAAGACGGATTGCACATCGTGTGTGCAATGATATCGAATAGAAATTATGAATCAGTACTCAAAAAATAGATATCGAAATAAGACTGGTTTAAAATAAAAGGTATCTTAGAAGTGTGTACACATTTTTACAAATTTTCAGCTTTTGGGGTTGGTCTCCAAAAAAATAAACTGTCTTGAATGAGTTAATATCGTTATCTAAGAATTTATCGAAAGCGCATGCACAGAATTAATATTTGACAATGACGACGTTTATATTTGAAAAACGAGAATTCTTGTTTCCCAATGCGAATGTGTTAACACATTGTTGACTGGTCACGAGTTAACTCGTATTTTCATGCCCAAACGTCAACGATCGATCACGAGTTAACTCGTGTTTGCACTTACATTATCTATTTCAATTTATTAAATTCAGGGCGATATAGCATATTGTAAAAGCTTTGTTCATCGCGTTTGGTCGTGTCCGTTCTATAATTTTTAATTAATCTTCTTTTTCGTTCTTTAATTTCTTATAAAGAAACTACTTTTCTTGATATTTAGATTGTTATCGCAATTTTAATACTACAAAAATTTCAACTACGACGAAAACTGAAGAAATTTTGAATAAATTATATGCGGATGCGATTTATTGAAGATTTATTATCAAGATTGAAGATTTATTTTCAATAAATTATACTCTGACAATCAGAGTGATTTAGAAATAAATTGTAGCGATTCGAAAAGTAATTGTTTATCTGAAGACAGTATCATAAATGACTGGTCTATCATAAATGGTGGTCTAATATCAGTTATGATCTAATGTAAGAGAATCTGATAGTGAAAGTGATTTTGAAAAAGAGTGGATTGTAAATGTTACACCAATAATTTATCATACCAAAAAAAAAATATGAAAAGTTATATAAAACACGTCCAAAGTGTCATTTTAATTCATTATGTATAAGTAAAGATTATTTGGATCAAAAACTGGCAACCTTTTTTCACTGTGAATCAAAATTAATCAAAATATGACTTCTTAAAAGTCATAATTCATAATAAATTCCTTTTCCAATTTCATCCATTACGATAAGAAACAAAACGCAATTAAACTTAAGCTTTCAAACTAATTAGCACACAATCAGTGTTCGACAGATTCGAGAATAGCCTCTTTAACCCATTCGAGACGGATTGTACACCATGTATGACTTCTTAAAAGTCATATTTTGATTAATTCATCATTAAATTAAGTTTCAGGTCACTAGGCACAGACGTAGATCCAAGAAAGACAAAATGGTGAATTATTTAAGCTTTAATTGCGAAAAATTACCAGAATACCTATTTATGTTTGATCATTTACCAGAAAATATATATACAGGGTGGTATATGATATAATCTGGACAATGAAAAATCAATTACCTGTTTGCATTGTTTGCAGAACTCACATGAGTCGCTAGAAATTTTCAAATGGATAACTTAGTGATCAGTGGGTCATAGGTTATTGAACGATGATCTAGATCGTTCTATTTCCACATTCAATTACGAAATAATAGCTTCCGGGTAAAATTACCAGGCAACAATGTATTAACCCCTTGCACAGAAAGGGCCCAGAATTAGGGCTGAAACCCTTGACTGACTCATCTAAAGCAACTCCAAACCAATACCAGTATCATACGAACTTGGTTGTAATTTAATGTACCGCGATGAAACAAATACAATTTTATAACGAACGCGATTCTGTGCAACAACGCTACTGACTTCAAGGTTTATAAACAGTAAATTCAGTAGACGTGCATAGCACGTCATTCCCACTTTGGAAACAGATAACAAACGACCTACATAGCACGTCTTTCCAACGCAAGAGCTTAACAGTAGTATGCGAATAAACAAACAATTACGAAACAGAAGCAGTCAACAATGATGAAAGAAGTAATGCAATGCTGGATTATAGTAGATTTAAATTTTTATTATTTGACGCTTTGTATTAGAAATCGTGTTTTGGAAACAGTAGTATCTTTGTTGCGTTTTAGGAATTAGTGTAGTTCGAACTAACGTTACACAGAAGTCGATTGTATTTCAATTACTGAAATTCATTATCCTTAATAAAAACTTCCAGTTATTGTTTCATAACAACATCTCCAAAATTAAATTTTATATTCACCAATTCTACAATTTTCCGACTGCTGTTTCAAACATTAACAAACACGCCCTTATCCTTCTAATCTTAAAATTAGCGAAACATTCTACTTCGAACGTCAAGAAAAATGGTGCGTCCCATCTTCCTTCATTAAATTCTACGCTCACAAATTCCAAAATTATTCAAATGTTACTCCAAGTGTTAAAGAAAGAGTATATTCTGTACAAATCGCATATCCAATATCGAAATCCAAATCTAAAATTCCTATAAAAAGAAAAAGTCGCACGAGTCAAATTTCTCGATTATTTACAGCGACAAGTTAATCACGAAGAAATGACTTTCGTTCAAATTAGTAGTTAATTATCGAAACAACAAATCCAAATGTAAAATTTCCATGAGATGAGAAAAGCACACGAGTCAAATTTCTCGATTATTTACAGCGCCAAGTTAATCACGAAGAAATGACTTTCGTTCAAATTAGTAGTTAATTATCGAAACAACAAATCTAAATGTAAAATTTCCATGAGATGAGAAAAGCACACGAGTCAAATTTCTCGATTATTTACAGCGACAAGTTAATCACGGATAACCAACAAATCCAAGTGTATAATTCCCATAAAAAGAGAAGAACGCACGAGACAACTTTCTCGACTACTTACAGCGGCAAGTAAATCATGGACAACCAATAAATTCAAATGTAAAATTTCCATAAAAAGAGAAAAACGCACGAGTCAAATCCAAATGTAAAATTCCCATAATAAAAAGAAAAAACGCACGAGTCAAATTTCTCGACTATTCACAGCGACAAGTTAATCATGGACAACCAACAAATCCAAGTCTAAAATTCCCATAAAAAGAGAAAAACGCACGAGTCAAATCCAGATGTAAAATTCCCACAAAAGGAGAAAAACGCACGAGTCAAAGTTCTAGACTATTTACAGCGTCAAGTTAATCGCACAGAAACAACAAATCCAAGTCTAAAATTCCCATAAAAAGAGAAAAACGCACGAGTCAAATCCAAATGTAAAATTCCCATAAAAGGAGAAAAACGCACGAGTCAAATTTCTAGACTATCTACAGCGTCAAGTTAATCGCAGAAGAACAACAAATCCAAATGTAAAATTTCCATAAAAGGAGAAAAACGCACGAGTCAAAGTTCTCGACTATTTACAACGCCAAGTTAATCACGAAGAACTGACTTTCGTTCAAATTAATTATTGAAACAACAAATCCAAATGTAAAATTCCCATAAAAGGAGAAACACGCACGAATCAAATTCCTTGACTATTTACAGCGACAAGTTAATCACGAAGAAATGACTTTCATTCAAATTAATAGTTAATTATCGAAACAACAAATCCAAATGTAAAATTTCCATAAAAGGAGAAAAACGCACGAGTCAAACTTCTCGATTATTTACAGCGACAAGTTAATCACGAAGAAATGACTTTCGTTCAAATTAATTATTGAAACAACAAATCCAAATGTAAAATTCCCATAAAAGGAGAAACACGCACGAGTCAAATTCCTCGATTATTTACAACGCCAAGTTAATCACGAAGAAATGACTTTCGTTCAAATTAGTAGTTAATTATCGAAACAACAAATCCAAATGTAAAATTTCCATAAAAGGAGAAAAACGCACGAGTCAAAGTTCTCGACTATCTATAGCGTCAAGTTAATCACAGAGAAACAACAAATCCAAGTCTAAAATTCCCATAAAAAGAGAAAAACGCACGAGTCAAATTCCTCGATTATTTACAACTCCAAGTTAATCACGGAGAAATGACTTCCGCTGAAATTAGTAATCAATTATCGAAACAACAGACTTACCTATCGAGTGACCACCGTATCCGTTCCTCGTGCACGCAATAATCTATCGTCCAAAACGAGACTGGGCGCTGCTCCCATTCACTTCCAGATACGTGACAAACACCGCCACTTCCTGTCGACACTAGTCTCCGAGTAAACAAATCGCACCAGCACGCACATGCACACACTATCCTCTCTCTTTCGCCCCTGTCCCGTACCCTTCAGCGAGGAACGTGGCTCGCGACGTTCCTCGACCAACTGAACACCTCACGGACACGTTCGTTCGCCACTTAGTTCTCCCTGACCTGCGTACCTCGCGAAAATATCACCCAATCGGGTCGATCAACTCGAAAACGACGCCGTTAGATCCACACGCGCGTACCCGCGAATCGAACACGTGCACGAGCCCGCGATGAATCCGTGAAACAGAGTGCTATCACTCTCCTCAAAAAGGGGTGCAAGTGTTTTAAACTGAGATCACTGGCGGGGCTTCTTTTCTTTTTCGTTGCCAGTTCGATGATACGATTCGTCCAAGTGTATCTTAGTTGGTAAACGCAACGTGGATTGATAAGTCGATTGTTTGGCTTGCGCGAGCAAGTTTGTTATTGGAGATTGAACGCATCAGCCGCTGCAGGCGATGAACTGGTGAATGATCGTAATTGTTTGCATCTGATAAACGTGGAACGTTTCCATTTCCGGTGCACAGAGAGCATTCTTGACAAACATAGTGTACTTTTACCTTTGGCGCACAAAGGGCACTTTCCGCCCTGACAAACGCGGACCGTCTCCACTTCTGACACACAGAGAACGTTCTTGTCTCTTAGAGACGGCAGACATTATTCCAGTGTCTGGTAAACTGCGGAAGATCAACGGAAGCTAAAAAACGAGATTTTTCGACGTCATCGAACGTCCGCGTCTTCGAATCGTCTCACTGATCGCGATGGAGGGACCTACGACGCGTCTGCCGCGTCTCACCACTGACACTTCGATTCACAGTCCAGAAAGAATCGCAACCAACAGCCACGAGCACCTCGCGCACGTCTCGACGAGGCAAAGCCAGCGACTGAACTACCCTTGATATCGCGATGCCGACTCGTCGCACGGTGGTAAGAAGAGGGAGACGGAAGAAGGATCGCGGGTCAGCGAAACGGGGACGTTAGACGGAGGCAAGCAAACGTCCGTCGAACGGATCCTGAACGGAGGACACTGGCCGCGGTCAGCTTCTTGGATCGGACGCGAAGTCACCTCGAAAAGTCCGGTCGATGACGTGGTCTGTGACGTTTCACGTGACACGTGACACGGCGTGGCCGTGTGTGACGCGTTGGATAATGACCACGTTACACCTGCTGCCAGGGCCACCCGGTGTGACGTTCTGGCCTGGTCTGTGTACCAGGGTGCTACTGGGGATCGCCGTATGCTTGTTTTTGCAGGGCTGTCAGCGGCGCGCGAGCGAGAGCTCGTCGGAGGGGGGGATAGGGGGTCGTGCGAGCGAGACGGGGTGAATCGCTGACGTAGAGAGAGGGCAAGGGGACACGTGAAACGAACCGAGATCGACGCTCGAGGGTGGAACAGAGGTGGCCATCGACGAGGAACAAGGATACGTAGGCAGAGACGATTTCGCGGAGGGAGAAAGACGACTAGACACAGAGAACGGAGGGATCAAGAGGACAGGAGCACGCGGGACGAACCGAGACAGAGGGTGCAGGGGCGCGACAGGGACGAACGCGAGCGAGGAACAGAGACGACGAGAAACAGGCGACCTGGTGGTGAACGACGGAGAGTCGAAGGGACCAAAGGGGAAACGGGAGAGTAGGGGTGGCCAACGAGGAGGGAGTCGAGGCCAGGATCCAGGATGAAGGGAGACAGCGGCGAACAGGTGCACGTGGAGGGGTGAGAACACGGGGAAGAATGAACTGACTGTGCTCTACGCGACACGGGAACACAGCCCGCCAGGGCGCGGAGGGGAAACGAGACGGAGCAGTGATGCCCCCACCCAGGCTGTTTCACCCTGGTCCCGACGACGACGGTCCTGTAGCTGCGACGGCGCACCGGCTCCAAGGATCTCCGTCCTTCTTCACCGTCCTCTCGCCCCTTCCGCGCCTCTTGCTGCCGCTACACCCCTTGAACGGCAGCGTTCAGCTGCCCACCCCCTATGCCGCTGCCCCTCTGCCTACGGATCGATCCGACGTTCGTCTGTAGGTTCGCTCGTACACGCGCCGACAACGCGGCTTATGCTCGCGCTTACACGCGCTTCGACGCAGCCTGGCTCGCGAGTTACGCGCGGAGAAGTCGAAAAGGGATGGGTTATTCGGAGGATGCAAAGGGACCCGTTGAATCGGGGATGGAAAGCTGGGGAGAAGGATACGGTTGTTTGGCTGACGATGGCGGTTTCGTTTGTGCGACGGGATTTGCATACCGTTTAAGCCTTCTTTGCATAGTTATGAATACGGTCGTATAAGGGAGGACAGTAATTGTTATTTTTTAATTAATACCGCGGCGATTTGGTATAATTGGAGCGTTCATCGAACTTGGTTTCTGAAAAACTTAACACAGCTACCCTGGGAGTGTAAATGTTGACACGTTTCAAGCGTTACGTCAAAAAGTTTCAATCCTCGCTAAGTAGTTCGCTAAGTACGTTAATTATGATTCCACTCTGATGTCTGACGATATATTACCAAACTTCCCACGTTAGAATAGGGGATAATGACGTCTACAATTATAGTCGCTATAAGTCACTTAATGTATTGACAAACATGATCAAAGATTTTTGTATGTAGGCTCCAAAAATCACTGCGACTTCGCTTCTGAAATTCATCCATGCGTCGAAACAAATTCTCGACGACTACTTTCGACCTTCTTCGTCTCTCGCACGCGTTAAAAAAGTGTCTTAAATCGCGCGAAAGCTGTTCGCAGGGTGAACAAGTTTCACTCACCCGGACAAATCAGCTGACTTGTCACGCAGCCTGCTGTGAATCCAAGACGAGTCCACTCAAGAACTTCGGAGCATTCTCGTGTTTCGCACGTGCCACTTTAAGTCCCTAGCTTGCAAAATTCACGTAGCTACTTCACATGACTACAGCAAACGCGCGCACGCAAACTCTGCACGCGTCTAGTCGCCCTAATCCGGTGGTATCTTCCAGCTAACTTCAAATCTTGCTGCAAACTGGCAATTCTAAGTCAAGCTGCAGACGTTCCTCTCTGTCTGCACGGTACTGTCTATACGCATAAAAAAATTTATTGTCATCGCGTATATAAAATAAAATTTTATATCACGCATTAATACACTTGGGCTTTTATTAAATATTAATTAAATATTAACTTTTGCCTTTTCGTATCAAAATTACGGAAACGTTGCTTCGTTCATCGCGACACTAATCGAACGTCAATTATGATTTGGCACACCACTCAAAAAGGGTAGATTTTATGCCTTGGACAACGAGAGATAATTCAGACCTCGATTTATTTCCCTGCATCAATTTCAGATAAATGTTAGCAAAGTTGCGGAATTTAGAAACTTGGCAACTTTTCAGAAAAAAGGCACATTGCATAAAAGGCAAACAGATATTTCGCAGGGCGGATCCATACTTTCTAAGGTGGACACGTATTTTCTGTGAGTCGCGCATTGTGCAAGACAAACTCACATATTTCGTAAGGAGGACTCGTATTTTCCAGAGTGGACCTATATTTTCAAGCTGGACCCACATTTTTTAAGGCAAGCCCATATTTCCTAAAATTGACCAACCTTACTCAAAGTGAGCACAGATAAAGCTATGTATGCAAGTGGTCAGAACGTGTATATATAACGAGCTTTAGTCTCACACGAACTCTGCTATTTCACATGCAGTTTCTTATTAAATTTATGGTCTCATTCTGTTTCCACTTTCTTCCTTACACGTTTCATTTTAAAAACGCCTTAATTTTTCACAAGAACGGCAATTTCCTGCAAAACTTAGTTCTCCAACGCTTTAGTAATAATAAGAAATTGCGTGAAACGTACTTTTTACAGTGTTGCATATGTTTTATCTTCATTTTTCCATGCACCTAGCAATTAAATAACTAAAACGAACTTCGAAAATCCGATTTTCGCATTTTGAAGTCTAATTAATATGCGCCATAATTGATTTATTTACAGCGTTATTGTCTTAGACACTACTTAGTAGTATGTAAGTACATCTTATATAAAACGTGACAATCTTTATGATATTGATATTTTAATAAAAAGCTTCCAATTAAATTTAAAGCACCATCTTGTGAAAAAAAACAAATCTGTTTGCTGAAAAAACGATGCAAACTGCCTCTGCGTAAAAATATTTTTCTATCATTCATTTGAGAACTACAAATGGTACGGAAACATTCCCACAATTCTGCATCTTAAATATTCAATAGTTGGATGAGGGATCAATACGTAGCAGCACCGTTTCAGACTAAACGATTCTCCTTTAACAGAATGGATACTACACAAGTACCGCAGGGAGCTTGATCAGGGATCTAAGGATGACACCGATACCGGTCCAAGCTTTATGGTCGTCATCCATTTACGATAACCAGAGTTACGTCACGGATCGCCGATCGCAACATACAGTTCTCCAAAGCAAGATGATATCTCTGAAAGCTCTGCTATCTAACCTCTCCCGTATAAATTTACATTTGTCATCAAGAAAAACTTTTAAATCAATTTTTATACCAAATTTTTTAACGACGCGCATCTTCTTTATTATGTTCGATGTTAAAAAAAAAAAGAAAACAGGTTTTCATTCTATAATTTACGCTGAAAAACATAAAGTTCTCCAAAACAAGATATCTCTGAAAGCTCCACTACCTAGTCTCCGCCATACAAATTTAGATCTCTCATCAAGAAAAACTTTTAATTCAATTTTTTAACGACGCGCATCTTCTTTATTATGTTCGATGTTAAAAAAAAAAGAAAACAGGTTTTCATTCTATAATTTACGCTGAAAAACATACAGTTCTTCAAAGCAAGATAAAATACTCCACCATCTAATCTCCGCCATACAAGTTTACATCTCTCATCAAGAAAAACTTTTAAATCAATTTTCATTTCATTTTTAAACGACACGTACCTTTTTTATTATCTTCGATGTTCATAAACAGAAATGCAGTTTTCCATTCTATAATTTACATTGAAAAATTAATAGAAAAATTTGGAACAGCATCTCTTCATTACAGAAAATCTGGTATTCTTATTAGTGTATTCGCATGAAAGGAGCATAACACGAATTAATAAGTATACAGTTCTCCAAAGCAAGATGATACCTCTGAAAACTCCATCACCTAATATCCTCCATACAAATTTACATCTCTCATCAAGAAAAACTTTTGAATCAATTTTTATTCAATTTTTAAACGACGTGTACCTCTTTTATTATCTTCGATAATCTCAAAAAAAAAAAATGCAGTTTCGCATTCTATAATCTACACTAAAAAACTATTTCAGTGTAAATAATTTTTCTACTATTAATTTAAAAAAGTATTTATACTGAAAAACTACACTGGAAAGAAATTGAGAACAGCATACGTCATCATTACGAAATATCTGACCTTCTTATTAGTATATTCGCATAAAAGGAGTATAACACGAATTAATAAGTATACAATTCTCCAAAGTAAGATGATATCTCTGAAAACTCCACTACCTAGTCTTCGCCATGCAAATTTAGATTTCTCATCAAGAAAAACATTTAAATCAATTTTCATTCAATTTTTAAACGACACGTATCCTTTTTATTATCTTCGACGTTCTTAAAAAAAATGCAGTATTCCATTCTATAATCTACACTGAAAAAAAATTGCGAATAGCATACGTCTTCATTACGAAATATCTGACCTCCTTATTAGTATATTCGCATAAAAGGAGTATAACTTTTATTATCTTCGACGTTCTTAAAAAAAATGCAGTATTCCATTCTATAATCTACACTGAAAAAAAATTGCGAACAGCATACGTCTTAATTACGAAATATCTGACGTTCCTATTGCTAGACTCGCATAAAAGGGGCACAACGCGAATTAATAATTTCTCTCAATAGGAAACCGGCGTTTTCGTGTTGGAAATTACGAAATAGCTGACGATACCGTTTCAAAGAACGTCCATATTTCGCGCGTGGTGTATTGCCGTGTAAAGCGCGCCTCGCATACCTGCCCCTTTCTGCGAAGATCTGATTTCACGCGCATACTTCCGTTGACACCGTCGGTTGCACCCGTCTATAAAACATCCTTTACCCAGCGCGCAGCGTTCTCCAGCGTCGTTATTCCGTCTGTTTATCACCGAAACAAGTGCGATATCGTCGTCGAGCGTCCGCGTATCGACGTTTCATGTAGAAATTATCGCCAGGATAATGGCGGAAGTTGCTCGATCCCAGAGGCCGTCCGGGGGAGCTCCACGAATTAAATCAAAATCCGGGAGTTTTACGAGGAAACTTTTCAAATTGGGATTCTACAAAGGAAGTGGCCCGTGTCTCTTAAATAGGACGAAGAAAGTACTTGCGTTTAATGAGACCAGAAGTTGTACAATGGAACTGCACCAGGTAGACCGAGATAATGTTGGGGGAAGTCCTGGTATCCCGTAAGTCTACGAGCTATTAACCTCGTTACGCTGAATCGAAATAACGTGGACAAATTTCTTGCGCGCTGGAAAAGTTTCGCGGGTGTTTATGCTTTTTCGATTGTTTCGATTGCGAGAATGTTGGAGGGTGTCTCGACGTTTCATGGTGTTCAGTGCGCACGGAACAGATAGTTTGTCTATTATGCGCATTCAAGCGGTTTTTTAGTTAAGCTTGAATATTTTGGGGTTGGTGTAATAATAGGTGCAGATAATCGTTGTTTGTTAATTTTAATATGTGTGATTGGAATGTATGACTAGTTGTGAACTATACTGTTTTGAATGTGTTTAAAGAATGTGTAAGCCTGAAGAGTCAGGGTGGATGTCTGATTTGAATTCTCATGTTCTGTGTGATTCCCATCAAATATAAACCATCTGATGGGTGTGGATTGTGAGGCCAAGACAAACGGATTCGTTGATTATAATGTCACGAATTTTGGTGAGGGAAGCGGACGTCAAAACTGATTGGTTGTTTTAGAACTGTTAGAGAAATGGTTAAAAATGACCACCCCAAAACCAAAAATATTGCAAAAATATTGCTAAAATATTGCTAATTTAGAAATAGTTTCTATTGCTAAAATATTGCTAAGATATTGCTAAAATATTGCTAAGATATTGCTAAAATATTGCTAATTTAGCAGTGGTTTCCAATGAAAAAATATTGCTAAAATGTTGCTAATTTAGAAATAGTTTCTATTAAATAATATAATGTAAATATAAAATAATGTTATTTGAACATTAGTTTCTATTGCTAAAATATTGCTTATTTGTCAATAGCTTCTATTGCTAAATTATTGCTAATTTAACAACAGTTTCTATTGCTAAAATATTGCTAGTTTAGCAATAGTTTCCATACAGATTTGTTAGAAATTGGTTAAAAATGACCGCCCCCAAAGCAACGGTCACTCGCAGGTACCAAGTGCACCCTTTCGCGCGTCTTAAGCCTGGACCGTAACAGGTAATAACTTTATCGCGCACCTTGACCTTTCTTTAAAACATCCAGGATAAAAATGAAATTAACTGAAAGCTGCTTAAATAAAAAATAAAATGGTCATAGAAAGTATACGATGATCGATGGCCTCATAAGCTTATTGTTGTTACGGGCCAGATTAGAGTTTCTTCAAATATTAAATATTATTTACAAATTTGAAACTCTAATCTGTTTTATTGTTATATTATGTGTATTGATATGGTACGCTGAAATATTGATGGACATGTTGTTATCGAACAACCGTGTTTGAATTGTCTGAAACACTGCGACACAGAGGTTGTTCCGTTAACTTTGAAGAGAATTGATCTGCTTAAATGGGAAATTTCTTAGACGTAATCATTGCTCGTGTCATCATCATTGGATCTTTGGATCTTCCACAAGCCTTGGACAAGTGCGATTCGACGCACGCTTTCAGATAAACGGATACGTTTACATTGTTGGCTAGCGAGCGAGAAACTGTGCGTCCAGTTAGCGATATGTTTTAAATAGATGACGCGAAGATTACTGTTATTATTGTTAAAATATTATTTTGAGATTTTCAAGAAAAAGGAAAGAAGGTTGTTGCGGCGAGAGCAAAGATTTATGTTTTGAAAGGAATTCTTTTTGGTATGCTCTGCCTCACTGGAGAAAATGGATATTGACTTGACTGCACACTTAAATTAAGAATTGATTTGACTTTGTTGCTGATCGAGTGGTCTTGATCGCCTTTTCATTTGTCCTTTTCCGAAATTTCATTTGTTCTGCTGTTTCCTGAATTAAGTCTTGACTTTTAAAGTTTTAAAAGATTTTAAAAGATTGCTTGAAATGTTATATGAAATATTTGTCATAAATATTTAGTGAAGTAATTAAGAATCAGAGATTATAATGTAATTTTAGAATAATTGTACAAAAACAGAAAGATGCGATGCAAAGAAAAAGAGATTCACCTGATGCGACGCCTTCGACGTATCTTTCTCAACTGCCTCCATCTTATTCGATCGCGCCCTCGATCATCCTTTATGAACTGTGTCATATAAGTTTTTATTCTCGTATAAACTCGTCCTTCCTTCGCGTATTAAAAATTTTCCAATAATGTAATTCAGCAGTAGTGATTCTAAGTTTACAATCTCGCTTCTAGTTCGTTAATGTTTGACACTTTGAGTTTGATTAAATGTTTTCACCGTCCTGAATCTTTTATTATTATTCTTTAATTTTTCCAAATTTTGTTGTTTTCAATTGTTCCTTTTCTTGCAAGTAATGCAGTAATTTCATTCTCTCTCTTTTAATGACGCACATCGTGGTCCTTTTTTGAAAAAATATTTTCTTCTAAATGTAATTATGTAAGGTCTCCGTTTGTATTTTTTAAAATCTGTCAATGTTTCTGTAAAACTATCATTCTTTGTTACTAATATGTAAAAAGAATAGGGTAATTCCTGACATTCTGTGTTTCTCGTCATTTTTAATACTTCTTTTCACGATTACGGTCAAAATGGCGGTGTCTATAACCCTTTGCACTCGGATGTTCCCTCTGAGGGGACATCAGCATTGGTTAGTGATTGCGAAGGTTAAACTTATTCCACCGCAGCTCTTTCAGAAATGCATGTTTCCCCGAGGTTTTCTATTTAAATGGAAATTTTCTATTGCTGGGAGACGTTCACAATAGAAACTGTTGCTAACACCCAGGAAAGAGCCGAGTGCAAAGGTTAATAAACTGCTGAAGATCGTCTAACGCGGATGCAACGATTAAAAATCGTTAATAGAAAGACAAAAACATTTGTATAGCGAAAAATTCCACTTTAACAAACCATAAAATTGAAAAAGATTGTTACAATATATTAAAAAATATTGGAACCTTAAATTCATTAGAATACTTAAAGTATTAAATGCTACAAAAAATGGCTGTACCGTCACAGTTACTCCAAATAATGGACAAACCTATTTCCACGTCTTAAAAGCGCAACAAATCTCTGATACCCATCTCTCCGCTCGAGAATATAATTATATCGAAACTGAGCACAAAAATAAGAGGGAATGCACCAATCAGGGAATCGGTAACCTTGGATCTCGCTGGCCGGAAGGTCAGGGGGGGTCCGAAACCGCGAGGTGGTATTCCATTAATCGTTTCTCGAAGTAACGACCAACTTTTTCTCACCAGTTTTGGACTACCTTCTCGGCCGGGTGCAGGCGCTTTTTTCTGGGAGATATTTTTATTAATCTGTCGTTGTGGTTTCGCCTCTCCTCCTGTTTTCATCATCCCTGCTTTTTTCTCTTCCGGGTAAAGTTTTAGGTGTCGAGCGGCTGAACCACCCCCCGGGTTATATAAAGAGGGAAGGAGGTTTTCGAGAACGAAGCGCACACCAGTGGGAATCGAACTCTGGCCCGTCCGACCAGCAAGCCAAGATCCTACGCCCGTACCCACGGCGTCCCTCCTGATTTTAGCGTCGTCAAAGCTCCTTTTCTGTTGCGAAAACACGAAGACTAACCCCTAATGAGGGGTGAAGATATACAATTAATATATATATATATATCTATATATACACAATAAAAAAATTTATTTATTTGTAACAGATATTAAAATAGTGCTCGATGTTACACAGTCGCTACGATTGCACAAATCTTTGTTTTTCATCAGTATGTAAACGTATTAATAGATAATAATTAGAGTAATAAATTAGCCAGTTTCATAAATTCGCAAAAGGGCTCCTCAGAACCGATCTCAATGATTTTTGGATACGTTGAAGAAATCAACATTCTGAACAATTTTTTCTTATATGTATAACAGGTGGTCTCTATTAGTTTTGGAGATATTTGTAAAAAGTTACGACTGTAGATGAATTCCGTTTATAAGTATGCGTTCATGAGAGTGTATACGTCAGCATTGGTTGTCGAGTACACAATGGATTCTTTGAATATGACCTCGGTGCTCAGCTGCGGTATGCAGCGTAACCCACGACCGCAATTATTTGACGAACTGTTTGTAGAAGTTATTCAGTACGTTGATCTTAGCACATTATTGACCAGAGACGTCATATGACGTCTTTTGATAACTATACGTTGTTATGGGAACGTTATACGACGTCTTCTGATCATCTAACATAATTGACTGGATATTATACAATTTAATTACGATAAAACGATGTTTGAGTTTGAATTGTGCAATTCCCAGTTTGTGGAAAACGTTATTTAAGTGAGTTCAAGTTGCCTTAAATTTTTACACTTGTAGTATCGCTTCGTGCATTTGATTAATTATTATCGTTAAACTTTTAAAAGTGGCGCATCGCAAATTTTTTAGCGGACAAAAATTTCTCTGTGAGTTTGGTGAATTTTGTGATGATAATTTATTCGACTCTAAATACTCGTTAAATTTTTTAAAATGACGCATTGCGAATTTTTTAGTGGTGGAAAATTTCCACATGAATTTGGTGAATTTTGTGATGATAATTTATCCGACTGTCCATATAACATCTAGTCTAGTGATTCAGAAGATGATAGATTTTCTCAATATAGTTCTAATATCAAGCCAACAAAATGACAAAAAAGTTTTGTGATTGACAGTGACTCTGAAAATAAAGACAACATTCATGACATTGGAGAAAATTCTTCTTTTTCCACAGAAGGCTGGATTGAATGCGACATTTTATGAAACAATGGAAAACTGTACTAAACTGTCTGGTGTAACTATTTTTCCATAAAAAACTGGATTGAATGCAACATTTTACGAAACTTGGAAAACTCGATAAAAGTGTCTGGTGTGACTATTGAATGCAATGGCCCAAAAAGTGTTAGCGAAGTAACAAAATTAGTGCTTACAAACGACTTTTTCGACTTGCTTGCCTCGCAAATGAACGTGTACCATCGACAGATTGAAAAATCGTATAAAAACTACGATAATATTTTCAAATGGACTGACATCATTAATAGTTTATTGGTAGATTATGCAGTGAAACTATATGTTGCACTCTCCTTCATGCAGGTGCATGTTGTACAGCCTACCACACTCTTAAAAAATATTAAAATACTTTAATAACATATACAAGAAGTTTCAAATAAATACATCACGTGATAAGGAAGTTGTTTGTATTTAATTAATGTCTCTGCAAAAAAGCCTCGATCAATAATGTGTTAATAGTTCAAGATCATCAGAGTGAGTGAAGTTATCTGCTTTATAAATAATGTTCTCATCATCATTATCATATTTTCCTCTTTTAATAACAGCGAAAGTAAGTCTGCTGACGTTTGAAAAACTAATTTTTACTTCTCCATGCAAAAACTTCTCGTTTGGTAGGCGACAATATATTGAACTTCCACCAAAAGAACTTGCAAAACCATTTACTACAAAGGTCGGCAGCCTTTTTTCGCTGTGAGCCAAAATTAATGAAAATCTGACTTTTAAGAACACGTTTCGGGTCCCTAGACACAGACGTAGATTCAAGAAAAAAAAAAATGGAGAGACGACACGTATTATCCTTCTTTTCTTTTGTATTTTTTTAGTTAATAAACTTGAACGTTAATGGACTTTGTAATCGAACTAAAATGTTACTTTTATTATTTATATTATCTCAAAGTTTTATGCTTTTTTAATCAATTATGTTACACATTGTTTGCAGATGCGTCACTTGAAATTTTCAAATCATAATGGGCCACAGGATGATTTAGTATAAAATATGTGTTCAGACGCACATTTTTTATTCCGTTGCCAACGAACGCCATGTTCAAGCGAAAGCAACGAACGTTTGCGTTCAACGAGTGAACGCAGTTGCGTTCAACGTTAACAGACTTTGTAATCGAACCAAAATGTTACTTTTATTATTTATATTATCTCAAAGTTTAGGTAAATACTTATATTTTTGTTCTAATTTTTTTATTTATTATGTTACACATTGTTTGCAGATGCGTCACCTGAAATTTTCAAATCATAGTGGGCCACAGGATGATTTAGTATAAAATATGTGTTCAGACGCACATTTTTTATTCCGTTGCCAACGAAACGCCATGTTCAATCGAAAGCAACGAACGTTTGCGTTCAACGAGTACAATAAATCCCACTTTAACGCAACGTTACCAGCAACCACGTGTTCGCGTGTAACTTCAGTCTAAACAGCGTGGCGAACGCATCTGGCGAACTGCTGGGTCGCGAAGAACTTCCGGTCCGTTCGACGCGACCAGAATGTTACTCGCGTCGCGCGTTCCATTCAAAGTTTCCATCGCGTTCGTAATTCTTACGCATGCATCGACGTGTCGGGTGTCTTTACATGTTAACCAACCGGAAGACGAGTGCGCTCGAGTCCACGACGCGAATTACCGCTGGATCACAGATCGACGAATACGAGAAGCAAATGAGAGGAGACCATGGAGTCGAAATGGCCGGAAGCTTCTTGTTTCGAGAGGAGATCGTTTAACGAAAGTGTGTTTTGTCACTTTGTACGCTATATTTCTAGACGAATGACTCTTTTTTGAGAGAAGAAGTAAAGATTGGGTTAAAATGGTTTGTCAGTGGCGGATTTAAGGGCGCATCCATGTTTCTTCTTTTTCTTGCATAGTGGAAAGTTAGGGAAACATCACTTAGTTTCGTTACATTCACTCATTTATGAATTCTTGTGCGGGAGAAATTAATACAGTCCGTCCTCGACTTACGTGATTTCGATTTACGCGATTTAAAAAGAAAAAGAAAAGAATTATGTTTTATATGATCTGAAATGAATTAGCTGGTTTCAAAGCTGAACATCCTGATCCTGAACGATCTACGAAAGTTACAAAAGCAGCGAATAATGATATTGCATGCTACACTTTAATTTATGAAGAAATATATATAGATCTATTTTACTTTCAGCTATGCTTTGGAACTAAAACGTATTTGTTGCCAAAAGTGCTAAATCTTCTGCTTTCCTCGACTTACACGGAAACCTTTGGAATCAATTAATCACGCAATTCGAGGACTTATTGTATTTTCTAGATAAGTTTGTTACAAGTTTCGTGTTTCTTTTATTTGTTTGTTTTTGAACAATTGTAATATAAACAAAGGTGGATTTATAGGGAGCGTCCAGGGCCTCAAAGTTTTTCATATTTTTTTTTACATAGTGGAAAAATAGAGAAACATAAATTAGTTTCATTACATTGACTCATTTATGAATTCGTCGTTAAAAAGAAGTAAAAACTTATTTAAGAGATACAATGAGCGAAGGGAGGCTCAATTTTATGTCTATTTTGAATATAGAAAGTAATCTTTAATTCGTTCGATTTTATGCAGAGAGGAATTTATGACTCATTGTAAAAAATTCTTTGAAAAGTTATGTTCTTGCGTTTTAATTTACCAACCCATTCAGATTTACAGAAAGCTGCGTTCACAACATCGTCGTAATGTCTAGTATCGTGCCATCAGGGTCGGAACGTGTAACTTCCGCTGGCCAGCGCGAATAATTTCACGTTACGTAGAAAATACGCGAGCTTGCTCGCGATTTGTTGCTAGTTTGCACCGACAGAATTATGCGCAGCCGGCATTTGCATCGGTTTGATAGTTTTACAACCCAATAAGAGCGCCTGCTATTTTTTTCTCCCTTTGTCGCTACCTTCTGGACCTGTACGCGCTTGAGAAAGGTGTTTGTGATTTCTAGCAACGTAATATATCAGCTTACTACAGATTCTTTTAACTTTTTCTGGTGCAATCCGTTTTAATATTTTTTTTTATTTATGCGTTCAAGCGTGAACAAATTAAAAGTTCCATGTGTGAAAGAAAATCTATTGGTATGCTCATTTTACATGTTAATGACGAGCGAATATTTAAGGTTTTGAATGATGGAAGGTATAAGGTAACGAGATGTAGTCACCAGTTGAAAACAATAAACAAGAATGTTATTAACCCTTTGCACACGGATGTCCCCTCTGATGGGACATTAGAATTGACTAGTGATTAAACTTATTCCACAGCAGCTATTTGAGAAATGCATATTTCCCTCAAATTTTCTATTGAAACGGAAATTTTCTATTGCTGAGAGACATTAGCAATAGAAACTATTGCTAAAATATTGCTCAAAGATTGCTATTTTAGCAATAGAAACTATGCCTAAAATATTGCTCAAAGATTGCTACCTTAGCAATAGAAACTATGACTGAAATATCGCTCAAAGATTGCTATCTTAGCAATAGGAACTATGGCTAAAATGTTACTCAAAGATTGCTATCTTAGCAATAAAAACTATGGCTAAAGTATTGCTCAAATATTGCCATTTTAGCAATAGAAACTATGACTAAAATATTACTCAAAGATTGCTATTTTAGCAATAAAAACTATGGCTAAAGTATTGCTAAAAAATTGCTATTTTAGCAATAAAAACTATGGCTAAAGTATTGCTAAAAAATTGCTATTTTAGCAATAGAAACTATAACTAAAATATTGCTCAAAGATTGCTATTTTAGCAATAGAAACTATTGCTAAATATTGCTAAAATAGTTGAAAGATACGAGGATAATATCATGATAAAATTACATTACAAAATTAAAAAAGAAATTATACAATTATAAACGTACAGATATTTATTATTATTATTCGTGCTAGAGGAAGAAAAGCTTCCCCAAACCTGAAAGGACTCGTTTAAAGAATTTCAACAGGTTCCTTCGTCTCTTCGAGTGCTTTCAGAGGACAAAAATAAACGCTTCGATCTCGATAAACCTTTCGCTCCACGATCGATGCTCTTTATTATTAAAATAAAACTACCCCTATGCAGCGCAACTTATTCGCTCATGTGTAACACGTCTAACAACGAGGATCAGCCTCCTTCACTCGAACCAAACGATGTTGATTTAACCCTTTGCACTCCAAATTATTTTTCAATTTTGTTGCTAACAACCCTCTACTATTTAAAATATTTTATTTGAAATTTACTTCAAAGTACAACTCCTCGATTGCTACAAACAATTTTGTTTACTAATTGTATTAAATATAGCTCTCAAATTTTGTTGTAATTCATATTTGTGGAACTTATATTGGTTTTTTTTTTATTTACTGACGTCGAACCACACTCGACAAAGTAGTGCAAAGGGTTAACTCTAAAGTTAACCCTTAAGTTTCGCGCGAAAGAAAACGGCACCCAGCACTTTGCGGTTGTGCTCGAAGGGGTTAATCGTCCGTTTAAGGGTTAATGTACATCGGTGGTCCGCATCAGTAATACGCATATACACGAGCGTTTATATATCATGCATATCGCGGAGCATGTAACGTATATGCAGCTGCTCTATGCACGCGAATTATTACACTCCACTTTGACGGGCCTGAAAACGGCAAGGGTTAAAGATACGACGCTTCCAGAGGAATCTCATCAAAATATCTTCCGGTTCGATCGACATTCTGTCTAACAGGATCCTTCTGGATATCTTTATCGAAATACCTGGCGCATTTTCCGGTGAATGTATTTGTTATTCGCGAAGTTATGTGTTTCAGCAGAAATGACAAATTTAGTGTTTGTTTAAAAGTGTATGGCAGAGGCTGAAATAAATTTACGATAGGGTCGCAGATAAATGCTATTTTTGAGATAGTAGTATTTATATATTTTTTAATGAAATTTAGTAGCAAATGTAGTATTTGTTTAAGCATGTATGTTAGAGATTGCGACAGACAAATTTATGACAGGGTCCTAGATAAATGCTATTTTTAAAGAAGTAGTATTTAAATTCCTATTTTTTAATGAAATTTAATACCAAATCTAGAATTTGTGTAAAAGTATATGTTGTAAATTGCAACAGCCAAATTTATGACAGAGTCCCAGATAAATGCTATTTTTAAAGAAGTAGCATTTAAATTCCTATTTTTTAATGAAATTTAATATCAAATCTAGAATTTGTGTAAAAGTATATTTTGTAAATTGCGACATCCAAATTTGAAATAGGGTCACAGATAAATGTTATTTTTAAAGAAGTAGTATTTAAATTCCTATTTTTTAATGAAATTTAATAAATCTAGCATTTGTGTAAAAGTATATGTTAGAGATTGCGACAGCCAAATTTATGATAGTGTCGCAGATAAATACTATTTTTGAAAAAGTAGTATTTAAATTCTTTCTTTTTTAATGAAATTTTCTTATAATAATGTAAATATATACGAGTGCGTGTAATAATGCAAAACTTTCTCAGAATAACACAAAATTTGCAATTGTTTTATCTGGTTCATAAAAGGAAAAGAGGAAGAAGCAGAGCTCGTGCTTTTTAAATATTTTTTCTCCACAATTCGAATTCCAATTCTTATATTTTTCATCCGCATTTTCGATAGTGTAAACTAAATAAAAATATAAGCAATATTCCAATTGATGTATTCGAAACTTTCATCGTACGATTTTCGAAATTTGTCTCATAAAACGAAGACTTCGAAGTCAGATTTAATAATTTTTTACTAGCAATGTTTAAATGAAATACGAATGATTTATAGCGTTACTGGCGTCACGTAATTCAAGAGCAAGTTCATTATCGTCGAGGAGTTTATGCGAAATTACAGGTCCTTAGACGTGGACTTCGATGCAACAAGGTTAATGAAGTTTCGGCTCATTAGGCCACGCAATCATGAGTTACACAGTTCGCGATCGATTAAACTCGTCGCTGTAGAATCGATTATGAAGATCTGATTACTCCAAAGTATTCTCATTAACCTGTAGCCGGGTTCGCCGCCTAAATTTCCTTCACTATTAATGTAGAATAACAATCTCGAGTTCTCTCGGGTTTCATGTCGTAATCAAATTAATAACCGTTCACTGATTGTCGATCGTAAAAGAAAAGTGAATTCATGGCTAGCGTATGTATTATTACACCACCATGATATTGAATTTATGTATGAAAAGATTAGTCGTAATAGGAGACTTAGAAAATAGTAAACATGCAAACTTCCAAGGTATTTTAAGATCTAGATTTTTCTGTATTGAAAAATTTACTTAAATTAACTATGAATATTATCTTGATCGGTTTATTTGATGAATTATCTTTTGGTTGAAGCAAATTATTATTAACAGGGTCGTCGCGTGAATAAAAGACGCCTGAGTGCAAAAGAAATTTAGCACCCTCTTGCGTGATACAAGATTTGTAAATTACAGCAGAATAATTAATTTCATTTCCAAAAGTAATTAATTTTAATTCAAAAAAGGTTTTTAGTTAGGTGCAAATACATACATAGAATCAGGGAGAATAGAATATAAAGAGCTAAATCTTATCTTTGTCTTTATTTATTAACCCTTTGCACTCGACGCGTTCCCAGCAATTTTCTATTGCTGGTAAAAGTTAGCAATGGAAACTATTACCAAGCAACTTGTCAGCAATAGAAAATTTCCATTTCAGTAGAAAACTTTGGGGAAACGCGTTTCTCAAAAAATTTTGAGAATTTTTACCTTAGCAATTAATTCCCTCAGAGGCGTGCAAAGGGTTAATTTTCATTAGAGTATAAAAAACTGGATAATAAAATATTTACACACTTTTCTGTTACCAGATGATCTCGAAAAATTTTTAAAAGTTAATCATTATTTTATGCTCCTTGTTATATATCAATTGAAATAATAGAAAACTAAATTAAAAATTTCTTTTTAAACTTAATTCATACTTTTGATATAGTATATACTATCTATTTTCCAAATTTCATTGAAATCTTGCATTTGGTTGTAAAGATATTATTTGTTTTTTAAAGGATGCACGTTTCTCATATTTCACTGATCTTTGCGCTCCAAATTATTTTTCAATTTATTAGTTTAGTTGCCAACAATTCCCTACTATTTCAAGTGTTTTATTTGAAATTTACTTAAAAAATTTGTCAGTTGCAGCACAGTCCCTCGAATGCTACTTGTAAACTCTAAAACTTTGTTGTAATTTATATTTGTTTCTTCTTTTGTCCAGTTACACTGGACAAAGGAGCACAAAGGGTTAACATTCCACAATTACATAATACGTGGCATCAATTTTTAACCCAAAAATGAAATATCACATACGCTGTCGATACGGTTTCTTCTTTTTCCTCGAAACGATCGCGTCAGGCGGTCGCAAATCCAGAATAGGAACGTTTCATCGACTGTTCACGAGCTGCGATTTAACGAGGCGGTGTCGTTAGCACAGCTCTGAAGAGACAGAAGGAACACTGCGAATCTCGAGGCTCGCGCTTTAAGGCCAACGAAGTTTCGCCTCGTTAAGTTCTAGGGTTACCGCGAGCCCTTCCCTGCACGCCAGATGCGGTTGATTAATTTTCTGGATAACGATCAGGGCTCGTAGGTAACGATTTTGCGAGGCGCCACGAAAAAGGTCACTTGTTGCGCTCAGACGAAATATAGAAAGCTGGTTGCTGTAGTCGTATGCTTCTTGTAGGATATTTGTTATTTTTAAATTAAATACAAGGAGATTAAAACGTCCTTATAACTATATGTTCTCTCAATAACGCACGATCAACAACTGACTCAATTTGTTTAAAAACATTCACTTGAAAAACTCATTCAACTTGAAACTCAACACTCAAAACTCACTCACATTCTAGAATATTCCATAGCATAAAAATTGAAACTCTTAAATTATTGATTATCAAACAAGGATAGTAAATTATTAAACAAGGATGTTTAAGATTACTATCCTTCATTCTTCTTTACAGTATTTCCAAATTGAGATAGTTCGTACATATCAACTGTTTATTTCGAGTGACTTAAGTCCATTTTTCAAAAAGATCGAGCTAACTATTTTAATATTTACATTCCTACGTTACCTTTTTACTCTGAAGCAAATTGTAAATAATATATTTAAAATCACTAATATAAACGTGCACCCTTTAAAAAACAAGTAATATCTTCACCAAATTTGGAAAATAGGTAGTGCATAGTATTTCGAAAGTATGGATTATGTCCAAGAAAAATGAAATTTTTTATTTAGTTTGCTATGGAGCAAACAATAATTGTTAATTTTTAAAAGTTTCAAGAGATCACTTAGTAAGAGAAAAGCGTAATAATGTTTGAGGATGTTTTATTATGCAGTCTTTTATATAGTAATTTTATTCACTCTAATATTTTTTCTATATATGAAATTTTTGAAAACACTCAAACAGTCAAATTGTTCTTTTTATTATTTACAAAAGGTTGTGCAAAAGAAAATATTCAGATTGAATTAACATTTATGAACGTCCTGCATAAAAAGTATTAATACCCAACCCATCCATAGTGTAATAATTGATAAAGACGCAGTAATTGAGAATGGATATTTATTTCAATCCCAGGGAACAGCCATTCCATTCGCCTCGATCTAATGGAGTTATTATTAATTGTTTTTAGCAAGTAATTATTTGCACCGACGATGGTAAATTTAATATTAATTGTTACAACATTGCGATACTAATGGCTTGTTTAATATAATTGGCAATTACAACAATGAATCGATAGCAATTATATAGGATTAATATCATGTCACCAATTTCGATGGTTATTGAATGTATTATAGAAATCAACAGTCGAATCGCGTTTACGTGTGTTTGTTGCAATTATAAAAAATAGAGACATTTTTCTGCGCACACTGTTTCTTTATAATAATGTATCTGTAGAAGTTACTGTAGTCGAAAACCTTCCTTTGACAAGTAAATGACTGACTTCTGTCTTTTTCATACAAATTCTCTTATGTGAAACAGACAGTGATGACAATTCTGAATCAGAAATTGATATCGGATCAAAAAACGATGTACATGCAAATTCTGTATAAAAAAAACAATACTGATACTACTTATACATAATTGCTGAAAATTTCAATGAAATATATTAAGTACAAAAATAATTATTGCAGTTTTAGTACACATATGTTAAAATATCGTTAGATCACTAAAATACCCTGATTTGTATGAAAAGTTTGTGAAAAATAGCTCGATGCGAATGTGTTAATGTAGTAGAACACAATTTCTTATAACACAAATCTATATAACACGTAACATAGTTATTTATATTTGTTCCGTCCCATACGGAACAAAAAACATTTAAACCAGGTTTATGCTACAGTCGCTTATATTTAGTTATTTTTAAAGGGTCCCAATTTTTGTTTATCACTTTTTCTAATTAACTTCCTAATTTAAGTCGTCGAGTTTAGAGGCTTAAAGGTGGCATAGAACTTGTAAAGATTCTCATCCTTAATGCCTCACTTCAATAGCTATTGTAGAGGTATTTTTAATTAGGCCTTAAATACTATTTATTGATTATAATTAGCTATTTTTGAAGAGTCCCAATTTCTATATCTCACTTTTTCTAATTAACTTCGTAGTTTGAGTCGCTGGGATTAGACGTTTAAAGATTGCCATAGAACTTGTAAAGATTCTCATCTTTAATGCCTCACTTCAATAACTATTGTAGGGGTATTTTTAATCGGGTCTTAACCCTTTGCACTCTGCTCCTTTCTGGACGCTGGCAATAAATGCTAGAAATATTGTTGAAATGGCAATATTTTAGCAATATTTAGCAATAGTTTCTATTTCTAACGCCTCTCAGTAATTGAAAATTTCCATTTCAATAGAACACTTTTGGGAAATATGCATTTCTCAAAAAGTTGCAGTGGAATAAGTTTAATCCTCAGAGGGGACATCCGAGTGCAAGGTTAAATACTATTTATTGATTATAATTAGCTATTTTTGAAGAGTCCCAATTTCTATTTATCACTTTTTCTAATTAACTTCCTAATTTAAGTCTTTAAGAACTTGTAAAGATTCTCATCCTTAATGCCTCACTTCAATAGCTATTGACGCATCATAACATCGAGCTCAGCCAGCTGATTGACTAGCTCCTGCTTCTAGAATTACTATATAATTGTACATTTTGGAAATTTAAGACAGTGTCAGATTATACTAAGGACAAACAGCTTCGACTAAACATAGAAGGCTAAGAGTTGGATCCTTTGAAAACTCTCCTTCCTTCGACACTCAATCATACTTCAAAGTCGTCTTTGGTATTCCAACCGAGCATTTTCGCGAGGCGAAACTAAGGACGCAACAATATTATAACATGTCGCTTATCAAATGCGTTCACAAACTTTAAATATCACGAATATTAAATAAACTTCTCCAATAAGTAAGCAACGATTTCTTTGACTACTAAATCATTCAGCGAATATTTATTAGAAGAGTATGATTGTCCGAAACGTAATGAGTTTCCACAGATTGGTGTCTAATCATCAGAAATTCCGATTTATATAAAAAGTTTGTGAAAAATAGCCTGATGCGAAAGTGTTAACATTCTACTGTCCCTCTAGTGGTGAGTATTGAAGGACTACGCGTTAACAAAGGACATCGCACTACGTATACCCAAGGTCACTCTTCATTTACCAATATCCTTGTACCTTTTATGAGTCCTCCAAGTTGGAATCGATAAGATGCTCAACGAGGAAATAATCGAACCCTTCAAAAGTCCTGAATTAAACAATTTTAACGAGAAACACCGATTTTTACAACTAGATTTCAGAGGCATTGATAAACTCGAGCAAAAAGACACGTATTCGTACGCTTACTTCGATTTAAATCGAATTTTACACGATTCACGTATGGCGCGTAATATTTCGAAATTGGATTCGAGCCAGGTTCGCTTCCAAATAACGACAAAAATTCGAGTCAATCCGTTAACCACTCAGACAAGGTCTGTTTCAATTTGTACGAATTCCCTTTAAACTGACGAACGCATCCGCCACATTCCAACGACTAATGGACCACCAAATACCATCCGAATGAGAACCGCACAATTTTCGCGCATCCAAACGATGTCATCATCGTTACGGAGGGCGAGGATCAGCGTTTCGCATATTTCAAACGTGACTTGATCGCCTTATCGAAAGCGGAATTAGAATCCAGTCAAGAAAAGTGTGAGTTATTCTTCTACTCAGAGATGAGATATACGCAATAACTCATGAAGGATTGAAAATTGATTCGGATAAAATGGCCCCTATTGTAAATTACTTTCTCCACAGCCACAATGAAACCAATGTAAAGTAAGTTTGAAGATTCTTCAGGATGACTTCTCGATAACTTTCGCATCAAAGTTTCTTAAACTCTTGAACTGAAATGATGAGTCTAGTTCGTCATGGACTTTTTTGAGCAAACTGACAATGACGAACTGTACTCGCCAGATATTATTTAGAGCTTATTTAGAGCTTTTTGTGAGAGAAGTATATGTAAGTCATAGCAAGTCTATTGCTTTGATACACTCGTGTGCGTGCTTCTATTAGTCGTTAGTAAAGTTAACCAGTATCGCGTAAAGTAAATGCACGACACAACTAATGAAGTGCAGTAATGGTTATTTTACTAGTGATATCTGTCTATAGAAGTTATTATATTTTTTTCTGAGGAGAATATAATAAATATGTAACATATTTATTATTTTAAAATTAAATACAAGGAAATTAAAAAGTCTTTATAACTATGATGTTTTCTGAGTAATGCACAATGATCAACTGACTCAATATGTTTAAAAACATTTGCTCTCGCTCACATTCTAGAATATTCCATAACATAATAGTTGAAACTCTTAAGTTGTTGATTAATATACAAGGATAGTTTTACTATCCTTCAAATATATAATATGGAGGGATATTACCCGATATGGTTAAAAGAATGGAAGATTTCTTATGTGAAAGTGATAATAACAGTGTTGAACTGAGTGAATATGATTAGTCAGATGAAGAAGGAGTTGATAATGTTCTTCCAGACACTAATTATGTTTTTATATGTATATACAACAATAAACGTTCATATAAATGTGTGAAACCAATATTATTTTTACTAATTAAAAATTATTTGAACAACAAAACCGTAAGTTTCTATATCAATCCTCCTTGTCTTAAAATTAAGAAAATTAAATCGTCTGCTTGAGCAGTGCTGACTGAAAATAAATTACAGTTCAAGTAGTTAATACGCGTTTGTAGAATGTTGTAGAATGTTTCTACAATTTTTGTAGAAATATACGAAATGGCACTTTGTTTAAGCCATTTCAAATTTTTCGCACGAACGATCCTTAGTTTCCTAAACTTCGAAACGCTTCTAAACACCCCTCTACAGCCGTTATAAAGCGAGGAGATCCCGCCATTTGGAGTAATAAAATGCTAAGACTACCCTTCGTTCACGATTGGCTGCGTTGCAACTTCTCTCGAACCACGACGGTTATGGATCGTAAAATATTATAACTGGGGTACAGAGTACCATATAGACCAGGGGTGGCCAAACCATCGCGCATTCGCCAAAACTAACATATTGGATGATTACAATCTTCATATTTTCAACACCAGAATACTCTCAGTTCAGTTCATACTGTAGGGTGTGAATGATTTTACAATGCGTGGCTTTGTGTATGAAGGAATAAAATGTAATTTAGAATATTCTCGAATAATGAATATTCGAATAATGAATATTCGAGAATATTCCAAAAGAATGTGTAAATGATTTTATTACGTGCGACTTTGTGTGCGTGAAAACATGACGAAATTGAGAATATTCTCGAACATTAATTATTCGAGAATATTCCAAACTTTGTGCAAAAGAGTATGAGTGTGCATGTATGTGAGTACCTGGAAAAACAAGGGAATGAATGGAAAAGAATCTAGAATGTTCGATGATTGAAAACATATAAGGATATGTGTGCGCAGCGATAGAAAGAGTTGAAGAAGAACAGTAGTACGCATCGTCAATTTAACCTAATAAATTCATTCTTTACAATTACGCTTGTTTTTCGGCAAAAACATCTGTTCCACAATACAGTCTTCTTACTCATCAGTTCATCCCAGTTTTTGACAGTTTACAATTGTAAGATGTGAACAATGTGTTTATGTATGAGAGAGTGGCAGAGTGAAATGCGATACGATTGAGACTGGCGTAAATAAATTAATTTAATTGCGTGATTGAGTTATTCCTTTTCCTCTTACTCCTATTTATATTTTTTATTCCCAATTGTGAATATAGGAAGGTACCAAAGGTGCGTGAGTTGTATGGCACATTAGAACTCGTCTACGAAAGAAATTGGTGTACATGATGTGCAAAAGGTTGACCACCCCTGATGTATACAGTCTACAATATTTCGTCTCAGTATTTCTAATAGGGAATTTTAAAAAACAATGTACATTATTTCATCGCATTTCCCCACTTTTTGTCTTATGGAGTCTGCTCGCAGCAACGTGGAAAAGCGTCATTAACATAAACGACGAATATGATTTGCTTACACCTGAAATGCGAAGTAGTCAATCGTCGAAACGAACAGAAAATAAACTGGTATAAAAACCAAAACAAAATTAAAACCAAAGAACAGAAAGTTCTTCAGAAACTGCAAAAACTTGTGATTTACATTACTTAACGCATAACCAGACCTGACAGAGGATCCAGAGAGTGTCATGGAGCAATTAAATAAATCGTGGCTTATCGCGATTGAAATTGTCTCAGAATTGATACAACTTGAGGAAGAGAATTTCACGAGAAGCTAATTAATAGAAAAAGAATGAAGAAAACCATGTTCTCCCGTTGCATAGAGATGGGTCCAAAGCACTGAGTGCAGATTCAAGCGGACAGCTGAGATCCTAGATTGCATGTTCCTCAAGAAGAAACGGAGGGAGGTCAAAAAGGAGATACAAAAGGTTACTGGAAATACGACGCAGAGAACGACGACATAGGTCGCTGTAAATACATGGCCAACTGCTTTTTCTATTTCTACAAACCTTTACCTCTTTACCTCGAAGCCTGGCGCTTATTCTACGAAATGCAGCACTATAAATAAAATTGTGAAGGATAGTAATCTTAAATATCCTTGTTTAATAACTTACTATCCTTGTTTGATAATCAATAATTTAAGAGTTTCAATTTTTATGTTATGGAATATTCTAGAATGTGAGTGAAAGCGAATGTCCGTGTGAATGAGTCTTTCAAGTGAATGTTTTTAAACAAATTGAGTCAGTTGTTCATCGTGCGTTATTGAGAAAACATATAGTTATAAAAACGTTTTAATCTCCTTGAATCTAATTTTTATCTCTCGTCACCCGTTTCGTAAAGTCCATACTGCAATTTCTAAATATCTAATAGATGTTAGAAAATGTATTATGAATTTCGGTTTCTTTAATTCAAGTAGAATCAGTCCTCGGTTCCTTCTGTACCGAGAACACTTACATGTAATGGAGGGTGGATGGGATTAGGGAAATATGGATGGGTCCTTGCGTAGTCGCCTCCTCGTTGGTGGACCTGGGTACTTGGTAACGTTTTCGAAAGATTACATGTAAGTTATTTGCGATTCACTTAAAATTTTCTAAACTCTTTGCAGAACTTGAAAACTTTACATGGGGTTCGAGTAATGATTGTCTGTCTAAGTAACACCCACATTGTTCTCTCTAAAAGAGAGAGAGAACACAATAATACCTGTAGATTTTTACTCGATTAATATTTCTAAGCATACTAGTCTAAACTATGGAAAAGCTAGTTTCGGGCAGCTTCCGATAGTTTCTATCCGAAAGTAGCTTGGTTAGACGAGATATGAGATAAACCAATTACCTAATTTATCTACGTATCCCACAGTTCAAGGACTCTATCTATCTATCGTATCTTTTTAGTGTTACTCATCAAATAGCACAGAATCATCGGAACTAAAACTGAACTAGTAGTTTTACTGGTACGAGCAACGTCGTCAGTGATTACATTAAAACGTACTATCTAAAAATCATAAAATATTTGCCTCCAAGTTCGAATGGATTACTACCAACAATTTCATTCGCAAAACTCTTTTATCTATTATAACTAGGTTTACAAAGTTTTATTCTAAATCAATTTAAACAAAACTAACCTATGGCAGCCATTTGCTTCTAATTATTTACTATATAATTTTTAATTGTAGCGTATCACTATACGATGCAATTAATAATTATATATTAAATAAATAGTGCCCGGGTCTCACCACGTGGAGGTTGCTGCGAATGGAGACCCACCCTAACCACGTCCCATCCACCCTCCTTTTATACAAGATATCATTGAATAAAATCTCCATCCAATGTGCATTTGCAACAAGTTCAATGTTTGATCCCTATGCAAACGCACAATAGACGGAGTTTCATAAAGAACTTCCGCGGAAAAGAATTATTGCGAATGAAAAAAGACACGAATAATCTACCTAATTAATAATTGACTTTAATTTCAAAATGACCTACGTAACTAGGAATTTATATCAATCTAAAATCTTAATAGGTCTAATTTACGATCAAATTTACAAAACGCGAGACAAAATATAAGTGACGACAAAAGACGGCAGAATTAAAAGTAATGTAATATTAAAAAACAGCACTGGAAACACTGGAACACCTAAAACAGCACTGGAAACGCTGGAACACCTAAAAGAGCACTGGAAACACTGGAACACCTAAAATAGAACTGGATACACTGCAATATCTAAAACAAAAATGTGCAACATATGGAACCATAACACAGGTTAATACATATCGTAAAAAATATATCCAAGAAAAGAAAAACACACACACACATATAGTGACATAAGACACATATAAATACATATAAATATAAGATAGATATAATTAAAAAGACATGTGATAAACACAGCACAAAAGATATGCCCAAGAACAGAAACACATGCACACATGCCCACATAAAAAGTTACATAGAGACATAGAAACAGAAACAAATTTACAAGAAAAGATACATAACATTTATATAAAAATAATACCGTTACATGTCGCGAGAGCAGCCATCTCAGGGCGCTATTTCATAATATAATATAACACAATATAATATAATATAATATAACATAACATAATATAATATAATATATAGGTTGAGCTATTTAATTGTAACATCTAAATTTACTGGTAAACTATTCGTTGTATAGAAAAATGTTCCAAACAAATAGTTTGAAATATTTTTTAATGCGACGAATGGGTCACAAATAAATTTAGACTGTACGATTAATTGGCTCTCGATATATATAACATGTAACAGAGTAAAAGCAGCCATCTCAGGGCGCTATTTCATAACATAACATAATATAATATAATATAATATAATGTAATGTAATATAATATAATATAACATAATATATAGGTTGAGCTATTTAATTGTAACATCTAAATTTACTGGTAAACTATTCGTTGTATAGAAAAATGTTCCAAACAAATAGTTTGAAATATTTTTTAATGCGACGAATGGGTCACAAATAAATTTAGACTGTACGATTAATTGGCTCTCGATATATATAACATGTAACAGAGTAAAAGCAGCCATCTCAGGGCGCTATTTCATAACATAACATAATATAATATAATATAATGTAATGTAATGTAATATAATATAATATAACATAATATATAGGTTGAGCTATTTAATTGTAACATCTAAATTTACTGGTAAACTATTCGTTGTATAGAAAAATGTTCCAAACAAATAGTTTGAAATATTTTTTAATGCAACGAATGGGTCACAAATAAATTTAGACTGTACGATTAATTGGCTCACGATATATATAACATGTAATAGAGTAAAAGCAGCCATCACAGGGCGCTATTTCATAATAATATATATAAATATATATGTAAGAATAAATATTTACCATTTATGATTTTGTAGTACTTATACCTCTTTTTTATATATCCTTTTTATTATTCATCCTCTTCTATCTATTCGTATTGTATATATATGATCATATCTTCACCTTCGTACCATCATCCAATTTATATGCGTACATTATCATACTTCCATGATATACTTTGATCCTGATGTTGTACTATTTCAATCAAATGAACGTCTCTGTAAAACTTTAAAGCTGCAACAAACTTATACAATGGATTAGTAATAAAAAAAAAAAAAAAATTTGACGAACAGTACATACAAATTATACATAGAAAAACATTATTTTATCGAAATAATATTACAAAAATGATGTATGTAACGTGTAACAAAAACAATGTTTTTGGTTATAATGTACATTGACGCAAGAAAAATAAAAATTTACTTTTCGTTCTATCTCGTTTCTTATTACCTTTCATTAAATTAATTAAACTTTGATTCGCTTCAAATGAATCGTTTCGACTGTCAAAATATGACCAATTTAATAATGCTTTTTAAAAGTACTTTGATTTTTGTGACATGTAACTACATTCTAATGTACTTTGCGATTTTTAATGCTTACGAATTCTGATACACAAAGCACACAATGGAATGTTTAAATATCAATCACGAATCAACATTAAATGAATGGTTATAGAAACCAGAGAATATCTATTCGTAGAAAATAACTGTATTATTCTGTAATATTTCAAGACAAACGTTCGACCAACAGAAACATGAAATGAAGAAGTAAAGAAACAAAAGCTGTTTATCAGCTTTCATTATCATCCTAATTAAATATCGTGAATCAAGTATCCTTTTCTTTTCCGTATCATGAATTTATTAAACACGAAGCAAAGGATATCTCAAAATCAATGCACATACTTGCAATAACAATTTATTGAAGTAGAAATTAACAAAATTATCGCGAGAGCAACCACGTAAGTGTGCTTTTTATAATTCGCAGCACTAATTTGTCAAAATTATGAAAACTAATCGCGATAGGTGCGTCATGAAAGAGCAATGCGCGAGCAGCCACATTAGGGCGCTTTTTGTAGTTCGCAACACTAATTTATGCACCTTGAATTTAAATACGCAACACTAATAAAGAACGATTTTAGAACAGTGATCTGTATAAGTGCAATGTCACCATGGTGCAATGTAGCCCTTCGGCTACTCTGATGACTTTATACGTGAGATCACATTTCCACAGTACAAGTGGAAAACTTAATAGGCGCAATGTCACCAAAGTGCAATGTAGCTCTTTTAGCTACAGAGGTGACTATGCGCAGGGTCATACTTCCACAGTGTCAGTGGAAGACTTGGGCATTTCATTAATCGCAACACTATCGTGAAATACGCGATCATTCATTATCGCAACACTAAATGGAATTAAAAACTCAACAATTGAAAACTATTACTTCTACATGAAACAAGAAGATGCAATTACTCGCGAAACGTATAAATCGCAACACTATAAAACTAATTGAAAACTATTAGTACGTATTAAAATACAATTTCTCAAAACAAATATTAGCAAATAATAATGATGATTTCAGCAAACAATCGCGATTTCATGATTCGCAATACTAAAAGAGCAATCACGATTATTATTTCCACGCAACTCTAATTCGAAGCCCGATATATTAATACGCAACTCTAATTAAAATCGCGATCTGGAATTAATCGCAACTCTAATTCAAAGCCCGATATATCAATACGCAACTCTAATATAAATCGCGATCTGGAGTTAATCGCAACTCTAATAAAAAACGCGATTTGGATTTATTCGCAACTCTAATAGGAACCGTAATTAATTATTCGCAACGCTACAATGGAAACCGCGATTTGCCCAGCATTCGATGGGCCAGCATTCTACTGGCCAGAATATACTACTACATAAATACGAGCATAGTGACAAAGTAGTAACAAAGAATGACTTTGCATTCAGAGAATTACCTGCGAATGCATAGTCATTAGTAGTTGCCCTCTTCTCCGGGCCTCTTCGGCATATAGCCTCTTCTTTCTTCGGGCGTGAAGCCCAGTATCCTGAAACTTATATCTAAGCTCGAGATTTCCTGGGCGCAAACCAAAAAATAACATACAAAGGTGAAATAAAAATATAAATCGCGAAAACTCTGCGCACGCAGACGAGCAACAATCGTAAATAATCGATGTTCGTGCAAATGTGCTGAACCTCGAGCAAGAAACGTTCGTTTCGGCAAATCGCGACCGCGACCGCGGGTTGATTCGAAAAATCGATAGGGTAAAGCCAGTGGCGAACGACATTCCTCGTTCGTGCCAACTTTACCGTCGATCATTCAAATCTGATTTCCTGAAACAGGTTGAACACGCGAGTAACGCGCCTGCCCGATCGGAGACTGTGTCAACCTGCCCGGCCCTACCTACTTAAATCTACCAGTCAAACATACCAGAAGTATACTACCTACCTACCTAATCCTATATTTAAAAAAAGCAAAAGATTCACACCAACACATGGATTCAACCCCCGGAAATTCTCACTCAAACACTCGGGCGCAATGACCTAAACTAGAGAGAACGCCCCGGGACGCCTCCGACACCCGAGCTTGGCATACAACCTCGCACACTCTAAGGTACGTACCAGGTGCTGCAATCGGCTGACGAATTCTAGTGACCATTGCGTACAACGCCAGTAAAGCGTTTTTATCTACACTCGAAGGTTTAATGTGAAAATTAGAACGTTGAAGAAATCTGTATTTTTCATAAAACACAGAAGTTATATTGGAGACAGAAATGATGTTGGAATTGGTACTATTTGTGATTAAGAATACATTTGGTACCATTTGCAAGTAATAGCGAGTTGTATTTATGGAAACGACGCAATTCCACGGCCTAACCACACACACAACGTGGAACATACGTCGTGCACGATACACTAGCACGTCAGCCGCGAAAAAAAAGTCTCATTAGTACACATAAATGATAAAGAATCATCGTGCCCGTCGCCTTTTCCCCAATCCAAGTAGCACCTGGGCACGTGAATGGGGTCCTGGCAACGAACACGGAAGGGGTTAAACCTGAAAATCCTAATCTAAATATAATAATTAGTGATTAACCGATCAATTTTATTTCTATTATTCTTTGAATCTATTCAGAACTCTACTTTACTCATTTCAATCAAATACTAATATTCTAAAAGCAAAATGGACATTGAGAAGTTAATTTATTGATAGTTACATTGCGCTGCATAGAGTTTTAGAGTTTTATTTTCAACTCTAACTCGAACACTATCTTTCAGAGAGTACCCTCTCAGATATGATCTCAGGAACGATCAAGGCAAATATATACGAGATTGCCGCTACAGCCACCAGTATGGTTGACGCATTTTCGCGTCCGCGAAAATGGTTAACGTGCCCAGAATGTCATCGAGTAACGTTCCAGACACGACCTCCCTTGAGGCAGGAATTGAGATACGCTCAATTAGCGCGCCGCGTATCCCTAAGCGAGATCCGAAGCTACCAATAACCCTTGGTGAGGGTGGCGGGCTGCCCCGTCTGCCCTTCGGAATAACCGAGGGCCTTACGGACGGGGCAGGGCGCCCGTTCTGGGACGCAATAGCGGCAATCGGACGCTAAGCTAATTTATTTATCGATAAAAAGAAATTTACTACTCTATACAGTGGAATAACTAACTATCAATTATTGAATATTGATCGAGAAATGGAAAAGGAGCGTCCCAATTCATTTTAATATTATAACGTATAGAATGAAATGGAAAAACGCGACGCGAACAAAGTGAGAGATCGTTCACCCTCGATTTGAAAAACTATCGACATCCTCTGGGATGTAATCGTTCCCTCGAAGCGGACCCTCCCTCAACGGGATCTCAAAAACAAGCAAAACCACCCATAGGAGGTTACTACTACAGCCACCAGTACCAGTTGACGTATTTTGACGTCCGCGAAATGTTTAACGTGACCAGGTGCCGTCGGTGACACGCCAGGCACGACCTCTCCTTGAGGTTGGGATTGAGATACGCTCAATCAGCCGGCCGTGAACCCAGTGCAGTAATCTAAGTACGCAGTCCAGTGCTACCAAAGCCCTTGGTGAGGGTGGCGTACCACCCCGTCTGCCCGTCGGAATATCCGGGGGCCTTACGCAACGGGGCAGAGGCCAATACTGGGACGCGATAGTGGTAACACCACGCTACTCGACAATGAACGTGCAGTTCGTTCATTTATTGGCAAGAATGATTAAATTCAAATTTAAAATTATATTTGAAATTGAAGTTGCGCTTCAAATCAAAAGTAAATTTAAGATTAAAGGTAAATTTTAAACTACGATTGAATTTGAAGTCGCAGTTCAATTTTAAATTAAGATTAAATTTAAAATTAATTATTTCACATTCCGTACATTATAATGTTAGAAGGAACTGGTAAGCGTCCCTCTCTCATTGTCTCGATCGATATTCAATTTAATATAATTATGGAATCTAATTTTTACTAATCAATAAACGAAACGATTGTAATTCTATGAGAAATGTTACGTTTTCAAGCGATCCCGTCATCGAAGCAGTCATTCTAAAATATAAAACTAGTATTCAAGCTCGATGCTTCGATTTCGAAATCTACTCGTCGCGAAATGTCTTCTTGCACATGTAACATAACATAGTTTTCGTAACCAAACAAATAGACTTTAATTCTAACGAAAGTTATACTATATATATATGATATGATACATATCATATATTTCATACATTCAATTTGCAATAAACACAAACCCGATGAATAATTTCAATCGTATGCTATTTACGCGAATACTAAATGACTAAAACATTTAATATTTTCAGCATCTATAAATTGAATAATCAATTTCTATTAAATAATAAATATTATGTATCAATAATGATACAGTTCGTCAACACAATTGCGCAATAATTCTAATTATTACAAAAACGAAGTCGGAGGGTATCCGACTTCACCACTATGCGCTACTGCAAGAAAGCAGTTGTAATATACTGACTCGTGCACTTATTTATTCACAAGTACATATTATATCCATATATACATACGTATATATAATTGTAAATATTCATAAAAATATTTCACTTTCATAAATATTCATATCTAATATACTACTTTTTGTTAAACTTTCTGAATTTGCATACTACATGCGGATAACTCACTCATTTAATAATTATCAGTATTATTACTATTATATTGTGACATTTAAAAACGCGAAGTGCAAGAAGACCCTATCCTGATCTAATAAATAATACACACAAAATAAATGTTACTACTCACGGGTATAATTGTATACCCATGGTCACTATGCTCGTCAAAGAAATTCTACGTAAAATACAACCAGTCACCCGTGCCGATTTGGACCTTTCGTCCTACGACATGATTGAGTGACCAGAGGGACTTGAAAGCATGCGACTCACACGATGAGTAGAGTAGTTCAGGCAGAAGTCATCAGAGATGTTGCCAATGCCTGGGAGAAGTCATCAGAGATGTTGCCAACGCCTGGGAGAAGTCATCAGAGATGTTGAAGCCTCCATGAAGTCGTCAGAGATGCTGAAGCCTCGATGAAGTCGTCAGAGATGCGGAAGCCTCGATGTAGAAGTGGTAGCTGAATCCATAGTAGAAGTAGCTGGAAAAACTTTAACAGAAACCACATTATTATAATTTGGCCTTTTAAAGTTCTTATTGAAATGTTTGTATAACAATTTCCTTCATTCTGATTAATTTTTTGATTGATTGCAATAAATTAATCACAATTATGTTAATTTTGTAATTAAAAAGATTCAAAGTTTAACAAATTTGGAATTGTAAGTAAAGTGCGAAAGATACTTACATGTTTGGCTTCTGGAGCACAGCTAAATCCTTCAGGCAGACAGCAGACTCTAATACCGAGGCAGCAAGTATTAAAAAAAAATTAGAAATGAAAAAAATATAAATAAAAGACTAATATACTATTGCCATTTACGAAGCAAACACTGACTACTCTTTCGCGTATGAATATTATAAAAAAAAAAGAATGTAATTATAATTAGAGCAGCTGTGCTCTAAGAAATATTGAAACTATTTATCGTAGCAAACACTGATTCTACCGACCGCATTGCGCGCGGTCACCAAAATTTTCTGAAAGAAACATTATTAGCGGGGGAACAAAGGGTAAAGAAAAAACAACACACAGTTTACATTCGTATTATTTTTCGTCGTTCTCTGATCGAGCGTTTGTTCAAGAAAATATTACTTTCTTGTTAAATTATTGAACCACGTAAGAAGATGTACATGTATAAAACATGCATAAATAAAATAGATTATAAAATTTAAGTATATTGCAAAATATACTTAAATATTATAAACTATTTATGAACACAGTTCTAATGATGACCTGTAACTGATCTATAAAAATTCAATTGTGATTATTTGTTATCAGAATATGAAGCATATTCAACTTTCTCCTGATTAACGAGTTATATTATATGTTATAAATATTTGAAATCCCTTGCAATACTAATTATTAAACAAATAACTCAGTACTTGGTACATTAAGATTTGTTATCTGAATATAAAGCATATTCAACTTTCTCCTGATTAACGAGTTATATTATATGTTATAAATATTTGAAATCCCTTGCAAGAATAATTATTAAACAAATAACTCAGTACTTGGTACATTAAGATTTGTTATCTGAATATAAAGCATATTCAACTTTTTCCTGATTAACGAGTTATATTATATGTTATAAATATTTGAAATCCCTTGCAAGAATAATTATTAAACAAATAACTCATTACTTGGTACATACATCATCAATTATATATCAAATGTTACCAAACGATCAATAAAAAGGTAATATAAATTTATACCATACGTTCAGCGATCTTACAGTCTTACGTCACACCTCTTTCAGTAATAAATGCAATATTACCAAATCTCCACGAAAGATATCATTGGCCTTTGTTGTATCAATGATTATGATGTCCATTACTCGTTATATCCAATATTTGGAAGACGTAACTCATTAGGGATCTGTAACAAAACGAAACAAAACAATTCCAATGAGTATACAAAATTAAAACCAGTTGCATTAAGATTTTATAATAACCGAGTTCGTCGATCATATTTTCAAAGTTTAAACAAAGTCTATGGACAATTACAACAATAAAATACGCGTAATAAGAAGAAAAGCGATAAGAAAATTTAAAGATCTATTTATATTTATAGTAATAATGTTTAATTAACAGTTAATCGAGTGTGCGTTGTTTAAACAAAGTTAGTGATAAAAGTGTTAATAGAATCGTAATTCAGAATACTATTCAGTCGATAAGCAAGGCTACGTATGTACCTCGAAATCAGAAACGCGTCTCGACGCGTGTTACCGGCAGCAAAGGTCGACTCGAACTAACGGGTGATACCACTCTTCGCACGACCCGTACGCATCCGAATGTAATCCCGAACACAACCGAACGTAGTTTCGACTTCGTTTCCACATTTTATCCGGTGGCCTCGCTATTTCGTCATCTGTTTCAACTATAAGCAACGCAGCAGATTGCAAATCTACGACAAAGGAACCACGTTCAAAACAAGGAGTTCCAGGAAAACTCTCGTGCGTATTTTTCTCAGAAAAATGTCTAGTTTTGTTATGATATTTCATTACCTGCCTCAACTACGAACAATGCAGTAGATTAAAAATCTATCACAATGGAAATACGTTCAAAACGAGGAATTCCAGGAAAACTCTCTCGCGTATTTTTCTTAGAAAAATTTGTAGTTTATTGTAATATTTCATTATCTGCTTTAACTATAACCAACGCAGCAAATTAAAAATTCACTTGCGTATATTCCTAAGATAAATTTATAATTTTGTTATGATATACACCTTCAACTTACATATAATTTATGTACAGATTTATGTACTATTAAAATATATAATTAAGACCATGTATACGCTACATAAACACGAAAATTAACAAATTACCAGTAATTCAAGCATGAAAATGCACATGGGGGTGGGGGTGATCAATCAACCATATCAAAGGGCTATCATCGCGAGCTCGAATCGGGACCTTCAGTACTCGCGCGGCTGTTATAGTAATCGGGTGGTGACAGGACCTTCGGAAATGGCCTTGACCATTGGTTTTGGACTGAGTGGAGGACCATGGCTACTGGTGGAGGGTCTTGACCGATGGTGGAGGACCATGCTGCGGTTGCTGACCTCCACGATGGCGGGTGTCTATGCGGTGGTTGCTGGTGGGTGATAATGGGGAGTGTGCTGATTGCTGATGACGTCAACTGTCTACTGGCCGGTGAGTTATTATATAAACAATTTTTTTACGGTGGTGGGAACAAATATGTTGGTTCTACCATTTGAACGATCACGAAGGCGATCTGTTAGCACCCTTGGCTGGGTGCTAGCCCCGCGTGTGTACTCCCTTCGTATATTACATATATATTAGACGCGCTACGGGTTTAATTAGAATTTTTTCCGCGATTTAAAGTATTTAAATACAGTGTACTCTTGATTATCTGTGTTAATGATGGTGAGCTCTGGTACGGACAGTGAAAACTATATTTTTTTTTTTATTGATATTAATATTTTGAAATATTTAATATTCCATATTTAATTAATTAATGAGTATATTGTATTTCGTATAAATTACCATCGCTACGTATTGATATATACACTTTGAATGGTTCGTCGTGTTTATAGAACCATAGTTGAATATTAGAGAATTAAAATTCGTCGCTTTTGCTATTTATTTGTTACTTATATTGGAAGGGTGGATGGGATTAGGAATGAAGGGATGGGTCCCTGCGTAGTCACCTCCACGTGGTGAACCTGGGCCCTTGGTATCGTTTTCGAGAGATAGCCCTCTCGAAGACGATATCAAGCTAAGGATTATGCGCGTAGACATAAGTATAATAGTAAACTCGATTCTAAAAGTAGCAAACCAATTAAAAGACTATGGTACGTAACTTCTGATAAAGATAGATAGATTTTTCATTTGTACAAAGGTTACTTAGATTTACCTTCAACAATTGTTCATGATGCTAGTTCATCCTATTATTTTATTAACTTTGCAAGAGATTAGAATAAGTTATTCAATGGTACTTTTAGTATCGAGTCCTTTGCAGTACAATTTATATCTTCCAAGTCCTTTTCAGGGCTTTGAAATTTTAAATTGGACGACCAATTGTTTTATTTAAGTTAATTTTTGTCATCATATATGTACATTTGTATAATGTAAATTTATAATTTTGTAACTATTCCCCTCCTATCCTGACTCCTCCTACTAATCACAACGAATTTAATTTTTGCGATCGAATTTGTACATTCATACAATGTAATTTTAATTGTATAACCACTCCCTTTGATCCCAACCTCCCTCACTTTTATTCTTAATTATACATGGTAACTTCTATCTCTCTATGGTGTCCCCTCGGTAGAGGGTCGTATGATTATTCAATGCTTGATGGTTCGTTTGCTGGTTTAATGTTTTATGGTTCGACATTTGCTGGTTTGATGCTTGATGGTTTGACTTCTATGGTTAAAATAATATATGCGACGGTGGAAATTCACATCACTATGATATTGTTTTATGTCAAAAGGTCTCCCTTTTCCACGTTTTCCAAGAGTCTTTCCAATTGCTTCAAGCAAACGGGTTATAGGAAATTATAATCGAGAATAACTAGTAACAGAATCTTGAAATTTGAGGTACTTTCTCCGTTCTTGTCTCAAAAATTCAATGGTTCTGGGCCGAATTTCGACTGTTTCACCAACTTCGTCTAGAATAATTCCCCTAATCCCCTCTATTTCCTTCATGTTATCCAATTTTTATGATTACTATAATAAAATTGTCATGATTATTGTAATTTAATTATTATAATTGTAATTTAATTTAATTTAATAATTTAATATTTATATTTAATTGTACTAATATAATTATTGTACCAAAATTTGTATACGTATTTTACTGATTATTGTAATAAAATTGTACGGAAACACATTCTTCTTACCCAGAACGAAGCAACCATTTTAATTTGTTCTGTTTAGTTTTGAGTCGCTTCAAAGTAGAGTAATAGAATTTAGAGTATCACTTTGTATTGATTTTGTGGAATACTTTAACTTTTGTAAAGTTGAATCAACATAGAATCATTTCATAATAATGTTTTGCTCTGAATAAGAAACTGTGTTTCCCTACTTAACCTAACCTAACCTAACCTAACCTTTTGCGATTCGTAAAGCCCATACTACAGTTTCTAGAAATCTTTGATAGATTTTAGAAAATGTATCATGGACCTCGCGTTTTTAATTGAAGTAGTGTCAGATCTCGGTACCTTCTGTAACGAGATCGTAATTATCTAATGGAGGGTGGATGGGATTAGGGTTTAGGGATGGGTCCCTGCGTAGTCACCTCCTCGTTGGTGGACCTGGGTACTTGGTAACGTTTTCGAAAGATTAATTAATCTCTCGGAAACGATATCATGCTAAGGACTACGTATTACATTTAAGTTATTTGCGATTCACTTAAAATTTTCTAAACTCTTTGCAGAACTTGAAAACTTTACATGGGGTTCGAGTAATGATTGTATATAATATAACATAACACAATATAATATAATATAATATAATATATAGGTTGAGCTATTTAATTGTAACATCTAAATTCCAAACAAATAGTTTGAAATATTTTTTAATGCGACGAATGGGTCACAAATAAATTTAGACTGTACGGTTAATTGGCTCACGATATATATAACATGTAATGTCAGTTGTTCATCGTGCGTTATTGAGGAAACACAAGGAGATTAAGAACGTCTTTATAATTATATATCTAATTTTAAAATAATAAATATCCTACATTTACTCGAAACGTCAAAACGACGAAGCGGGAGCACGACGCTTTACGAAGTTTAATAAATGCATATAGAGAAACAATCGTCGTTGAATTGCTATCGTTAACTAATGAAAATAGGGTCATGAAGCTTTATTAAGTTCAAAATGTTAAGTAAATTTCACGTATGCAATAAATTTGACAAATAGGCGAAGAGCATATGCAAGAATGAGGATAGTTTGTTTTGTTCAACGAAGCTGCATATTTATTGGAATTTTTTCGGTTTGACTTTATTAAAAATGCACGCGCCACTTCATTTTACTTAAACGACTATGAAACGTGAATTTACGATTGCGTATTTCAAAGTTAATTAAAAAAAATAAGAATATCCTGTTTGAATCTGTCGCTTTGGCGGTAACGGTATGGACTGATATATCTCTCCTCCTTTATCTTATGGCAAAACGCTGCGCGCGCAACTTTCCCATACGGGTTTACCTCCACGGGAATCCTCGAGGTCACGATATCATTCTGGGGATCCAGTGCACTTTTCTTAAACCAGCAAATTACCCATATATCTTCTTCGAACGAATAAAATGAAACACGCAATGGCAAATCAGTGCAGTTCTAAACATCTATGCTTCATCGTGCGAATTATAATCGTCTCCTTCGATTATTTTAGGGTCTTGTAACGAAAAGTGTCGCGCAGGTTGATAGTCTCTAATTTCTTTAATTTCGCAATAAGCTGAGCCTAGTAGTACAGGGTTTTAGCGCAAGATGTCGGCAGATCGTAGTGGAAGCCTGTCAGCGAGCAGGACACCGTCAGAAACCGAACAGAATCTGACAATAGTGTCGGACTAATAAACACGCGATGATCTGACCGTAATAGTAGGACACGTAGTAACGTAATAACACCGTGGAAAGTGCAAAATACGTGATTACGAGCGTTAATACGTTTATACGATTGAAAATATAATAAATTATGTATAATTATGTATACATAAAAATAGTAAATAATAAGGTATATTATATTACATATTATATAAAATACATGTTCTTCCTCGTTTTTTTTTTAAATAATTCTTTTTAGTACATTTAGCATAATTATTGAAGGATAATAATCTTAGATATCCTTGTTTAATAATTTACTACCCTTGTTTGTTAATCAATAATTTATATTAATCAATAATTTAAGAGTTTCAATTTTTATGTTATGGAATATTCTAGAATGTGAGTGAAAGCGAATGTCCGTGTGAATGTTTTTAAACAAATTGAGTCAGTTGTTCATCGTGCGTTATTGAGAAAACATATAGTTATAAAAACGTTTTAATCTCCTTGTATTTAATTTAAAAATAATAAATATCCTATTGTAATTCAAATAACGGTCCCTCAGTTACTTTGTACTGCAAGGTGATTAGTATTTTAAGTCATACTTTTATTAATTGTATTTTGTATTATGAATGAAATTGTGGAATAGTGCAAGTTAGAAATTAAATTCAAATAAGAATTCCATAGTTGATTTGAATTGTAAATTCATTTATACACTAAATGATACGATCATTAATTATATTCTGTATAGTTGAAACAAATCTTGAAATAATAAATAAGAATGAAATAGAAGATTTATTTATTGCTTTGTAAGAATGAAGAAAATAAATAGTTAAAGCTAAGATTATAATATTATCATGTTTCATTAAATTGTAAATTGATTTATATTTTAAGTATTGTATTTTTTTAAAAGTGTATAAATATACCAAATACACGAAAATTGTTGAAAAAGTATGGTTCTAATTTAATGACCAAAGATTGTACAATTCGAAATTTCCCAGAAATATTCTACGATCTATGTTTTTAAATATTAAGAAATTACTTACACGTTGATTGATTTTTTTCATGAGCTTCCATAAACTTTAAACTTTTCCAAGTCTACAAAAATCGCCGTACAACGAAAAATCCCAAACAAAACTAAAGAAAAAGTTCGATCTAGCCAATGAAAACCTACATATATATATATATATATATATATATATATATATATATATATATATATATATATATATACATATATATATTCGTGCAAAGTAAAACAATAAGAAGCAGCTTACACGTTCGTTTAGCCGTGTCAGGTGTACCTCATTAACCGAAACAACTTCCACCCAGTTAATGACACTTCGACTTAGCTTCCCCTTCCTGTCTTTATGTCTGCCATTTCTTTTTCCTCTTCTTTTAGCAGTTTCTCTCCGATTTTTGCTAACACAGGATATCCTGCACCTTAGTATTCTTCCTGGATAAAATAGTCAGCGAATCAACTCGTTTTAGTCAATATTGGTTGTTGGGATATTGGATTATTGCAAATTTAGCATAAGAAGAAACGGATTATTCTCGAATAATCAATATTTGAAAGTATTGACAATTACTCGAGAACATTCACAATTACTTCTTCACAATTATAAACGTTCACACTTCGTTCACTTCAAATACTCATTTTTTAATGTTCTTACACGGATCTGGACAAAAATGTTCATTCAGATTTAAGATTTGTGAATCATGAACTTTTAAATTTAGTACTTTGGACTTAGACACCTTTACACAGTAGAATCAGGACTTTGCATTTAGAATTTTACTTAACGATTAAGTTAACTATTTAACTTAAATAATATTAACATAATTTATATTAATATCATATAAATAACAATATTAATATAATTTATATTAAAAGCGCAAAGGGTTACAGATTTGAAAATAGGGGATGAAAATTGAATATTGAAGACAAGTTGAAGATCTGAAAATATAATTTATATTAATATCATATAAATAACAATATTAATATAATTTATATTAAAAGCGCAAAGGGTTACAGATCTGAAAATAGGGGATGAAAATTGCAAATTGAAGAGAAGTTGAAGATCTGAAAATATAATTTATATTAATATCATCTAAATAATATTATTAATATAAAAACTTGCGATTGTGAGTGCAAGCTTTGTTAAAGTCGTTAAACAAACTAAATGAAACAACGATAGCGGCGCTGCAGTTGTTCTACCACTAATTACTCGAATCACAAAATCATCTACGAGGTAAATCGATCACGTTGGAGACCATGAATGCGTATGTCAGTGTGTATGAATATATTAGGAGCAATTATGCTTTTTCCAAGCGTGATACGAGGTAACTACAGTGTCGATGAAGTGGAATTAATTTACGAGATGTATGCTTGCAGAAGAGTGTTCAAGAAAGCATTAAATCGTATGAACCAAAAAATTTAAAGTTTGAAAATTTGAAATTCCTAAATATTTAGCGATATATATTTCTGAAAATTTACAGCTCGAAGATTCGAAGGCAAAGTTTTGGAAGTCAACAGAATTGCAGCTGCGACGACAGATTTGGACGATCAGAAGATTTGAAAATCTGAAAATTGAAGAGAAGTTAACCCTTTGCACTCCGAATTATTTTTTAATTTTGTTGCCAACAACTCCATACTATTTAGTATTTTATTTGAAATTCACTTGAAAGGACAGTTCCTCGACTGCTACTTGTAAACAACATTGTTTACTAATTATGTTAAATATAGCTCAGAAACTTTGTTGCAATTTATATTTGTGAAATTTATATTTGTTTCTTTCTTCTATGTACTGATGTCGAGTCACACTCGACAAAAGAGCGCAAGGAGTTAAAAATCTGAAAATAGGGGATGAAAATTGAAAATTGAAGACAAGTTGAAGATCTAAACATAGAAAGAGAAGAGAAGGAAGAGAAGGAAGAGAAGTTGAAGATCTGGAGATAGGGGATGAAAATTGAAAATTGAAGAGAAGTTGAAGATCATAAAATAGCGAATAAAAATTGAAAATTGAAGAGAAATTGAAGATCTGAAAATAGAGTATGGAAAATTTAGAAAACATATTAGAAAGTAATTTAGAAAATAGGGGATGGAAATTGAAAGAAAAAAAATTATGAAAATCTGAGAATTTGAAGATACAAAAATATCAAAAATAAAATATTTGCGACCCTATTTGACAGTAACGTACACACACGGTAAAAACAATTTAGTACCGTCACGTTAATCGACATTTCTCATTCGCTGTTATTTCTGAAAACGTTCCAGCCCAGAATACTCGACATACCTAAACTCCTATTATCTTAAACTCCTGGAACTGGTCGCTATCGCTCCGCGTACATTCGTCCAGCAATCTTTTCCATCTGCAGCTGTCGTCCATTTAATTCCCCATAGTCATCCGCAGAAAGGCGGCCATGGTCCACCCGTAAACCATCGACCGAGCAATTTCTCGCGTGTATCACCCTCCTCGTTCGAATTACGTCGTAGATGCAACGGACGGAGGAATGCGTTTACGCCCACCATAAAATACGAGCATACCACGCACTTCGACGATCCGCGTAGCCCATCTTTCCCTTTGTACACGCGCGCCAGAGAATTTGTAGCATTCTTTTGTTCTGCTTTTACTCGCCCCTCTGCAATTGACAACAACTTTGTCAAATCTTGTTGCGAATCTGGTGTTCCTCTGCAACTTAACCCTCTGCACTCGACGACTTTTTCAGTCGCGCGAAATAGAAACTCGAAATGATTTTGCGCACACGTGACGAGTGTCCTACAGATAACGCAAAACATAAAAAAAACTTACAATAGTATTTGAATATTTTATCTATTTTATTTTATTTTTATTTTAGCGAGTATGAAATTTATTCTCGATAGCATTTCGTTAAATTTATCATAAGGTGTACATTTTGTATTCATTTTTTATACCTAACCCTATATCACTACTTCCATCGCTGTTTTTATTTTCTCTATCGCTAATTTCTTCACGAATACAATCGATCTCATCTTTCAATGGTTCAAAATCAAATTCATCTTCACTCCAGCTAATTTCCTTCTGAAATCCTCTTTTGTAGGGCTTCGAAGCTTCGAATCAGTCCACGAAAAACTCGAGTCGCCGCATGAAAAGGCGACTAAGAGTTGTTAACATTTTACAAAATTTTAATCAATTGTTAGTATACAAATGTCGAAGCAGTCAGACACATGATCGCTTTTTACAGCTCTGATTACGATCTAACAGATTCTCGTTATCGATCGCATGGTAAACGACCGATTACTGTTTCTTCACCAACACTCATTGGCCATGCTTCTTTATACTTGGTGCTCGCTACAGTGTTAACCCTTTGACTTCAGCACTGATTAGTGGTTACGGAGGTTAAACTTATTCCATCGCAGCTTTTTGAGAAATGCATGTGTCCCTGAAGTTTTCAATTGGAAATTTTCTATTGCTGGGAGACGTTAGCCATAGAAATTATTACCTAAATATTGCTATTTTTAGGAACTATCGCTAACTATTCACACTATTCTTGAGTGTGCGCAAGATCCTCTCGCCTTTTATATAAACGCACCTTAGAAATATATACATTTCCTCTCACTCAAGAGCAAACGATTAATTTCTATAATACTTGATTTTCAACGAAAATCTAACAACTTCAAATGACTCCTTAGACTCACATGTAGTGTTTAATAAAACCGACTGAGAGTTTTAACGTTAAATTTAATACAATTGCTTTAAGATTCTATTTAACATTAAAAAATGTACTCGATGTTGTGCTTGCATACAAATTACATAAACTGAAATTAATCAATCAAAATTGACAAGAGAGAAGGATTTCAATGGATATGACATTATGCGTCATACGCATTTGCTAAAAATTTAACGCTTCGCTACATAATCTCCCTTTATACAAAGAAGAAAATACAGAGTTCTTCTTCACCCACATTTATCCCTCGCTTCTTCGACTATTCGATTAACTAAGAATTCGTAGTCAGACACTTTCTGATTTACCAATTACTAAAACACGAATGAGAAGGTGTACTCGAAAGGGAAGACACCTCTTCGATTCTTCGACTATTCGATTAACGAAGAATTCGTCGTCAGACACTTTTTGATTTACCAATTACCAAAACGCGAAAGAGAAGGTGTACTCGAAAGGGAAGACACCCCTTCGATTCTTCGACTATTCGATTAACGAAGAATTCGTAGTCAGACACTTTCTGATTTACCAATTACTAAAACACGAAAGAGAAGGTGTACTCGAAAGGAAAGACATCCCTTCGATTCTTCGACTATTCGATTAACGAAGAATTCGTCGTCAAACACTTTCTGATTTACCAATTACCAAGACGCGAAAGAGAAGGTGTACTCGAAAGGGAAGACACCCCTTCGATTCTTCGACTATACGATTAACGAAGAATTCGTCGTCAGACACTTTTTGATTTACCAATTACCAAGACGCGAACTAGAAGGTGTACTCGAAAGGGAAGACACCCCTTCGATTCTTCGACTATTCGATTAACGAAGAATTCGTCGTCAGACACTTTCTGATTTACCAATTACTAAAACACGAACGAGAAGATGTACTCGAAAGGGAAGACACCTCTTCGATTCTTCGACTATTCGATTAACGAAGAATTCGTCGTCAGACACTTTTTGATTTACCAATTACCAAGACGCGAACGAGAAGGTATACTCGAAAAGGGAGACACCCCTTCGATTCTTCGACTATTCGATTAACGAAGAATTCGTCGTCAGACACTTTTTGATTTACCAATTACCAAGACGCGAACGAGAAGGTGTACTCGAAAGGGGAGACACACCAGTTGCCAGAAAAATGGCGCTATGGATCGTGAAGCTTCACGCAAGGAGACAGGCCGATTGGCTCCGACGAAATAGCTGCTCCCAAAGGGGCGCTTCTTCCTGGCGAAACGCGCACGGACGACGGCACGTCAGCCTCGTTTCACGCTGTAACGAGAATGGATTCGAGAGATCGTTACTTCCCGCCACGCCATTTTCCTATCGCGGACCATTGATCCCGTCCGGCTCTCTATCCGCGCTGGCTCCTCGATCTTTCAATCATCCAGACCGAGCCGGAAGGGTCTCGATCGCAGAGATGGGAATTGGGCGTAGTGCCGCCACGGCGTTCGTTGTTTCGCGAATTTGCTCGGGGAATAATGCTGTTCCTCTGAGCCGGACCAACCCAAGTTGATCCTCCTTCCTTTATTTTTGAGTTATATACGGTATCTCGCCTGTGTGTCCAGCGAGTCTCATGGATTCTGATAAGTTATGGTGGTATGAGTCGTTTTTTTTTTAAATAGTACAAGTCCACCTTTGACTCTGAGTCTCATTGACTCTGATAAGTTATGGTGGAAGAGCTACATACATGTGAGCCATTTTTGTTTTAAATGGTATAAGTCCACTTTTGACAAAGAATTAGTTAATGATAATTTTAATGAAATTTAGATCTGCTTGTATCGTGTACAGCGAGTCTCATTGATTCTGATAACTTATGGTGAAAAAGTTACATACATATGAGCCATTTTTGTTTTAAATGGTGTAAGTCCACTTTTGACAAAGAATTAGTTAATGGTAATTTTAATGTATTTTAGATCTGCTTGTATCGTGTACAGCGAGTCTCATTGATTCTGATAACTTATGGTGAAAAAGTTACATACATACGAGCCATTTTTGTTTTAAATGGTGTAAGTCCACTTTTGACAAAGAATTAGTTAATGGTAATTTTAATGTATTTTAGATCTGCTTGTACCGTGTACAGCAAGTCTCATTGATTCTGATAAATTATAGTGGAAGAACTATATATACTATATGAGTCATTTTTGTTTTAAATGGTATAAGTCCACTTTTGACAAAGAATTAGTTAATGGTAATTTTAATGAAATTTAGATCTGCTTGTATCGTGTACAGCGAGTCTCATTGATTTTGATAAGTTATGGTGGAAAAGTTACATACATATGAGCTATTTTTGTTTTAAATGGTATAAGTCCACTTTTGAAAAAGAATTAGTAATTTTAATGAAATTTATATCTCCTTTTTTATATTTATAATCGCAGGAACGGAGCACGACTTCTTTATAAATTTATAATCGAAAGAGTTTTAGCTGTAAAATGTTAGCGCAAAAATTAAATTAATAAAAGAAAATGAATTGGAAAATGAAATTTATTATGTGTAATGATACTTTAAATGCATTAAACATTATTGAGATTAAATTAAAATGATTACTTGGATCTTTTTAATATTCATGCAAAAATGAATATTTTTAAATATTTAAACATTATCATGGGTTTGAACAAGTTTCAATTAGCACTGGGACAAATATAAAAAAAATAAAATTACAGGGTTCCAATATTTTCATCAGTGGAAAATATTTTTATCGTATAGTAATTTGTCTGACGTTTGATAAGATTCGATTCATTTTTGACGACAAAATCATTGGAATAAAATTGTGTGAGCTTGATTAAAATATCGTTCAAATAATCGCTTGAAATGAAGTCATTGGAATTTTGAGGACATTTGAAATAGAATGAATAAAATCCGAGTGTCGAAAACAATATTTATAGTCATTCACAGTTCGTTCTCTCCTTCCAAAATAAAATAAGTATTATTTTCTTTCAACTTCAAGAAGCGTAATAAAAAATAATTTTTAGAAGCATAATTAAATGCTACATACTTTTAAATCGAGCTTCCTTTTAAAAAGTAATAAAAAGTCCTCAATTTATAACATTATTTGTAGAAATTCTAGCAACAGTAGAAAGAGTATTTATAAAACGATGGATTTGTATTTAATTATCAGTTTGCAATTAGTTAACTACTTACAAATGCTAGGCACTTTAAAATTGTACTTCCTTTTAAAAAGTAATGAAAAGTCCTCAATTTATAACATTATTACAGAAATTCTAGCGACAGTGGAAAGAATATTTATAAAACGATGAATTTTTACTTAATTGTCAGTTTGCAATTAGTTAACTACTTAATTTGTCAATAATAAACATAACGAGTTATACGTATCGATTATTAATCTTCACTGATGCAGAACTCTCGATGCAGATATCGCGTTTTTAAGCGATTCATTAAATTTTTTCCACTGAAAAACGAAACGAGCCTTTCACTTAATGGTTCCAAGTAAAGGAATTAACTTATTCGAATGAGTCGACCTCAATTTTTGTCACGGAAGGAGAAAAAGCACAGAAAAAGGTCCGAGGGTGCTTCCGGGCGTACCTTCCCATTGGTGTATTGAGGTAATTTCTTTAATTAGAACAAACTTAAATAGCCCGTCTTACGGTGGAGAATAAATTCTCCATGTTCCGTCTGTGCTTTCTGAAACTACTACCAACAGAAGAAGAATAAAGTACTTACATATGTGAAGATTAATTATATCGAGAGAACCATTAAAATATTTACGAAACTTGTATTTGTTTTTTTTTCTAATTACTGATGTCGAGTCACACTCGACAAAAGAGCGCAAAGGGTTAAAGATCTGAAAATAGAGGATGAAAGTTGAGAATTGAAGAGAAGTTGAGGATCTGAAAATAAGGGATGAAAATTGGAAATTAAAGAGAAGTTGAAGATCTGAAAATAGGAGATGAAAATTGGAAATTGAAGAGAAGTTGGAAATCTGAAAATAGGAGATGAAAATTGGAAATTGTAGAGAAGTTAGAGATCTGAAAATAAAGGATGAAAATTGGAGATTAAAGAGAAGTTGGAAATCTGAAAATAGGAGATGAAAATTGGAAATTGTAGAGAAGTTAGAGATCTGAAAATAAAGGATGAAAATTGGAGATTAAAGAGAAGTTGGAAATCTGAAAATAGGAGATGAAAATTGGAAATTGTAGAGAAGTTAGAGATCTGAAAATAAAGGATGAAAATTGGAGATTAAAGAGAAGTTGAAGATCTGAAAATAGGAGATGAAAATTGAAAATTAAAGAGAAGTTGAAGATCTGAAAATATAGGATGAAATTGGAAATTGAGGAGAAGTTGAAGATCTGAGAATAAGGGATGAAAATTGGAAATTAAAGAGAAGTTGAAGATCTGAAAATAGGAGATGAAAATTGGAAATGAAGAGAAGTTGGAGATCTGAAAATAGAAGATGAAAATTGGAAATTGAAGAGAAGTTGAAGATCTGGAAATAGGTGATGGAAAATTTAGAAAATATATTAGAAATTAATTTAGAAAATAGGGGATGAAAATTGAAAGAAAAAAAATTATGAAAATCTGAGAATTTGAGGATTTAAAGATATCAAAATTAAAATATTTGCGACCCTATTTAAGATGTTTAAGATGTTCGCAGCTCGTTTATAAATTTAAAAACTAAAATATATCACATTTTATTCATTGGATACTGAGGAGCTTTAAATTCTAAAAAGTGGAATGATGAAAAATTAAAAAATTCAAATAACGTAATTGCAGAAATAACTTAAGTAACTTAATATTTTAGAAGTTTGAGAATTGAAATGCGTTCAAAGCTTCCCTTTCAACTATTCAAAATTTCTAAAAATCAAATATTAAAAATTCCAAAATTGTACAAATATTTTAATACTTAAATATTTTAATATTCCACGATTAAACAACGCAAACATAAATTCAGATATTCCAAATTTTGATAACTCAAACGCATTAAAAATTTAATCCAAATTTTTAAGAAAAAATATATTAATTCAAAATTTCTAAAAATCAAATATTAAAAATTCCAAAATTGTACAAATATTTTAATACTTAAATATTTTAATATTCCACGATTAAACAACGCAAACATAAATTCAGACATTCCAAATTTTGATAACTTAAACGCGTTAAAAACCTCTATAATCCAAATTTTTAAGAAAAAACATGTTAATTCAAAATTTCAAGAATTCACGCGAGTTCGTCTCTTTGACAGGTTCAGAGGCTCGAATAACAAAGTATTAACGTCAAATCGAAAACGTGGCTGCCCCCAACGAACGCTTGCATTAATTACATTGAAATTCACCGACGGTGTTCAGATCCGCGGAATTTAGTTTCGCGCGGAACTGGAAATTGATCTACGTTCGAACGTGACAAAAAGGGTTGAACGTGTGCACGGATGATGAAAACCGTGGGTTACGCCGAAGGCGGCGTCAACGTTTTTCCTGTTCGAACGCGGTTACATATTATCCGCACGAACCGGTGGCTACGTAATTGCGACGGAATGAAATTATCGGGCGAACGCTTTTAACATACATACAGAAACGGGAACGAAGATAAGGGAACGGCGTGATTAATGAAAAGCACCCTTGAGGAAAGCACGGCTAAAATCCACCTAAGGGCGTCGATGCAATTACGCTGGACTGTCATCCGCGAATAAATGCATTCTGGAGTTATCGTTGCCCTAAGAGTCGTGTAATTTATGCACAATTTACGCGGCGCGCGTTCGTATGCCACTAACGCGAGAATTACTTGCGCGCGTTTCAGTTATTTGAATTCATCGATCATCGGATTCCTTTTGGGGAATCTATGCAATTTTCTGATCATATTTTTTTGATATTTTTATATTTTAAGTCTTTGCACTGGGATGTACTCGTTGAGAGGATAGCAGAATTAATTAGTGATTATAGAAGTTAAATTTATACCAGCGCAGCTTTTTGAGAATTGCATGTTTTTCTCGGGTTTTCTATTGAAATGGAAATTTTCTATTGCTGGCAGACGTTAGCAATAGAAACTATGGCTAAAATATTGCTCAAAGATTTCTATTTTAGCAATGGAAACTGTGGCTAAAATATTGCTCAAAGATTGCTATTTTAACAATAGAAACTATGGCTAAAATATTGCTCAAAGATTGCTATTTTAGCAATAGAAACTATGCCTAAAATATTGCTCAAAAATTGCTATTTTAGCAATAGAAACTATGGTTAAAATGTTGCTCAAAGATTGCTATTTTAGCAATGGAAACTATGGCTAAAATATTGCTCAAAGATTGCTATTTTAGCAATGTAAACTATGGTTAAAATGTTGCTCAAAGATTGCTATTTTAGCAATAGAAACTATGGCTAAAATAATGCTCAATGATTGTTATCTTAGCAATAGTTTCTATTCCTAACATTTAGGAAGGAGCCGAGTGCAAAGGGTTTTATTCCACTGCAACTTTTTGAGAAGTGCATGTTTCCCTCACGTTTTCTATTATAATCGAAATTTTCTATTGCTGAGAGACGTCAGCAATAGAAACTATTGCTAAAATATTGCTATTTTACAAATATTTTCTATTGTTAATGCCTGGAAAGAAGCAGAGTGCAAAGGGTTAATAAATTTTGAATTATATAATTTAATTTAAAGAATAAAGTCTATATAGTTTTTTACAATTGAAACAATGACAAGTTTCAATTACCAGAAGCATTATTTAAATAAATAATTGCTTTGGTTTGATGTCAGAGATAATTTATTTCAATAATATTGTATGAAGTTGCATTTATAGATAGGGATTTTGTTGTTCAAGTGAATTTAAAACTCGAATCCATTGGAATTTAAAAGTGAAGAAACAGAAAAGTATCGTTTTCCATTGCACTCGAAGAAACCAGTTCAAACTTTCCAATCACTTAATTGAATAATCGAAGAACTTTTCCAGTATGCCCAATAGCTCTAAGTGCAGAAACTTTACCACCCTTATTACCAACATTCAGTGACCCATCAAAACCACCTCTTTGCTCCTTTTGATTCAAAAGGTAAAGAAATTGATACATTTTTATATTCATATTAACGAATAAACAGGAAAGGAAGTGTTTCAGCACCTCTGGTAATTAATAAGCAATTAATTAACTATATCCTTACTTTGCTATTTTGGAACGCAATTGCCCACTACCAGTATTACATTTCTTTTGTAATTTTCCAAAGAGTAGCTCGTTAATTAATATTAACTTAAAATTACACGAACTATAAAATTAAAAAGAAACGAATATACTTCTAAAACTATTTTCTCGTACAAAATCGAACAGACGACCACAGAATCCAAACTAATCACGCAACAAAGACCGATTTTCTGCTCCAAACCAGCGTCCGCCTTCCCCAATCCTTAAATTCGAATTTCACGAGTCGAACACGGAAGAAAGGATCCCTGAGACGTTCGTTCGAGGAACGCCAGGTTACTTGGGATGATCAGAAGCCCGTAATTCCTCCTTTCTTCGATGAAAAAACTAGAGGATCCGGCAAAGGAACGGCAGCCAAAGGGTTCGCGGCGCTGAGGAACGAGCAGAATTCCCTAGGAAAGCTGGGAGCAGGACGTGAAACACTTTCGACCGCGTCGCGAAGTTGCTGGATGCCAAATTTTAAGGGTCAAAGGGAATGCAAAACGCGTTACCTCCGCAACGAACGACGTTGTTCACCCCTTTCGTACGCCTTGGTCCCTCTGGAGGCAGTCGGACGGGACCATCGATATCCTCGCGTGTGTCTGCTCGTACTCTGGGTTATGCATATTGATGGTTCCCGACGTTTTGCACGCTTCGCGTATCCCTATATTACGAGCGGACGTTTCGCCCAAAGGACTGTGCGCAGAGCCTCGCTTGGACGCGAGGATTAAGCCCGTTTCATACGAACCAAAATCGTTGTCACTCGTTGTCGTTGTCATTTGATTTGATACGTGGCAGCTATTAGGTTGGAAACTATGAAACGGGCGTTGCGTCAATTCGTGCGGCACATATGAGTCAAATTTTTTGACTTTATTTATTGCACGCAAATGTTTTAACACAGCTGTATGACTAGTTCCTAGTTTAGACCCAAGTGTTCGACTAGTTGTCTGTGGATCGGATTCCACAGTCCTCCTTAATTCCTCGTTATCAATATGGATCCAAATTAGGTCCTCGAGGCTCATTGACGATATTCAAATTGCCAGAACGAAATTTTTCGAACCAATATCGAGCATTTTTTTCATTGCTGGATCCATCTCCGAATGCCTGATTAATATTTCTTGAAGCTTGAGCTGCGGTATGATTTAATTTAAACTCGTACAAGAAGAGTAGATGTAAATCGCGTTTTGTTTTCATCTGGTTTAGGATAAAAATAAAATAAAAATGGGATACAAACACGAACAAATTTTACAAAATGAGTAAGAAGAATACCTTTAAGCTTTATAAATAAAAATATCGAGCGCGCGTTACAATGTATTTCTCTCAGTCGCAGCTGAACACAGACTAAACAAAAAACGCCCGTTTCATAGTTTTCAACCTAATACTTTGTCCGCAGTTTTGTAATTGTTCAAGGGTTCTAAGAACTCCGAAAATCCCTTCGAGTCTTGCAATAGGTTCCCACATTCATGAAACTTAAACAAACCACCCCTTACAGGCCTAGAATATTAAACGTAAACCATTAGATGGATAATAATAGTTAGAATTTTACAGAAGTTCTATCTTTTGCTTTCACTTCCTACACAAGAAAAATTTTCACTCCTTTTCACCACCCCTGCGTTTAAGACTAGGTTGTCATATTGATGACTCCATTAGCAGGCTCAAGACGAAACTCCTCCTTCCTCCACACACACACTGTAACGTATTCTTTTCCACGATATAGCAGTGTTTGTTTCAACTTAAGCAAGACTTGCGTGTTTTTAAATTATTTATTTTCACTTGTCTTTCACCACTTATTATTAATGTTTCGATCTTAAACTATGTCGAACGACCACTCTGAATTGGTTTCAGAGAACAAGTATTGATTTTCCAGGATATTTATTCTAGTTTTGTGGTCTGTACGATACATCGATTGTATGGTTCAAACTATACTATGATGTCAACAAGTCTATGTTTCTGAAGTGAGTTGCTTCTCTTTGCTGTGTGTGTGTATGTGTGTGTGTGTGTGAGGAAAAAATGAAAAGGAACATGTTACAACAAAACTATACAAATTTATAACTGAAAAACTTAATTAATAGAACCAACCAAGCCTATTGTCATCACTCTCCATTTGTCAAACAGAAAAGGAAGAACGTTTCGTTCTGGGACTGCTAGTGGACTCATCAGTAAGGCTACCAAAATGGCGGAGTTGCGCCTTGGACGCTGAGATGTTAGAGACAGGTCATAAATTCTATTATATAGAAATCGAGTCAAAAACGAGTGCTCGCGAGAAAAAGATAAATGTGCTATACCTCTAATGGCGGATGTCGAAGGACCACCACATTTCTAACTGTACTACGGTGTCAACAAGTCTACATTTCAAACTATTCTATGATACTATCGATGCTATCGATGCTACAGCTCAAATGATTCTCAGCTATCCATTTTAACGATCCAAAAAACTACATTTTTTAATTAAGTCGTTGTAGGGATTGAGACACACGGATAGGATAATAATCAAGCTACGAACTAGGATCGAGGGAAACGGTCGAATTATGCTATTGAACAAACATGTGAGACTGAGTGGTCGCCCACAAACTGAAGGTCGCTCTCAGGTACCAAGTTTACCTCTGAGTGACGCAAGCGGAAAATTCCGTGGGTCTCTAACGACCATAGTCGACAATAACCTTAACCCATTCGAGACGGATTGCATACCGTGTGTGCAGTGCATTTTCGAGGCAAAAAGACGGATTGCACGCTGTGTGTGCTTGTTGCTCCTCAAAATATTTTTATTACGACGAGCGGATTGAATATGATGTGTGCAACGCAAAATAAAATAAAAATAAAAATAAAAATGAGACGTCTCGAATGGGTTAAGAGACACTTCAGCTCCGAAATGTGTGTGGCAACTGATCCGTCTCATACATATTAACTATTTTTGAAGGGTCCCAATTTCTGTTTTTCTAATTATCTTCCTAATTTAAGTCGCTGGGATTAGAGGCTTAAAGGTTGCCATAGAACTTGTAAAGATTCTCATCTTTAATGCCTCACTTCAATAGCTATTGTAGAGGTATTTTTAATTAGGTCTTAAATACTATTTATTGATTATAATTAGCTATTTTTGAAGAATCCAAATTTCTGTTTATCACTTTTTCTAATTAACTGTGTAATTTGAGTCGCTGGGGTTAGAGGCTTAAAGGTTGCCATAGAACTTGTAAAGATTCTCATCTTTAATGCCTCACTTCAATAACTATTGTAGGGGTATTTTTAATTAGGTCTTAAATACTATTTATTGATTATAATTAGCTATTTTTGAAGAATCCAAATTTCTGTTTATCACTTTTTCTAATTAACTGTGTAATTTGAGTCGCTGGGGTTAGAGGCTTAAAGGTTGCCATAGAACTTGTAAAGATTCTCATCTTTAATGCCTCACTTCAATAGCTATTGTAGAGGTATTTTTAATTAGGTCTTAAATACTATTTATTGATTATAATTAGCTATTTTTGAAGAATCCAAATTTCTGTTTATCACTTTTTCTAATTAACTGTGTAATTTGAGTCGCTGAGGTTAGAGGCTTAAAGGTTGCCATAGAACTTGTAAAGATTCTCATCTTTAATGCCTCACTTCAATAACTATTGTAGGGATATTTTTAATTAGGTCTTAAATACTATTTATTGATTATAATTAGCTATTTTTGAAGAATCCAAATTTCTGTTTATCACTTTTTCTAATTAGTTTCGTAATTTGAGTCGCTGGGATTAGAAGCTTAAAGGTTGTCATAGCATTTGTAAAGATTCTCACCTTTAATGCCTCGCTTCAATAGCTATTGACGTATCATAAACCCAAAATACTAAATTAAAGATGCGTTAGGCCTTGCAACCCCCACAGCCATGCAGCAACCACCACCATCTCAAAATCGAGCTCAGCCAGCTGATTGGCTAGCTCCTGTTTCTAGAATTACTGTGTGCTACTAAATGTACATTTTGGAAATATTAAGACAGTGTCAAATTATACTAAGAACAAACAGCTTCGACTAAACATAGAAGGCTAAGAGCTGGATCCTTTGAAAACTCAATCATACTTCAAATCTACTACCAAATAAGTCGTCCTCAGTATTCCAACCGAGCATTTTCGCGAGACGAAACTAAGGACGCAACAGTAACGAAAGTATAAATCAACTAAAGAGTCTGCTGGTGCAACAAGAGAAAGCTAAATTCTAAGAACGGGAAACTACAAGCGCCATGGTCTCAGAAAGTTATCACTGCTCTGAACTAAACTAAACTAAGGATAATTTACACATAGGCAAGAGACCTTAATAATTAACGTCAAGATGGGTGGTTTCGCCACTTTGATGTGAACAAACGGTACTGTGCGATTGAGAAGCGTTGATTATTAACCCTTTATACTTGGATGTCGCCTTTCCGGGAATTAATCGCGAAGGTTAAAAACTTATTCCATTGCAACTTCTCGAAGAACGCGTATTTCCCCAAAGTTTTCTATCGAAATGGAAATTTTCTTCTGCTGGAAATAGTTTCTATTGTTATCTTTTATCAGCAACAAAAAATTGCTGGGAAATCATCGAGTGCAAAGGGTTAAATCAGCGTGGTATCAATTTAAAGCGTTGTTCGATAGCCAGCATCGAGTAGCATCGAAGTTAAGCCCAGTTTCCACGTGCATCCTTGCGTGTCAATTCAAGTTGATAAAAAAGGGTCGCCTAATTCTTCATTTATCTGAATTGTCGAATAATGGCGCATGTTTCTATACAGAACACCAACGGAATTAATCGCATGCTGTAATTGAAAAAGTTTTGCACGCGAAAACCTGGCTTTAGCCGCCTGGATTTTCAGCGAATTTGTCGCGCGTGCTCCAGAGAGGGTCCGTGTAATCTGGTAGAGCGCGTTTCAGTGCATGGCCGAGTTTCGTTTCCTTTTTTTTACTTACGCCAGTCGTGCGAAGAGAGATTTGGCAGGTTTGGGAGACATGTTTTTACGTTAGCATTTTTTGGGGGGTGGGAATGGAGTTGCTGGGCTCGTTTGCATGGTTAATACTGCGACGGACTTACTGCGAGATAATGTAGATAATGGTTGTTCCATGAAATAATTCTGGAAATAATTTTCGTTCGTTTTAAATCGTTACTTTGCGTTGGTATGAAACATCATTATTTTGTCAACCGAAGGTCGAATTTTAGTGGGTCATTTATTTATGTACGATTAGTTCAATAAACGATCTCGTTTTAAATGCAGAGTGATTGCGAGTTCGCCATTATTAATTACAGTTTCATTTTATATTGTATTCGTAACGAGAAGAATAAATCGTGGAAAGTTGCAAGAATTATTGCTTTCCTTACACTCTTTTTACAATTCGTTGTCAGTTGGTATCTTTTTAATGGAAGCATACATATTCTAATATATTAATCGATGCAGCTCGTCGTTCTCTGTAATAAATTATTAATATTAAAATCATGGATACATAGAAAATTGAAAAACCATTAATATTAATTTTAAACATTTTCATATCACGAAGAGGTGGATCCAAATGGGACATTATGTATACACTTTTCATTCAAATGTTCCTTACTGTTATTAAATAATCGGTGCACAATTTATCAGTTCTCTAAAAAATGTTTGCTATTTAATTTCACAACTAATCATAGAACCCATTCGAGGCGTCTCATTTTTTTGGAGACCAACCCCAGAAGCTGAAATTTGTTTTTGTATTATATTGACCATTTTTGCAATAGAAATTAGACACTTCGTGATTAACTTCGTACAAATAAGATGATTTCACACCGTGTATGCACATCGCTCCTCAAAATATTTTTATTACAAGAAATGGATTGAACACCATGTGTGCAATGCAAAATAGAATAAAAAGGCATCATTAAAATGGAATAACATTCATTCCAAAAATAGTCAGATCACATGAAATCGTTATTTTAGGTACAGCAATGAAGAAAAGAATATAATCCACGAAAAAATAAAATAAATTTTCCTGGAACCTTGATCCTTAGTTTTGTTGTGCTCAATGATAATAAAATAAAAAAATTTTTTAAATGAAGGATAGTGAAACTATCCTTGTTTATTAATCAATAATTTAAGTTTCAACTATTATGTTATGGAATATTCTAGAATATGAGCAAGAGCGAACGTACGAGTGAATGAGTTTTCCAAGTGAGTGAAGAGAAAGAAAAAACATGAAAAAACATCATAGTTATACAGACCTTTCAATTTCCTTGTATTTAATTTTAAAATAATAAATATCCTCCAAAAACAAAATTTAAATAACAAAATTTCGGTTCTCTTTTCTATTTCCTGTAAGCAACAAATCATTGCTTTCATTATCACTGCTTACTTTCTATATTCCTGATGATCCTGGCTTTGAGTCACTCATTTTGGGAATTAAATTCAAACCAATACCAAATTTTCTGTTTACACACTTCTAAGATACCTTTTATTTCAAACCAGTCTTATTTCTTAGCCTACTTTTTCCATATCGACTCATAATTTCAATTCAATATCTTCGCATGCACACTGTGGCTCGAAAATGCACACACAGATGCAATCCATTTCGAATAGCTAAAGTATGAAAGAAAATAAGGCATAATTTCGAGAGCTTTGAATATGAACAGTTTCAACGCGTCTCTACAGGTGAAATAATCGCATCAGCCCTGTGTTTTCGAGTAAACTAGAAAGGAGTGGGGTCGTTCCAGCAAATGGATACGGTAACACGCAATTCCGTCTCGATCTCTATGTAGAGGCAAGCGTAGAGTGCATGTAAAAAGAATCGAGGGGATAAGAATCAAGAGCCAGCGCGGTGGGCGAGAAAGAAGAAAGCTCGAACAAAAGTACCGAGATCGTGACAAAAATAAGGAAAACAGTGAACAGAGGTAGCATTAAGGGGAGGAAAAGTGGTGGGCTGGGAACGCAGGAAGAGAAAGGCAACGAGTTCGGGACGTAGAATTGAAAAATAATCAGAGCACGTAATAAGAAACACGGTACGATGCATATCGATGAAAGGTAAAGGGAAATGTTGGTTCAGTTAACAAGAGTCAATCCTTGAAACCTAAACGTGTTTTAATTAACATTTTCTTCGCGCGCACGTTTGCGGAATTTTCGACTCTACTTCAGACTTCTGTCTTTCAAATGACACGATACCTGGTGCCTGCAATTCAAATTCAATGCGAATGTTAAATCATGGTTGAAAAAAATATAAAACTTAAATGGAAATTTGCTAAGTCTTTTAAATGCTATACCATGTCCGCTTCGTTTCAGATATTTTGCTAAAATTTTACATGTTACAGTAATATCTGAAGAATTATGTGATCTTTTTCTTTTTTTCTCAATGTAATTCTATTATTCCAAAAGAGAAGAATCCAATTTTTTATTGGTATGCATAAGATCTCGAAAAATTATAGTTTACATGGTGCAATATTTGAGCCATTCACTGCACAAATCCATTAACTTCATAAAACAAGAAGTGGAGGAAAGCGATGGAATAATGTACATTGTTTTTTAAAATTCCCTTTATAATAAAAAAATTATTGTCATTTAATGGTGCTAATCTTTATTATTTAGAAAATTTATTATAAACACAAAAAGCTATGATTGAACCAAGTGCTTTGATACTTGAACTTCAGATATTTAATTTATATTTTATTAAAAAGTGAAGTTAATCGATTTGTGCAGTGAACGGCTCACTTATCAACCACAATAAAATATTTACAACCTGTTACAAATTTGAATATCGAAACTCAAACTTGTCTACTTCACCAATCTTCTTCAACAATATTTGAATCATTTTAAAACAACACTTGAATTTTTAAAAATTCATATTTGCCTGTTTAACCATCGAATTACTCCAAAATTTCATCATCATTTCAACCTGCTACAAAGTAGAATATTTAAACTCAAACTTGCCTCTTTCAACAATATTTGAATCATTTTAAAACAACCCTTGAATTTTTTTAAATTCATATTTGCCTGTTTGACCATCGAACTACTCCAAATTTTCATTATCATTTCTTACAAATTAGAATATTCAAACTCAAACTTACCTCCTTCACCAATTTTTTTCAACAATATTTCAATCATTTTAAAACAACCCTTGAATGTTTAAAAATTCACATTTCCCTGTTTGACCATCGAACTACTCCAAATTTTCATCACAATTTCAACCTGTTTCACATTTCCTCCTCCACCAATCTTCTTCAACAATATTTGAATCATTTTAAAACAACCCTTGAATGTTTAAAAATTCATATTTGCCTGGTTAACCATCGAATTACTCCAAAATTTCATCACAATTTTAACCTGTTTCACATTGCCTCCTCCACCAATCTTCTTCAACAATATTTCAATCATTTTAAAACAACCCTTGAATGTTTAAAAATTCATATTTGCCTGTTTAACCATCGAACTACTCCAAAATTTCATCACAATTTCAACCTGTTTCAACTTGCCTCCTCCACCAATTTTTTCCAACAATATTTCAATCATTTTAAAACAACCCTTGAATTTTTAAAAATTCATATTTGCCTGTTTAACCATCGAATTACTCCAAAAATTCATCACAATTTCAACCTGTTTCAACTTGCCTCCTCCACCAATCTTCTTCAACAATATTTCGATCATTTTAAAGCAACCCTTGAATGTTTAAAAATTCATATTTGCCTGTTTAACCATGGAATAGCTCCAAAATTTCATCACAATTTACATAAACGAACGCACAGCGAGCTGCAGCGATCTTCTTCCGTGGACGCACGAAACGAGAGCCTCGAGTGGAACAACGACCACGTCGTGGTCGTGGCTGGGTTTGAATCGATTCAGATGCGACGGTACGTATCGAACTTGGGTCCCGCCGGAAAGCCAGGCTCGTCGAATATTTTGTCGAAAAGGCTGGCGACGCGCGCGACTTAAGGTCTGCGCCCGATTTTTCTTTACAAATTTCCCGAGCCCGTCTTTCAATCAGCCGCGGGACGAGCGACAAAAGCGGGCGCGAGATGAATGGCAGCAGCCGGAAAAGGGAAAAAAGTGATATCGAGAAAGAAAATATGTATTTCGACGGTTGCTTCGCGTCCTCCTCTTCGCTTTGCGCGCGATTTTTCGCGTTTCGTCCCGGCTGTCGCTCTTTGTCGACTCGTTCACCGGAATTTCCGGCTGCTCCTCGACGTGCGGATAAGCGCTTCTTCGTTCGGCGAACGTCTGCAGTCTATGGTATATAACAGTGTTGAGGGATAATAGCGAAGGAAAAGTTTGTCGTTTCCTTCTTTCGAAATAGATTTTCGCGTCGAGTAGCTGTTTTTCTTCTTGTTTCTTTTTTTAATCAAACGTTGGCACAGTGGTTTCGTCGTAGGTTCGCATTTAAATTATATTTAGGTTTTTAGAGGTGGTGATTGTCGCAGTCAGTTAGTGTAAAATTAATGATTATGATCTATTCTGTGTTGGAATTTATTAATACGGTCAATAGCCACTTTCAAGGACCTTTTTCTTATCATACCTAACATAAAGCAATTTGAAACAAACATCGTCCAATTTACTGTATAGATAATAGTTATGATACTATATTAATGTAGAGTTCAGAAAATATATTTTTTAACAAATTATCATATTTGTTAATACACGTACGATTTGATAATTTATTTTTACTTTGAGCTACTTGCATCCTGCGTTTCGAAAGTTAATCTACAATGATAGTATTACAGAAGAAAATTAATAATTGCAGTCTAAATGTATTAGAATTCAATAATACGATCAATAGACACTTTCAAGGACCTTTTTCTTATCATACCTAACATAAAGTAATTTGAAACAAACATCGTCTAACTCACTGTATAAATAATAGTTATGATATTACATTAATGTAGAATTAAAAAATATATTTTATATAGATACTTATCAAGAATTAAATTATCATATTTATTAATACGCGTACGATTTGATAATTTGTTTTTACTTCGAGCTACTTGCATCCTGCGTTTCGAAAGTTAATCTACAAGAATAGTATTGCAGAAGAAAATTAATAATTACAATCTAGGTATGTTAGAATTCAATAAGGCAATCAATAGCCACTTTCAAGAACCTTTTTCTTATTATATCAAATATAAAACAATTTCGAAATGTAAATTTAGCCGTAGCAATAATAATAAAGAGCCATTAATTTGCTAGAATTTTTGTTTTTCCTTATTGCTGTACTCATGTTTGTAAGAATAGTTAATAAATGTTCGAATACCATATTCCATTGTCATAGTCGAGGTTTATTAGCCAAAAAAGAGCATTTCATCTCAAAACTTTGCTCAGCAAATAAAATTGAAGAGACACTTCCACAGTTTTCACTAAAATTTAAGTCAACGAATCCACACGTATTATTTTTTAGTGTAGATCCTATAAAAACTATTATAAAAGTATACTCGAAGCAAACACATCTTAAAAACAAACTACGAACCATTTCAAATATCGTTTAATATTAGCCCTTTGCACTCAACTCCTTCCCTGACGTTAACAATAGAAACTATTGCTAAAATAGCAATATTTTAGCAACATTTTAACAGTAGTTTCTATTGCTACTGTCTCTCAGCAATAGAAAATGTTAATTTCAATAGAAAACTTGAGAGAAACGTGCATTTCTCAAAAAGCTGCAATGGAATAAGTTTCTTCTCGTAATCATTAATCTCAGAGGAGACATCCGAGTGCAAAGGGTTAAATAAATTTTATTTTTCATTCTCAGCTATTGTGTTATACCTTCCGTTGTCCACAATTAACTATTCGCTCGTTATTAACGTTAACGTGTGAAGAGATCATACTTAAAAGACTTCTTTCACTCCGAACATTTGATTTGTTCACAGTGATTTTGCCATGAAATTGGTACGAACAAAGTAAAGTAAAAAATAAGTGAAAACAATTTAGAAAGAATTTATACTATCCTGTTTTAAATGTTCTGTGCCTTAGTCTTAAAAAATTAATCTCTGTACAATTGTAATTGAATTTTATCTCGCGTACAAGTCATGCATTAAATAAAAGAAACTATTTTATAATTATAATTCTTATTATAATTCTTATATATATTATATATTATATTAGATTCTTATATATTAGATAGAATTCTTATATATTAGATACAATTATAATTCTATACAATTGTAATTGAATTTTATCTCGCGTACAAGTGATGCATTAAATAAAAGAAATTATTTTATAACTGTAAAAAAATTTATCTGATTTCATATCAGACAGTATCGATCATCTCGGATTATTCAAGCTTCACAGCTTCAAATTATTTTCATCTCATTTCTGCAACGCTTTCTCGTTAATTAAAAAAGAACGATATTTAAAAAATAAAATACTTGAAGAATACAGTCGTACTTTGACTGCTGTTGGAAATTTTAATATTCAATTCAAAGATAACGCAATTAATTCACAAACAAAAATCTAGTTTCTATTAATCGATACGTCGAGTCTCTTCACTTTATTATTAATTATTTTCATCTCATTTCTACAACGCTTTCTTGTTAATTAAAAAAGACGATATTTAAAAAATAAAATACTTGAAGAATACAGTCGTACTTTGACTGCTGTTGGAAATTTTAATATTAAATTCAAAGGTAACGCAATTAATTCACAAACAAAAATCTAGTTTCTATTAATCGATACGTTGAGTCTCTTCACTTTATTATTAATTATTTTCATCTCATTTCTACAACGCTTTCTTGTTAATTAAAAAAGAACGATACTAAAAAAATAAAATACTTGAAGAATACAGTCGTACTTTGACTGCTGTTGGAAAATTTAATATTAGATTCAAAGGTAACACAATTAATTCACAAATAAAAATCTAGTTTCTATTAATCGATACGTCGAATGTCTTCACTTTATCAGCATCAAAATACGCAAGAATGTGCCTCGAATTTCCCTGCTAAAAGTATCGCAGCTCACGACTCGCCACTGAAAACTTAGGAAACCCGACCACGACGGAAACTAAGGAAACACACAGACAATTTCCTCCAGATGTCGTCTGAGACGATGCTCTTACGCGTCTGTCTTCCTTCCAGTCGGCGAGGACGGGAATGGTCAATATTTTTTGAACACACAAAGACTCGCGACACGTAGCCTTCGAATAAAAGAGCAGACGATTACACGGTCACGCCCCGTGGAGGAATAAGCAAATCCATTTTCCCTGTACTCGTTTCAACGGTGAAATCCGTGTAATCCACCTGGCCCTTTCTTACAATTTCCATTCCCAGCGTAATTCTCGGGGAATACGCAAAAAGTGAAAGAGCGGGCAAGGTAGTCGACGGACGTAAAGTGAAACACGGGAAATCCTCTTATGCAAGAACGATGATTCCTGAGAAACGTGACAGGCACAATTTTCGTGTCTCTGCGAGCTATATAACTAAGCATTAGGAGAATTCGACGGAGGATAACGCAGACGGCTTTCACTTGTCATAGTCGAGATTTCTATTAAACGTTCCTGTTCGGATTTTACAACCAAACGCGCTAGTCCCCAGAAAACAAGTGAAAATAGAAAATTAAAGAAGGGACACTTTATAAACCTATTGTCAATTCATTTTAATTAAATACGTGGCAGCAATACACTCACACTGAGCAGCAATAATATCTGTTCAGTGCGCACGAATAGATAGTCTTTCTATTTTGCGCTTCAAGTGGTTTTTTAGTTACGCTTGAATATTTAGGGGTTGGTGTAATAATGCGTGCAGATAATCGTTGTTTGTTCATTTTAATATGTTTGATTGGAATGTATGACTAGTTGTGAACTATACTGTTTTGAATGTGTTTAAAGAATGTGTAGGTCTGAAGAGTCAGGATGGATGTCTGATTATGTGTTTGTCTATTATGCGCTTCAAGCGGTTTTTTAGTTACGCTTGAATATTTAGGGGTTGGTGTAATAATGCGTGCAGATAATCGTTGTTTCTTCATTTTAATATGTGTGATTGGAATGTATGACTAGTTGTGAACTATACTGTTTTGAATGTGTTTAAAGAATGTGTAGGTCTGAAGAGTCAGGATGGATGTCTGATTTGAATTCTGCTGTTCGAATCGAGTAAACTTTTTCTATATCCAAAGAGGTTTTATTCAAAAGCTGCGTGGTTTAGCGAGAGGTAGCGTATACGGACTTCTGAATATATGAAACTGTCTGATTCTTTTTCGAGTCTGGTATTTAAGGGATTTGTAAGGAGCTTGAGAAGGGACAGCTTTGAAGGGAGTAGTCAAGGGTCGAGGATGAGATAAAGGTTAGAGGTGGCGCAAGGAATAAGTAATAGAGCATCACTGTTTGGGATGAATCCGTATTTGCGAAGATAGTGATTATGGCTATGGCTATGGCTATGGTAAATGAGTTGGCATCCAACAATATTAACAAAATAGAATGCAGTAGAAACATCAGGAAGATATTTCTCAACAATTATTTGTCATTTACATTTAGTTCAAGAGTTGTTCCGCAACTTTCGTGAACCATTGGGCATATAGCCCAATATTCTGTTATCCATGATACGTCCTTTTTCTTCTTATTTCTATAACCACCTTTCAGCAATAGCTATTTTTCATTTTCCAAAGATACTGTAGAATGTGAATTATATTCAGTGCGTGGCTTTGTGTATGAAGAAACAACATGTAATTTAGAATACTCTCGAGAATATTCAAAATAATGTGTAGATGATTTTATTACGTATGACTGTGTGCGTGAAAACATAAGATGTAATTGAGAATATTCTCGAATATTAATTATTCTCTTATAAATATATAATATTTGCATGCTCAGAATTTTATTGATTCGCAATAATAAAAATATCAAGCTTTGCATTGCTAGGATTACATCAGTATTGAAGATGTTAATATGATTAGTTTTAGAATTTAAATCAATGAAATTTATATATATATACTAAAATAAGATATAGAATACTACGAACGACTCGCACAGCTCGTCACGTATAATTATTCAAGACGTAAGTAATTGTTATCGAGCTTAATACTAAACATTAACACGTTAAGCGTCATGTCAGTCATCGGTGATTGACAGTGAACTTTCAGTCTAAATCGCGTCACTCGCCAGTGGCAAACTCTTCGTGCAAGCCGCGTTAGTGTAAACATTCAGCCTAATCGCAACGTAAACAAATCTCCAGCCGCCAGCATTTCAGTAAAATCTAATACATATAGCGGACCAAACTGAAAGCAAAACAAAGTAGGCTTGACGCTTAACGCCTTAGAATTTCATTAGGAAAATTACAAAAATCATTCGCAGTTTTCTTCTATATATATTCTCTTTTAATTATATTGTATTTAATTGTATATAAGAATATAGATATATTCTTTTTTCTTTTATATTATATTTAATTATATATGAGAATATAAATATATTCTTTTTTCTTTTATATTATATTTAATTATATATGAGAATATAAATATATTCTAATTTCATTTATATATTCTCTTTATAATATAATATTTTTTTCATATATAATAAATATATGTTGAAGTTTATTTCCTTCGAAAGTTGTGAAATATTTAAATTTTCTATGTGATATACTTATCTCTATGTTTATGCGTCAATTTGACGTATTTTGTAATATAAGCGTAAATGTTTGTAAAATGATTTTTTCCATATGAGTATTGTGGTAATAACAAATATGAATGCAGTGATAATATGGTGAATTTAATATGGTGAATAGTATGGTGAATTGTTTATGGCAATTAGAAGTGTTTTTGATTTGGAGAAGTTGCAAATGTTGTTGCAATTATCAATTTTTATTACGTACTCAAGTCAAAGATATAGGAAATTGTAAAATAGTTTTAAGTGAAGAGTTTCTCGATCTGATATATTATCTATTGTAATTAAAAATGTATTTACGTTAATAAAGTCGTAAATATTGCTAAAATCACAAATTTTTAATAAATAGATGCAATAGCGATCTATGAAGCTTGCATAATATCAATTATACGTTAATTTGTGGTGTATATCGTAAAATAGTTAAGATTTCCTTTTTACTGTATCTATTAACAGTCACAGTATGCTTAAAATTATGGCTAGTAGAAAGAATTAGGATTTTTATTAACGAAAACTTACATTTTCTTTAACACGATACTTTCCGTTTGCAATTAAATAATTTTGCAACTGGCATATGCTTCGCAACCTTTACAATAGTATAAAGACTATAATTATCAAGAAAAGGGTGTAGAATTTATTTTTTAGAATTCTTCGTTTTGCAATGAGAGTTTCAAATGACTTGAAAATTCAGCGTGGGTTGCATACGCCCCACATGGCATGGAATATGTTAAAAAACCAATTTAAAAAGCAATATAATTATATACTACAAACTTAAAAATGAAACTGGAAAGATGAGACACACATTTATAAAAAGTTTATATTAATTCACTAATATTTTAGTACTAACAACTAAAACTTACCGGAAGTCTTCTCACTATGACTGCAATTCACTTTGTGCGACTCGTTCTTCCTTTTGATGCTTGTTAGGTTTATTTCATTTGAGATGGCTGGATCGAGGTATTGTCACTGTATTTATATTTATTACTGTCGTAATGCTTGCACAGAAGAAACGAATTTTCTAACATTTACGCTTACATTCCAAAACGCGTCAAATTGACGCACAACCGTATACCACGATTGTGATAATAGATAGATAATGATCGCATCTATAGATAGATATACTACATAGAGAATTTCAATATTTCACAACATTTGCAGGAAATAAACCGCAATGTATATTGTATATATTCCCTTATTATAAGGGAAATAAAAAGTCAGTACAAGAGGTAAAAGAAAAACGTAAACGATTTTTGTAATTTTCCTAATGAAATTTGAAATACGTCAATTTACGTACCGTAAACCTACAATTAAATACGATTTATTAACACTAAATATAACAAACCTAAACAAAAACAAGACTTAACAAAAAGAAAACTGAATACGAGTAAACCAAAACCATCATCTCTTCCTCTTTTCGCCTTATTCCACAAAAACTGTCCTCAAAAATATCCTAACATCCACATTTCCCCTCCCAAGAGACGCTCGCAGTGTTTTAACCACGCAACAGCTCAGCACCACACACTTTTATCCATACGATAAACGATATTAATACTATTTATCAACACTAAATATAATAAACCTAAACAAAAACAAGCCTTAACAAAAAGAAAACCGAATACAAGTAAACCAAAACGATCATCCCTTCCTCTTTTCGCCTTATTCCACAAAAACAGTCTTCAAAAATATCCTCAACATCCACATTCCCCTTCCCAAGAGACGCTCGCATCGTTTTGACCACGCAACAGCTCAGCACCACACACTTTATCCACACAATAAACACGTAGAATCAGCTCGTTAAAATATCTCACGCACAACAATTGTAACAATTCTCCACAGCCCATCATGTAGGGCAAACCTTCACCTTTAAAACGCCGTTCATCCCATCTCGATATCACTTTCCGTTCCCGAGATATCGCAGCGCAAAGCGACGCCTAATTTCTCGGACTCCGCTGTCTCCGTCCTCGTCGCACGCTCCGACCTCTCGCTCGCACCAATCGCGACTGACCTACCCCAACCTCGCGCCACGTGCGCTGGTCAGTGACAGACGTTCCTTTCCCCCACCACTATTACGACGTACGCGATTCGCGGAAAAATGTGGGTCACGGCGCTTCCTGGAATCCGTCGCGCCATTCATTATTCCAGCCGTCCAGACTTGCTTCGCTTCAAACGGCTGTAGCTCCGGAACCGATAGACCGATTGCCGCGAAACGAAGTGCGTTATCAAACGCGAGCCCCTGGCTATTTCCTAGACGTGTTTTCAACTCGATAGCCGTCCATCTTCGGGGACATTCTTTCGGTGAAACGTTTCATACGCGATAAAGAATGCTGTTTGACGATTTAACGCTGGATTTACGGAGCCAGTCGATTTCACGGGTTCCAGATTTTATGCTTGGAAATTGTGAGCTTGCAAACATTATTCTTTAGACGTTACGTATTGATTTTCAATGATACAATGCAGCAAATATATATTTCTACTCGTTTTCGTTTTTCGTTTTCGTTAAATATATATTTCTTCTCGTTTTGGAATACCTTTATTTTATTATTTCTAGATATTGTATTCCTATTTTTACAAAAATCTATCAGTTTCATACATGCAGCAAATATATATTTCTACTCGTTTTCTTTGGAAGATTTAATAATTTTATTGTTTCTAGATGGTGTATATATATTTTTAGGTAAATCTGGCGGTTTGATGGGTTAATTTATGTAGATCAATTATTTCGAAATAACAAAAATAACAGTGAATGAGAGATAACAGCACTGAACAAATGACGGCTGTTTAGCAGTAAATATATGAGCAAACAAGTTTGAACTAGTTGTTTACAATTGTGATATGACAACAAATAATCGCCTCAACGCTGAACTTTGCTCTTCTTATTATTTTATGAAACTAGTAGATCTACGTGAAACATAATTTCAACAGTGCGTTTTGTAAAAAAAAATAAGTGCTATTTAGAAGCTCAGCAATAATTTATTTTCGTAAGTGAAGATTTGAGTTTTTCAAGGTATTTTCAAAACCTATCCAAAAAGATATATTTTTTTACATTTATATTTTACCTATTTGACTAAGGGTATTATGTGCAAGATTCCAAAAGATATGGAATTTATAAAAAGAATAACCAGCATAAATGAAGACCATTCTAGATGAGATTCTTTCTCTTTCTTTTTTTCTTTTTCACGAGCTTTATAACATTTTAGATTTGGCAATCATTAATGCCAGAATAAAAAAAATACGTCTAACTAAATTTGTATTAAATGTAACAAGTATGTATGCGTTATGTGTACATCCAAGATAGAGTTTACATGTAAAAAATGTATTGAAGACAACAGTAAATAAAAATCTATAGATATTAAATAAATAATTTACAAAAAATTGCATTTTAATATAACCAATCAAAAGACGAATTTCAGAAAAAAAGGTATGTAGTCAATGTCTGTAAATCTAGCGTTAAAATAATATTTTCATACTTTCTCTTCTTTTTAATTAACGCTCGACCTTATATGGAGTTCTTTAAAGGATTTAGTGATATTGAATATGTATATTTTTTTAATGAATCAGCTACAAATTGTTTATGATAATGATTCGCAAAAATCGTATCGCACTTTCATATATTTTGGATAAAAATATAACTTTCTTTCGTAGCGATGGTTTTAAAAAAATATTTCTTTCAATATATTGTTTTAAATCATACAAATAATAGATATAAAAATAACAAGCAAAGTTGAACGACTGATTTCAGTAAAAATTCTTCAATTGTAAAAATTGGTAGCTAAATTATTTTGTATTGTTGATACCAAACATATCAACACACGTACTATATGATATTTGTAAACGTGAAAAAATATTTGATCCTCTTTTACCAACTTTAAGAATACAAACGATGAACTGCACAAAGCACGATCAACTTTTTTTTTCCAAAACTATTGCAGATATAGAAGTGAATTCCTTTTTAATTAAACAGTATTGTGCGTCTAATTATTTTTAGCACAAAATATTTCGGAAGAGAGTTGCTTTAATAGACAGGAAATATCCACCTCTGCCGTTTTAAATGAAACGAACTGTTGTCTGCTTTTTATTTGGCGTTTATTTATTAGCCGTTATGAAATGCTAAAAAACATTGAAACATTTTTTAATATTTCTCATAGTTGCAGACAAGAATATTTTTCTCGGAAGACAACTAAAAGAGGGATTCAAAAGTAATAAAAAGTTGAAAGTAGATTTCAGAGATTAAATTTTCTAGTAAATACAAAAAAAAAAGGGTTTACAACTGAAAATAAAAACCAGACAAATATTTAGTTTTATGTATCGAATATCAATTAAAATGTGTATCGCAACGACTTTAAAATGAATTCTTTTACGCAAATTGCAATATCTAACGAGACTCATTAATATGTAGATATGTAAAGATGATTTTCAAGTTTTAATTACTTTTCGAATTCTCTGAATTTGTTCCTAAGAAAAATAATCTAAAGTATAGCTCTTTAATTATACAGGAATTTAAAAAGTGATCCAAACGAATGTTGTAGTATTTAATTACATTTAAAACAGAGGTCGACAGCTTTTCTTTGCTGTGAGCCAAAATTCATCAAAATATGACTTTTAAGAAAATATTTTGGGTCACTAGGCATAAACGTAAATCCAGAAAACATGTATTGCTTTTTTTCTTTTGTATTTTTTTAGTTAATAAATATATTTGATATATCATTACAATTACAAGTTTGTAATCGAACCAAAATGTTAATTTTATTATTTATATTATCTCAAAGTTAGGTAAATACTTATATTTATGTTTTTTAATCTTTTGATTTATTATGTTATACATTGTTTGCAAAACTCACATGAATCATTTGAAATTTTCAAATGGATAACTTGATGACTCGTGAATCATAGGTTGTCAACCGATGATTTAAAAGAACAAACAGACAAATGACCCATTCTGTTAACAATAATAACAGTAGATAACTTTTCTTCAAGCAAAAGATTCTGCTCCAAATTTTTTGTGCCTTCAAATATTAGCCTCTTTGTACCATTTAATTAAAGAAAAATTTACTTCGATATATGCAATACCCAGTTTCACTCTTTATGTGTCTGTATAGTGAATAAAATTGGTCCAACACGAGGTGACTATTACGTATTGAGTAGATACGCTTAATATACAGTATTTTTTAATATTTCTATCCACAAATTTTACAGCACGCTATTAAATTTATAATAAGAAGCTCTTCTTCTGAATCTAATTCTTCGTGCAACGAATAAAGTCACCTGAGCGTAATCACTGGCAATGCGAAATAAGAAATGGTACCGACGTGATTATCGTATCGCGATAAGAACGAAACCATTTTTTAGAATTTTTAATTTTATTGTCAAATGCGTTCGTTTGATGATGAATGATTGTAAATTATTTCTCTTATAAATGTTCTCATTTGTCAAGCTTTTTTCTGCTTACAAATGTCCCATCGCGAATATCGTAATTCGTAGTAACGAGTTTGGATTTTCTTTACGTGTTCTTACGTGTTTCTTTACATATAAAATTATTTTTCTCAGAGAAGATTAAAGATTTTATTGTGTGCCAAATATTACTTATCATAAATTTCTGCGAAACAACTTGCTGGAAGTAATCGTTTACCAAAGGTGACGTGATAATGCTTTAAGTGAATGTAATTTATCCTTATTACAAGCTTCGAAACACCTTGTCGCTTTTAAAATTTAATTTAAATATTTAATTAAGCAATCTTCGTCCCAGTTTCAATTTTCTATCAATCACAGCCTTGAAGAAAGAAGAAAATAAACACGAGCGATTTATTAGTGATTATTAATGGCCACTGACCACCAGGAAAAGCAGTTGCTCTCGGTTCGCGTACCTAAAGTTGATTAATTTTCCAACCAATGTGGCTCTCTTATGCTTCAGGAGGCAAACTTGCTCCCTTTCAAAGGATCGAAAAAATTGAGATGAAATTATCGAAGATACGACTGAGATACAAAACAGAGAACTGAACCTTTGCTATCGTATTGACTGAAATATTGCGATAAATATTTTATTTCTTTATCCGTATCAAACGTTCCCCTACTTTCAATCAATTTGACATTTTTTCATCGTCAATAAATTCTATCTCTCTCAAATTTAATTTCCAAAACGTATTACACAATCCTATTCATTTTTCAAATTTTATTTACATAATATTTAAAATGTTTTAAATTCTAAGTTTCTTTTTTACTTCAAATTCTTTGGTTTTGTATTGTTAATTATACATGACAACTATCAAATTTGAAACAAAGAAAGTCACGTCAATATTAAATAAAAAGAAAAATTAATGGATAAAAAGGGTCTAAAATTTTGTGACTGTATATTTCAAATAAATGAGAAGTTGCTTAAACTTCGAACTTTATTATAAATTTATTTCTGTTTTCTGAATTCAAATTCTGGTAAAATTTCTTCTAAATTCAAGTTCTGATAAAATTTCTTCCAAATTCAAATTCTGATAAAATTTCTTCGAAATTCAAATTCTGATAAAATGTCTTCCAAATTCAAGTTCTGATAAAATTTCTTCGAAATTCAAATTCTGATAAAATTTCTCCCAAATTCAAGTTCTGATAAAATTTCTTCCAAATTCAAATTCTGATAAAATGTCTTCCAAATTCAAATTCTGATAAAATTTCTTCGAAATTCAAATTCTGGTAAAATTTCTTCGAAATTCAAATTCTGATAAAATATCTTCCAAATTCAAGTTCTGATAAAATTTCTTCCAAATTCAAATTCTGATAAAATTTCTTCCAAATTCAAATTCTGATAAAATTTCTTCGAAATTCAAATTCTGGTAAAATTTCTTCGAAATTCAAATTCTGATAAAATTTCTTCGAAATTCAAATTCTGATAAAATTTCTTCGAAATTCAAGTTCTGATAAAATTTCTTCCAAATTCAAATTCTGATAAAATTTCTTCTAAATTCAAATTCTGATAAAATGTCTTACAAATTCAAGTTCTGATAAAATTTCATCCAAATTCAAATTCTGATAAAATTTCTTCTAAATTCAAATTCTGATAAAATGTCTACCAAATTCAAGTTCTGATAAAATGTCTTCCAAATTCAAATTCTGATAAAATGTCTTCCAAATTCAAATTCTGATAAAATTTCTTCCAAATTCAAATTCTGATAAAATTTCTTCGCCAATAAATCCATCCCTGACGTTTCATTATTACAATTAATTTATACGAATCCTAGTTTCGAAACGGAAATACGTTGAAACCTTGCTGCGCTCGATCGAATCCCTGGCAAGAAACCGAATAAGGGATGAAATTGGGTTTCGCGACGCGTGTTTAACGCACGGCTAACTCTCAACAGGGAATGTACCGCCAACTTTTCTCCGACACGCGAATCTGATTAATTTTATGGACGATGGAAAGCCCTGTCGCATAGTTCGCTGGCTCCACTGGCCCTTTCGGCCATCGCGAGCAAGTTGAATGAAAAATGGCTCGCGAAATTCCGCGAGCAGGTTAATTTCGCGAAATCGACGATACATTTATCGTGACCCAACAAATTCTTTGCGTTCTTCTGTGGCACAAATTCTTTTTATCGTTACTCGATAAGTTTAACTTGAACACTGAAATTTTTTTAAACAGTTTATTGACTTACGAAAAGATACAGAAGTTGATATAAATATTAAACAGTAAAAGAAATACATTTTAATTTAATAGAAGGCTTGCACTGCTTTAAGAATAAGAAATATAATGCAAAAAAATATCATATTTTAAATAATAAATTATTTCAAAGGTTAATATGGATGCCTCTTAAAATTAAAGTGGATGCATTAATCTGTAGGTACTGCATTTCATTTTCTGTCGAATTTAAGTTAGTCGACAACAGTGCAAATTAAATTGTTTATCTCGCATCTAAATCGTTTGAAATTGGAATTATTTTGTTCAGATTGAATAAATTACTTTTAAAAATTCTAATTTATCATTAGAAAAATGATCTCGTGCGTTTTATAATTACTTCAATTGGATTCGACAAGTTTTGCTATTCTTCTAATAGGATTTTCTTAATCGCTCGCAACCGGCCAGAACAGCAATGAAACGCATTAAGATAAGTCCTCTTTAAGAACTTAATCTTATTTTAACTCGATCCAGTTCAACATTGACTGATTCTCGATTCCGCCCTCGTTATTTCTCATCCGGTTTCTCGTTATCGCGATAACATGGCGGAAATTATGCTCCGTTCCGTGAGCGTTTTCCTTTTTCCTTCATTTAAGAGTGAAACTAAATCTTGCTCGTCTTTGTGAACGATTCGAGCGAGCACGCGGAACATGACAATGCGTACTAAAAAATTGTCGAGCTTTTACTCGCGTCGAGGACTTGTCTATTTAACGTCTCATCGTCGTGTTTTCGTCGAGAAGAAATTCCTTTTCTGCTACTGAACTCGAGAAAACGTCGCATCTGAAGAGTTCGCGCTTTATTTCTTATTTGCGATAAATTATTTCATTTTCAGTACTTCCTTATTATATTTAAAATATTATACGTAAACTGAATAAGGTCTGCGAGCACCCAAGTCTCCAAAGTTCTACGTTCTCAGGTTTCCTAATTATAAAATTTCCATGTCTCCAAATTTCAAACATCTCGAGTTTCCATCGTCGTTATCAAATTATGGAGATTCCAAATTTTGCAACATCCAAGTTTTTAAAATTGTCCAAATTTACGAATATCCACGATGAAGGGTTGTAAATTATCGAGTCATAAATTGTTGAATTTTTAACTTTCAAGTGTCATTAATTTATAAATGCGAAATGTATCGAACAATCGAATTCAATTTAAGGAAGAGAAATTGTTTCCACGGGTTGGTTTAACGAATTAGAAGCTGATTAATTTATGGAGATTAACGCTATATATAGGAGAATAGATACGATGAAACTCGAAACGGTAGATGGACTTAATTGAGTTGCCTCGCAAATTACCGTTGCGTGTAATTAAGTAGCAGTTAGTGGTAATCCAATTGCACACGGTTGCTCTTTTCGTCGGGCTGGCTAAAGATAGAAATTTAACGAATTTCAGCGCTAGCGGGATCTAAACAAGCCATTAATTACCAGTCTGTGAATTTACGTCTCGTTAATGTTGCTACCAAAACAAAAATAGAGATAAATCTATCAAATCTTTTAATTCCTTCAGCTCTGACTTAATTACTGATTTTCTGATTATAAATGTCAGAATAACTAATTATAATATTACACAAACCCATTTCTTCCTAAAAATAAAAATTGTAAATATTGAAAAAAACAGGTTTTTAGTCATTTATTTTTTTTTCACGAAGTGTTACGCTAATTGTGAAATATAAACACATAGACAGAGAGCTTGTAAATGCCTTTTAACACATGCATGATGAGTTTTGTATGATAAGTTCATTTTGACTGCATTTTGTGAGATTAAACTGGGAAGAAATGGGTTAATTGTGATACGCAAAATAATATTCTTTCATAAATAATTATTCATAATTAGATAATGCTAAAAGCTTTCATTTCTCCTCATAAATAATAGAAAATTGTTGTCTTCTTACATAGTAAAATTTTTAAATGATAAAATAAAAATAGCACAGAATATGGCAGATGTTAAACGTAAGTCTTGATGTTCATATTTTCTAAATAATTAAGAAATCGTTTTGTTATTTGTGGCACAGTGCACAGAGCCACTTTTACGTCCAGTCTTCAATTCACTTCTCTCCCTATACATAAAACAATCCCCTTGTTTCCACTCTTTCCTTTTCGTAACTCCGACTCTGGTAAAAGCCTTAGGACGGATCAAGCGAACGCTAAATAAATCCCACTTTTTCCACGGCTGTTCAGCCGATTAATTTCACGCCGAATAAATCCATTCTCCAGTGAGAAAAGCTTCCGTAAATTCATCGATCCGGATAAAGATAGATTTATCATTGAATATAAGCATTTATCCATTCGACGCATATTTTTTCGAATCTTATTTTATTGACAATTGCGTTTTATCGTTCTACATTTTTTTTCAGATGAAATTATATCTATAATATCTGTCATTTGCCAATCATTTATTTCAAACAGAAGGCTGGTAAATGTTTGTAGGGTAGATTATAACATTATTAACACTTTGTCTGCGAATATACGCTGTCACATGTCTATCAATATTTACAAAAACGTATATTCATAGCGTCAATGGTTTAAGGTACGTAATGTGGCGTAACGGATAAACAAAAACAAGCAGTTTGCAATAAACTTTGTACATAGTAGCAGCGACAGCGAGAAGCGAATTTTAATTAAATGCTTATTTTCCTAAATCTGATTCTACATTACGTTTATCTATTTATTTTAATATTAGATTTACAAAACCCGTCAATTTGACTGATTTAGTCAGATTTTATTCGATTTTATGTTTAAAAATGTTGTACATACAAATATTATTCTTTAGACATTACGTATTGGTTTTTAATGATACAATGCAGCAAATATATATTTCTACTCGTTTTCGTTAAATATATATTTCTTCTCGTTTTGAAACACCTATATTTTATTATTTCTGGATATTGTATACCTACTTTTACGAAAATCTATCAATTTGATACATGCAGCAAATATATATTTCTACTCATTTTCTTTGGAAGATCTAATAATTTTACTGTTTCTAGATGTTGTATGTATATTTTTAGGAAGATCCGTCAGTTTGATGGGTTAATTTATGTAGATCAATTATTGCGAAATAACAAAAATGAAATAACAGTGAATAAGAGAAAACAGTACTGAACAAATGACGGCTGTTTAGCAGTAAATACATGAGCAAACAAGTTTGAACGAGTTGTTTACAATTGTGATATGACAACAAATAATCGCCTCAACGCTGAACTTTGCAGAGAAAAGAAGTGACTTTTGGAAGTGAAGCTGTTCTTATTATTTTATGAACCAAGTATTTCATATTATCTATTATATTTTCTATCTTAATTATAAGATAATTTATCTATACATATTTCATGTGATCTTTCATCTACATGAAAGATAATTTCAACAGTACGTTTTGTAAAAAAAGATGTGCTATTTTGAAGCTTAGCAAAAATTTATTTTCATAAGTGAAGACTTGAATTTTTCAAGGTAATTTCAAAATTTACCCAAAAAGATATATTTTACATTTATATTTTGTCTATTTAGCTAAAGGTATTATGGGCAAGTTTCCAAAAGATATGGAATTGATAAAAAGAATAACCAAAATAAATGGAGATCATTCTGGATAGGATTCTTTTTCTTTCTTTTTTTCTTTTTCATGAGCTTTATGACATTTTACATTTGGCAATCATTAATGCCAGGATATTGTACAAAGAGACACTGTAGTATTATTATTAACTGAAGAATTGGTCAGTGACCATCACGATGAACAAGATAATAGCTTCAATTCATTGTCTGATGTACGAAATCCAAATGTGCAAAAATCTTGCCAAATTGGATTAAAAATGTATTGAAGGCAACGTTAAATAAAAATCTATAGATTTTAAATAAATAATTTAAGATTAAAAAGATAGATTTCGATAAAAAAAAGGTATATAATCAATGTCTGAAAATCTAATGTTAAAAAAGTTGCTCTCAAAAATAAAATATTGGACATTTAGTCTAATTTTGTCCCTTAATTTCACTATAGCATTATTTTCTGTTAAAAGACGAGGTTGCAAGCTCCGTGTACCTATATATTATTCTCTGTAAGTTGCACTACTAACAAAATTAAACGGGGCTCCATATTTGAAACTGTGTACTCGCATAAGAAAAAACAGTATGTTTTCCTTTATCCTAATTTGGTTTTAAGACACAGCTTTGCGAACGATGAGGTTTAAAATGTTCCGCCAGATTTAAATACACGAACGAAACTTTGTTCAGATTATGCAGATCGCGAGGCTTGTGGATTTACAGTCATAAAGACGGTTCCAAGGAGAATCAAATAATTCTCACGTTTCTCTCCCTATTTTCACATCAACGTAGCCATTACACATTCATATCCTCCGTGAACGTGAATTTAAAAATATTCTCGCGAGTGTCACTTTCTTTCATCACGTTCTCGTACCCTTTTCTTCGTCTCCTTTTTGTTTCAACTTACGCGAGAACTGCGAGAAAAAACAGCGTTTCTTTTTAAATAAAATAGTAGAAAATTTGTATGGTCACGCTGGTTTACAGAACGAGGGAAATTTTAATTAGTTGGTGAATGAATTGAAAATTAGCGAGTGAAATGAGTATTTAATTAGTCAGCGAAGGGATTGTGACGTTATTAATATTGAGTCAATGTGTATGCATTCATGAAAATGTGCAGGAATTGTAGATTGCGTATAGTATGCGAAAATATACCGAGTGTCTCAAATGAAATACGTATTATAAAATTTAGCAGGTGAAAGAAATTTACATTTTCTCTAATCTCTAATATTAATCGCGTACAATTTTACGATTTTATTAAGACTATAATTTAACCCTCTATAGGACCATGTAACTTTTAAGTAACAATTAATATATCGATATTTTACCCAATAATTTTAGTTTTTTACAAGATGGTGTATACATTTTATTGCACAGTGTCTCGAAGATAAACAATAACAATATTGATGACGATTGACAGCACTATAAACCGGAAATATCGAAGTTAATACCCTGCAAGCTACATGCAGATAAAAAAATTCAGTCTGTAGAAAGATAAATTATATGTTAATTTTTATTTACGTTAGTTAAGTATTAATTACCGTGCTGCGAATTAGTGTAAATATCCTTGGCTTACTTCTGACAGAAGAGAACTTGCAATTGATTTATATATTATAACGAAAAACATATATTATTTAATATCAAGTACTTTAATGCTTTAGCATGTGGCTTCACTGTAAATCCACTTTGATATTATTTAAATGTCGAGTGTTGTGAGCACTGTTTATATTACAGTTGTTCAAAAACAAACTAATAGAAGAAACGCAAAACTTCTAACAAACTTTCGAGGACTTATTGTATTTTCTACATAAATCCTCGAATTATGCGATTAATTGGTTGCGAAGGTTTTCGCGTAAGTCGAGGAAAGCACAAAATTTAGCATTTTTGGCAAAAAAAATGTTTTAGTTTCAAAGCATAGCTAAAAGTAAAATAGATCTACATATATATACACTCAAGGAAATATTCTTTATTGCATATATTGCACATAACAGAATCTACATACGTATATTTATGGACGAATTACTTCAAGTATTGTTCCACACATTTAATTGTCCTTTAATTCTTTTCTTTTTTCATAAATTAAAGTGTAGCATGCAATATCATTATTCGCTGCTTCTGTAACTTTCATAAATTGTTCAGGACCAGGGTTTTGAGCTTCGAGACCAACCAACCCATGTCGCATCACATAAAATTTAATTTCTACTTTTTCAAATCGCATAAATCGAAGACTGACTATATTAATTTCTCCCACACGTAGCTGCAACATTAAAATGAATACACGAACGAAGAATGGCGGACCCTCCTGGCACCCAACGAGCCCACCTGATCGATTCATCGTCATCCCGCAACGAGTGAACTACAAGTAACCGACAGTTCCTCGTCGAGACGGCAACAAAGGCGTCGCGACTACCCTTTATGCAACCCCCCCAGCAAAGGATCACGTCTGCGCTATGAAAATACGCTCGCGGAACGCTTTTGTCCTGTCGGAGCTGTCATTAACCTCTGTTTCATGAAAACACGATACAGCCTCGCGATCGGTGGGTGGAAAGGCGTCCGCGGACGACGATGGACGCAACGGAACCAGCCGTCCCCACTTATCCGACGCTTTTCCTGCCATCGACACATCCTTTATTTCCGTTCGACCCGAAACGTCTCTGGAAATCTTCCCCTCGATTGAGCCTCAATACCCGCGAAATGAGGTTCGCGCGGCCTCCTTCGTTCAGCGACGGCCGCGAGAAGGTAATTTAAGTTGGTTTAGGGGGGTAGGAACGTGCTGGTAGACGTAACGTATTTGCGTGACTCCTTTTTTTCGTGGCGTTGAAATATGGGGAATCTCGATGTATAGAGTGTATGTATAGTGTACTTTTTTTTGCGAAGTTCCGGGACGACCCGGTTGATCGACTGGAAAAAAGGGGTGGCATAAGAACGGGGATGGATTCCTAATGTAAAACTTTATGTACGAGGATTTGTTAGTTTTTCGGATATTAATAAATAATTTTTTATTGCTGTTCTGTTCCATACGAAAGAAAAAAACATTTAAACCTGGTTTATGGTACGATCGCTTATATTCAGCTATTTTTGAAGGGTCCAAATTTCTGTTTATCACTTTTTCTAATTAACTTCGTAATTTGAGTCACTGGGATTAGAGGCTTAAAGAATGCCATAGAATTTGTAAAGATTCTCATCTTTAATGCCTCACTTCAATAGCTATTGTAGAGGTATTTTTAATTAGGTCTTAAATACTATTTATTGATTATACTTAGCTATTTTTGAAGAGTCTCAATTTCTGTTTATCATTTTTTCTAATTAACTGTGTAATTTGAGTCGCTGGGGTTAGAGGCTTAAAGGTTGCCGTAGAACTTGTAAAGATTCTCATCTTTAATGCCTCACTTCAGTAGCTATTGTAGGGGTATTTTTAATTAGATCTTAAATACTATTTATTGATTGAGACTCGTGGTAAGAAATTTGTGCCATAAGACAAAACCACGAGTCTGACTTGTAGTGAGAAATTTGCATCATTAACAATACGCAGAAGTCGAAGTCGTGGTACTTTGTTCGGATCAAATGTAAACAAGTCAAGCTTGGCTTGTGGTGTATTTTTGGAACAAACAAAAACAACGTGAGTTCGACAAGTGATTTAAAAGTATACATTTTGCGCAAGTTTGGGCACATGGCTGAACAGCTGAATCACTAATCTTCTTCTTAGGCCAAGGCATAAAAAATAACAAAAGAAAGCATAAGCACTAAATATAAACTTCTCGAATGAGTTAAGAGACACTTCAGCTCCGAAATGTGTGTGACGAAATTTATGCTACGATCGCTTATATTTAGCTATTTTTGAAGGGTCCCAATTTCTGTTTTTCCAATTAACTTCCTAATTTAAGTCGCTGGGATTAGAGGCTTAAAGGTTGCCATAGAACTTGTAAAGATTCTCATTTTTAATGCCTCATTTCAATAGCTATTGACGTATCATAAACCCAAAATACTAAATTAAGGATGCGTTAGGCTTTGCAACCCCCGCAGCCATGCAGCAACTACCACCACCTCAACATCGAGCTCAGCCAGCTGATTGGCTAGCTCCTGCTTCTAGAATTACACCATTTCTTCCTAAAAATAAAAATATACTATACAATTGTACATTTTGAAAATTTAGGACAGTGTCAAATTATACTAAGAACAAACAGCTTCGACTAAACATGGAAGGCTAAGAGTAATCTTTTGAAAGCTCTGCTTCCTTCGACACTCATCATACTTCAATCTACAATCAAAATAAAAGTCGTCCTCGGTATTCCAACCGAGCATTTTCGCGAAGTGAATCTAAGGACGCAACAATTGCGTTTTTTTTTATGGTAGTGATGGGGAATTCAATATTTATAGCAAGGCTATCCAATCTTCTTTTTTTATACCACAAAGATATCTGATATTCTTTCTTTTTATTTTATTTTTTCCTTTTGCATCAATTAAACGTGCAAAGAAATACAGTATTTTATTATTTATGACAATTTTTTTTGGAGGTGAATTGTGATATAAAATGAGTTTGAATTTATATTAAAGGCTGTAACACAATCCGTTTATCAACGCTCTATACTACTGTCATGTATGAAAGATAAGAAATAGTTAACCCTTTGCACTTGGCTCTTACTAAAATAGCAATATTTTAGCAATAGATTCTATTGCTAACGTCTCCCAGCAATAAAAAACTTCAAGGAATCATGCATTTCTCAAAAAGCTGCAGTAGAATAAGTTTAACCACCCTAATCACTAATCAATGCTGATGTCTCCTCAGAGGAGAGTACAAAGGGTTAACCATAGATAGAAAAAGAGTGGTAAATAAAATTTGTTTTAATTATAATTAATATTCATTGAAAACAATTACATATTTTAACGTAACATTTAGTGTATGCGCGCGCGCGTGTGCGTATGTCTGCAACATTACTATAATTTTTGTATGATTTTCTAATTTTGCAAAATATTTCCAATTCGAATCCAACCAGACTCTTTCGACTCGTCAGCAGGAGCTCTGAATATTCAGCCATTTCCACCACAGCAACACAAACTTATAATCAGCGTTCTATTCTTCCCTCGCGTCTCTTACATTTAAACATTCCCAAAGATTACAATTTTTCTTATCAACTTTCATCGCTCCCGTAGAACGCTACAAATTCTCCGTCCCGTGACACAAAGTTCAATCAGTCTCCCTGGTTCTCCGTCTCCGCCAGCCCTTTCCACGAAATAGAAACGATTTCCTTCATCCTCAACGTCTCCCACCTCCGCGCAGACACAGATTGAGACGAGAGGCCGCGAAAAGTCCCGCGGCGTTGTATCCTGGCAACCATTTTCGTTCCTTCGCCGTGTCTTCGTGTTATCAAGAGAACCCCGTGGACGAGAGCTTCTCCGCGCTCGAACAACGATCGTCCCACGCTTGGCCAGAGATTACGACCGTCCAATATGCCGCGACGCCATTATCGCGGCCGCCATTTTAATTCCTGGCCGCGAGCCCCGGGAAATTTCGATTCGCACGTCGAACGATAAAAGCTGAGGACGATCAGGCTATGCTCGCGCGAGTGTTAAGAGATAACGCCCGGTTATTGCCATCCCTCCAGCTTCCACGAATCTTACTCGAGGAACCTCCGTCCAAGATACCCGCAACCCTTTGTCGCGAAACTTTCCCACTGCGTCATTTGACTCGGATCCGCTTTAGTCGAACTTTCGTACGGGACGAATCGTTCGATTACGCGAGCTGGTATTGGACAGACGGATAATTAGAGGGGCTATGATGAATTGAGGAAGAGATTGTAAGCTTGGATCCGAAGGGGTGGGAGATAACTGGAAATGTCGGTTTTATCGGGGAAGTTTAGCTGGGACGTCTTAGTTTCGCGAGTGGAACAATATGGTACGTGTCTCGTTGGTAATTAAGTTTTTATTTTAATTAGATACTGTGATTAACGTGATCGGTTAAATTATTATTTTATAGTCGTCTGGGGTTTGTGTGAATATTGTGCAATGTTGAAAGAAGATGAAACTGTTTTAATTCGTTTTTATGGAATTGTTAAAAGAAAGCAAGGCGAGTTAATTTAGTAATTGTTGAGTTCCTTTTTAGCACTAGTTCGCATGTGCACAAAATGTTTAGTTCAAAGCATGAAAAACTTTAAATACGAATTGTCCTAAAATAGAATCTTAAATATTGTAAATTTTAGTAAATTCTGGAATCTTAAATATCGTAGATTTTTAAACAGAATCTTAAATATTAAAAATTTCATGGTATTTCAATTGACAGCAGTTAAATTTAGTCCTTTGCACTCGGATGTCCTCTCTGAGGAGACATCAGCATTGATTAGTGATGGAGGTTAAACTCATTCCACCGCAGCTTTTTGAGAAATGCATGTTTCTCTGAAGTTTTCTATTAAAATGAAAATTTTCTATTGCTGGGAGACATTAGCAATAGAAACTATTTGATAAAATAGCAATATTTTATATGCAAATTTATTGCTAAAATAGCAATGTTTTATATGCAAATGCATTGCTGAAATAACAATATTTTATATGCAAATTTATTCCTAAAATAGCAATATTTTATATGCAAATTTATTCCTAAAATAGCAATATTTTATATACAAATTTATTCCTAAAATAGCAATATTTTAGCAATAGTTTCTATTGCCAACGTCCAGGAATCAAATAGTTAAAATGTACTAAAGTTTCGGACAATATTTGTTATATTTCGCGAAGTTCTCAATTTCCAAATCTAACGTATGGGACTCTTAATATGGAGCAGCGTAAAATATGAAATTTGATCTTTCGAGGTGGATGTTTCGAAGTTCAGGTGCAAAGTTCAACCGAGCAGCCTCCCCACGGTATACATTCTGTAACGCTGTAGTCGCCCATACATCAAATTTGAAATTTAGTAACTCCGCAGATTATTAAAAATTTAAACACGATCTTCACAGCGCTCTCCAAAGTCGTCACGCGTTCAAGTAAACATGGACATCATACGTGTCCCTTGGTAGCCTACAATTTCTGTCCGAAATATTTTTCGATGTCACCTGTAATCCTCGAAACATTTCTGGGTTTCCAAATAAATCACACACACACGATTCTTATATTTTTTATTGCATTATCAGAAAGCACTATTGGATGTATTTTATTTGTAGATAAATTAATTAATAACTACAGTAACTACAAATGAAGAAAAACAAAGGAAAAAAATACAAATTGAAATTATACTTTAGAGAAGACACTATACAGACCAAGCTGCGACAATCGACTAACTCTAATTGAAAAATTATGCAACAGCACGGTAGAACAAAATAAAAGACACACACACATATATATATGTATGTATTGGTTTAGATACATTCCAACAAGCATAAATATCTCTGTGCACGTCAATATAAATAGAAGGAAGTCATAAAATATAATATTAAATAAACACGTGCTCCAATTCGTCTCCAAAAGTCAAATCTAGAATAGAAGATTCCAAATTCAAAATTTAGCACCTAGAATTAATAATTCACAATGCACAGTTAGTAATTCGATCCAAGTATAAAATTCAAACTCTACTTGTCCCAGAAATCCTCTAATTTCAACGGAGATCAAAAATATCTTGTCTGGCGTGGAATTTAAATTAATACTTAAAAAGTTCCCGTCATACAGTTTTCTTGTAATTTAAATTCAACTGATGGCATGGAACTGTGTAAATACACTTCCGCAGCCAATAAATATGATAATAACGAATGAAAGGAAACGTATTTCAATCTCTGTGAAAATCAAAGAAGTTGAAATACCCGCAGAACAATGCCAGCTTTCTTTCTACCCGAATTCTTATCTTGTTACGCTTTTCTTGTTATGATAATATTCATTGGGTTCTCAATAAGCTGCTGTAAAGCGTCCCGTGCTTTTCTGAATCGGAACGCTTCAATCCAAGCGATTTGATAATTCCATTAAAATTCCACCAGCGTTCGCCACAGGATCCGCAGTCGGACGCTTTCCCTTCGACTACATCGAGTCCTCGAACAACTCTTTCCGCGATATATCTAAAGTACACTGCGTTTCATTAATTTCGTGATCAAATAATCATGAAAGTAGATATTATTAATTGTCACTTTGAAGCCAGGAATATTTATATTTCTCCAAGATCCTTTTCTGATACTATTTTTTTTTTTTTTAATTTTGTTCGATTGAAATTGGTACAATTCTGAACGCTTTTAATAAAATTTGATTTTATTTTGATAGAACGACCGTTGTTGAAAACTATAATTAATTAGATATTCGTATCAATCATACAAAATTTGTTAATATTTAGTTAAGAGATTTAAGCTAATATTGCTCAAAAAGCATCCAAAAAGCTTTAATAATGATAAATCTATAATGAGGCCAGTAACCTAATACTTTAGATCAGAATAAAAAGTAATATGAATTCTAAATCTATGTCCAGCGATCAGTTAAAAATCTTGCTTCCAAAGTAACGATCAATTAAGTCTTTGCACTTGAGAGGCGACTCACAGTCGCCATTGCGTTTCATACAGCAACTTTCAAGTTTTTTATCGACTGATTTGAAGTGCCTTAACCCCACAAAAATGGATTTCAAAAGTGAAATTAGCTCGTGTAAAGATGAAATTGATTTTCAACGATTATCAAAACGAGATCAATTGTATTCTCGAGAGAGGCGACTCTCAGTCGCCATTGCGTTTCATACGACAACTTGAGTTTCTCATCGACTGATTTGAAGTGTCTTAACCCCACAAAAATGGATTTCAAAAGTGAAATTAGCTCGAGTGAAGGTGAAATTGATTTTCAACTGTTGCAAAACGAGATCGATTGTATTCGTGAAGAAATTAGGGGTAGAGATGATATACGACCACAAAAGTCGTCGAGTGCAAAGGATTAAAATTGCAATTGTGATTGAATTGTACAGCTTTCTTGACTCTGACATAAGTATTTTATTTGATTGAATGGTGATGTCTTATATTAGTGTCTTGTATTGGGTTATTTTGGTGATATAAATTGCGATATTATTATAAATATCGTAGATCGTGATCTCAATATCGTAGATCATGATATAAATATTGTCTTTTACGAGTATAATCGTGATTTGGTTAACATTACCTGGTTACTCTGTGAGATTACCTGTTTACTCGCTTTACTCTTTATGTAATTGATAGATTACTTTATTACAGATCATAGTAGCTCGATGTCTTTCTTAAAAGTGAGCTCACGCTCTGCACACACATCCCTTTATACCTTTATGCATCGGACATTCTCGATTCTTTGCCCCTGATTTCTATGCATTCTCTTGTTTTTCAGACCCTCACATACAGGTACAAACATATTCTTATGAATAAGCATAAAGTTTGAAATATTCTCGAATATTGATTATTCGAGAATATTCCTCAATTTCTTCCATGCTTTCCTTTGTTTTTCCTAGATATACGCACATACACGCATACAAATACGCCTCTGCATAAAATCTAGAACATTTCGAATACTGAATATTCTCGAATATTCCCAATTACATCTTTAGTAAGGCGTAATGTGAGGAATACAAAATAATAAAGATAAAAAAAAGAAGATATATATTTTAGAAGGTACATAAGGTATAACAATCAAAACTAAAGAACTGCGACTTCTCGCGAATCTAAGTAAAATGCAACTGCCGTTCTTCCCCATTCTGCAAACAGCAGAACGTCGTTGAACAGCCGACAATCGTCTTGCGTTCGACGCAATACGCGAAGACAGGCATGTCTTCGACTATACATCTTAAATTTCCAAACAAAGTCATTTACACTTTCAACACTCAACTTTATAACATGCCATTAATTCTACTGTCTCAAAAAATAGCAGATGTGCTGTCTGCATAAACTAAGAAACTCACTATAACCTGAACAAAAGGATGAACACGAAACAACCCTTCATTCCCCCATTCAACAAACGATCAAACAAGAAACTATGCAATCTGACTTAAAAAAATCAAGGTCAACAAAAAACCCCATTAACACCCCACTTCTTTCTCGTCATTCGTTCCTCTGACTCCCATTTACCCTCTTTTAACGATTCAACCCCTTTCCCATCCTTATCCGTCGACTCGTGCACCGCTTAAATCAGTGTCAACTTTTTTCCCCTACAGATTAACGCGGCGAAGTCGGAAAAACTCTCGTCCACGTTATCGGTTCCATCTTGCTCGTAAAACACCAGTCGACGCTCGCGCAAGGACGTCAAGTGCAAAGGGTATATACGAGAGCGGTTGGCGGTGCGGTGTTTATCGGTGGACACGATTATTCGTCAGGCATCGACGGGAATCGTTCATTAACGACGGGACGTCGTTGTTTACCATGGCTGGCAATTAACTTTCGGGAATGATAAATGTTTACCGTCGAATGGCGCCGGCCAAGTGGACGCGGTGCGCGTGGCCTGTTTTGTCGAGCGGGGCGGATTTAGGGGTGGAAGATGGTCTGTTTGAACTTGTTTCGGGGCTTTTGGCGGTCGCTGAACTGCGCGTAAAAGTGGTTTCGATGATTCGCGTATGTCTGTATTCCGATAGTTTTGCGATTTCACGGATTCCTTCCATTTTTTCACGTTTTTATCTTTGTAATTTGATGATTGGTTTTGGCGAACCGTCGAGGCTGTAGTTGCAATGATAAATTGATCCCCAGTTTTGTAATTTTCAATGATTTAATTCAGAATTTGGAAAGTATTAATGTAATTGTAATATATTTACTGATATGCAGTATATTTATAGTTGTAATAAATGTATTAATAATGCATATTTTGCAAACATTGCTAAAATTGCAATCTTTGGGCAATATTTTAGCCATAGTTTCCTTTGCTAAAATAGCAACCTTTGAACAATATTTTAGCCATAGTTTCTATTGCTAAAATAGCAATCTTTGCACAATATTTTAGCCATAGTTTCCGTTGCTAAAATAGCAATCTTTGCACAATATTTTAGCCATAGTTTCCATTGCTAACGTCCCCCAAAAATAGAAAATTTCCATTTCAATAGAATACCTCAGGGAAACATACATTTCTCAAAAAGCTGCGGTGGAATAAGTTTAACATCCGTCATTACTAATCAATGCTGATGTTCCCCCAAAAAAGACATCCGAGTGCAAATGGTTAAGTATGATATAAAGTTTTATTCTGTTTCACTGATAGTTTAATTAAGACTTAAAACTTAAATTCAGTTGAGGAAAGTGTATACCTACCTATATAGTTTAAGTCTAAAAAATTTGGCTCTCAAAAAAAATGTCAATCGTTGTACTGTTGATATTTGGCTCTCAAAATAAATCTCTATCGTTGTACTGTTAATATTTACCTCTGTCGACTAATAAATTTGCTGACCACTGGTCTAGTGAAGTACTGAAAAAATATTTTTGCTTACTTTAGTCACAGTGTGAAGTATGCAATAAAACTAACGACTGAAATAATTTCATAATATTGTAGGATATTTATTATTTTAAAATTAGATACAAGGAGATTAAAAACGTCTTTATAACTATATGTTTCGTCAATAACGCACGATGAACAACTGACTCAATTTGTTTAAAAACATTCGCTCTGGCTCACATTCTAGAATATTCCATAACATAAAAATTGAAACTCTTAAGTTATTGATTAATATAAATTATTGATTAACAAACAAGAATAGTAAATTATTAAACAAGGATATTTAAGATTATTATCCTTCAATATTTTGCGGAACACTTAATAATTCTGTAACATCAGTGTTTCACGCAACACAGTTTGGGAAACGCTGATCTATTGTATCGTACTGTCCACGAAATATGATAGAACTCGTTCTCCTTCCAAGCGAACACTTTCTGCGTATACAGAAATTTTATTCGGACCGCTGGATTCTGTTTGAAAAGTCCTGTCGAACGTGAACGAAAGACCAGTTGAAGGGACGTTCGAATGAAAGTTACGGGATCGGAAGCGAGTCCGTCACCCGGAAGTCGATGGCTGCAGTGTTTCCCTCGGGAAACTCTTCGCGATATAATCGAGGCCGAGTTAAACCGATTAAATCTGGATCCATCGAGTAACCCAAGCTTAGACGTTACACGAGCGAATAGTCGACAGAAAATTTCATTGATGACAGGTCTGAGGATTACTGGGTACACCCTCGAGCTCGATTTAGAGATCGAAACGTTTCTGACACGGCTTTGTATCATTTTTTATATCTGTTCATTGATAAAATTATTTTTCACAGGATTAATTTCTGGAAATTTAATGTTAATTAAGTTTTTTATACAATTACACGAAGAAATTTTGTAAATCGAAAAGAAAAGGGCAAAATTAATCTTGAGTTCAATTATAAATAATTGTTACAATTTTAATATAATTTTACGTTTTATTTGGCTCGTTCTATGTGTTAAAGAATTTCGAAAATTAAAAAGAAAGAAACAAGTTCAACTATAATAAATTGAATTAATCATATATTTAATCAGAAATCTTATTGAATTATAATATTATTATATGGTTAATGTTAATTGATTATAATCGGCGAATGAATTCTCAATCAAAATAAAAAGAAACAAGATTAAATAAATGAATCTTATCGTATAAACTAAATCTTCAGTATATCACAGCTATAATAGATTTGAAAAAATGCATACAATTCATAATTATATCAACTCGTCTAGATATATAACACAAAACAAGAATAAATTATATTCACAAATAATAAAAAACCTATTTAAAAAGCAGTCTACCGCAAAACATTTACGACGAAAACAGAAAGTGTTGGAACAAGTTACGCTATCTTTGCCAACAACAAATGACTGCCAAAAAAGACTTACAAAACAACATAACAATGAAAGATGCAATTCACGATAGACTCATGACACATCTTCGCATTTCAAACACACAACATACGCTGTTATAGCGTAACAATCAGCAAACAGTGATAAAACCATAAAATATTATAACCGAACAAACTTAATTAACAGAACCAATCAAGCCTATTGTCATCATTCTCCGCTTGTTAAACACCTGGTGTTTAACTTTTACCTTTCTTTAGAATCAAACTTCCAATAGTGTTTTATAACCATAGCTCAAGTTATTTACGAAGCATGCAATTGTTCAAAGTCGAGGCGCTTTTATATAATATTGATTTTGGGACATTTGTAATTCTTCAACCTTTCAGCATCAATTATCTCCTCAACCAACCCTTAACTCTTCTCTAAAAAGAAGAAATCCCACCCCAAAGATAAAAAGCCGAAAATGGAAGTAATTTCTCGATCGAAACGTCGACAACAGCGTATCGAATCATACCGTATTCGCATCGCAAACACAGACTTGACAAGCGAGAAGACCACGTTGAAAAATAATGTTACACACGCTCTAAGCGTGCATCATTCTATTTCTAACGCAAGATTCATTTTTGTTTCCATGTTGACACGTTGAAATAATCCAACAGAATATATTCATCGAATCCAACAATATCACTAATTATCATCTACAGAACACAGACATAAATTTACAGAAAACACAGAAAACACGCTACTTCCATGGGACTTGCGGAACTTCCCCACGCGTCACTTAGGGTGCAATGGTACCCTCAAGTGACCTTCAGTCAGAGACCACCTATTCTCCCTTTCTACTATGAATTTGTCAACCAATTAGAAATCAATCGCTGTTCCCTCAATTTTCCGCAGAAAATGTGATGAACGAATCCGAATTTCTCACGAAAAACCACACGCCCACACCGAGACTTTAAAGGTCAATGCTTGACTCAATAAAACAAAACAAACAAATCAAAAAGTTATCAATAACACACGCGATCAGCAACAAATTCAAACCAATTATCAGTTTAACCAGTTAACTGCGGAATTTAGTTTAAAAAATCCCTTACGGAATGCGTAATTAGATCAAGCAATGAGGAGTATGCGACGTCGAACGCAGGATAGTAAAGAAAAACGTAAAGCAAAACGAGGAAGGATTACACTGGCCGTTAATTCAACCAGTGAGTATTCCTTTAAAAAAGCAATCCTTTGCTCTCGTCGTAACGTGCGCAATTGCAGCATATCTGAGAAGTGAAACGAAAAGTGGGGCATATATCGCGAAGAAACGGGGCCATGTACGAGCGACGCGCGAATACATGCGATCGTATGCAGTTCTCCGCGAACGATAATTGAAGAGCGCGAATAATAGTCGGTCGGATAATCGGAAACTCGAGTACTCAAACTCTGTTAGACGAGAGCCCACTGTATCGCTTTTACGTGCCCGCGATGGATACATTTACACGCGTAAGTATAGATTCACGCATCGGAAAAGGCCTTTGCAGATGTCCGTTCTGGTGAACGCGCAAGAAGCTCGTAATTCACCGTGAAATCGAAATTCTATCTTGCCGCCATGGCGGATTTTGAAATTCGACAGCCAGTTAAAACGGAGTTGGTTAGTTCGAATTGCTCCGCTGTTGGGAATCCTCTGCTTGGCAAGTGGAAACTAGTTCGTTCATTCTGGTTACTTTTTATGGGAATATTTCGCAAGGTTAATTTTAATTCCCACGATGAGATTGAGTGGAAACTAGTTCGTTCATTCTGGTTACTTTTTATGGGAATATTTCGCAAGGTTGATTTTAATTCCTGCGATGGAGTTGAATGGAAACTACTTCGCTAGGGATGGTTATGGGGGAAGTTGTTTTCTATGTGAAGTTTGGTGTAAATAAATTTTCGATTCTCCCTAATTTTTTAAAAGAAAATTTCATTTTTTGGTTCATCGTATGAATTAATTATATGCTTGATTGAAGTTGTTTTCTATGTGAAGTTTGGTATAAATTAATTTTCGATTCTCTCTAATTTTTTAAATGAAAATTTTCTTCTTTGGTTCATCGTGCGAATTAATTATATGGTGCTTGCATTAAGTGTTTATGGGGGATATGGGGGAAGTTGTTTTCTATGTGAAGTTTGGTGTAAATAAATTTTCGATTCTCTCCAATTTTTTAAACAAAAATTTTCTTCTTTGGTTCATCGTGCAAATTAATTATATGGTTCTTAGATTAAGTGTTTATGAGGGTTATGGGGGAAGTTGTTTTCTATGTGAAGTTTGGTGTAAATAAATTTTCGATTCTCTCCAATTTTTTAAACAAAAATTTTCTTCTTTGGTTCATCGTATGAATTAATTTCGTAGTGCTTGGATTAAGTGGTGGATTACTTTTATATGGATGTTTTTTACTCTTCTAGTTAGTAATTTTTAGGGTAGCACTTTTGAGTATTCAGTGATTATTTTTTGTGTGAATTTTTGTAGATATGATTCTTTATTCTTTCAGTCAGTCTTTTAGGGTGTTTTTGGAACGTTCAGTGATTAGCTTTCACTTAATTTGTAGTAATTAGTAATTATACGGATCATACGGTTAATTGAAAGAATCGAATCTTTAAAAGTTGGAATTTTATAGTATGGTTTGTGATATTGTATTATTTTTTAGAAAATATTAAATTAAATACTAAACTTTCAACCCTTTTCAGTCTTAAAGCGAATCGCTGTTGACGTTTCATTTTGCTTGTCAAATTCCAATTTTAACATAAATAAAACACATGATTTTGTACTGAAACTTAATTTAATACAAATACAACAATATAAATATATTTGTCAGTGAAAAATATGAAATATTTTAATCGAATTACAAACATCATTTAAAATTACTTAGATAATTTATTAAATTCCAATAAATTCTATTCAAAATTGCCTAATTTTGACGATTTGACTTACTCGAAAAACAATTCAGACCTCAATATTTAAAAATATATCTGCTTAGCAATAATAAAAATAACGTTTGATAAATATTCAATTGCATGCAACCTCGTTGCGTCAAATTCAATTATTCGAGGAACATTGATAGAACTAAACTTAAGCGGTCTTAAATGTAAATTAAAGTCCTCTCTGTCTTCATCCTTATCGAGTTAAATACCTTAGTATTGGTAGAAACGTCGGATCAGTTTATGAAATATGAAGATTCCACTCGAGAAATATCTGTGTGGTTGCACGTACACGCGAGTGAATCCTCTTAAGGATCAACGCAGTGAGAGCCAAGAAGGGTAGTCTGTTCATAGAGAATTTAAGGTAAGTGCTCGTAGTGCAAAGTTTTTGTGTACAGCTTAAAATTATTGCATCATACAAGATTTTCATACATGAGCTTTTCATTATAAAAGACATTGCACCAACTTTATGAATGAGTAGTGCATCAAACTTGTAACGCGACATTGTATTACGAAATGAAAGATAATGGTGATATTACTTGACTAAGTTGGCAATTAAAGTTTGATTAATTGCGTGTTCAATTGCAAGCATATCAAACAAATTACGAATAAAGTGTGCAAAAAATGATGTATAATGTAAAAAAATAAATATAAAAGATAAGAAAATTGTAAAATTAAATTAAGTTGTAAGATTAAACTGTGCAATTAAATTAAAAATAATATGTTATAATATATTCCAATATTTTTATGGCTTCATAATTAATTCTATTATTGTTCTTCACACGTAGGAGGTGTTTAAAAAATCAGTACACCCAAATCTAGATCACTTATAAATCCCATAAATCTTAAAGCAGATATCAGCCCCAGCATATTTTTAAAGAAAATCGTATCCGCTAACTTGACCATCATAATTTAAATTATTCTTCCATAAAAATACCGCTATTCTAATTCCTAGGGTTCCCAGAGGGAAGAATACGAAACGCGCTTACAGAAGCATCCCCCTTTCATATATCATCCCTCTTAATCCGTTCTTGGAGAGGTCTGTGTTCAGCTTAAGCGTACAAGTGCACCGTTTTTTTCTCTACAACATTATCGTGGCCAAAAACACTTTTTATGCGATCGTTCGTAAATTAAAATTAAAAGCAGCGCATTGGTTTGTATGATTGCTTTATTCCTTCTCTCTTTTCAAATTTTCTTTGCGATCACTCTTTTATTTGATGATCCTTAAATTAGGATTAAAAGCAGCATGTTTTACTGCATATTGTGATATATTTATTGATTCATTTAGTATTTTTTTTTATATTAGGTGATTGCAAAAATTCGTGCCTGATTTTTATAAATGGCAAAAGCGTGCACTTTTGACTGTGCTGGTGTTTTTTTTATAATCATATTATTAACTGATAGTTATTGAAATTTGTCGTAAATCAACGTAACCTTAGAAAAAAGTTTATTTAGATTAATTTGTGCGCAGGGTTAATATTCAAAATGAAAAATTAAAAATTACATTTTTTTCGTGTTATGTTGTATGAGTTTAAAAAAGGAGCGAGTGTTGGAACTGCGACAAAAAATATTCAAGACGTTTATCTGGATAGTGCTTCTACTCTTAGAATAACTAAAAAGTGATTTAGTCGATTTCAAAATGGTGACTTCAATCTAAACGATAAATCTCTGCTCTGGACGATCCTTCGACGTTGATAATGGCTTTATCCGTGATTTAGTGAACAATAATCCACGGATTACCACTGAAGAGATTGCTGAGAGCCTAAATGTTGATCATTCGACTGCATTTCGCCATTTAAAACAACTCGAATATACTTCGAAACTCGATATATGGGTTCCTCACATTTTAACAAAACAGAACAAACTGAAACATGTTTCTATGGCTCGCTCATCAAACACTGCAAAAACTTAGAGAGTTAAAATGAGAAATCCTCCAGCACTCGCCATATTTCTCTGATCTTACCCCTTTAAATTTTTATCCGTTTCATTCTCTGTAAAATAATTTGAATGAAAAAGATTTAATTCTGTGGAAGAAGTCAAAAACTACCTTACGACTTTCTTTGAAGAGAAACCACGCAGTTTCCACAAAAAAGGAATTCAAAAACTTCTAAAACGTTGGGAGACAATTATAGAAAATAATGGAGAGTACATTATTGATTAATAAATACTATTTTTCATGAAAATGTGTTGTATTTAATTTGGTTAGCGTTTTTATAGTGTAACAAGTGTGACAAAATGATTTAGTATTGTATTGTATAATTTTATCTACTTAATATCCTAGAATTAGTAAAATAATAATACAGAACCTGTAAAATGATTATTTTATACTCCATTTCTATTGAAAATTATATATTTCAGTTGTTGTATGAAAAATTAGGTTGCTTCAATGACAAGAAAAAAATTCAAATCGAGCACGAACTTTTGCAATCACCTAATATTTTCTTTTTATAATTATTCTTAAAAAATCAGGATTGAGAACTGACGAATCTATTGCGTCTGGCTTATTTTTTCCTGCATTCTAAATTCTTTTCTTCTAAATTCTAGAAGATTATTCCTCCACCCAGTTTTACTTATCTGTTCTCGTTTTCATTTACGTGGTCACTACAATTCGAGCCAGATCCTCAGCATTAGTTCCCAATTGTCCGCGCAAAAACCTCGTCGGTTGAAAAGACGGTGCAATGGCGGGTGATTAAAAGGAATTTAATCTGTTCCCGTGGACGAGAGATTTAGCGCGCTATTGTTGGTGGAACTTGTCATCCGGATATGATTCGAATGACCGCGGCAGCAGATTACCTATTTTGAAGTCCTCTCGAAATTCGTATTCATATTCGAAATTAGATGCTGGCTGAATAGTACTGCAAAATAAATTTTATATCGCGATGCTTTAAAATGATTAAACAAGCTATTTTCTTCGAAAATCATTTGTTCTCCACTCGTCAATTGAAATCCACAAAGCATGCTTAAAATTGAAGTATTAAGCTTTTCTTTGAAGACAAACTGTGAACGATTGATAATTAATTATGTAAGTTTTAAAAAAAGGATATAATTTAATATTATTTTGGAGTACTAAATATGAATTATTCCAATGCATTTAAGTACAATTTAAATGTAATAGATTATAAAATTTGAGAAAAATAAAAACTACGCAAAACAGATAATTAAGTTCCTTTTTTCTACCATATTGTATCCAAAACAAAGCACATTTTTGATAAACAATTTTTTATCCAAATCGATTATATAAATTCAAATCAGCAGTCAAAACTGCAAAAGAAAAGCCTAGCTAGAGGCAGTTATTTTTACTTCCCTTTAAAATTAAATTCTCGATAGTGTTTTACAATCATATAGTCCAATTATTTTCGAAGCATGCCATTATTCAAAATCGAGGCCCTTTTGATAAGAGGACCTAAGCAATTCAAGACTCACCTACACTTAGAAATCACAAAAATTGAAACTTAGAACCAGATACGCAAAAATTGATATCAGAAAGAAAATTCTTTCCACGATTTCCAGAAAACAATCAAAGATCGATCAGAAAATGGCGAAACGAGTGGCGCAGGCGAGTAATCGCGTCGTTAAAATGCCACACGGATCAGAGAAGCCTCTGAGAGCCTCAAAGCATAAAATAAGACTCAATTCAAGATTCATCTTGCGTTTAAAAATCAAAAAATCAAAACTCGAATTCAGAAAGTTGAGAATTGATATCAGAAAGAAAACTCTTTCCACGATCTCCAGAAAACAATCAAAGATCGATCAGAAAATGGCGAAACGAGTGGCGCAGACGAGTAATCGCGTCGTTAAAATGCCACACGGATCAGAGAATCATCTGAGAGCTTCAAAGCATAAAATAAGACTTAATTCAAGACTCACCTTGCGTTTAAAAATCAAAAAATCAAAACTCGAATTCAGAAAGTTGAGAATTGATATCAGAAAGAAAACTCTTTCCACGATCTCCAGAAAACAATCAAAGATCGATCAGAAAATGGCGAAACGAGTGGCGCAGACGAGTAATCGCGTCGTTAAAATGCCACACGGATCAGAGAATCATCTGAGAGCTTCAAAGCATAAAATAAGACTCAATTCAAGATTCACCTTGCGTTTAAAAATCAAAAAATCAAAACTCGAATTCAGAAAGTTGAGAATTGATATCAGACAGAAAACTGTTTCCACGATCTCCAGAAAACAATCAAAGATCGATCAGAAAATGGCGAAACGAGTGGCGCAGGCGATTAATCGCGTCGTTAAAATGCCACACGGTTCAGAGAAGCCTCTGAGAGCCTCAAAGCATAAAATAAGACTCAATTCAAGATTCATCTTGCGTTTAAAAATCAAAAAATCAACACTCGAATTCAGAAAGTTGAGAATTGATATCAGAAAGAAAACTCTTTCCACGATCTCCAGAAAACAATCAAAGATCGATCAGAAAATGGCGAAACGAGTGGCGCAGACGAGTAATCGCGTCGTTAAAATGCCACACGGATCAGAGAAGCCTCTGAGAGCCTCAAAGCATAAATTACAATCGCGTGGCGCCTCGGACAGGCGAAGGAATTCCTACGGCGGTCTGTCGGCGAAACTCGCTAAGTTATCGCCAGAGCAATTTACGGAACCGCGAGCCGCGTGGCGAGGGGGCACCGCCAACTTTTCACCCCGAGGGACGAAAGTCCACCGAAGAATGCAATTTCTTCTTTCCGTCGTTGCTCGACCCCTGTCCGGTGCGTGTGTCGCGGGACGAAAGGGGTTGGCGGACGCGCAAGAACTGCGCTCGGTGTTTACGTAACCGACGGTGGAAAATGTGAGGAACGAAGATGGATGAGGGTCGTGGAACGAGTGGGTTTTAATATTGAAAGAGCGAAAATAATGGGACGTGATGAATTTCTGTGAATATCGTAGGATTTGCGGGAAATACGGTGTAACGGGGTGAATAAATCTCGTACTCGTGGAGCAGGAACTGGGTAATGGTGAAAAGTGGACTCGCGTTGTGTTGATGGATTGGTATATTGTATTTGTATTTGTTACAGCGCAAAATTAATAATTATAATCTAGGCTCAATAGACAATTTCGAGAACCTTCTTCTTCTTATTATAGCTGACGTAAAATAAGTCGAAATAAGATTTTAGCCGTAGCAATAATAAGGGATGAGTTTTTTCTTATTGCTATATTCGTGTTTGTGACAAAAGTTGATAATCTCATTCATCAAATATTTGAATATTATATTTCATTATTATAGACGAGGTGTTCCTTATATTTGTAACCTGTTACAGTTTGTTTGGGATACAGAGTTTTCCACCGTGCGTCACATGGGGGTGAATTTGTACTTGTGAGCTATCACTAGCTAAAAAAGGTACTCCATCTTAAAAAGAACTTTGCTCGACAAATAAAATTGAAGAAAACACTTTCACAGTTTCTACTAAAATTTAAGTCAATGAATCCGTATTATTTTTTAGTATACACCCTATGAAAACTATTATAAATGTATGCTCGAAGCAAACACATCAGATTCTCATAATTTTGCTATAGCGACACATGTAAAGCATCTTGAATATCGTTTAATCTTAAATAAATTTTGTTTTTCGTTTTCGACTATTCTGTTATACCTTCCATTGTCCACAGTTAACTATTCGCTCGTCATTAAAGTTAACGTGTGAAGTGAGCATTCAAGTTTCAGCACCTGAAAGGCTTGTTTCATATTGAACATTAATTTGCACGTCTGAACAATATTTATTAGAAATGTATTGATTTAATGCAAGCAATATTGGAAGTTAAATAATTCGATAATTATAATAATTAAAAGCTGTATTTAAAAGCAATATTTTAATACAATACTATGATTATTATAACTACTAAACGTAGTTATTGTGGCAATACTGTTCTATTTCTTCCCTCCCTTTCCTTTTTTAATACGACATAAATTTTTGGCTAGTCCAATATTAAGCGTAATAATAAAATTATACGAAAAATATTTCAAACATTATCCAAAATTCCTGAATCATAACAGTGGTTATCAAATAAGCAAGTATATCTCGCACAAAATTTCCAACCACAACAGATAATTCACTTTTTCCCAAAATCCTCTCCATCATCTCCACAATTCAAATCCACTGCTCCATTAGTTGCCCCGTATCAGAAAACGCTGTACGCATTAAAAAAAAAAAAGAAAAACGAAATCCATGTATAGATGGTATGCTTGCGCGTTTGCATGATTAATCTCCTTTGGACGAGTCTTCCGCCATTTTTTAAGAGATTAAACGACAATGGCACAGGCGGGTGTATCGTAATCCCGAAAGACGAGATATTCGGTGTTCTATCCGAACAGAGAGTTCCACATCGATGAATACCGATCGTGAATGGCCGCCCATCGTTGAAAAATAATAGCTCGATCCGCGTAGAACGGGTACGATGACATTAAATCCGTTGGATTCGGAATAAAAATGCGATAAACCGTGCGGATGCGTGCGCTGGAAACGCTGATTCCTTGGGACCGTTTTCGCCAGCGACGCGATCCGATTGTACTTTTCATTTGCGAACGGTGAATGTGTAATTTCACGATATCGCGTGTATATTTTAGGGGTAATTATCCTCCATTATTACACTGAACGCACTGCTTTAGGGGATCAATATAACTGAAATAATGTAACATAATATTGAACGTATTGTTTGACGCAACACGCGCAATTGACTGCGAAACACGTTCCAGCGAATGCATTCTTCTTATTAAACGTATACAAATCAATTACAAGGCAACCACCGCGAACTACTCGTTGATTAACGTTTGATCGAATGCATCGCGATGCAACATTTGGACGAAATAGAAATTTATAACTAACGAGTTTGCATAATGATGTACCATCGACTAGCAATATTACTATTAATACTACAATTATTGTTAATGAGACGAGAGAAATGCGTAGCAAGTAGCAACTAAAACGTAAGAAGTATCTAAACCTTTTCTAATAAATATTTACACGTAGAATATAGAAAAAAACGAATTCAAGTGCTTCTTTTCAAAATCGTCAAGGACTTAATCTTATCCAAAAATATATTAAAAGTAGTACCTTTTGAAAGTAAGCAATAAAAACATTTAAAATTCTCAAAATTATGGGAGGTTCTCAAAATTCAATAATAATACAGGTTTGGTTACAATAAAATCTGAGATAATGATAGTAATGTGGCGGTCCTCGCCATTAGAGGGACAGCACACTCGTCAGTTTCCTGCGAGCACTCGTTTCCTACACAATTTCTATATAATAGAAATTCCATTCCAGCGTTTAAGGCGCGACTCCGCCATTTTGGTAGCCTTACTGATGAGTCCACTAGCAGGCCCGGGACGAAACGTTCTTCCCTACCCTCTCACGTTCTCTTTACAGCACAGCGCAAAATGAAGCGGCGTACAGTCCACCAATGAGCTTTACTACTTTAGCAGAAAAAACTATTGCCAAAATATTACTACCTTAGCAAAAGAAACTATTGCTAAAATATTGCTAAAATATTGCTACTTTAACAAAAGAAACTATTGCTAAAATATTGTTACTTTAGCAGAAGAAACTATTGCTAAAATATTGCTACTGTGGCGGTCCTCGCCACTAGGGGGACAGCACACTCGTCAGTTTCACGCGAGGACTCCATTTCTTACACAGTTTCTATATAATAGAAATTCTGACCTACCCCTACCATCCCAGCGTCTAAGGCAGGGTCTGCTAGGTAGCTAGGACTAATGAGTCCACTAGCAGGCCCAGGACGAAACGTTCTTCCCTCTCTTTTCCTTCCTACCTTCTCTTACGTTCTCTCTACAGCGCAACAAACAAAGCGGCATTAAATCACTTCAGTAATTTATAATTATATAAACAATGTTGCGAACGGATATTCAAATATCGTAGTAATTGACAAGACGTCTGCTTCCTAACAGTTCTCACCACTAACTTTAGTTTAATAGCACACCACTAACTGTTTCTTCGACAATATTAATTGGATATAGTTCTTCACATACTTGATGCTCATAACAGTATATTTCTTTTGTTTCTGGAGCTTTCAATTTCTTTAATAAAATTTCTCTCTCTCAGTAGGAATGAATATCGCATCAAGCGACAGATCGTTCAAGAAACTTCATAAATTCACTGAGAGCCGTACAACTAAACACGTAAGAACCAATACTCGAGCCTTCTCATAAAATCGTTACGAGTAGCTGTTGAACAGCGTTGAAGGAATCGAGTGCAACACTTTATAATTCCAAAGAAAGGTTTATTCACAAAGTTTAGCAAGAAGTGATGAATCCTGAATACTGAATATGAAAGCTGATTTAGTTTTTCAGTCCTGGTATTTAAGAGATTTGTAAAAAGTTTAGGAAGGGATAATTTTATGGGTTGAAGAGTCAAGGATGAGATATAAGTTAGAGATGCTAGAGAGAGAATTACTAACGTCTCCCAGCAATAGAAAATTTTCATTATAATCGTAAACTTAAGGGAAATATGCATTTCTTAAAAAGCTGTGGTGGAATAAGTTTAAACACTAATCATTCTGATGTCCCCACAGAGCAGACATCCGAGTGCAAACGGTTAATACTTAGTTTCTAATACTTAGTTTAATACTTAATACCCTATACTAATCGTTTTTTAGATTTTTGCACGCTTATATACTAAAATATGAAGCAGCGACAAGCCAATTAGCTTCTTGCTTCTCCTTTGCTGTTGGTCACTACCCTCTAGTAGGGGTAGGACCCCAAAAAAGTCCAAAATATTAATTAGACATATTGGTTTTATGATACTGTTGGATTCTGGGTTGAACAACGTCAAAGAAATCGAGTACAACACTTTATAATTCCAAAGAAAGATTTATTCACAAGGTTTAGCAAGAAGTGATGAATCCTGAATACTGAATATGAAAGCTGATTTAGTTTTTCAGTCCTGGTATTTAAGGGATTTGTAAGAAGTTTGGAAAGGAATAATTTTATGGGTTGAAGGGTCAAGGATGAGATATAGATTAGAAGTGACGCAATATTTAGGGTACATCACTGTTTGAGATGAATCTGTATTTACAAAAGATACTAATTATAGCTATGGCTCACGAAATAATGAGTTGGCATCCAACATAGCTTTGTGTTCGCCACACGGTAATAGCTGATCGATTATAGTGTACCGTTTCAGAATAACATTCGAAATTCCCGAAATTTCGATGTTTCGTTCGTCGACGAGCTAACGTATGCGAGGACCGCGGGGTAGGTGGTTATTTTGCTCCCTTAATACACCTCCATTGCATCAGTTGCGAATAGTCTCGAGTAATGAGTCTGCGTCATTGTTCCGTGTCTGTTTGTGTCAGAAATTCGAATGGAATAGAGTTTCTACGTTCTCAAACTCTTTTCTCGACCTTGGCATCCTTTGTGGGCTAAAAAAATTTCGCAACACAGTTATCCTTAACCCTTTAACCACGGCTGTCGTCAATAGACGATGGTACGAAATTTTCATGAGATACGACTGTCGTCAATAAGCGATTTGATGAGTTGTGCCAAGAAAGCAGGTCGCTTATTGACTTCTATTTATCTTGTCGACTTTGCGTCGATGAAACAAGTGCGTGGAATGTTTATGTTTCGTTCGTTGCGTGGCAGACTCATAATAAACACCGCTTTACAAACGCTTCGTGTACAATTATCGCATCTCTCCGCGCAGAATTATCGTACATTTCACTCTCTGGGATTGTGAGGCCCAGATCTGATACAGTTGCTCACGATGTTGTCCGCTAAACTAATTTTGGACAGCTAGTTATCTGTGATAGCGATTAACTACTGTTCGTTGGATCGTTTGTTAACTCTTGCGAGGCGCACGGTTCTTGCAAGAGCTCTGTAATATATAAGCGTAATTATTTTAAAGGGAAGTGGTAATTATTTCGTTTATCTCCTCTAATTTTGCAGTTCCTACGTATATACATCATCACATATAGATAAGAAATGAATGTATTAGCATTGGTACAACTTCCTTTTTTCTTCTTTTTTTTTTTACGTTCCAACAGACAGATTTGTGAAAACATTTCAGTAGCTAAAGGGTTAAAACGGTTTGAATACTTAGATCTGTTGCTATATTATAAAAAATATGAAATATAATAAAAAATATATTATATAATATATTCTACTGTAAAATTGCTAAATTTTAGTAAAAATTAAATATTAAGGCCACGGCACCCCTGACATATGCTCGCAGCATGCAGTTTGAGAACCCCTGCATTAAAGTATCGTCCATTGGGAAGCAAATCAAGTGGAATTTCTGCTCTTTACGATTGTCATGCCACGGGAGGTGAACGAGATAATTTTGTACTTAATATTGATTTTAGTTGTGCAATTAATTGTGCCTCGCTATTGTAGTTCGCCATTGATATTCTCTCTCCTATGATTTTGAAAAGGTTATTTAGTATTATATATATATATATATATATATATATATATATATATATATATATATATATAGTATATTATTATAGTTATTAATTTAATAAATATTAAATATTAGGATTATTGTAAAGATTAATTGAGTATTATTAGTATAATTATTTTCTTGGTATAATCCTTCCCCCTCATCTACCCCTTTGCACTTGGCTCCTTTCCGGATGTTGGCAATAGAAACTATTGCTAAGTATTGAGTAATATTTTAGCCATAGTTTCCATTGCTAAAATAGCAATCTTTGAGCAATATTTTATCTATAGATTCTATTGCTAAAATAGCAATTATTGAGCGATATCTTAAACATCGATTCTATTGCTAAAATAGCAATCTTTGAGCGATATCTTAACCATAGATTCTATTGCTAAAATAGCAATCTTTGAGCAATATTTTAGCCATAATTTCCATTGCTAAAATAGCAATCTTTGAGCGATATTTTAGCCATAGTTTGTATTGCTAAAATAGCAATCTTTGAGCAATATTTTAGCCATAGTTTCTATTGCTAACGTCTCCCAACAATAGAAAATTTCCAGTTTAGAAGAAAACGTGAGGAAAACATGCATTTCCCAAAAAGCTGCGATGAAATTTTAATATTTTAGAAATGATAGATGCAAAATAAAATGCAAATGCAAATAAAATAGAAAATGGTTGTAAAGGATTCATAAAATTGGTGACAAATCATAATATTTTTTTACCTACAGAAATTGAACGACACGCTTACAAAGAATATTTATTTCTACAATTAAGGGGTACGTTAAACGTGCTTAGAAAGTTCAATTTGCAAGAAATCCCCACTCACCCCTCGCCATGTTACGTTTTAATTCAGCGCGCACGATTCTGTCGAACATTAAACGTGAACCAACAAACAAGCAGAACGGACGGGACGAAGAGTATCACAAATCGAACGAGATCCGCGTTGCAGCAAAATCCTTCTAGCACTCAGAATTTCGCGCGAGCGTAATAGTTCAATTAGCACGGACCGCATCGATACCTTTGCAAATATGCAGTTCACTTATTAACGATGCAAAACCCCTTCCACGGCGATATTGCGAACGGAATCAACCGTTGCGATCCGAACGAACGCTTGATTCGGATTTACTGGAAGTGGCGCAACGTAATTTTCGTAATAAAGCGCGCGTCATTAGCAATTAGCGTAACGAATTTGCTGTCTTCTCGATATATGGAATATTTCATTCGCTGCTGTATCGCGTGGCTGATTCATACGATTTTGGATCTGATCGGAGAAGTTCTTTGACACCTGATAATTCTTCGTCCACCCTTAAGAATTTCACATCGATCGACGATGGCTTCCATTCGAAGGGAAACTTCAGAACTCGATCATTGTCCACGTGTGAGCGTAAATTATTTCGACTGAGTAGTTTTTGGAATTCGTGAGAACGATGATAGTAAAAAATGATACAAATACAATTAACATAATTGAAAACTGTTGATTTTCTTCTTCTAAATGTGGGGGTTACTTGGTACGATACAGGTGTGATGAGAGAACAGTTGAGCGTCGCGGAATTCGTGAGAACGATGATAGTAAAAAGTGATAGAAACATAATTAACATAATTGAAAACTGTTGATTTCCTTCTTCTGAATGTGGAGGTGACTTGGTATAATACAGATGTGATGACAGAACAGTTGAGCGACGCGAAAAGAAGAGAGGGCTCGAGCCAGGCGAAGGAACGAGTGTTATGTTTTAGGTAGTCGTTAATAGTGTAGGGTGTGAATAATTTTGCAATGCGTGGCTTTGTGCATGAAGGAATAAAATGTAATTTAGAATATTCTCGAATATTCATTATTCGAGAATATTCCAAAAGAATGTGTAAGTATTACGTGTGACTTTGTGTGCGTGAAAACATAAAACGAAATTGAGAATATTCTCGAACATTAATTATTCTACCTAGAATTTCTATTAGACCTAGAAATCCTAAATGAATATAACAGAGAAAGGAGAGAAAGAAGAGGATCTGCTAGTCTTGGTAATAAAGTTATTTAGTAAAGAAGAAACCATGCTTTATCTCTGCAAACCCATGCTTTAAACGTGGTGAAATCAGAAGCGAGGACTTGTGCTGCTACAGTAAATCTCCATAAAAAATAAGAATATGTTTTTGGTCCTTCAATTTCGAAGTAGAACGAATTTACAATTTGTCAGGTCCAAACCACATGAGGAACAGGCGAAGATATGATTCAGTAATTATTAATTAGTCACGACTAGTGGACGAAGAGCGTCCTCTGCCACGATTAATGGCGAAAGTTGTCGCACCGCGTCCCAGCCAGTGGCCGCATAATGACGTTCCTCGCGTGGGGTCGCAGCCACCCTAATTCATACCCAAGATATGTCTTCAGGCCTACATTTCGCGTTGCTTTCAAGTTGTTCAATTCCAATGCTTAGTGTAAAAGTAATGATCTTACTTTTACTAAGCTCTTACACGGGAAATTTTGTGAAGCACACCTAAATTATGTTTTTCTAAAACTGAATAATTTTTCGAGAGGTTTACTGTTGCGTTCTTAGTTTCGCCTCGCGAATTGCTCGGATGGAATATCGAGGACGATTTTTTGATGGTAGTTTAAGGATGAATGAGTGCCAAAAGATGGAGAGTTTTCAAGACATTCAACTCTTAACTTAACTTTTTTATACAAATAGTATCTTTATTCTATGTTTAGTCAAGACTGTTTGTTCTTAGCCCTTTGCACTCTGTACCTTCCTGGACGTTGGCAGTAAAAGCTAGAAATATTGCTAAAATATTGCTATTTAACAATAGTTTCTATTGTTAAAATCTCCCAGCAATAGAAAATTTCCATTTCAATAAAAAATTTTAGAGAAATATGCATTTCTTAAAAAGCTGCTGATATTCAAGTACAAAGGATCAAGCTGTGGGTTTGCTACATAGCCACATTGACGCATCCAATAGCAGGTCCAGGACGAAACGTTCTTACTTGCTCTTCTTCCTCTCCCTACTCACACACAAAAGACGAGCACCCTTCACCCTGACGAAGCCAACTGTAATGCCAACGAAACTATTTTTACTGAACACGACTTACACCCGGAAGTCTCAATCTGTAGCAAGAATACAATGCGTAAAAGCCTGGAGAGTCTTAAATTCATTTTATATTTACAAAAGCAGCCATAATTTATCGCTACTTTAAAAGCAGAGGAGAGAAAAGCAAACCGCTGTGAATATCTGTACCTTGTAACAGTGTGGAAAGAAAGAAGTCAAAAATTGGCTAGATTAACAAAAAAATAAAGCTCTCAAGCAATATAAAGATACGTGATTATCTATGATTGAGATATAATATTATTTTATAAAATAATTGTGCCGTATTGTTCTTTTTTTAATAATACGACTCGTACAACAGTGATTTATGCTTGCAAAAACGTAAAACGTTTTTCGATTTTGTAATAGTCATCCGTCGACAAAAACTACTCGACATTGGCCAGCGAACTGGAGTTCAAACAGTTTTTACAGAGTTATGATCGTGTAGGACCTAAACTTGGTTTAACGCTGGCGCAAACACAAACTGTAGAGCAGACTGGTTTCTACTTACAAAATGTACATTTATATATTAATTCTGGAAACAGCAGCTAGTGAATCCGCTGGCTGATGTCGATGTTGAAGTGGTAGTGGTCGCTGCATGGCCATGGGGGTAGAAAAAACCATCAAAGTACCTGAATTGAGGGTTACTCGGCCTAACAATACCTTTAATTTTGTATTTTAGGTTTATAATACATCAATAGTGTGGTGTGTGGGATATTTAAAGACCCCTAATCGTTAGGACATTGAATTAACGTCCCTCTTGAAAAAGCGCTTTTATCAGAGACGTTCTTGACGATGTTAGTTGCGAAAAAGAAGTAAGAAGTGATAGACGTATAGCCCTAGTTCAATTTATATTTTATTCAGTTCATTTTCTTTCATTATTTTACTTGTAATTTATATTTAATCTTTTCAATTTCTCATTCAGTTTATATTTAGTGCTTATGCTTTCTTTTGTTATATTTAACGCCTTGGCTTATGCGCTATCTTTCGATTGCGCAAGCCATAGTAAATAGGATCAGCCATTCAGGTGTTCAGCCGTGTGCCCAAACTTGCGCAAAATGTATACTTTTAAATCACTTGTCGAACTCATGTTGTTTTCGTTTGTTCCAAAAATACACCACGAGCCAGGCTTGACTTGTTTACGTTTGATTCGAACGAAGTACCACGACTTCGACTTCTGCATATTGTTAATGACGCAAATTTCTCACTACGAGTCAGACTCGTGGTTTTCTCTTATGGCACAAATTCCTTATCACGAGTCTCAATCAATAATAATAAAAAATACTCCTACAATAGCTATTGAAGTGAGGCATTAAAGATGAGAATCTTTACAAGTTCTATGGCAACCTTTAAGTCCCTAATTTACTGACTTCTCAAATTACGAAGTTAATTAGAAAAAGTGATAAACAGAAATTGGGACCCTTCAAAAATAGCTAATTATAATCAATAAATAGTATTTAAGACCTAATTAAAAATGCCCCTACAATAGCTATTGAAATGAGGCATTAAAGATGAGAATCTTTACAAGTTCTATGGCATACTTTAAGCCTCTAAACCCAGCGACTCAAATTGCGAAGTTAATTAGAAAAAGTGATAAATAGAAATTGGGACTCTTCAAAAATAACTAATTATAATCAATAAATAGTATTTAACCTTGCACTCGGATGTCCCCTCTGAGGGGACATCAGAATTAATTAGAGATTAAACTTAGTCCACTGCAACTTTTTGAGAAATGCATATTTCCCAGAAGTGTTCTATTGAAATGGAAATTTTCAATTACTGGGAGGCGTTAGAAATAGAAACTATTGCTAAATATTGCTAAAATATTGCCATTTCAACAATATTTCTAGCATTTATTGCCAGCGTCCAGAAAAGAGCAGAGTGCAAAAAGTTAAGACCTGATTAAAAATATCCCTACAATAGTTATTGAAGTGAGACATTAAAGATGAGAATCTTTACAAATTCTATGGCAACCTTTAAGCCTCTAATCCCAGCCACTCAAATTACAAAGTTAATTAGAAAAAGTGATAAATAGAAATTGGAACTCTTCAAAAATAGCTAATTATTAAAGCGAACGTAGCATAAATCTGGTTTAAATATATTTTTGTTCCAAACAAGACGGAACATTTACTCTCGTTCGAAATTCACTTCGTTCTGAGTTCATGCTGTATATTTTACGTTAAATTTGCTATTGTTTATATATTCAGAAGTAGTATATGAATGATGGATGGACGCATTTGCGGCTACGGAAATTTTATGTATAAGAGAATCGAGGGTAAAATCGAACGAGCAGACAGTCGGAGCGGCAGTCGAAAAAGTGAAGTCGTAAAAAAAGTGTGGAAAAAAAACGCATCGTCTGTTTCTTCTTTGACTTTATTGTTTTTTTACAGTTTTTTGCAGTCTTTATTTTTGAAATTTACTCCTCGCTGTTGCTTTTGCTATGTGTGTTTATTGCAAACTGCTTGTTTTCACGTTGTTCACACGTTCACACATCTTCCACACATAGTTTTCGCATCAATTTTTCACGTGTTCCTAAATAAATTTATTCTATTAAACTTTCTTATTATTTAAAATCGAAGGATACTTTATTGCTAAAATAATAACGGTTCTACATGAATATAACAGGGATTTCAGAAAATAAGAAGAGTTGCTGAGTAAAAATATAAATAACAGGGTCAAACAGTAATTCAGGGTTGGTAAGTCAAGGGTATAAGTTCGTTTTTTTTATTTATTTTTAAGTAAGCAGTATCCAAGAAAAGTGTCTTTCTTAAAATTTTATCAGCTATCAAACATGCATTTCCAGTTTCCAACCCTGTTGCACGTTACAATGAAAAATGGAGGAAAAAGGATGAGTTTTGTTGTCAATCTCTTAAATATCTGTGTTTTATTGTCTTCCTAGCTAAGTTTATATCTTAGAATCGACCATTGTCACTGAAAGACACTTGAGAACTGCAATTGGGTGGAATTAAAAGCACTACATCGTGAGTTTCTTGACGCGAGTTGTTTTACTGCTTTCAAAAATAGCCGGAAGTCACGTCCCTATCGTAAACCTGGTCACTGTCCCATCAACTTGGCTCTGGAATACATGTTGTAGGCCGCTACTGCGATAAAGTCCTTAAATCCACCTACAAGCTCCTACTTTTTCTGTTTTTTTTTTACAAAAATACTACATTTCACAAATTTTGTTGATCACTTTCGTTTAAAATTAAAAGTTAAAATTATCTTGTTAAACTATTAAATTCAACTGAAATATTGTGACAGCCAATTCAAAGGTTCAGTCATTTCTGCAAAACATATTTTAGTAATTACTATTTTTACCAATTTTTCTTAAGCTTCATTAATTTTGTTTGATAACAGTCAAATCAAATATTGCATTTTTTAAATACTATGTAGAACAATGTTTCTCATTTTACTTTTATTTTACATTCGTCAAAAAACAATCACACGTACACATACCAACTAAAGTAAAATATTGTTTCTAACACACATAAAATAAGTTTAATAACAAAAAGATCAAATATTGCATTTTTTAAATACTATTTAGAACAATGTTTCTCCTTTTACTTTTATTTTACATTCGTCAAAAAACAATCACACATACACATACCAACTAAAGTAAAATATTGTTTCTAACATATATAAAATAAGTTTAATAACAAAAAGATCAAATATTGCATTTTTTAAATACTCTGCAGAACAATGTTTCTCATTTTACTTTTATTTTACATTCGTCAAAAAACAATCACACGTACACATACCAACTAAAGTAAAATATTGTTTCTAACGAACATAAAATAAATTTAATGACAAAAAGATCAAATATTGCATTTTTTAAGTACTATGTAGAGTAATGTTTCTAATTTTACTTTTTACAAGAATAATGTTTTTACTTTTATAACAACTGAAGTAAAATATTGGGAACTCAATTCTATATCGTGCAAGACGAACTGAATTTGTATGGTTGCTAACAATCGATGATACCAATCGCACATATCGAAGAGAAAGATTCGAAACCAAAGGAACATGCGATGATTAATCGCGCGATCCAAGTCTCGCTCTCGAGCGATTTATTATAATAATAAAACATGCTCCTCCGCCTCGTCTCGTTTCAATTTTCCCCGCGACAGTTCTGGACAAGCCAGTTCCCGTTTTAAAATGTCCGTCCACGGCATTATTTATGACAGCGCTGTGGGAACAGCGATAAAAGAGGCGATGGAACTTCGGGATTACATTACGACGCGTCCGCCGCGGAAATTACTTTCCAGACAGTTTTCTTCGCGACAGCCACTGATGATACTTCCCTTTCTCTATTTTCTTCTGTTTGTGTGCGATTCGTTCGTGGAAATTCCCGATTTACCTCGCTCGAAATGAAAAACAAAAGCAATTTCTGACAGAACTTTCGACGAGCCTCATAGATCAGATAAAGTGGAAATTGAAATGATCAGCGTTGCGCAAAGAGTGCAATGTTGTTTCAGAAATCAACGTACGCGCGTACAAATTGCAAAAAATATTGCCATAAATCCATGTATTTTCTGCTTCGATCGCATATTCGTAAATTTTAGAGTTGGCTATTGTTTGTGAGTTATCTAGATTTGTATTGTAGGTTTTCGAAAATATCTTTTTTATTTTCGTTACGAGTGTGTATAGCACGATGTAACATTTAATAAAAAATTATAGCTGTGGAATTTTATTCGTGCGGATAAGAAGTCGAAAATTTTTCGTACCAACTGATGAAAATGTTTGAAACCATTGTCATATTTTAAACTTACTTGTATTTAATATTACTTATATACTTTAATATTATTATTTTATACATTTTTAATTCTGAAATTACACAGATCTAATTTTTCATTTTGCAATTTTGCATTGATTAGATTTTTAAGTACAAAAGATTTTTTAGTAACAAAAGTAGCCATTCAAATTTATCTTTTCAATGGAATTTGAGATTTTTCACCACAGAGATGCTTTTAAATCAATATTTATTGAAATGAAATTAGAAAGAGTGAAACAAGATTGATACAAAAATGTCTGTATAACTATCTAAAGTATTTTCAAAATAAACTGCACTATATTTAAGGCTACACTGAAGCAAGGAGTTCCCTGGCCACGATAACTTCAGAAACATTTTTCTCATCTCGAAAACGTACGGAGTGAAACGCATTACTATCTCATCTACGCCGAATAAAGACATTTATTTATCCACCTGTATCCATGCTCTTCGCCTTGAATTTTCTCTTTTTCCACGGTAAATCGTCCTCCGTCCGCTTAACCTGTTCTCAGCTTTCACAACTTTTCTTTCCTTCTCTTTTATTTTCAATTCTACTCGCATCATCCTTTTGCTTTTTCAAAAATTTAGGGACAAAATCCATATAGAATTAATTGCAACTTATTGGAACTTATTATATTAATTAATTATTATTGCAATTTATTAAAATTTTGTTATAATATAAAAAATTTTTTTATATAAAAATTGAGAGAAGATTTCTTTAATTAATATAAAATATATTTTTAAAAAATACAAAATATCAAATATTTTTTTATGTTAAGATTGAAAGAAGATTTCTTTTATTAATATAAAATATACTTTACGTAATATAAAAAATCAAATATTTTTTGTACTAAGATTTGGAGAAGATTTCTTTAATTAATATAAAATATACTTTAAGTAATATAAAAAATCAAATATTTGTTTATATTAAGATTGAGAGAAGATTTCTTTAATTAATATAAAATATACTTTAAGTAACATTAAAAATCAAACATTTTTTATACTGAGACTGAGGATTAAGTTATCATTTAATACGAACTTACAGTACAGTTGGTACTTAGAGAAACTTATATCCTTCAAATAACTGTCACAAGTATAACTTCCGTTTGAATACTTAATAAGACCGATAATTCACAAAATCCATATTTCAAAACCGTGGGATTCCGTAGAGAACGGAACTCCCTTCGAATCCAACAATTTATGTCGCTATACTTCATTTTAAAGTAGATCAGGATGTAAACTGCAGAATAACACACAAGTCATGTACTTAAAAATAATGGAATGCTAACACATTTCACCTCGTAGTTGTCCAATTACTGCACCTAATTAACAGAACCAGAAAAACAGTTCTTAAATTTTCGTAGCAGACAAATTGCAAAGAAACAAGTACTCTTCGCTAAAATAAAATGATAGAAGACACGTAAGTTTCCTAGCTGTAATTTAGCGAATTGTTACACGTAATTAAAATATCCAGCAGACAAATTGCAAAGAAACAAGTACTCTTCGCTAAAATAAAATGATAGAAGACACGTAAGTTTCCTAGCTGTAATTTAGCGAATTGTTACACGTAATTAAAATATCCAGCAGACAAATTGCAAAGAAACAAGTACTCTTCGCTAAAATAAAATGATAGAAGACACGTAAGTTTCCGTGCTATAATTTAGCGAATTGTTACACGTAATTAAAAATATCCAGCAGACAAATTGCAAAGAAACAAGTACTCTTCGCTAAAATAAAATGATCTTCTACACGTAAGTTTCCGTGCTGTAATTTAGCGAATTGTTACACGTAATTAAAATATCCACGAGGACTGTTGTTTAACAAATTTCTCGACGGAACGGATTCCGGTAAAACACGATGCTTTCCAATTAAAAGCAAAATGCACAAAAGTTTTTACTCTAATTACCTAATTATTGCGCGCAAACAAAGTAGCCGTGCGATGTGGCTCTTGCTAAATTCCCACGGAATAAATTCAGTGAGATATTTTCCTCGTTAAATCCCCGTTGCATTATGCGAAATTGTTTCGTTCGGACGGCGTTATTCACGACACCGTCGATACACGTCGTGAAAGAGGAAACTTCGGTTCGTTAGAATAAGTTGTCGGAGAAGAAATGGTTATTATCTCGTGGCTATTAGCGAGATTATTAAACCGCTTCGAGGAGTTGGCGCAATAAAGCCCATCTAGCTGTGCTCGCGCAGATTTGCTGGGGCGGACCAAGATTTTCCTCGCGAACGCAACGGATGGACCTGTGTGCGGTCTAATGAAATAACTCGAGGGAAAGAATGGACGCTCAAAATGGTACCAGAACGAGAGAACACTTCTTCAATTTTCATTTCTACTTCCAATTTGATCGTAAAATATTAAAGATAATTCGTGATAACATACGTGTTAGCATTTGTGTTAACATTCGTGTTAATATTTATGCTAACATTTGTTTGATATTCGTGCAAATATTGTTGACCAGCAAAGGACTCTATTCAAAATATGTTTTCGCCTCCAACCGATTTTGTTCAAATTTTGCATATTTGTAGATCTATATGTGAGTCATCAATTGGTGGTGTAACTTTTTGACAGGCCTTGAAATAACGAGCACAGAAGCTATCTTGTGTCATCAGCTGTTATTTTGTAATAGAATGTGGAAGTTGTCTCTTTGGAATACTAGAATTGTGATAAAAACCTGAATAACAAGAAAATTATTTTTTATAATAAAGCAGATACGACTAAATTGATAAATAAAGCTTTTGAAATATTCTATATTGCTCTGGGTTTCATAAATTGAAGTAGATAATGTGAACAATATTGACTCGTGACCGGTCAACAACGTTTGGGCATGAAAATATGAGTTAACTCGTGATCGATCAACGATATATTAAGTTTTAATGAAGAATAACACACTTGAATGTGAAATGGACTAAAAACAATCGAGCAAATAACAATTAACAATAAATTTAAACAATACCAGTCTGCTCTGTTACAAGGCTGGACGCTGATTGCCAGACTCCTCCACTTCTTTGTTCAGTTCGTTCAGTCGCTCTTCGATTGTTTTTCTTCGCATCGACCATTAACCTAACTACATTACATATTTATAATACTATCGAACGCATTTCACTCTCCACATGAATATATTTTATATTTATTAGACACAACGAAGTTCCAACGTACGTCGTCTTACGACAAAGACGAACAAAGGACTAATCGAAAAGAAAGAAATATAACAAAAGAAGTTCCAATCATTGCAACGTTACACATACGTCACATCAAATTGTGCACATCGATACGCTTAACAATTCTCAGCATAAAAATTACAAAATAATTGAAAAAGTTACATTTTTTAAAATAATTTCTGATGAATCATACATATATTCTTTCTCTGTTATTTGTAATCGCATCAACCTCAGCGAATTAGATTCCTTTACACATGTAGATCAGCGATAGAGAATTCAACCTCTTAGCTAGTCTAAAACTCCAACGGAACTGATATTCCATTATATCTGTATACTTATCCAACGACGAGGACTTCGTTGGAGTCGAGGTCTTCGTCGCTGAAGTCCACTCACGTAGTGCTCCTGGATCTCTCTGAATGGGCAACCTGAAACTGAGAACGAAGGGGTGAGTGGTAATCCCTCTGGGGCGACAATCGAGCTGTATCAGGTTGTGGTACAGGTTCGATGCGTTCGAAATATCCGAGCTCGTATAAAATACCGCAAGCTGGCGGTCATCTTTCATCGCAACGGAGTTTGCCTTAACCGTCCAGACGGAGGACGTCAACCCTTATAAAAAGATTCCTAGAGTCGAGCTATAGCGCGCGGCACAAAGGGTGCACTGGCGGCCAAACCTAGTCTGCCTGGTTGAACCTATTTTCTGACCCCATTCGCGGGAACAATATGGAAGTTTCGTACTCGAAGAGAGAACAAACCAAGCTGAAGAGGGACGTACGCAAAGGAGCGGCCAGTGAGTTTGAGGTTCAAATGGAATCGTTTGCGGTAGCAGGAGAATATTCCCTATAGTAGCGACCATGCGTAATGTCGAATATAGATTAGAACATGTGAAAATGTTCGGAAATAGTGTGGAAGGCACATGCAAAGTATGTTGTCTTCTGAATGATGATTTAATAACGCTTGAATATTTAGGTAGATGTAATTACAGAACACAGGTAACCTTTTTATAGAAACTTTAATAAAAGAAGTTACTATATGTGCAGACACGAACTGTACTTGTTGAATTTGAAGTTTGTTTTCATGTAAGACGTGTGTATTAGGAATGTTGGTTGAATTCTAATGTTCTGCGTAGTTCTCATCAAATATGAAACATCTATTGGGAGTGTCTCATTGGGTTAGAACTGTGTTAGGACTAGTCGTCACTAGAGGGACAGTACACTCACCAGTTTCCCGCGAGCACTCGTTTTTTACACAATTTCTATATAATAGAAACTCCAACCTATCCCTACCATCCCAATTCCGCCATTTTGGTAGCCTTACTGATGAGTCCACTAGCAGGCCCAGGACGAAACGTTCTTCCCTCTCTTTTCCTTCCTACTCTCTCACACATTCTCTACACAGTGCAACAAAAACGAAGCAACACAATCACTTCAGGACAAACGGATTTGTTTATCGCAATGTCACGAATTTTGGTGAGCGCAGCGGACGTCAGAAGTAATTGGACATGTAAAATTACTGGCGTCTTTACTTTAACTTTACTCTTAAAGTAGATAGTATTATGTGGGGAATGAGACAATTGAGTGCACGAGTGTGTGTGTGGAGGGATGAGTGAGTGTGTGGATGTGAGAAGCAAATAAATGAAGAGCGGCGAGGCGCGAGGCTTTTTGGAAAGAAGCTGCAAGAAATCAGTTCGTGTTCAGCCTCGAGATAAGCAGATCCTACAATTATATTAATTAGATTGTAATAACTTAGATTAAAAGAGTGTGTACGCATGGGATGTTTATGAGATGAATGATTAAGAAGTGGCTAAAATGACCATCCCCAAATCAATGGTCACTGGCAGTTGCCAAGTGCACTTTTGGGTGACGCGCACGAGAATTCCACATACCTCAACCCCGATCGTAACAAGTAATAACTTTATGAAGCGCCTTGACCTTTTTAAAGCATGCAGAACGAAATAAAATTAAAAACTAAAACTTGCTTGAGCCGATAATAAAGTGGTCGCAGAAGGTTTATGATGGTCGATGGCCTATAAACTGTTTGCTGTTAGGAGTGATTAGAATTTCTTAGAATTGTGGCGATCTTCCAACACCCACCACTAGAGGGACAGCAACACTTACCATTTTCCACAAGCACTCGTTTCCGTCTCGATTACTATACAATAGAATTTCTGACCTGTCCCTTAACATCCCCAAGTCTAATGCAGGGTCTGCTAGGTAGCCTTACTGATGTGTCCACTAGCAGGCCCAGAACGAAACGTTCTTCCCTCTCTTTTCTCCCTACTCTTCTCTCTCACACTCGCGCTTCAGAATATTAAATACTATTTACAATGGTTGAAACTCTGAACTGTCTTATGATACGTACATATCTGGTTGTGCTACACCTATAACAGTTTGCTATATTGGGACGTACATATTGTTGCGTACATAACAAATAGCGTACAAGGAAGCAACGGTTTCTAACGTAGTTTGTCAGATGGAATTTTACGAATGCGTTGGTTGGGTGACGGACGATGATGGAGCAGAAGAAAGCAGTCGCCAATGGCGAACAAACGCCACGTTCTGCTTATGAAGTACCTTCTCACCAATTTCGTTATGTAATAGTGGACTTGCCAGAGGAGCTGTAGCCGTCGTAACCCACGGTACGCAACCTCGTGCTCTATTTAAACGGCCATAGGCGGTTGCCAGGACCGATTTTCCTCAGGGGACAGTCGACGTAGAGATCCGTCAGCTACGTAGCAGACTATACGTGCCGCGGGGAATCTCCTTCGCTAACTCAGAGGTGGCGATTCCCACGGACTGTGGTCCTTTTCATTGGATCTTCTCTCTTGTCACGGTGAGATGTCGCTGGGACCGTAGGCCAGGGGTCGACAAACGAGCTAGTTTTGAATGGTGTTAATCTTTATTGTTTAGGAAATTTATGATAAATATAAAAGCTACGACTGAGCCAAGTGCTTTGATACTTCAATTTAAGGTATTTCAAAAAGTGGAGTTAATCGATTTGTGCAGTGAACGGCTCAAATGACAAATTTTGGGTTAGAATAAATGTTCGATGTGATCGAAGTCAGAAATGGTCTCTGAAATGGTACAACTGGAAGATTTAAGCAGGAATTGTTATTGTTATTGTCGCGAGCACCGCAATACGTATCTCAAGGCTTCCTCGACGACACAAGACCGACAGCGATCGAAGAAATCCGAATTAGAGCATCGAGTAATCCGCCGAATTCGTTCAAGGAGCCAATTAGAAAAGGCCAACCACCACTCAGTCCCACCTGTCGACGCGGAAGCAGACGTCAAAGGAAACTTCGAGGCCAGCCGTTGAGCGAGTAGGCTGTGTACAGTGATTTAGCAATTGTATCTTCTTGATAGTTTGAGAGAGTGTGTGTGACGGACTCAGCCTGCTGACTAAGACGAGTGTGGCCTAGTGAGAGGCCCCAGAGCCAACGCTGCGTGAGTACCACTGTTATTTAACACTCTGTACATTATTGTAATTGCATGCTCTGTATTGTTCCGCAGTGTGTCCTCTTCTTGCGTCCGTTTATCGCTTATCATTATCGTTTTGACGTTATTTTCGCGTCCTCCTTCTTTTGCAGCGTCGAGTAGAAGGCAAGACTGACCTGTAGTCTCCCAAGCATTGTCTGTTCAGTGCGCACGAATAGATAGATTGTCCATTTTGCGCTTCAAGCGGTTTTTTAGTTACGCTTGAATATTTCAGGGTCTTTTAATCATGTAGAGTTTATATTGAACTGTCATTTTAAAATATCTTTTATATTCCAGAAAAATACAGCATTATACAAGAATTATACTTTATGTTTTAATCTCGAATGAGAATTTGCAAAAAATAAAAAGGTAAACAGTGATAAATATTATTCTTTTATTATTTAGTTGTTTTAAAGTATACTGGGGATTATTATTGATTAAACAGTGCACTGCATTATAACAATATTCTGTATTTACATTTATTTTCTCTCAACTGAAATCTCCTGCAAATACAAAACATCAAATAATTAAGTTAATCCATTTTTCATTTCGATTGATATTTTAAATTTTCTGAAAATTACTTAAAACCTTACACGCGTTATTCTTTATTAATTGTTATGAATAACGATAAATATGCGTATTTTGCACTCTAGTGAACATTTAATGTCGCATACATGCAAAATTATGCAGCTACTTCTCTAGTTATCACAACTTCATTGTTTCGACTACGTGTTTGCAAATTAATTGTACGTAAGTTGTTTATTATTCCAATGTACGTAATCGTATCGGTGGATAATGAAATGGATTATTATTGCAACGAAATAATGATTTTGAGCACAAACTCCATTTGAATGGCGCGTTCAGACGATCAATATTTATTGTTATTACAATATAAAAACCAATTGACTCATTATTAATATTTCAGCTATTACCCACATTCTTCTGCCCTTTGATTCTTCCATTAAAAATGATACAAATAATAACTGCACGAATAATAAGCTTCCTTTTAATCAGACACAATTCAAAATCAACTTAAAATCGAATATATTGTTTTACGAAAATGTTGAGAAACTCGAAATATTAACTGAAAACTTTCAACTAAAAACACTTCTCTGACAATAGAAAAGGAAGAGAGGACTCAAAACTTGAGACTCAATCAAAGATTAAATTAAAAAATATTAACGAAATATTAACTTTCAACTAAAAACACATCTCTAACAATAGAAGAGGAAGAAAAGATTCAAAACTCAACCGAAGATTGAATTAAAAAATATTAACGAAATATTAACTGAAAACTTTCAACTAAAAACACTTCTCCAACAATAGAAGAGAAAGAGAGAACTCAACCAAAGATTAAATTAAAAAATATTAACGAAATATTAACTAAAAACTTTCAACTAAAAACACTTCTCTAACAATAGAAGAGGAAGAGAGGACTCAAAACTCGAGACTCAACCGAAGATTAAATTAAAAGCTAAACGCTCGCTGTCTCCACCCCTAGTTAGACTCTTCCCTACCCCTTTTTCTCCTTCTACAGTGCACGTACGCTGTGCAAAGTTTCCTTCCAACATGCCCAAGCGTGGTAAAAAGCATCGATGGGGCTCGCGCGTTATTAAAGGACTTCCGAGCAGGCTTCGTTTCCGTCGACCCTTGTGTTTTTCGTTTTTTCTCTTACCCTTTTCCAGCTGCGATCCTTAACACGTTTTCTGCCACGTGTACCGTTTTCAGTTCACGCTGAAATGCGTTTCTACGACAAGCTCAATGTTTTAAATTAAGATGTTAGAATCTAAAAGTTAATTTTTTGTTATCACCATTTTGTGCGATGCTTACCTTTTTTATTGCACACGAATGTACAATAAATTCTTATTAAATTCGCACAGTCTGTAATTACTTCGAATAATAGACTGAACAGGTATTATTCGTTTCATTGATCATTCAGATTAACGATTATTACATCGCCATTAAATTAATTTCACTTACAAATCAGTGATTGAAATCGAACAATGTTTTTTATTAACTTATCCTCTTAAGTAGAACAATGAATAAATGCATGCACAGCGTATATTAATTTTACATAGTAATGTGTGCGAATATGATGTTCAAATTTCATGATAAATCGTGTCTTCGAAACAATTTATTTAAACATAAAATAGATGTACGTATAAAATACAAAATTATTTTAATTGATAGCCAAATAGCGAAATAAATAAAAAAAGAGATTAAATGCTTACTAAAATTTAAACTAACATAGAATAATTATATAATAAATATATAATAAAATAGATATATATATAAAATACAAAATTACTTTAATTGATAGCCAAATAGCGAAATAAATAAAAAAAGAGATTATGTGCTTACCAAAATTTAAACTAACATAGAATAATTACGTAATGATTTCTAGTAAAATGGAGGATGACTTTCATCATAATATTTCAAATATTTTATTTAAATAGTGCTTAAATTTATTACAATCTATGCGAGCGTGTTTTCGACGGTATCTGGCGAAAATAAACCATCATCGAAGCTTCATAGCTTCTTGCAGCCTTTTGATCTCGTAAATTACGATTTCCGTTCTTCTCCTGAACGCTGAGTCAGCCAAATTAATTAGTAGGTGAGCAAAAAGCAACGCGTAAACGAAGACGTCAACAGAATTGTTTTACAACCCTTGGACCGACTTCAAACACTTTTCTTATTAAAGAAAACACAGCTTCCTGTTAATTTGTGCTGTTTTACAAAAACGTTCTCTCGCCAGTCGTTGTTTTAATAGAAATGCAAATTTTCACCTGGCAAAACACTTGCAATCCCACTTATAATTAACAGGGAACTGTTTCCTCGGTAATGGGGAGGTATAAATACACAAATTAGAAACATAAATGAAATAATAAATGAAAATACGATAAAAAAATAAAAGAAAATAATAAAACTTAAAAAGTGGAGAACAATGATAATGAGAAAAGATACGACGATAAATTCTTCGCATTTCTATCTCGAGGGCGTCCATTTCTAATAATGTCTTCCACTTTTGTTCATCAAATCGACCACTTCTGTCTACGCGCCACTCTTTGGAATTTCACCAACACTTTCGTACTGCGATTCGTTCGCGACGAATTAATTCGCTGAGGAAAGTTTTGGATAATAAACTTTTTATAATTTGATCCAAGGACGAGGAAGGGGTGAAGGAAGATTGCTTAGACGCTTATTCGTGAATGCAAAGTTTTGGTCGCTTCTTCCTTAGTCGCGCGATTGTAAATACGACGAGCAACCTTCTTCGTTCAATCTAAAAACGAGGAAAGGGAAAGTAAAAATGGTTTGAGAATTGTTCAACTTTTTTATCGATGGTAGAAACGTTTAGTTGTGGTTGAGCTACGCGTGACATCATTAAGTATTGCAGTTTTGTAAAAGAAATTTTAATAATTAAATACTATTATTTTAATACAATAAAAATATAATAATGTGCAATATTATATTCTAAATTTTCACTATAAGAATATATTTCATACTTCAGGAATTTCTGTGCTATACTCTTCTGTCAAAATAATAGAATACGTGTGCTACTTTTTATTTTTCAATCCTGTGTTTCCAATTTTCTAAATATAATTAAAAGCTATAAAATAATATAATACTGAATACAATGAAAAACTAAATAAGTTTTATATATTGACAATGAAAAAGTTATTTGAAAATACATCATATGATACAGAATTTCATATATGAAAAATGATTACACATTTCAATAACACAAACGAATATTTAATAAACGAAGAATTCAAACAATGAAGTGCACAATTTTATTACCACCTATATTTTTAGTTATTTTGGATTTTGGAACAAGAATGCAAGCAAATCATTTATTCCAGTTGAAAAGGTATAATGAACTGTAAATGTCAGAAAAATTTGATTTCAATCTTCTGCGAATAAAATATAATATAAAACGTGACAAATGATTGTTCATCGCTGCACAACTATAGAAGCGTATCGATAGAAACGAAACACAAATGATTTCAACAATTCGCAAAATAACCTCTTTTGTTGAAAAATTCTATCCGTCGAGCTTAACAATGAGTTTTCGAAACATATTTCCACGGATTTCGTTACTCGCCGTGATCAGTTTTTAATTCCAAAACAATCCATGGCCAGTGTCAATGTTTCTCACAATAACAATAATAATATCAGCGTTTGATGCAGCGAACACGCTGCACATTTGATAACATTAATTCCAGTTGTTTGTCGCCATGCTATCGTTTTTCGACTGATCTGTACGAAACGCTCGACAAATAGGATATAAGTGTATTATCCAACGAATTGCATCGCAAAATATATTTATTGGTATCGATTCTTCGCGCTGAAAAAAATCCATTGTAGCGTGTCATCGATACAAAAAGCAGCCTAAAGCAATCAGACATCGTCCATTGAAGTTTCCTTTTGAAAAACAAGTGATCATCAGGTCAGTCTTTATTCAACTTTAACCCTTTGCACTCTGAATTATTTTTTAATTTAGTAGTTTAGTTGCCAACAAATCAGTACTATTTCAAGTGTTTTATTTGAAATTTACTTGAAATTTATTTAAAAAAATTGTCAGTTGCAGCACAGTTCCTCGACTGTGTCGTTCCTCGAACTCTAAAACTTTGTGGTAATTTATATTTGTTTCTTTTTTTTATTTAATGATGACGAGTCACACTCGATAAAAAAGCGCAAAGGGTTAAACGCTACTATTTAACTCTTTTCTTTTCAATGAAACAGAAAAGTAACATTACTCGTTCAATTAAATTTTAAAACACTAACCTCCTATAAACAAATACAAAAATATTTGTTAAGGATTGCTAAATTTGTGAATGGTCGCAGGTAGAAGCTATTTTTGAGAAAGTAGAAGCTTAGTCGCACCATTTGCGTAATAATCCTAGATGGAACGTGACTTTTTCCTGTTTCCTAATTTAGTGGCTTTATCGCCATGTTGTTTCATACAGCAACTGGAGTTTTTCATCGACTGATTTTAAGCCTAACTGATTTCGAAGTCCTACAAAAATGAATTTGGAAGATGAAAATAGCTCGAGAGAGGGTGAAATTGATTTTCAACTGTCGAAAAACGAGACTAGTTGCATTCACGAAGAGATTAGTGATAGAAAAAGTGATGTGCGATCGAAAAAGTCGTCGAGTGCAAAGGGTTAATTTTCAATAGCAATTATCCTGTCGTAAAAAAAGGTGTTCAGCAAACTTCTGGTCACCAAATATTTGGGACCAGCAAGCGATCGTTACGCAACGGTTGATTGGACAGTTGCCACCACCCTTAGAATCAAAAACATCGTCATCCTTTCTCTACAAATGTACCAGAAGTACTAAAAGGGATGACGAAATGGCTTCTACATAAGTATTAGAATTTAGTTTAGTTTAGTTGCCACCACCCTTAGAATCAAGAACTTTGTCATCCCTTCTCTACAAATGTACCAGAAGTACTGGAAAGGATGATGAAGTGGCTTCTACGTAAGTATTAGAATTTAGTTTAGTTTAGTTGCCACCACCTTTAGAATCAAGAATTTTGTCATCCCTTCTCTACAAATGTAGGAATACTAGGAAAAAGGGATGACGAAGTGGCTTCTAGATGAGTATTAGAATTTAGAATTCAGAAAGCAAAAAACCATAGTGAGAGTCAGTTAGAGCAACAGACAAGCGAAACAGATAGTTAAAAATAAAGAGTTCTAGTTCCACAATTCAGTCCCACAATTATGGATGGTCCTTCGAGTATAGCCACATTTAGGTGCAATATAAAAGAACTTGAAATCAAAAACTAAGTTCTTAAACAATATTTTCTATTGCTTGTCGATAAAAATCTCACAATTTTTACTTCTTTCCTTTACCATCGGAACCAAAACTTCCTTTACCAACCGAAATTCAAAATATTCTTGATGCAAGCTGAACAATAGAACTCGAAGAAAACCCAGAAAGTCTGACGGTCACAGAATCGTTTGGCAGTCGATTCTCTATGGGAGAATTCGCGCCTGGGGAGGGTGGATTCGTGTCACTGAGCACAGTCGATCTACAAACGGAAGCATTTCGGTGACTCTGTCCAGATGAAAAATCAAGCTGCTTCCGGTCGAGGCAGCGATTGCTTCAATCGTGTCTCGACCCTGCCTAGAAACGTGACCCATCCCCACTGTGCAAAGTTGCGAAAAGTTTACCCGACCCAATAACTCGCACCACCTGCAAGTGGCGACTTTAACCCCTTCGCTTCTTTAAATACTGGGACGCTGATCCGTGCTGTTTAATTTTTTTTCGCGACTAAATAAAATATCGAGGAAGGTCAGCATTGTGTACGATATTTAACTCGTTCGAGACAGAATGCACACTGTGTGTGCAATGCATTTTCGAGCCAAAGAAGGATCGCATATCGTGTGTGCAATAAATTGAAATTATGAGTCAGTATAGAAAAAGTAGGCTAAGAAATAAGACTGGTTTAAAATAAAAGGTATCTTAGAAGTCTGTAGACATAAAATTTGGTATTGGTTTCTATTGAAATGCTTGTATTTTGCACAATAAGCAAAATAAAACGTTAGATTTACGTTTGTTGGAATGTGTGTGTGCTCTGGAGAGGCAGAATAATCGTTTCGTTTTTGTTTTACCCTTGGGATCGCTCCATGGTTTTTTGGTTGATGATAGTCAGCTCTCACGATGTGATTGGAATGGTTTGGTCAGATTTTTTCACGTAATTTCGTTCTTTCTCCTTGCAACTTGTATTATAATTCATTTCATTCTAATAAAATATCTAACACTTTCAATTTAGTCTCCAAAATGAGTGACCCAAAGCCAGGACCATTATGAATACAGAAAATGAGCAGAAGATTTTAGCTTCTGGGATTGGTCTCCAAAAAAATGAGTCGTCTCGAATGGATTAACGCAACTGTCAAATGATGTAGGATATTTATTACTTAAAAATAATAACTAGATATTCAAAATTGATAGATAGTTGTTTACGACTGCGATGTTATTTTAAAGACGGATAATAAACAATTGACTCGTTGTTTTAAAACATTTAAACGAAAAACTCATTCACTCCGCAAAAACATTTGAAACCCAAATTATTGATTAATCAACAAAGACAATTATTTTTTTATGATATTAATATTTTTGTTTAATTCTCAGTGTGATTTATGAAACGCGTTAATTCGATGGATTTCACGTTTCATATTTGTGGATACAGAAATTACAAATATTATTTTTTTGATAATTTGTAAAAAGTAGGTAAAATATATTAATTTTCAATTATTAAACTAATGCTATTGTGAAATAAATGCGTTGTAATGTATTCGTCGATATGACGAATTTTAATAAAAATAATGTAGTTGTAAATCCAAAAAAAAGTAAGAAAAGTGCGGACAAAGGTTGAGAAGTAAGTAGTAGTGGTCCATCATTAGTCAGACGTCCTTTACTCTGCAAATGTATAACTGTACATATACCCTAATCAAAAAATTGTCATGTTTCAAAATGTAAAATTTCAACGTACAAAATATAACTAAAAAGATGCAAAAATAAAAATATAAAAAACCATATTTGCAACAAATAAATAGAAGCAAATTTGCATCAATAATAATATTTAATAGATAAATTCATGTGAAACTTGACATCAAACTTATTCAAAATTTAAAATATTTGCGTTGCAAATGATCTCCATGAAAGAACTACATAATAAAACAATCAAGACTCTACCAGTAAGAATCTTCTGACAAAATTCGCGTAACTCAAAACAATTAGTTCCACCTCGCGAATTCCGCTCTTCCCCTGTGCATTAGCTCTCGTTTTAATCGTCAGATTCTCAACGAAGAAACATTCAGCAGCGCTCACACCCCTCGAATCCATCTTGAAACCGGAAGCTGCGTACCCCCGTTGTCTTTGGAGACAGATCCATCTTTCCGGCTCGTTAACTTCGCGTTCGCCTTAAATATCGCGCCGACGGAACTTTCCTTAACTCGATCTCGTCTTACGTCGATACATGCGACGGAGCAGCTTCCAGCGAAGTTAGCTTCGCGCGTGTATGCACGTATGTGCACGCGCGCGTATTGAAACAGCTCGAACGAGCCTTTCGAAACGAGCTTTTCGAGCCAGCTCGCTCTTTCCTCGCGCGTACCCAGGACTTTGTTAAACACTCTATTAAAGTACGATGCCTGAAGATTTATGGCTCCGTCGGTGCGTTTCCGCGGCAAGGGAACGGACGAAATTTATGCCTGGCGCGTGGATTATCCGCTTTCGTCAAGGACTTAGCTGAGGACCATTCGTCGCGGAACGTTACGAGCTGGACGAAATTGCCGAATTTGAGGGAGAATCGTAGGATTAAAGCGATTAAAGGGCGTGGTTGACGTGTTTGGAGTGACGAGAGAGTTGGAGGAGTAAAATGTTGTAAGAAAGTAATCGTAAATTAAGAATAAAGGTATAAACTAGGATGATACACGCACACTTGATAATTTTTAGTAATATATATATTATATAATAAATAGATACGATGTGCTAATTTCAGAAGACATTATTGAACTATAATTAAGAAGACTCTAACTGTGTTTCACCCTCTCCCCATGCATTCTTCATGCATCCATTCCTCAAACGCTCGCGCGAACGTCCACACAACCCTTATTACCGCTCGGTTCCAAACACTTCTTTCACGCCTCAACCACTCGAACGCAGTCACTATTTGTTTTCTTCCAAACACTCTTCATTCGCACCTGAACCTCTCAAACTTGATCGCACGCAGTCATTCTATTTATTAAACATCCAGTCGTCCTAGGTTTCCACGCATATCCACTCGCACGCACTAAACATTTTCACACTCCACAAATATAATATAATAAACACAAAAATGTAAGAAAAGTTCGTAGAAAATATACTAAGTGTATATTAGACTATGAGGGCGTTTATTCGACTTGTTTGCATCCCGGAAGTTCGTACAAGAATGCCTTCTTAAGCCTCGAGGACACCTCCGACGCCATGGCCCATCCAAACGTTTAGACAAGGTCCCAGAGAGGGGTGATGCAGTGAGGAAATGCACATGGCCTTCTTCGACCGCTCGAGCAACCTGACCCAATATTCTTGCAAAAATGTACATATATTCGGTGTAAAGATGTGTGGTCCTCGCCAGTAGAGGACAGCACACTCGTCAGTTTCCCGCGAGCACTCCCACGACCTACACAGTTTCTATATAATAGAAATTCCATCCCAGCGTCTAAGGCAGGGTCTGCTAGTTAACTAGGACTAATGAGTCCACTAGCAGGCCCAGGACGAAACGTTCTTCCCCCTCTTTTTCCTTCTTACCCTCTCTCACGTTCTCTTTACAACGCAACAATTGAAGTAGCGTTCAGCCATCAGCTTCAGATGCAATTTTATAAGAGAAAATTTCCATTCTGAGAATCAATTTTCAAGTCTGCAAAGTAGCCTTACCGATGAGTCCACTAGCAGGCCCAGGACGAAACGTTCTTCCCCCTCTTTTTCCTTCCTACCCTCTCACGTTCTCTTTACAGCGCAATAATTGAAGCGACGTTCAGCCATCAACTTCAGATGCAATTTTATAAAAAATTTCCATTCTGAAAATCAATTTTTAAAAACTGTGATTTGCAAAATAATAAACTAAACATAAAAATTACATAAAATAGAATTTAACTGCTACTTAATTTTGGATATACTATATTATGGTTTATCATGTATATACGGTGTACATAGTATAGCTACTATGTATATAAATATTTTTTAATTATTTCGAAGTAAAAAATGATTTATAAATTTGAATGGCGACCGATTAAACGGCGCGTCTCGCGTGTTAAACCAAACGTTGCGCATTTGTCAACAATTTATTAAAACAATTGAACGACGAAGCTCGAAATGCATAAAACACGAGAGGACGGCTAAAACCAACGGGCAGCGAATCGAATTAAATTCTCGAAAGTTCGACGTAGCGTTCGGGTACCAAGCGTGGCCGATGCGAATCGCTCAAATTATATCCGGTTGTTCATTACAGAAATTCCTGGCGAGACCGCACAGAAGACTGATTTATCCTCGCCCGGGTACGGATTAAATTAAACGCGGAGATGCAAATGAATTTATATTGTTCCTGTGGAGTCGAACGAATTGCCGCGCTTTGTTCCGTGTAATTTAAAAAACATATTCTTCTTCGAACGAATATTTTGTTGCTCCAAGGGAAACAGAAATAAAGAAGCCGTTCCATTACTTTTTTTTTCCTTTCAGCGAGAGGTCATGGATTGGAAAGAATAATTTATTAATTAAATTGCGATAGAAATAAATTGAACGAATGGAGCGGTGAATGAAATTAAGCGTCTCACTGGAAAATCATTATTAATTTGCGCCATATTCCATTGTTCGAATGCAGGCCGTGATTAATTTGCGGTCCTTCGCAGACGGACACGTGATTTCTCGCGATCCACGTTTTAACTCGTTAAATTTCACTGGGTCGTTAAATTTTCGTCGCCATCGGTTGTAATCGATCAATTATTGTCTAATCGTTTTCGAATAGTAGTTGAAATTAATGGTAAATTATGTTCGTTTTGTAAAAATCTTTGTATTTTCATATTTTGTATATTTGTTCGTAAAACGAATTTTAAAATGACATTTCAGCGCTACCATACAATTTGCCTCCTCGATTTTGTAATTTTGTAGTCGATTGGAATCTATACAAATTTTTGATCGATAATTAAAATTGCTGAATTCACTGCGTTAATCAAATACTGCCAACAAATGAATCAATGATTCGTATAATTTTAGACACGTAAAATATGAAAAATTAATTAGTAATTACACTTTATTCTAATATATAAATAATATATAAAACAAATTGTTATTTGTTACTTTAGTATTTCATTACACTTAGCTTTTACAGATAATTTCTAGGCTTATTAAATCAACATCTTATCGATATAAATATCTTAATGTATTTAATATATTTATTTAATAATTTTAGACTATAACTTTCGTTAAATGAAAATTTTCTCTACTCTGATATATAAATGACGATAAATTGTTATTTGTTACTTTAGTATTTCATTACAGTTAGCTTTTACAGATAATTTCTTGGCTTATTAAATCAACATCTTGTCGATATAAATATCTTAATGTATTTAATATATTTATTTAATAATTTTAGACTATAACTTTCGTTAAATGAAAATTTTCTCTACTCTGATATATAAATGACGATAAATTGTTATTTTTTACTTTAATTTCATTGTACTTAGCTTTTAAAAATAATTTCTTGGCCTATTAAATCAACATTTTGTCGATATAAATATTTTTCATTAAGACAATGGAACGAGGAATATTGCACTATGGAAATCTTCTTTTTTAGCTTTGCTGCTTTATAATTCTTCGTGAAATTTTAAGCATCGTAAACTAACGTCTCCCTAACGTCTCTCATTTAATTTATTATGCTTATTAAAATTGCCTTGATTATATTACGAGAGAAATCCTGCAAGAATTCTCATTTCTTCCATCTACTATTTCTGTGTTTTGCAAAAAATCAAGAACTCTTCAACAAACTCGTATGCATCCATCTTCATTAAAATTTCCTCGATTCCGGCGTACAAAACGAGCCAAGAAATTCGTATTCCTTCTCCCTACTTTCTGCATTTTGTAAAATTTCAAGCATCCTTAAACCAACTTCTATACGTCCACTTTTATTAAAATTTCTTCAATTCCAACGCACAAAACGAGCTAAGAACTTTCTATTTCTTATCCGTGCTGTTTTTTTATATTTTGCAGGATTTTAAATATTCTTAAACTGATTATTTACAAAACATAACAAACAAAACAAATTAAGAAATTTATTTTTACTTCAACTATGTTTTTATAGTTTACACAATTATTATAAAATTAAAATAAAGTCATTGGAATATTTCTCTTAGCACATTTTACTGTTCTTTTAGATCTGACAAAATTACAAGCGCCTTTGAGCCAACCCTTTCGCGCGTACGTCCACGGTCGTTGAAGTTTTCTCAATCCTAATACACAAAACTTACTTAAAGGTTCGCGTTCCTTTCCTTATTATACATTTCTCCGTATTTTCCAAACTTCCAAGCGCGCCCTTACGTATTCACTCATTAAAATTTCCTTGACTGCGATACGCACGGAACGAGTTAACAAACTCATATTCCCCGCCACTTAACTATATTTTTACATTTTGCAAAATTTCAAAAACCCTTAAAAATCCGTTCATTAAAAATTCACAATCTTTCGAGCTCGACCATCAAGAAACTCCCGCTCCCTCTCTCCGTCGTTTCTTTATGTCCCGCGACATTCCAAGCACCCTCGAACCAACCTTTACACGCGCGTCCATCTTCATTAAAATTTCCTCGATCCCAACAGCCGCGGAAAACGCGACAAGAAATTCTTATTCCATCCCCAAACAGAGGCCTGTCTGAAAAGCGGGCGTGCATCTCTGCCTGGTTCCTCGCCTCGCCTCGCCCCTCGCAGCCATCGCACCCTTTTGTCGGGGGCATTATTCGCGTCTCGCGGGGAATTCAGAAGCAAATACACGTCGATTGTTTATTCGTGAATTCGCTCGCGTGAAAGGCTTGCACGACGGAACAAACGGCCTTCGTATTCTTCCGCAAACAATGAGCCCTACTCTCTCGCCGCTCGCACCCTTCGCACCCTTACGCCAACGCCCTCCGCCTCCAACTCGCTCGCTCCCGCGGCCTCGAAGCCTTCCTCGCTGCCTCTCGATCGTCGTCCACGCCAGAGTCGAGGCAGTTTCGTGTCAGACGTAATTGGCGCTACGTTGTTGTGCAAATAACAGAAGCTACAAAACGCCTCGACTACAAATCGCATTAACGGGCCACCTGGCTACCGTCGCGCCGATCGAGTCAATCGAGTCGACCGCTCGAATCAATATTCAAATTCGTTCCTGTTGACAAACGGATTTACATACAAACCTCGTCTAGCCGCGGCCTCGAATCGATTACCGCTACGTCCGTTCCTTGCCTCTGTGTACGAAGTACCTGTCGGTTCTGGGGATCCCTTTAGAGTCTTTGATGCGCAGAGTTTCAGAACAAGATTGAAAACTTTTCAGAGAAACGCAGCTTTGTCTGATATTGTTTAGAATTTTCTTGGTTCTTTTATATTTTTTAGTTTGATCGAACTGTTCGCGTCAGAGTAGGTGAACTACCCATTCTGGGGCTATCTGTTATGGGACTCTTGTCCAGTTGTAAACAATTCTTAATTTATTTTGATTTAGAGTAGCGATAAACAATGTTTCAGCAATATTTAAGAATAGTTTTTGTTGGAAGTTTGTTTTGTTAATATTTTGTGTGGTTTTGAAATAAGATACCGCGATAAATATAACGTATATATATATATATATATATATATATATATATATATATATATATATATATATATATATATATATGTATGAAGAGAAATGTAAAAATGAGTGTGTGAATGATTTTATTATGTATATCTTAGTATGTGTGAAAAATAAAAAGTAATCGAATAATCAATATTCGAGAATATTCGAAACTTTGTATAAAAGGCAGAATGTGTGTGCGAATGAGCGAGTATGAGAGTGCTTTGAAAACAAGAGAAAAGAATCTAAAATGTTCGGTGAATGAAAGGTATAACAGCGTGTGTGCGAAGTACAGAGTCAGAGTTAATTTGTATCTGAATTAAGTGATAAAAGTGTACTTTCTTAAATAATTCCTACATATATATATTTAACAAAAGTGACTACGTAAATCTTGAATGGAACTTGCGCTCTCGACGGACAACTAACAACTGCTTTTCTTAAAACTATATGGGCAAGAGGACTTTTCGTTTCGCCCCTACCCTGCAGACACTTTCCCTGGAACCCTTAAGACCCCACGCAGGTCAGCGTGACTTTCCAGAGAAAGTTCCACTCGAATCGGCCATCTGAAGGACGAAGAGTTTTCTTTGACAAGCTCTATTGCTTCAACATCATTAAATGTGTTAACAAAAACTTTATTATTTATAATAAGAAAATATCTAACGACTATCAGTGAACTGTTTAATAATAAAAGGTGGGATTTTGCTTGGTGCGCTCTGTATGCCTGCTGCTTCTTGACTGTTTGACCTGTGTCCCTTCTCCTTGGGTCATTTGGAGGAAAACTATAGTGAAAAGCCGTGGAAGTTCCTTGAATGGGGTTTTTACTCGCCATCGTTGTATTTTAACAATTTTTATTATTAACGTTGTGGTGGTCCTCCCATTAGAGGGACAGAACACTCACCAGTTTCCCACGAGCAATTATGTCCTACACAGTTTCTATATAATAGAAATTCTGACCTGTTCCTAACATCCCAGCGTCTAAAACGCAACTCCGCCATTTTGGTAGCCTTACTGATGAGTCCACTAGCAGGCGCAGGACGAAACGTTCTTCCCTCTCTTTTCCTTCCTACTCTCGCACATATTTTCTACAGCGCAATAAATAAAGCGGTACACAATCGCTTCAACGTCTTCCAGCAACAGAAAATTTCCATTTTAATAGAAAACTTGAAGGAAACGCATTTTTCAAAAAGCTGCGACGAAGATTAACCTCTGTAATCACTAATTAATGCTGATGTCTCTTCAGAGGAGACATCTGAGTATAAAGGGTTAAAATGTCGGAGTAGTCTTGATTGTAAACACTATATCACGCTGGAAAGAGAATGTTTAAGTCCTCAAAAATAGTGGATGCTTCATCCGTATCGTAAACTTGAAATAATTTTATTTTCTGAGCACAATTGATAAATTTGCTGGAACTTATTCTTGAATCTTGTGTACAGAGTGTATTCTCTTGAAGAGTGGATCTAACTTTGTTGTTTTTAAGCACTCGTCGATCGAGTCTACTTATTTCCATTTGTTCTCTTGGTAAAAGTAATCGATGGTTGTCCAATTTGTCAGGAATGTTCAGAAGATGCCAATCAGGACTTATAAATGCGAAGTTTGTATTACAAACCGAGAGTGGCCATTTCAAGTATAAAAGTTTTACGAAGACAAGCAGTTATAACTTTGAAACGATGTCGAACAGGACAGACGTTTATATGAACTTTTTTATTCGTTTCTGTCTCTCGTCAACATTCTTGAAGAGGATCTTCTTTAACTTCCTCCTATTTCTTTCAGATCAAATTTTATAAGAAATGTCGCAAAATATTTTACAGCATAATTGTATTCTGTTCATTTGGGACTGTAGAAAATTTTCATAACTGAAAAATGTTGATATACATTAATTTCATAATTAACATACTATACAAATATTATTTACTGTAATTACTGTTATTATTAAAAACTTTTTGTATCTGAAAACTATTGAAAATCATTCATTTCATAAATAACATGTTATACAATTATTCCTAAATTAATATCGAAATGAAAATTATGAAAATAAAAATATATTATGCAAATATTATTCACTATAATTCCTATTATTATTAAGAACTTTTTGTATCTGAAAACTATTGAAAATCATTCAAAATTCAAATCGAATCATAAATTCAATAATTTTACATCAGCAGATAATAGCTTGATATAATAAAACATTAACAGAACATAATAATTATCAGATTTGTAATCAACTGTGAAATAAAAATAAAAATCAGATTATATCCTGAACGAGAAGAAAAAAACGCGACGGATAAACACAGAAGAATATTTAAAGAATCTGTTTTTAAATGAAACATTTTTCATTCCCTATCGAATTGTTAGCTGAAGTTTCTGGTAAGACACGAATGAAATAAAGCAACTGTGAAATAAAAATATAGATCAGGATTGATTCGTATGAATTATATTCTTAACGAAAAGAAAAAACGCGACAAATAAACACACGAGAATATTTAAAGAATCTGTTTTTAAATGAAACATTTTACATTCCTTATCGAATTGTTAGCTGAAGTTTCCGGTAAGACACGAATGAAATAAAAATATAGATCAGGATTGATTCGTACAAATTATATTCTTAACGAGAAGAAAAAACGCGACAGATAAACGCAGGAGAATCTTTAAAGAATCTGTTTTTAAATGAAACATTTTTCATTCTGTATCGAATTGTTAGCTGAAGTTCCTGGTAAGACACGAATGAAATAAAAATATAGATCAGGATTGATTCGTACAAATTATATTCTTAACGAGAAGAAAAAACGCGACAGATAAACGCAGGAGAATCTTTAAAGAATCTGTTTTTAAATGAAACATTTTTCATTCTGTATCGAATTGTTAGCTGAAGTTCCTGGTAAGACACGAATGAAATAAAAATATAGATCAGGATTGATTCGTACAAATTATATTCTTAACGAGAAGAAAAAACGCGACAGATAAACGCAGGAGAATATTTAAAGAATCTGTTTTTAAATGAAACATTTTTCATTCTGTATCGAATTGTTAGCTGAAGTTCCTGGTAAGACACGAATGAAATAAAAATATAAATCAGGATTGATTCCTACAAATTATATTCTTAACGAGAAGAAAAAACGCGACAGATAACGCAGGAGAATCTTTAAAGAATCTGTTTTTAAATGAAACATTTTTCATTCCTTATCGAATTGTTAGCTGAAGTTCCTGGTAAGGCACGAGAAGGTTTACCGCATGAATGCGAGTCACATCTTTAACTAGCAACCATGAACTAAAACAGCCGCAAATAGCATTAGTAGGTCGCCACATCGTCTACGGAACTGCGAATGGGAACCAATATCTCCGAGGCTGCAGCTGAAATGACCACAAGCATAGCAACGGCTCTTCATCTGGCAATTCCTTATATGAAGCTTTCGAATCGCTTAACTAACCTCGTGTTATCACAGAGCAGAATTAATTGCGAATGTCTGCTGGCCTCTGTTCCCAACTTGCCACTTACCCAATTTTATCCCATTTCAACGTTGAGCAAAATCATCTTGTACGTGATTTCTTCAATTAAGTTTGCTACGTGTTTGTTCAACCTACATCGACGTACCATTTAGTAACAGAATTCAGTTGGAAATGTACGGAAGTTCAGTGGATGAATATAAAAATTTTATTCTACTTTGCATTTCTATAAAAATGATAAAAGTAATTATTATTTTGTTTATGTAAAATTTATTGTTTTCTTTTGCTTCTTATTTGAACAATTTATCGTTTAATCATCTCCTAATTGCATCGAATTTACGAACCTTTACTTGAAACCTATGTTATAAATTGAATTAAGAAAAGTTTATTTTACATTTTTAAATTACACACTTAAAAATGTTACAAATGGGTATCATTATTTATTACTCAGTTTCCCATCAATAAAATAACTAAAACTGAATTAAAAAATAAATTAAAATCAAGCAGTGATCGCTTATTCCAATTCAATTAACACAGAACCACATACATATAAAGACAACAGAAAGCACCTGCAATGCATTTTCTCATAATCTTCTTCAATTACTCTACTATCCAATTAAATAATCCTTAATTACTAACTACCAAGTGGAGAGACATAAACTGTAAATATCGCACCCCTTTAAACTCACTCTAGTACCAGTATATTTGTTAAGCTCTATTAGAGTGAATCGCAACGCGTACGAAAGTTTACACTGGCTTATACTCGAAAGCCTGGACAGTAATAACCAAATTGTGAATTTAATACAAGAACCAAACAAATGAGATGAAACTAAGCAGCACGTTTCATTCTCTAAGCATTGCAACCCCCATTCATCATACTTTAATTCGAATATTTACTACACTGTATGTCTGTCGAAATATTAAAAAAATTCAGAAAAATCTTGTTCAGCATGCACGATCTGATAATTTGTTTTTACTTCAAATTACTCGTATTCTGCACTTCACGCGTTAACCTAATGTCGTTTGAATATTTAGGACGATGCAATGATACGATACAGTAATGCTTTTGTATTAATTTTAATAGTTTTTTATTTCCAAATACAGTGTTGGCATTACAGTTTTACGATTGAGTTTTCGAACAAATTGGATATCGTATTATCTGTTTAATTATGCAGTCTTGTTTGAAACAATGGTTGGTGGTGTCCTCGAGGCTAATACGAATGGCCTAAGAAAGCATTACTGTACGAAACCTCGTGATGAGAACAACTGAATAAAGTATTTTTTAGAAGAGCACACTTACGCTATTGCTTAATTATTATTACTTTATTACTTAAGCTATTGCTTACCCATTAATCCTACTGCAATCTACTTTGCAACTTGTTACGCAAGTAATAGTTGGTTATTCTCAAAAAATAGTTAGTTGTGGCCAGTGATTTAAGGCAAGGCGCATCGGGGTCTCGTGTTCAAAGGAGCCTTGACATTTTTCATATATATATTTTTTTTTGTATAGTGGAACGTTAGGGAAACATAATTTAGTTTCATTGCATTCAATTATTCATGAATTCTTCATTAAAAAGTATAAAAACAATCTCAATTTTACGTCTACTTTGAATATGGAAAGTGATCTTCTTCAATCACTCAATTGGCAGGCAATAATTAATAAGTTTGTTTTAATTAAGTTGTTTAAAGATTAAGTTTAATTTGAAACAGTTTTAGCCTAGTAGAGACAGAGTAAAATGTAGCAAGAAAATAAAGAAGAAAAAGCATTATCGACTCCATTATTGCAATCATTTTATTTTGTTACATATTACAATTCCTATCCATTATATTTGACTAAATAAAATTCATAATTCAACATTTAAGTTTTTCTTTCTTTTTTTTAGATTTAATGTTTAAAGGGGTTCCAATTTTTTTTCTGCCTGGAGCCTCAATCAACCTATGAACTTGGTTCTAACAATTTGTACGCCAATTCTTTTCGCAACGTGACGATATAATTATATTATACATATCCACTGAAGGGTGATGACTATGTTTATAGACTAGCGTGTTCGAAGTAACTCAAACACAGGGTGCAAAGTCTTTAAAGTTGTTTTTCGAGCTTTATTTTGCTGTGTTTTTGGCGACTTTGAAGCGAAGTACCGCTTCATTTGTTGTTGCTCTGTAGAGTATGTGTGAGAGAGTAGGAAGGAAAAGAGAGGGAAGAACGTTTCGTCCTGGGCCTGCTGGTGGACTCTTCAGTAAGGCTACCAAAATGGCGGAGTTGCGCCTTAACTGGTGAGTGTGCTGTCCCTCTAGTGGCGAGGACCACCACAACTTCTTTACGACTGATTTCTGTCACCTTTAACCACCACCTTCTTAAGGAAGGGCGGTTGGTGTCTTTGATAGAGGATGCTTCTAGCTTTTTACCATATTTGGTAATGAAGCGAGACCTGGTACCAGTACCGTGGACAGTGATTCCTTCAGAAATCCCCAGTTTATGGCATCCGCCAAGTGCCATCGAGGCCATTGGAGAAAATTAATTATCGCATTCTTGGAAAATATTGAAAGCTTAAAACGATTCCTCAAAAATAGCTTGATTATCGCGCATACCATAAACCGTGCTAGCTATTTCCAGCGAAAGGCCTTCTATTGTGCCTCGTAGCTAGCCTCTACACACCTCTTAGCTCGACACCCTCAAATGTGGAGCGTCGAACTTACTAATCATAGCCGCGTTTGTCGTCGAGCGAAACGAAACTGGACGCTCGAAAGGCAGGTTTATCGGCTCGAACGGTTGTTTAGCATATACCAGCCGTTCCCGATGGTGATTATCATAATGTATTCACCTGGTCAACAATGATCCATCCGTTTCGTTGCGGCGACCGCAACTATAAATAGTCCCGCGCTGAACGCCAGCCCACCCACCCCGTTAATCGTCAATGTAACGAACAGCGTGACGACAATCTCGTAATTCTAGTTATTCGTCACCGTGTTTGTCTATCACCGATTCACAATCAACCGCCCGGCCACGGGGACGCGTCACGCCGCCCCGAGTCATTATCGCGTTTCTAATCAGACTCGTTTCTACGCGCGAGCACACCGCCGACCGCTTTAATCACATGAAAACGCGCTCCCGTTCCTGGTATTAACGATTTCGCGCGCGCGCGCGCGATCACCACGTGATTCGAGTGATCAATTTCCTATTCGCGAACCACGAATTCGACGCGAGTCGAATATTCGCGGCGATCTCTTGTAAAGGAAGAGGACTTGGATACACGTAATTTCGAAGAGAGGTGTTTGTGGCGGTCTTCGCTACTAAGTGGACAGCACACTCGTCAATTTCCCGCGAGCACTCCGTATCCTACTCCGTTTCTCTATAATAGAAATTCGGACAAATCCCTACCATCCCAGCGTCTAAGACAGGGTCTGCCAGGTAGCTAGGATCAATGAGTCCACTAGCAGGCTCAGAACGAAACGTTCTTCCCTCTCTTTTTCCTTCCTACCCTCTCATGTTCTCTTTACAGCGCAACAATTGAAGCGACGTTCAGCCATCAGCTTCAGATGCAATTTTATAAGAGAAAATTTCCATTCTGAAAATTAATTTTCAAGTTTGCTAGGTAGCCTTACCGATGAGTCCTCTAGCAGGCCCAGGACGAAACGTTCTTCCCTCTCTTTTTCCTTCCTACCCTCTCTCACGCACGCATTACAGCCCAATAATTGAAGCCAGGCGTTCAGCCCCACCAACACGGTGACGCTTCATGTTTTATTGCGCTATGGCTACAAAATCTCTCTAAGAACTGTTTTGACAAATCCTTGCGCTCTTCGAAGGTGCTTCGTCATCCCTCCTTCGGTGGCCTTCGAGCCCAGGGCTGCAAGCCTGGAGAGAGGGCGGCACCAACGCACAGAGGGACCTCGTTACCCTACTCTTTATCCGCCAATTGGGGTTCCGCAATGCGGGAAGGGATGTTCGCTTACACTTTCTTTTAGAACTATTAGTAAGAAATTCGACTCGACCAAGGATTCTGGAAGCCCCGTCGCGAGCATCGTGGAAGCGAACATCCCTCCCCTCGTTGTTGAGCCCCAATAGGCAGTCAAGAAGCAGGGTAACGCGGTTCGTCTACGCATTGGCGCTACCCTCTCTCCAAACACACAGTCCTGGGCCTGAAGGCCACCGAAGGAGGGATGACGAGGCACCTTCGAAGGACGCAAGGATTCCAAAAAACAGTTCATAAAGATGAAGCACGTTGCTCTGTAAGTGAGTGTGTGAGAAGAAATGAAGGAAAAGAGAGAGAAGAACGTTTCGTCCTGGGTCTGTTAGTGGACTCATCAGTAAGGCTACCTAGCAGACCTTGCCTTAGACGCTGGGATGTTAGGGACAGGTCGGAAACGAGAGCTTGTGAGAAAGTGATAAGTGTGTTATCCCTTTAGTGGCGGGTGTCAGAGGACCGCCACAGAGAGATTTTGTAGCAATAGCGCATTAAAACTCTCTTCGGAAGTATAAGCTTTCGAGTCATTCTTTCTTACAATCGCGACGGACCCAGACTAGCTGGCGATGGAACCTTCGTGTTAAGTTCAGTTGTTCATCTCGCGATCTTTCAGGATTGTAGGGTATTTGCACGTATGTGCTGACTAATCACGTTCGAAGGACCACGTTAAATGTGAGGAACTAATCGAACTAGTTTAAGGTTATCACAAGTGTTTCTTTATGTACAACGATGGTTTTTTATTTTAAGCACAGTGTCGAGTGCAGTCTATCTATGTGTCTAACCAAGAGTCTGATGAACGAATGTCTAAAGGCGTCTAACGAATGTAATTAAAAAGTTCAAGTAACGAGTGTCAAATGTTAAGTGTTCAGAGTCTAGTGTCAAGTTTCACGTGTCTAGTGTCAAAGTTTCAAAAGTTTAGCGAGTAAAAACTATTGGTAGATTCCTTAAATTGATTATTCTAAGACTAGGCGGTGACCAAATTGGGGAATGAGGAATGTCATACCCTATTGTAGGCTTGACCAGACCAAGGATGAAACGCACACCCAAAGTCCTCGTAAGATGAGGTTGGTGGTCAAGTCCAAGCGGTAATTTTGCTTTTGCTCACTGCCATATCTCTGTTTTGAATTTATAACACGTCAATTACCACTGAGTGCAGAGGCGAAGCCCAGACTGACCATGTGGCTTGCAGATGCGCAGGCCAAATCATGTGCCTTAACTTCTCGCTTGCAAAAAATGGACTACAGGAACAATGCGTTGTTGAAATGACTAAAATTCTCAAAAGTGATACTGTCCAGTGTCCATGTCGCAAATCTGTGCTATTACTAGAGACCTGGGGCTTAATATTCCCTTTGCAAAAAATTCTGAAACGTAATTTCTTTATATGCTAATTAAAACGACACTGTACTTACATCACAAAGATTTTTAATAATTACAACTCTGCCTGTTCCAACTTGCTACAATTATTTCTTCGCGTAAAAGAACGTCTCGCTACGTTCGATGCTCGCTCGAGAATGCTTTCTCTTCAAAACCTCTCTGGTTTTCTCCTTTTCGGGCCCTTTGCCTTCGTCCCCATGGCACAACCATCCCTCGCTCGCAGCGTGGGACTCCTCGAGGGCTGGGTAGACGAAAACCGTATGCTGACAAGGGCGAAGACCACCAAGCGTGATGTAAACTGTCGTTCTCGTTTATTTTCTTTTCAAAAAGATTCTCGAGGCCCACTTGAGTTCTCTGGGAGGAGCTGGAGACTACTGCACGAGAAAAGGGCAGTTCTAGCCCTTTGCACTGGAGACGTTTTTCGTGCGGGCGAACTAGCAACTCGAGACGGTTTTGGTGATATTGAAGCGTCTTACGAATACTTCAAAATGTTTTTATACTTAAACAAACTTATACAGATGGCAAAATTTTAATAATTTATTCATTTCTACGTCTTCACAAGACAAAATCTGTTAAATATTACACTCTATAATTGATTTTTGTGTGATACTTTACAAAACAATCCCTGAGATGTATCTTCGGTTTGTCAGGCCACGTATCACAATAATTTGAGGTTTCACGTTTATTGTCAGGCTTACTTTGCTCAGAACAGACCTTGCAACCCCTTTTTAGGGGTTGTTGCTCTTAGCAAACCAATCTATCGCACAATAACACGACCATTCATTTTGTAGTTTTGAGGACAGACGTCAGCAACCTTTTAATTCTTGCTTGAAATAAATTTCAGTGAGCCAAAATTAATGAAAATATAACTTTTAAGAAGATGTTTCGGGTCATTGGACACAGACGTAGATTCAAGAAAAAAAAATAGGGAATTATTTGAGTTTTAAGTGCGAAAAATTACGGGGAATACCTATTTACGTTTGACCATTGACCAGTAAATATATATACACGGAGGAACATAGTATAAATAAATGGAAAATTAACTACCTGTATTATATAATATAGAAGAAAATTCTTATTCAAAAAACTACAATACTTTTTCAAACTTTAAACTTTATTGTAAAAACAAATACAAAAGAAATTCATATTTTTTAATGTTAAACACGAACAAAAGATTGCAATTCAAAATAATTATCGACAATAATTAATAACTTCCCTGATGCTGAACTTCTGACGTCAATTTAGCCAAGTCTGGTTCATACTTAGTCATCTTAAAACGTATGCAAGCATTTGAATCTTCTATAGCTAAGCTGTTCCAGTTCTTGCTTAAAATAAATTTCATTTGTGAAAATATTTGCCCACATTTATAAGTAGAGTCAAACGTTTTTTCAATTTTTATTATGTTTTATTGTTCGCAGGACTCACATGGGTCACTTGAAACTCTCAAATGGATAATTTAATGACCCATGGGTCATAGCTTGCTGACCACTGTTGTAGAACATCTTTTATTACTTAACTAATTATGCAAAAGGTTAAAAGAAGAAAGAACTTCACGCTTCGTCGTCGTCACTGGAACACTTACGTACACTTAGAGCACACTTTCCAACCGCAGTATTTCAGGCTTCAAGATGGCGCAGCGAATGCCGATCTTGAGGAACATAGCGCGCGAGACATCGCTTCGATAGGATTTTTAATTAATGTCGCGGCCCCGTGTCGACTAGGCTCGCTCTCAGCTGAATTGCACGGCATTCCGTTCGAAATTACACTCGTTTCGAGAACGAAACAGAGCAATAGTCGCCACCCAGCCATGGACGCCCACCTCGAAGCGCCCTTCCGGCTCGACCATCGCGGTTTTACATTTTTAATAATGTTTCCAGCGGCCGTGATATTAAATTGCGAACATTAACGATTACAACGCGGCCATGTTTGACTCCTCTTGCTCCTTGTCGCGGTTCTATCGTTTCGTAATTCGCGGACCTCTGCGTGCCTCTTCGAGGTCGCAACAACTTTGCTTCATCGCGTTCACTCGTTCAGACCTTGTGAAATGAGAAATTGCGAACATTAACGATTACAACGCGGCCATATCCGACTCCTCTTGCTCCTTGTCGCGGTTCTATCGTTTCGTAATTCGCGACCCTCTACGTGCCTCTTCGAGGTCGCAACAACTTTGCTTCATCGCGTTCACTCGTTCAGACCTTGTGAAATGGGAAATTGCGAGACGTTTTGATAACACGATTGCGATACGTTAACAGGATTTTTGTTATCTGTTCAATTGTTTGTTTAATGTAGTATACGCAGGGTGAGTCACATAATTTGCATACCTCAGGTTCCTTTCAAACTATGCATCTAATACAAAATTGTTAAATATGAAAGTTATATGGTGATAAAGGCAAAAATGAAGACATCTTAACTTTTGTTGTACGTAGAGTATATCGCATTGCGACAATAGTCTCCTTTTTGATTATAGTTATGGTACGAACGCAATTAACTAGATATTTTTGAAGACTCCCATTTATTACTTGCCTTTTTCCTTATTACTTGAATTTTTCTAAATACAGGGATTAGGGCTTTAAAGGTTGCTTTGAAATCTGTAAAGATTAGCGTCTTTAATGACGCATCACAGTAGTTTTTGAAGTTTCAAGGCTAACTTCCTTTTTTTAAATGGTAGGATATATTTTTCCCATTGCAAATCGAAAGAATATTAAATTTTAACATTAAGATTACTATTTGCATCGTTTAATTCCTATTTGAAGTATGCGAGTCATACGTATTACTTCATGGAGTCATGGTTGACTGTTATATATATTGGTACAACAATTTTGAAATTTTGCTTCGGAAAAATACAAGCGACCAGTAAAAACACACAGCCGTTGTTACGCTCTGGTAACATTGATGTCAAATAAAAAAGATTAGTTATTTATCACGTTTCGTTATTTAAATATTTAAAAAAGAAAAACAGACCGAAAACAAACGGATTTTGGTATTGCGCGAACAAAGAAGAATTTCGAAAATTTATTACGTTATCAAACTGAAACAACAATTTTTTTTTAAATTTAACCTTCTATATAAAATGAAACTTGTAGAAATTGCAAAAAATAGCGTCGATTATTCCTGGCAAATAATTTCAAAGATACAAATACCTTAAAACATGTCACTGAACAGAAAATGTGTTCATGCAAGTATTTACATACCACTCTTTTGTAAAAAAAATTATTATTGTAATTTTACGATTCAAATTTTCAAGTTATCCGAGTTTATTTATAAATAGTTGATATTTTTCAAAATCTGTTGGGTTTAAATTAATTTTAGGTATGAGATGCATAATTAATTACGAATTAATTAGAAATGAAACTGTTTCCATAAAATTTTGCAAACCTAATATGTTTAAAAATATACAGATATGTAAAAGAAATATTTTAAAAAATAGAACTGGCATAAATTATTAGACAAAAATCTCTTCATGGATATACTATAGATTATTTTCATTGCTATAGATAACAAATACGAGTTGCAATTAATTACGGAAAGCTGTAGCCGCGTTTCCAACCTTCAAAATATTAAACTTCCGCTACTGAAGCGTCCTAAAGTTTCACGTGCCTCGACAAGCCGGTTCCTATCGATCAATTAAGACAAGAACAGCATGAGAGTGACATTTTCGTGAAAAATGATCGGAAAGCAACGGAAGGCCAACAAGAAATGGAAAAAAAAGCCACGTAAACCTACAACATCCTTGCCTTTTCGAAGTACAGATAACTAATTACAAAATATTTTACATTATTCGTGTTTAACTCGAAAATATTGTACTTTTCCGTGTGAACGATCCAATTTCTTGTACGAGCGATCATACTTCTGCATAAATTTACTTTATTTCAATTTTGGAAATAGAACAAGCTGTAGCTGTTGTTTGGAAATACGTGAAATGCTGTAACATCATTAGAAACAATTAATGTTAATTCCAACGTAATCTACAAACGATTATAATCAATGCGCGTATTAAATTACCATTAATTAATACCTAAATTTGCCATTTTTGCAAATGACTGTATTATCTAATTTTAGAACAATTTGGCAATATTAATATTAAACTTAATTCTATACAGTTAGAAAAACACTATTTAAAGAATTTCTCAAACGCCATGTCTTTATTTTCTTCTAAAAAAAATTTCACAAACGCCATGTTTTAATTTTCTTCTCAAAAAAATTTCACAAACGCCATGTCTTCATTTAAAAAAAAAAAAATGACTGTGTCGAGGTCAATTTTTTTTAATTTCCTCCTAACATTAACTAATTTCTAAAACAATTTAATTTACTTTTAGAAGATAACGTCTAAGACGAACATAAATTACAATCACCCACTTGCCAAGTGTTACATAGCAGTACGCACTAATTTTGATGATCGCCCTCCGCTTCTAATGCTCGTCTACGATCCGTAATAACTGACGTTTGAGATTTAATTGGAAGGCGCGCTATTTGTCATGCGCGAACGTCTGTCAATGTCGATATTAATCGCGCAATAATGCGCGCTAATTTGAATTTACTGTTAATTACGTAACGCTGAGGGTAACAGTTCAAGTTTACTATTGGCCCTAGATCACGAGAAACGTTTATCGGTCATTAATTATCCGCCACTACGCTCTCAGGTATTCCACGGATACTTTAATAGTTGCGCTGGAATTGCTTTCGCTACGACAACAATTATAAATCTTATTCATTTTTATATAAACAGGAAGATGTATTGTAATTATAAAATGATTCACTTTAGCATGAACCATATAATTTTCTTTTAAATGAAGAGTAAGAAGAAATGATTGCAATATTTCTTCTTTATTTAATGAGGGAAGAAGTATTGGTGACAGAAGAAAAGTGAAAAGTAAAATTATCTCTTCACAGAAAAAATAGGAATTGCTTTCGTTACGATAACAATTATAAATTTTATCTACTTTTATATAAACAGGAAGAAGTATTGTAATTATAAAATGATTCATTTTAGAATGAACCATATAATTTTCTTTTAAATAAAAAGAGAGAAGAAATGATTGCAACATTTCTTTTTTATTTAGTGAGGGAAGAAGTATTGGTGGTAGAAGAAAAGTGAAGAGTAAAATTATCTTTTCACAGAAAAAATAGGAATTGCTTTCGCTACGATAACAATTATAAACCTTAAATATAATTTTTATATAATATAATTTTTTAAAATAAAGAGAAAGAAGAAATGATTACAACATTTCTGTTTTATTTAATGAAGGAAAGAAGTATCAGTAACAGAAGTAAAATAAAGAGTAAAATTATCCACTCAAAAACATCTAATTCATATCTCATTAAATTGGAATACAATTTATCTTCGTAATAGAAAAGTAGAACAAATTTGGAATTTATTTGTCGGAATTTCAGTTTCAAAATTTCTTCAAGCTTTGAGCTTTGAACATTTTCTATGAAATTTAAATCAAAGTCAAGGTACTTGAAAGGCAAACGAATAACTATTTCGTTTAAAATACACAAATAAACGCCTGGTAGGGTTGAAAGGAATTTTTGGTGAAAGGTAAGCGTTTGAAGCGTCAATCTGTCGCTAAATTTTGATTAGAAATACGCAAACGACATACTGAAATTAAAATTTTAATTACGAATGTAATAACCTGCAAGATCTGTGTTAATTTAATATTAGGTGACAGAGGAATACAAATTCGATGTAAACTTGTGCACCAAAATTTGAATAATAAATGGCAGCCTTCAATGTCAATTATTTATTAACGCTTAAGAAAATTTTTAAAAAATGCAGATAAAGTATTTAAAAATAAAAATAAAATGCGAGTAAACTTTTATTGAAATAATGTAAGTACAATTAATTACACCATTTGTACTGAAAATACAAATTCGTAAAAAGAAAATTTGAAAGAATTAACTAAAAATTAATAAAATAATATAGAATAATTTAAAAGTAAAAATAATTAGTGTAATCATTGGTTAGAAATAATGCCTAATAAAACATTAAATATTCACAATACCCAGATAATTATTCATTAATAAAATATGAAATGTAATAATCACAATATAAAAAATAAGAACAAAATTGATCTGTAAATGTTAATTAGAAAGATTTCTTTTCTAAAGTCTAATTTCGATACACGTTCAGAGAACACTTAAAATCTCATTAATTAGTTATTCGATTGTTTCTTAATTATCCCCGCTGCGCTGTTCGCAATCGACTAATCGTTTTATACCCAGCGACTAAAAATTTTCGACGCTCGAGCCTAAAAATTCCTGTTGAACACGGTTTCGTCGAACAAAAATAGCAGCAGCTGACTAGAAGGCAGCTGGTTCAATTTAAAATTCAATCTCTGTTTAAATACACTTCATTAAATTCCGCGTCAAAGGAGTTGATGTTAATCTAAAGAGCCCGATCCGTGAAAGCGTGGCATTATTAAGGAATTTTCACGCGGCAATGGCTTCCGCAATTTCGCGGTTTCATCACCTTCGCAATCGTTCTTCTGGATTACGATACGAAGAAGAAATTACATTAGATTTTATAATAGTGTTCACCTCAAAGGCAAACAATTTATATTTTATAGAGCGAGTAACAAAAATGTTTGGACACCTGCGTAATATACTGTTTATTTTAAACAAATATGATAAGTAAAACAACTATTGATTAATTTTTTTTCATGTAAAATTTTATTCGTGTTATAAAAATATTCAGACATTTTGTAAATTTAATTTGTAAAGGTGAAATAATTATTCTTTTATCAAATTTTAATATCTTACTAAATAACTTTTAGCTAGACGATTTTATGATTCTTCTTTAGTGTTTATTGCTATTTTTTACAAAACAACAAGCTAAACAAAAACAAAATGCTCCTCCATCAGATAATGTATAAAACAATAACACTTTCAATGGTTATTTATTCGTAAATCAAACAAAAAAGAATGTTTCTCCATCAAATAGTGTATAAAACAATAACACTTTTAATGGTTATTTATTCGTAAATCAAACAAAAAAGAATGTTTCTCCATCAAATAGTGTATAAAACAATAACACTTTTAATGGTTATTTATTCTTAAATCAAACAAAAAACAATGATCCTGCATCAGATAGTGTATAAAACAATAACGCTTTTAATGGTTATTTATTCGTAAATCAAACAAACAAAAAAATGCTCCTCCATTAGATAATGTATAAAACAATAACACTTTTAATGGTTATTTATTCGTAAATCAAACAAAAAAGAATGTTTCTCCATCAAATAGTGTATAAAACAATAACACTTTCAATGGTTATTTATTCGTAAATCAAACAAAAAAGAATGTTTCTCCATCAAATAGTGTATAAAACAATAACACTTTTAATGGTTATTTATTCGTAAATCAAACAAAAAAGAATGTTTCTCCATCAAATAGTGTATAAAACAATAACACTTTTAATGGTTATTTATTCTTAAATCAAACAAAAAACAATGATCCTGCATCAGATAGTGTATAAAACAGTAACACTTTCAATGTTTATTTATTCGTAAATCAAGCAAAAAGAAAAAAAAAATGCTCCTCCATTAGATAATGTATAAAACAATAACGCTTTTAATGGTTATGTATTCTTGAATCAAACAATCCACCACTGAGCAAAAAGAACAAAATAAAATAAAATTACTCCAGCAACAGATATTTTACATAAGAGTAACAATTTTAATTCTTATTTATTCATTCATCGCGGCGCATCGCAGCGCGCGGACAACGCCATGTTTGATTAAATTGCAACCACCCGGTCGCTGTGGATAAAATTTTACGAGATAAATCTGTTTACACATTTTTAGCCGCGGTCTCTCGCGTCCGCGGCGCTATTAATAAAATGTAGATCGCTATCCTGCCACTGGTCGACTAATTTCGCCACAATTTTTCATTCCACCCACCCCTCTGCCGCCAGCCCACCCTCCTCGATGTCGAGATATCGTCGTCGAGCTATTTTTCATTGAATAATATCTATCCCGTGCCCGAACAATCGCGAGGATGACGTATCGATGCTATGATCGATCAGAACGTTCCGTTGACTTTATAAATATTGACTTGAAAACCTGTCACAGGCTCCATCGCACGAGTTTCCGGCCGATCAGCGGGAATCGTGAAAATTGCACACTTCGGGGGTACCATTCGAAAGATATACGAGGTGGTCGAGTTATGTGTTAGCGAATAATAATTGTTGCGCGAATAGAATTAATTAAGGAAGTGTAGAATTAAAAATGGAAAAAATTGAAAACAGAATAATTATCGAGAAGATAAGAATAGTTATAGAGAGTTATGAGATAAGAATAGAGAAGAGTTATGAAATAAGAATAATTTTAATCATTAATAAATTTCAATTAAATAATATAGGCACTATCCGTATAGAATTCTTATTTATTTGTAAGAATTTTGTTTAAGTTGAAAATGGAGAAAAGTACTACTGAACGAAATGATTCTTCGTTAGTTTATTCAAATAATAGGTCTTTCATTATTTCTGAATTAATTAAGAAATTGTAGAATTAAAAATGTAAACAATTTTAAAAGGAATAATTATCAAAGTTTTTCGCAAAATTTATTAATAAATTTTAATTAAATAATATAGGAGCTATCCGTACAGAATTCTTATTTAATTTGTGAGAATTTTGTTTGAGATAAAAATGGAGAAAAATACTACTAAACGAAATAGTTCTTCGTTAGTTTATCCAAATAATAAGTAATTCATTATTTTTGAAAAATTTGACAATTTGTACTTTTGAAACTCATGAAGACTGTGTATAAGTATTCCATGAATTAAATTGAGAAATTAGGGTTTTAGAAAATGTTTTATGATTGTAAAGTTTCGACAAACACGCAAGATTTTGATGAGCTGATATAGATCTATTCAATTGACGCATCACAAACTAGAAGTTCTGTCGCATCATGTAAAAGTTCTGTAATGAGAGATTTTTTACTGTGTTCAGAAGAAAGTCCTGAAATTTCATAATAATACATAAATAATCTATATTATGCTAAAAATAAAGTATTCTATATACCAGAGTATTTTGGTTTTTCATATATTTTAAAGAGCCACACCATAGTTACATAATATTAAAAACACAAATTCAAATTTAATTCAATTTTAAAAGAATAAACACAATATGAAATTTCTAGAACAAGATATTAGTTATTTAGTCAATTTAACAAGACTCAGTGAAAAAATTCTGAAGTAACTAAAAAAACAGGATTTAAATTATCAATAGGAATCACGCTTAACAAAGAGCTGCATTCGTCCAACGTTTTTACATAGGATTACTGCAGTGTTCGTTCTTTAGATTTACCCTTTTGTAAATCAAATTCACCCTTTTGCAAATCAAATCCACCTTTTAGCAAATCAAATTCGCTCTTTTACAAATCAAATTTACTCTTCTGCGAATCAAGTACTTCTACTTCAGTATTTTAATTAAAAAAACACCAAATGTAAACTAGGTAGTGAGAAATAAAACATTTAATTTAAAAAGGTGCAGATATTGATTTAAAAGTAATTACCAATTCATTAAAGTCGGTACATATTATGTATGTATATATGAAAACTGTGTATAAATACAATTTGTACATACGTATCCTAATCTATATACATACATAATAGAATACAATACAAATTAAATAGAATACAATAGAATACAATACAAACACCTCTCAAACTATGTTGTAATTTATATTTATGGAACATATTCGTTTCTCTTTTTTATTTACTGACGTCGAGTCACACTCGACAAACGAGTGCAAAGGGTTAATAAAAAGAAATTGTACCAATAATCGTACATCAGTTTGCTACACAGTAACTGTGAAATCCGTCGCCACTCGAAAGCAACGAACCCCAATCGAGACCTTCGTCATTTCGCACTTCGAAAGTCTCGGTTGGGACACCTCATCCTACAAGCGGACGGAACGGCGATTAGGATACGATTTCTATACATTCAACCGCGCAGCTTCGTCCAAGTAGATGAAACGACGGATCGAAAATCACGTAAGCCCAAAAGTGCTCTACATGGTAGAGGCGAAAACTGCAACAGTGAGTCAGTTCGTCGCGAGACAGCTAGTGAAGACTACGCGCTCAGAAATAAAAGTATCGAGCGAAATTGTGCGTGGAATATTGTAGTAGTTTTATTCAAATTCGAATTCATTCGTCTGAGATTGTTAACCCTTTGCGGTCCTTTGTCGAGTGTGACTAGACATCGCTAAATAAGAAAAAGAAGCACATATAAATTACAAGAATGTTTTAGAGTTGTTTTAGGGTTTGCAAGTAGCAGTCGAGGAATTGTTCTGCAACTGACAATATTTTCAAGTAAATTTGAAGTAAATTTTAAATGAAATACTTGAAGTAGCAGGAAGTTATTGGCTACTAAATTGAAAAATAATTCGGACTGCAAAGGGTTAATGTTCGTCAAATACTACCGAATATATCAGCGTGCGAGCAAACGGATGAGCGAGAGTTGAACATTAGACGCTGAAGAAGAAACAGTAAAAGTGCGTGTCGCGTGCCTTCTAGAAAAAACTGCATAGTACCGCCATTGGCTGTATATCTGCCACGAACCATCCCACATCGCGTGTATTTTACGATAAATAAATACATAAGACTTTTACAATATTCAGTCTGTACCTAATTCTTACAGCCGCAAAGACAATGCGAGTCTTGACACTTGTCACAGAGTGCGTGGTGTCCTAGTGACCGATAGTTAAATAACCTTACAATTTGATAGTTCTGGATGTTATTTAAGATAGTGCATACTACCTCGCATGAGACCAAGAGCAAGCACTGGCGACTCCGCCTCCACGTGGCCACGTTGAACCTGGGTTCAACTCAGATCCCTGTGAGGTGGCTAAGTGGGTCGCCTCTCGTACGAGACGGTCTACTCTCTTGGTGAATCGTAACTGGTGAGAGAAAGAGGTTTTTCCAAGCACCATCGCACATAACACCGACGTGACCCTTCGCAGTTAACGCCCATAACACCTACTGGTATAGGCGAAAGCCTAGGTACAGTAGAGCGAGCCAAAGCGTTTAGATACGCTCACATTAGACACTCATTTTATACTTAACCCTTATCTCACGTGTAAGAGAAAGTTGGCGTCGAAGTTCTCAAGGGTGCCTGGCTTTTGTTACCTTGAAGCTGAACGGAAAAGGTACTTTTACTCATAAATTAGACCTTTTCCAATGCTCCATCGTGAAAGAAGGGCCTGACTACGCGTTCGCGATGCAGGGACAGCTATCCTTCCTGAGAACGTCGAAGTGGCAACACCAAGACAACTTGAGAACTCTATTCGCGTATATACTTGCATTTCTGCATTTCGCAAAAATAAACTAAAGCGTTTGCTTACACGCAGTAAGTAAACGATCAATAACTCCCTCTCACCCTCACCCTCGTCTTTTAACTCCCGGACTCAGCGTTTCCCAAAGTGAACGGAAAATCCTTAAAACCAGCCAGGATCTTCGATGTTCGGTGGTTCACAACTTGAAACCCGTATCCCGGAATATTCTACCGAATTTTCCTCAATTAACGACTGTACGCGATTGAAAACGAGGCGAAGCGGCAACCGGAAGCACGCAACATCGAAAACGGGTGGGAGCGTTCGCGGTTCCACGGGCGAACTCGTGCTTCCAACCCCTTTTAGAAGCGTTCTTACACGGATTCACGGTTTGAATGCCCGATAATTCTAAACGCCGACGGCCTGATTACGTATTCGCATCAAATGGCAGAAGTATCGGCCGTTCCGGCCTCTGTGTTGCCTAATGGCCGCGTTTACGGGCCGTTGGAATATTATCAATCGATGGCGACGCGACGCCGCGCGGTAATTCGCGGCGTACACCGCTCGAGAGTTAATCGAACGCAACCACACGAGATAATTGATTGTGCGCCAAAAGTGGCTCGAAGAAAATATGGTTTTCCTGTTCCAAGTTGTTTGCTTGGAAATCTCGATCGGTTTGGCGGAACTGTTTGAGGATTTTCGATGGACTCGGATTGCAAATAAATGACGTAATGAGAATGGCATCGTTGAAAATGTTGTCGCGTCGCTAGCTTCGCCTTGCGTGTTCGCTCGGTTGAAATGCAAAAACGCAAAGGAACGACTTTGTGTGTTGATTGAGAGAAGAGTTTTCAAAAGATCCAACTCTATATATTTGGTATAATAATGTTGTTTAGCTGAGACTTGGCTTTTACTTGATGAATAAATACTTGGTTTCGGAAACTTGGCTTTTTTCTAACTCATATCAAATTCTGAAGTAGCCACGAGCCAATCCGCTTGCTGCTTCTTTTTGGGTGTAGGGGTGGTTGCTACTTGGTAGTAGGAAAAGTCTGTGGGGGTAACGCTTGGGGTTACGCGACCAAGCGGAAATTAATTAAGCGTTTCTGGGTTTATGGTACGTCATTAGCTATTGAGTTAAGGCTGTGGCGGTCCTCCAACACTCGCCACTAGAGGGACAGCACATTCACCAGTTTCCCGCGAGCACTCGTTTCCCACTCAATTTCTGTACAATAGAAATTCCGACCTATCCCTACCATCCCAATATCTAAGACAGGGTCTGCTAGGTAGCCTTACTGATGAGTCCACTAGCAGGCCCAGAACGAAACGTTCTTCCCTCTCTTTTCCTTCATTCCCTCTCACACTACACAGCAGTAGAAAACAATACGCGCTTCAAAACAAACAGGAAGGAAACTGATATAAAAACCAGGATTAAAACCAGAAAAGGAGAGAAAGTTGAAAAGCCTCGAGAGTGAGAGTTGCGGTTGGTATTAAATAAATGCACTCCAAAAAAACTTGTGATTTACATTATTGAACAGATAACCATACTCTCCCTTCGATACCCTCGCGAGACCCAACAAACGCTATCCGTGATTCGCTTAAAGGATCAACCCGATCACCAAAGACCCGATCAGCGGACTGATCTCTTCCTTGCGGGACGCTCGTCCAGGAACCCATTAGACGGATTTCCAGGCAGGGTTCGTACAGAGGGGGAAACAATACATTGCCAGGGTCGGTCGCGAGATAGATAACAGCTTTGTTGCGGAAAACCTCTTAACGAGTGGGTGCAACGGCCGTTTCCAAGCAGTTAACTACGTTCCGTGAATCCTTTATGGTACCGTGCAGCTAGTAAAACAACGATGGATACCGTTAATATGGCAAACGCCGCCGCAGCCTTTGTGTGCGAGCTCTTCCTATTTTACGCGCGTAACTTGGGCGGTTTGAACGGACGTAAGAATTAGGTTTGCTGGCAAATAGAGAACGCACGAGAGAGGAATATTGAGCGGTAAGCAGGTTTCTATGTTTTGCTGGTCCCTATTGTGGTTTGGGCGTTACACGTAGATAGCGATGGAGTACGAGATACTTTGAATCACCTCGAACGTATACAAATAGCGAGAAATTCGAATCACCTCGGAGGTAACTCAATAAATGAAACGTTCGAACGTGTTAATAGCTGTGGAAGTATTGAGAGCTTCAGTAATCTTGAATGTTTTGAAATTCTTGCAAATTTTCGAAGTCTTGAAACTCTTAGAGAATCATCAATGTTTCCAATGCCTTGAAAGTTTTGGAAACCTGAAAAGCCTTGAAAGATTCAGAAATTTTGGAAACCTAAAAAGCTTTGAAAGTCTTCAAAGTTTTAGAAACTGAAAAGCCTTGGAAATTTTAAGTTTTGGAAATTTGAAAAGCCTGGAAACTTTGAAACCCTTAAAATCGTTGAAAATATCGAATTCCTTAAAAGTTCTGGAAGTCTAAAAAACTTGAAAAACCTTGAAAGTTTTGAAAATCTTGAAGGTCTTAAAGCTATTAAAAGCTTTGAAAGTCTTAAACGTCTTAAAAATTTATCAATTTATCTATCACAACTTTCAAAGCTTTCAAAGCCTATTCAGATTTTCAAGATTTTCAAGAATTTTGAGAAATAATCAAGATTTTCAAGAATTTTTAGAAATAATCAAGATTTTCAAGAATTTTTAGAAATAATCAAGATTTTCAAGAAAAGTGATACAAATTTTCATAGCACTGAAAACTCTGAATTATTTCGAAATTCAGACTGAAATATCCACTATTGCACATAGAATCCATTGTGTTTGCAAACAAATATTTTACTTTTGTAAAGTGAAATACTCTGAAAAATGATATTACACGTAATGCTACGTTGCAATAGTTATGGAATGCGTAAAAAATGGACAGCACGAATCGCGAGGATTTTTTATCCAAGAAGTAAAGTGGATTAAACTTTGTTCGTGAAATATTTTGTCCGCGAATTAAAAAGAGTTAATGAATACGAGCTTTATATAGCTATAATATAGCTATATATAATTTCAAAATATATCTGGTGTCTTTAATATACGTATATAATTAAAGTATAAATCTGTGCGAATGTTTAGCAAGAAATAGAATTTGAAAATGGTAAGTGATATTTCAGATACGATTGAAAATAGAACCACTGTAGTGAATCAATTTAATTACTATTTTAAAGAAATTTAAATATATTATAAAATATGCAGCAAACAATCTTTTTAATATTGTAAACACATCTAGAGTTCAAATTAATTAATAACGTTTCAGAAGTAAGTTTAATCATCGTTCAAAACAGTGTTTACAATACCAAAAACATATTTTCTTTTATATTTTTCAAATTTACATAATAAAACACTTATTTAAAATTTCCGAACAGAGATCTACGATTTAATTACAACAATTATTAACCTTAAATTGTTTTATTACTAATATATATTATCAAAGTTAAAACTCAAAGAAAACAGAGGAATATTATGCCAGGTACCGAGTACCAAGTAAGTGTACCGATGAAACTTCATGTAAAATAAATTTCCTCAGAGATGAAACCATCTGCCAAGAAACTTTGGTACACATTTTCAAATTATCCCGCGAAACAGGCTCCACACGCGCCTCGCTTCCGGTACGCAAGATGGAAACGAAGAGCCGAAAGTTACGTTCGTCTGGCGCGTGGCAGTCGTTAATGAACCTGAAGACCAACACGATCGCGAAGTTGGATTTTCCACCGCGTGTTTCCCTTATCACGGGTTGACTTACAATCAAGACGTTCCCCGGCGGAAGTTTCGTCAAATTTGGAATGCGAATCAGGGGGAACAGGGGATTGGACGATCCGGCAAATCGGTGGAACAGTGGTCCCTGGGAGAACTTGCTCGGCGTTGACGATAACAAGGGAATCCCATTTAAAGTTCGCAGTTAAAATTTCGTTTCACCCTGGAAACGTTGGCTTCGAAAAATTCTCGACCTGCGCCGATGGACAATTTCTCGACTCTCCTTGGGAACAGTTTTGCGCGCCAACGGCGGGGGCGGAAGGCCAGGTGAGAAAGAAGAAAAGAGAAAGTTGGCAAGTTTCGAGAGTCGAAGAGTTCCAGGGGAACCCGTGTTGTCCCTTTCGGAAGCTGTAAATTAAAAGTTTTCCTCGAATTTTTATCGTCTGCCCCGCGTAAACCGGACCCGAAACTTTTCGGTTCGCCGCGCGTCGAAGTATAAATTATGCAATAAACGGAATTCCGGTTGGGACAATTGCTTCTCAGCCAGCCATCTTGTTTACTAAGGGAGTAGTCGTAAAGATTTTAATTGGACATTAATCCTGAATGGTACTTTGGGAATGGACCTGGTGAATTAAATATGTTGGTTCGTGATGTAACAGAAACAACAAAAATCATTTATTTTCGCAACAAAAATATAACAAGGAAAAACTCACTAAAAAATATTCGCAGCATGCACAGAAGCTAGTAAAAACTGGCTCGTATATGAAATGTGTAAGTAAAAAAAAAAAGTTAATCCCAAATTTTTTTCTGGAATAAGATAGAGGTCATCCAGAGTAACAAAATCGGTTCTTGGGAATATCCCGTGGGAACCCACCTTCAGGGTTAAAATCAAATCCAAAGGGAACAGCTAAGAACCACCTTGTCCACAAGGCCGCCATCACGAGAGAACGTAGACAATCTCGAAGAAGGAAAGAGAATATAATCTTCCAATCTTTCAAACATCAGCTGTACGTACAGTTTTCTGGGAAATTTGTTACAATTCTTCAAGCAAAACATTGCTACATTGTTAACCCCTTGCGTTCAAGGTTCAAGTGGCAACTTTCAATCGCCATGCCGCTTCATGCCTCAATAACAAATTTCCAAAAAAATCGTATGTACAGCTGATGTTGGAAAGATTTGAAGATTACATTTCCTTTGCTACTTGGAGATCGTCTACGTTCCCGCTCGATGGCGGCCATGTGGAGAAGGTATTCATCTATTCTTTTTGAATTTGATTTTGACCCTGAAGATGGCTTCCCACAGAATATTCCTAATGAAACATTTTGTTACTCTGGATCAACTCTATCTTATTCCACAAAAAAATTGGGGGGTCAACTTTTTTTTTTTTTTTTTTTTTTTTTTTTTTTTTAGGATTAGATCCTTATTATGGAAGAATTCTGGGTGGACTGCGACTACTAAGGTTTCCTTTTGTTTGGAAGTAAACTTAATGTTGAAATGCTATGGAGAAAATTGGAAGTGAAGATTGTGTACAGAATTTAGAGACAATATGGTGAATTCTCTACACCCTAACTTTTCAAACGCACATTTTCTTCATTTAAAACCCACACTGGAAGAGATGGACGAAGGGGAAGTATCATAGTAGATGGAAAAAGAGTACTTACTATTCGGGATATTCAGAGCATTCCATTACTTATTATTTTATAATAATTCATCCTTGACGTGTTAACATACTACTGTCCTGTGGAAGGAAATTTGTTTATGTCGTTTCGACAGAGCTTTTCTGACACAAGATTTTATTATGTTTCACTTCTTTTTCCTTTCCTGATATCTTAATCAAAGATATATCATACTTATTACAATTATGTGAATCCATAGTAACTTATTTTTAACTTCAACGGATGTTCACACTGAAAAATCAGAAAAGATACTAATCTTCGTAGTTAAGTTCATTAGTTAAACGACTCAGAGGTGTTGGAAATGTAGAGAGGCTTAGGTAAATGTCGTATACTGAAAAAAACATTAAACAATCCAACAATAAATACCGACAGAACTTCCTAAAATAGTCTAACTACACGGCTCCTGGTTCCCAATGATATATTTTCAAATATTAAGCCATTATATATTAGAAAAAACATTTATTCTGTTCGAAAATTACGTCCACAGCTTGCGCGTCGCAATGAATTTTATATTATAACTTTGAAACGAAAAGTTTCCCCAAGGTATAATTTATACCTTTTTAAAAAGCATAAGAAGAGCTTCTTATACT